>VDCT01000421.1:0-689851 GCA_009763385.1 Coix lacryma-jobi var. lacryma-jobi | reverse complement strand
AGTTTAGCGGAGTGAGTCCTAGTGAGAAGTCATCCGCTATCCCTAAGCTTACCAAGATCACCCCACCTGAGCCTCCCAAGCCTATCACCAAGGATGGCATCCTTGATGAACCTCCCAAGGCTCCACCTCGCAAGCAAGTGTGGGTTCCCACCTAACTATCTTAGGAACACACTTGACACCCTTCCTGACGTCTCTAGTGATCCCCTTCCGAGAGGCAAGGAGCCAGCCAGAGTGAACAACCTTCGCAACCACAGGAACCAACAACCCAAGAGAGTGGTGAGGTTCGAGTGCGAGTACTGTCACCGTGAGGGTCACCTAGCTGAGTTTTGCTTTCGGAGGAAGAGAGACACTAGGAAGGAGTTGGAGCTAAACAACCAGGCCAGGCACCACCCTCTCCATGGTGTGCAAGGTCGGGGAGTTCAGAGGTAGGGCGCTAGGCCTGGAGGTGCCCGTCGCGGTTCCGGTCGTCCTCAATACGATCGTGAGCTAGGTGTAAGAGGCTTTGTTGCACAGTCCCATAGCGGACCACCGTTTCAGCTGGGTGGTCATCGCTTTGCTCAAATGGGACATAGTGGTGAGTTTGGAGGTTTTCCGTTCCATAGCGGACCACCTTTTCAGTTTGGTGGTGATCGCTATCCACCCATGGGACGAGGACAGTTTGGTGTTGCCTCTAACACTTTTTCTCGGCCTATGACACAACACTGGTATCCTTCTTAGTATACTAACCCTAGTGTTGTGCCATATGCTCATTTCTTGCCTTTCTATTGATGCAGGAACTTTGGCTGGAGAACATGTGGCTCATGGATTCCGGATGTTCGCGCCACATGACCGGAAAGAAGGAATGGTTCTCCAGCCTAGACCCCGTGGTGCACAAGGAGTACATCACTTTCGGGGATAACAGTAGAGGTAAGGTTGTTTCTCATGGAGCTATTCGGCTCAATGAGAACTTCGTTCTTAAGGATGTTGCTTTGGTTTCTAACTTGCGTTTAAATTTGCTTTCTGTTTCGCAACTCCTTGAGGATGATTTTGATGTGTGTTTTAAGAAGGGTTTGAGTCGTGTCTTAGACCCTTGGGGAGATCTTGTTTGTTGGATCGTTCCTTTTGGTCGTGTTTTCAGAGCTGACTTTTCTCGCTCTTTCGGCTCTGCTAAATGTTTGATGGCCGGTCCTTCTTCTGATTTGTGGAAGTGGCATAGGAGGCTTGGTCACTTGAGCTTTGAGTTGCTTGCAAGACTTAGCTCACTTGGCCTAATCCAAGGATTGCCCAAGCTTAAGTTTAGAGAAGGACTTTGTTTGCCATCCTTGTCGTCACGGGAAGATGGTTGTTGCTTCTCACCCACCTGTTAATCAGGTGATGACAAAGCGACCCATCGAGATTTTACACATGGACACTGTTGGTCCAGCTCGTGTTTTCTCAGTGGGTGGGAAGTGGTATGTTCTAGTGATCATTGACGATTTTTCAAGGTACTCTTGGGTGTTCTTTATGGAGGCTAAGGACGAAGCTTTCTCTTTTGCTCGTGATTTGATCTTGAGGTTGAAAACTGAGTTTCCCCTGATACTATTAGAGCTATTCGTAGCGATAATGGAACTGAGTTTGTTAACTCCCAGTTTGCCTCTTTCTATTCTTCTCATGGAATCGAGCATCAGTTGTCTTCTCCTTATGTCCCCCAGCAGAACGGTGTTGTTGAGCGCAAGAACCGGACCCTTGTTGAGATGGCCAGGACGATGCTCGATGAGCATAGGACTCCTAGGCGTTTTTGGGCGAGGCAATCAACACCGCTTGCCATGTTTCAAATCGCATCTTTCTTCGAGCTTTCATGAAAAAGACTTCTTATGAGTTGAGTTTTGGACGGCTACCCAAGGTGTCCCATTTTCGGGTGTTTGGGTGCAAGTGCTTTATCCTGAAGCAAGGCAATTTGGACAAATTTGAATCTCGCTCTGCTGATGGCGTGTTTATTGGTTATGCTTCGCATTCGCGTGCTTATCGAGTTCTTAACCTTGAAACTAACCGGATAGTGGAGACCCGCGAGGTCACATTCGATGAGACTATGCCTTGTATTTCTTCTGCTTTTGATGTTGCAAGAGAACAGGAGCTGGGAGAGACCATCTTTGTGGAGAAGGAGCAGGAAGATGCCAATTGGGGTGATCCCGAGCCAACTCCACTGGCTGCCCCTGTGTCGACCTGCGACGACTACTTCAGCTCGAGGACCCGATCCCACGACTTCGTCTTCCTAGGGTCCTCTAGAGCCACCTCTCCAGCGAGCACCTGCTGCACCTGAGGGAGCGACAGCATCTAGCAAGGGGGAGACGACTTCAGCGAGGCAAGCACCCCGAAGCGTCCAGCAGGTTCATCCCCCGCAGTAGATGATCGGCGGCATCGACTAGCGAGTCACGCGGTCGCGAGCGTATGAGATCTCTCACTTTGCTCATTCTGCATTCGTTGCTTCTTTTGAGCCAAAAGATGTTGGACATGCTCTTCTGATCCTAATTGGGTTAATGTCCATGCATGATGAGTTAGAAAATTTGAGGTAAACCAAGTTTGGACCCTAGTTCCACCACCTCCACCAGAGTGCCACCCTATAGGACCAAATGGGTTTTCAAAAATACAGGTGAGGATGGGATGGTAGTAAAGAACAAGGCTAGGCTAGTAGCCCAGGGTTTTTGCCAAAAGGTGAAGGACCGAGAAGCTACCCGAAAGCGACCAGAGGGGGGGGGTGAATGGGAGCTTCAAAATTTCCTTTCGGACAACTAGATGCCACTGTCCCAAAATCAACCCCAAGAGCGAACCCTAGAGCTTGCTAATGTCCACGACCCTAGATGTAGGGTGGATGCCTTCTAGAAGCACAGCGGGACACTAGACAACCCTAGAAAGCCGACACCCAAAAGACGGAACTCGAATCCGTTGAAGAACGAACGAAACGCGAACGAACCGGCGCGAAACAGCAGCGACCGGACTCTGGCCAGCGGTCCGGTCAGCAGAGACCGGACGCGTTCGGTCGTCAAAATCGGCTCTGGAACCTTACTGTTCGCGACCGGACTCACGAGTACGGAGCGTCCGGTCGTGTACAGATGCGTCCGGTCGAAAAGACAAAGAGACAGAAGCAGAGTCGACAAGCCACCTGAAGTCAAGGTCTCGACGGTCGAAATGCAAACAGAGCGTCCGGTCGAGAGCGTCCGGTCAGTACGCAGAAAAGCTTGGCGCCGGAATCAACGACCGGACTCTGAAAGCGTGGTCCGGTCAGCCCGACAGAGCGTCCGGTCACCCCGCGACTGCAATGAAACTCCGGCGATTCAAACACGATCTCCTACGGAATCAAGTGCTCTAGGCTTGGGATTCGATCTGAGGAGTCACAAGGAGGTTAGTGAGCTATCTCTAAGAGATCATGGCTCGAACCTAACTCCAATCGGGTGAATCGAAGGAATTCGGGAAGGAAGGAAGAGAAAGAAGAGACCCGAAACTAAACTTGATCGATCTCCTAGACCGTGAGGTTAGAGATGATTTCTTTCGGTGGAAAGAAGTGCCTCACGATCTAGAGCAACTCAGTTCAAACGGAATTCGTGAAAGATGAACCGAGCACAAAGATCAAGCGACGGGAAAACTCAAGGCACAAAGCAATCCGCGAAGAACATGATGAACATGAAATCAAAACGCGAAATGACACCAAGAGATGGGATCCAAGGTGAGGATACGGCCTCACTTCCTCGAATCAACAGTACACAGAGTGGAGTCTCTCTGCGGATCTCAACTAGCTAAAGCAGGGGTGTGGGAGAGTGGAAAACCCTAGGAAATGAAAGCTCTAACTGAGATTGAGATAGGGAGGAGGGTGTCTCCCCTAGACTACTTATACTAACCTAGCCTAAGTCTATTTCCTACTCTACCCCTCTCTACTCTAATTACAGAGCGGACCAGCCTAACCCTAAGGCTATTCTAGTCCACCCGCTGGTGTAGGTAGATCCGACGGCCACGCCCGCACGGTCTTCCGCGTCGCCTCCACGCAACCTTCAGATCGCCGCCACGTGCCGCCACCACTCTGCACCCCCGGTTTGCGGCCCAAACCGGGAAACCAGCCTTTCCATCAGCCCCCGGTTTTGAGGCCCAAACGGGAAACCAGCCTCCAGCCCGAGTTTTGTGGCCCAAACTCGGAAACCCTCAGCGCCCGAGTTTTGAGGCCCAAACTCGGAAACCGGCCCACTCCCAGGTTTTTGAGGCTCAACCTGGAAACCCAGCACCCAGGTTTTGAGGCCCAAACCTGGAAACCGTCCACCGTTGGTTTTTCCGGGCTCTACCAACAAACCGGCGTCGTAGAGGGGATGCACCGCCTGTGCACCCCTTCCACCGACATGATCGCACTCTCCGCCTGTCGCTGTCCAGGCTGCCAGCCACCACAGCTGATCCTCCGGCCTCCAGTCCATCAGTCCAAGTCCACGTCCGCCCTTCACCGTCCGATACATCGGCATGGCACGTCCGCCGCACGGCACGCCCATCCTTCATCGCGCCCGGTCCGTCGGCACGGCACGTCGCAACTTGACCTTCACCCGCCATCGATCACTGTCTCCGTGCTCGACACCTGCACAACACAAGCCAAAGAACATGCGCATCATCTCCGTTGACAATCACTCATCACACAGAGACTCGGCATACACCCATGTATCCGCAATCTCCCCTTGATGAGTGCATTGTCAACTCCACAACAAATCATGAATAAGAAGAAGGAGGTAGGAAGGAGTGGGAAGAGAAAACCCAACCAAATGACCCAGAAGCCTTAACAAAAGCCGAAGAAGGTCAAGTGGATGAAGCAAAACTTGGTCCCTAAAGACATGGGCAACGGCTTGACGCAACCAAGTAAAGCCAAAGCTAGCCCTCCAAGAAGAGGTAGAACAGGCTCAACACCGCTAGCAGATAGCAATTGAAGATCGGAGGACAACAGAAGCAAAATGCTAGTCCCTCAAGATAGAGGCACAGAGGCTCAACACAACTAGCAAGAAAATCACTCCGAACCAATTGAAAATCAACCAAACCCAATGGGAAAGCACACCAGACGATACCAATTGAAAGCCAAATGAAGAAAGCTTATGAAAGCTCATGAGAAGCTAGGAACGTTTGCTAGTCCCTCAAGACAGAGGCAACGGCTCAACACAACTAGCAAACTCCCCCTCGACAAATGCAAGCAACTAAGACAAAAGATTTTCAGGGCATATGATTTGCGTAAATTTCTCCCCCTAGTTGAAAATGCACTTATCAAGGCCAAAAGGTATCGGAAGAAGCAACTCTCTTCACATAAACTCCCCCTGAACACAAGATCTCCTTCCACAATGCATATGAAGTCAAAATGCAAGTTAGGAGCTTCAAGTATATAGTCAAAAGAGTGCAAAGATGCTCTAATCAGTATAGCTCCAACATCTCAATTAAGCACTCAAATAGCAAGGCTCAAACTGATCACTTATACGAAATATGAAGCATATGAGCATGTGAGCAGTTTTAAGCCAAAAGGATAGTCACCATCAACATAGCACTAGACATGTATAGAAGGATCCAAACAAGTGCTAAGCATATATACAAGGTGAACTACCCCTAGCAAAGTTCAATCATCATGCATAGGAATGAAGCATATACTTGTGATTTCAAATTCATATCGGAGTTGCAGCGGTAAAAGAATTCACAAGTTCATTTTTAGCATGTGATTGCGAGAGGTTGAAAGCTTGTCATCGCCTAACTTTTCAACCGTGCGAAGCCTATGCCGAAGCAATCAGAAGCTTAAAGCAACGGTTTCGGTCATACACTACATGGCTCAAGTTTAACTCAAAGTGCAATGAGAAACAGTCTCAATACCATGAGGTGTTGACAAGCAATCCCATCTCGATCTTTTCAATTCAACAATACATGGTTCAGATTTTAAGCAAGTTATGAACAACCAAGCAAGTGAATGACTCAGAACTAGAGACATAGCAACCTAGCATATATGAAAAGCAGGAATGGACTCAACACAACCCTACACATGCTAGTTGCATATCTCAATGGTGAACATTTTCAGATTTATATACATTAGGCATAATTCACCATTCCAAAAAATAGCTCGCTCATAACATGTAACAGTGATCAGAAAGAGCATAAGCTACAAGCATCATCATAAGTATCGGAGCAATACTAACAAGAGCATAATTACATTCTAGTGAATATAGACATGAAGCTCAGAATGTAAATGCGTATGCCCGACACAAAACTGAAGGAAAGAAGATACCAAAAGGAAGACTCAAGAAACTCAAAAGAAAAGAGCCTCAAAATAAAAGAGTCAGTCTGTACATCTCAAAATGCTTCCCCCATCTAAAAGGGGAAACACACACAAGCTCACCCCTCAACCTATTAAAGGTTGATTCGTCTAAAGGCTTGGTGAAAATATCAGCCAATTGGTGATGAGTATCGACATGGCGAAGGTCGATATCACCCTTCTCCTGGTGGTCTCGCAAGAGAATAAAAAAGCGCACATCAATGTGTTTGGTTTTCGAGTGAAGCACAGGGTTCTTAGCAACGCTAATGGCACTCGTGCTGTCACAAAGCAAAGGAACTCGAGTAAAGCTCAAACCAAAATCACGCAAAGTGGCCATCATCCAGAGTAACTGGGAACAGCAGCTAGCCGCAGCAACATATTCAGCCTCCGTGGTAGACTGAGCGACACTAGACTGCTTGCGAGAAGACCACGACACAAGAGAAGATCCAATAAACTGGCAAGTCCCTGAAGTGGACTTGCGCTCAATGCGACAACCAGCAAAATCAGCATCAGAAAAGCCACAAAGCGAGAGAGGGTGGAAGAAGCAGAATACCAAATCCCGAGCTCAGGCGTGAAACGAAGGTACCTGAAGATGCGCTTCACCGCCTGACGGTGAGAAGTGCGTGGCGAAGCCTGAAAGCGCGCGCACAAGCACACGGCGAACTGAATGTCCGGCCGTGTCGCCGTCAGGTAGAGCAGCGACCCAATCATGCTGCGGTACTCCTTCTGGTCCACTGCTTCTCCATCCGTGTCGGCATCCAGGGCAGTCGTCGTCGACATGGGCGTCGGAAGAGGCTTAGCCTCACCCATGTCGAACCGCTTCAGCAAGTCCCTTGTGTACTTGCCCTGGTGCACAAACGTCCCCTCTCGGGATTGCTTAATTTGCAACCCGAGAAAGAAAGTCAGCTCGCCCATCATGCTCATCTCGAACTCCCTGCTCATAGTATCTGCAAACTTGGCAACCAAAGCGTGAGAAGAACCACCGAAAATGATATCATCCACGTAAATTTGGATCAAGAGAGTATCTGTGCCTTGCTTGAGGAGAAAGAGCGTTTATCTACACATCCCATTTTAAAACCCTTAGCTAGCAAAAAGGTTTTTAATCTCTCATACCAGGCTCTAGGGGCTTGTTTCAAACCATACAAAGCTTTGTGGAGTTTAAAGACATGGTTTGGAAACTTGGGATTTTCAAAACCGGGGGGTTGCTGGACATAGACCTCCTCCTCAATATAGCCGTTTAGAAGGCACTCTTGACATCCATTTGAAAAAGTTTGAAACACATGGATGCAGCATAAGCCAAGAGTATCCTAATAGCCTCCAAACGAGCTACAGGAGCGAAGGTCTCTCATAATCTATCCCCTCCTTCTGACTATAACCCTTCGCTACAAGCCGGGCCTTGTTTCTCACAATGTGGCCCTCCTCTCCTTGCTTGTTTTTAAATACCCATTTTGTCCCAATAGGTTTACAGTCAGGAGGTGGTGGCACTAGAACCCAAACCCGATTTCGCTCAAAGTTCTCTAGCTCCTCATGCATGGCATTGACCCAATCCGGATCCGTCAATGCGTGTCCAACATCTCGGGGCTCAAAAGACGCAACAAAAGCAGAATGAGCAAAGTGCGAGATGTGCTGTGACCTGGAGCGAGTAACTCGCTCGTCGATGTCTCCGATCATCTGTTCAGGGGGGTGCTGGCGCTGGATGTGTCGTGGCGCCTCCCGGGAAGAAGTAACCTCCCCCTCAACAGTAGCTGGTTCCACCCCGGGTACAAAAGGTACCGCGCGAGGTGGATCCCACGGCCCCCAGGAAGAAGACGTCTCGGGGCCACGGGTCGTCGTCGAAGCCGCTCCCGGCGGCGCGGCAGGCGGAGGGGGTGCTGGATCATCTATACCTTCAGCACCCTCTTCCTCGTCATCGAAAAGAGGCTCTCCAACCTCGTGATCACCTGCACGCTCAAAACGAGAAGAAGGAGAAACAAGAGTCTCGTCGAAGGTGACATCTGATGTCTCCATGACTCGGTTAGTGTCAAGGTTAAGTACACGATAAGCTCGAGTGTGAGTGCCATAACCCAAAAACACACCGTCAGAAGAACGAGACTCAAACTTGTCTAGGTTGCCCTTTTTCAATATAAAACAGTGGCAACCAAAGACTCTAAAATAACTCACCTTGGGCTGGCGACCAAAACGCAACTCAAGAGGTCTTCTTCAAAAACACTCTCAGAAAAATGCGATTCGAAATATAGCATGCAGTGTTCATAGCTTCGGCCCAATAGCGCCTAGGAGTCCTATGCTCATCAAGCATCGTCCTGGCCATCTCAACAAGGGTCCGATTCTTCCTCTCTACAACACCATTTTGGGGTGGTGTATAGGGAGAAGAAAACTGATGCTCCAAACCAAGGCATTTACAAAACTTCTCAAAATCCGAATTTTAAACTCGGAACCATTATCACTTCTAATCGCTCGCATCGAGTTCAAAGGGAACTCGTTCTGAAGACGCAAAATCAGATCGCGAGCGAAGGAGAATGTCTCGGACTTCTCAACTAAAAAGAAGACCCACGAATACCTCGAAAAGTCGTCAACAATAAACAAGCATACCACTTCCCACCAACCGAGCTCACCCGAGCCGGACCAACAAGGTCCATATGCAAAAGCTCTCCGGGGTGCGAGGTCATAACTTGGTCAAAGGATGGTGGGGAGCAGCAACCATCTTTCCATGCCGGCAAGCATGGCAAACTAGATCCTTCTCCAACGAAAGCTTGGGCAATCCTCGGATTAAGCCAAGTGAGCTAAGTCTTGCAAGCAAGTCAAAACTCAGGTGACCGAGCCTCCTATGCCACTTCCAAAGATCAGAAGAAGAAGGACTAGCCAAAAGACAGCGAGAAGATCCAAACGACTTTGAGAAATTCGCGCGAAAGACATTCCCAAAGGGTGAAATCAGACATACAAGATCACCCTGAGGATCTAAGATCCGGCTAAGGTTCGGTTTGAAACGAATCTCATAGCCTTCACGAAAAAGTTGCGAAACAGAAAGCAAGTTAAAATGCAGGTTAGAACAAGAGCAACCTCGCGCAACACAAAGTGCTCATTAACCCGCACTGCACCAACGGACAATACCTTGCCCTTACCTTTGTCGCCGAAGGTTATGTACTCCTTTCCGGCGACCGGACTATGGCTGGAGAACCATTGGCATTTCGGTCATGTGCCTCGAGCAACCGGAATCCACAAGCCAAATGTCCTCCAACCGCTCCTCCTGGGAGGTGTCGTCGTCGTCGTCGTTCCGAGGTGTGTGCTCCAGCTCGCCTCCGACCTCATCTCCGAGCGCCATGGTACACAGGCCTTCGTCGCGCGCGAAGAAGAAGCACAAGCCGTTGAACGTGTCCTCCAGCTTCTTCTTCTCGGACTCGTCATCACTCGATCGAGCGGAGTCGTCATCCGAGCCGTCGACGTCGCTGAGCGTGGCGAAGAACGCTCGCTGCTCAGCCTGCTGCTTCTCCAAGTACTTCTTCTTGATGTACTCTTTGTTGAAGCCGCCCCGCTTCTTGTGCCTGGGGGAACGTGCTTCTCCTTGTACTTGGAGTCGCGCCTGTGGCCGTGATCACTCTTCCCAAGATGCTTGTTCTTCTCTTGGGGCAGTCGGCGATGAAGTGGTCGGGGTCGCCGCACTCGTAGCATCCGGTGCGTCCTCCTCCGCGACGACGGTTCATGCGGTTGTTGTGGAACCGCGAGAACCGGTTGGCAAGCAAAGCCAACTCGTCGTCTCCCAAAGACTCCAGCTGGTCCTCTGTCACAGAGAGAGAGAGAAGAAAGCGCAAAGCCAGCTGAGGGGTTAGGGGAAGAGCCGGAAACCAAAGCCAGGGACGGGCGAGAAGGATTTTCAAAAGAAGCCCTCGCCATAGCATCAATCTCACTGGACTTGAGCTTACTGAAGAGCTCGTCGCAGTGAGGGTCTCATAGTTCGGCGATTCGATGATTGCCTGAACCTTGGAGTCCCCACACCGAACGGTCAAGAGTGTGCAAAAGCTTCAAAGCACGCTCATGATCGTCAAATGGCAACTGCTCTCTGTTAGCCCTCATCCTGTTGACAATCACCTGAAAGCGAGCGAATAAACTTTCTATGCTCTCGCCAGGTTGATGTCTAAAGTTCTCATACTCTCGCTTGAACGACTCGTAGAGTCGGGTTTTGACTTGAGAGGTGCCCTCATGAAAACGCATGAGAGTGTCCCAGATCTCCCGAGCCGTAGCGAGGTGAGAAACACGATCAAACTCACCCATGCTCAACAAGAGAAAAGAGCATTACGGGCTCGGCTATTGGCATCGTGCTCATCGACTGCTGTTGAGTCACACGAGCAGCCAAGACCACGTAATCAGGGGAGTTGCAAATATCCCAGATCGAAGCGCCCAAGCTCTGTAAATAGGCCGACATACGTATCTTCAATACGCATAGTTCGTCCCATCAAAAAACGGCGGTTTGCCCACGCCGCGATCCATGTCGCCTTCGGTGGATCTGGAACCGGCTAAGGTGAAGATCCTTAACCCGCTCCGATACCAATTGAAGGACCGAGAAGCTACCCGAAAGCGACCAGAGGGGGGGTGAATGGGAGCTTTAAAATTTCCTTGCGGAAACTAGACGCCACTGTCCCAAACTCAACCCCAAATGCAAACCCTAGAGCCGACAAGTGTCCACGACCCTAGATGTAGGGTGGATGCTTCCTAGAAGCACAGCGGGACACTAGACAATCCTAGAAAGCCAACCAAAAGACGGAACTCGAATCCGTTGACGAACGAACGAACCGCGAACGAATCGGCGCGAAACAGCTACGACCGGACTCTGGCCAGCGTCCGGTCAGCAGAGACCGGACGCGTCCGGTCGTCCAAAAATCGGCTCTGGAACCTTACTGTTCGCGACCGGACTCACGAGTACGGAGCGTCCGGTCGTGTACAGTGCGTCCGGTCGAAACCGACAAAGCCAGGAACAGTGCAAGCGTAGCGTCCGGTCGAAAATGCAAACAGAGCGTCCGGTCGAGAGCGTCCGGTCAGTACGCAGAAAAGCTTGCGCCGTGCTCAACGACCGGACTCTGAAAGCGTGCGTCCGGTCAGCCGACAGAGCGTCCGGTCACCCCGCGACTGCACTGAAAACTCCGGCGATTCAACCCATCTCCTCCGAATCAAGTGCTCTAGGCTTGGGATTCGATGAGGAGTCACAAGGAGGTTTAGTGAGCTATCTCTAAGAGATCATGGCTCGAACCTAACTCCAAATCGGTGACGATCGAAGGAATTCGGGGGAAAGAAGAAAAAGAGACCCGAAACTAAAACTTGATCGATCTCCTAGACCGTGAGGTTAGAGATGATTTCTTTCGTGGAAAGAAGTGCCTCACGATCTAGAGCAACTCAGTTCAAACGGAATCGTGAAAGATGAACCGAGCACAAAGATCAAGCGACGGGGAAAACTCAAGGCACAAAGCAATCCGCGAAGAACTGATGAGAACATGAAATCAAAACGCGAATTGACACCAAGAGATGGGATCCAAGGGTGAGGATACGGCCTCACTTCCTCGAATCAACAGTACACAGAGTGGAGTCTCTCTGCGGATCTCAACTAGCTAAAGCAGGGGTGTGGGAGAGTGGAAACCTAGGAAATGAAAGCTCTAACTGAGATTGAGAAGGGGAGGAGGGTGTCTCCCTAGACTACTTATACTAACCTAGCCTAAGTCTTTCCTACTCTACCCCTCTCTACTCTAATTACAGAGCGGACCAGCCTAACCCTAAGGCTATTCTAGTCCACCCGCTGGTCGTAGGTAGATCCGACGGCCACGCCCGCACGGTCTTCCGCGTCGCCTCCACGCAACCTTCAGATCGCCGCCACGTGCCGCCACCACTCTGCCACCCCCGGTTTTGCGGCCAAAACCGGGAAACCAGCCTTTTCCATCAGCCCCCGTTTTGAGGCCCAAACCGGGAAACCAGCCTCCAGCCCGAGTTGTGGCCCAAACTCGAAAACCCTCAGCGCCCGAGTTTTGAGGCCCAAACTCGGAAACCGGCCCCCTCCCAGGTTTTGAGGCTCAACCTGGAAACCCAGCACCCAGGTTTTGAGGCCCAAACCTGGAAACCGTCCACCGTTGGTTTTTCCCGGGCTCTACCAACAAACCGGCGTCGTAGAGGGGATGCACCGCCTGTGCACCCCTTTCCACCGACATGATCGCACTTCTCCGCCTGTCGCTGTCGCAGGCTGCCAGCCACCACAGCTGATCCTCCGGCCTCCAGTCCATCAGTCCAAGTCCACGTCCGCCCTTCACCGTCCGATACATCGGCATGGCACGTCCGCCGCACGGCACGCCCATCCTTCATCGCGCCCGGTCCGTCGGCACGGCACGTCGCAACTTGACCTTCACCCGCCATCGATCACTGTCTCCGTGCTCGACACCTGCACAACACAAGCCAAAGAACATGCGCATCAATCTCCATTGACAATCACTCATCACACAGAGACTCGGCATACACCCATGTATCCGCACCGACTCATCTCCCGATGCGCCCTCTGGGATTTTTAAAACCCTCTTTCGCCCTGTCTTGACTTGTGTACTCTGGACTCCTCTGCTTAAAGTCAAAAAACTCTCTTTTCTCTTTATCTCACTCTGGAGGATGTCTTCCACAGCGAGTCGCCATAGTTCCGAGCTTGGTGCTTCTAGCACCACTAAAAGGAGGTGCCTCAATTTTTCCCTTCTCTTGATTGTTCCAAAAATGAAGTAGTAATTCTTACCCCGTTGTTTCCTTCTGGAGAATCAATGACGACCTCCCGAGGATCTGACTCAGAGCTTGCGGATCTTCAATTTGATCTGGAGGGAAAGGATGGGAGATCACTCGAATCTCTCGGGAGCGTGACACTTCTCGGGAACGAATCACTGGTAAGTATGTTCTTCATTCTTTCCTTATTCTCCTCTTTCACCTTTATTCACTCTTCCTCTTTTCAGCTCTAGCAGCAAACTCCACGCCCTTGAAGCTGCCATCGCCAAGCTCGCCGTTACGACCGATGTAGCGGGCATGACCCCTGAAGCGTGTGAACGAAGTTAATCGAATCCTTCCTATTATCTCTAGGGCTGGCATGGGTACGGTGCGGCGCTCGCCTTCTCCGCCGTGAGGATTCATTCTGGCACTGATTACCGTATATTTGATGTCTACGAGCAAGAACTGGAGGATAGAGTAGAACATTCCGTAGAAGATATGAAGGAAGTCGGGATAGATCTGGCCGAAGCCTTTGATCACTTTCTCCCGATTAGGCGTAGGATGGAATGGACGAACTGATCCTCTCTATTATAACCTTGTATTTTCTCTTTGTAAATAAAAATCCTCTGTTCGTCCTCTTGAATCCAACTGTGACTGATCCTTCGAGATCAACATATGTTTTGCTTCGTGCACCAGCTACCGATTTTTCTCTTTACCTTAACGGCGATGTGCATCACATCAGCTATTGCCGATAATCATAATAATCTTCCTCGTCCTGCAAGTAACCGCCGTGATTGATACCCAAATCCAAAGTTTTCAGTTTTCCTATTAATTTTTTGATCCATGGCGACACCAGAGCAGCATTTTTTAACAGACTTCCCTGTTTTTTCCAAAACTTTCGCCCATAGTGTTAATCGGTAAACATAAACTAAATAATAGTCGAAACTGAACAATCCTTAGTTGAACCCTATCGGCTTTCCCGATTCTGGAGTCATGACTTCTTCAAATTGTCAAAAAATCCGGCCTGGCCCAATATCAGCCCATAAATTGTGACAAACCCTATCTTGATGCTTGGTCTTCGAGGATGCAAATTATGATCTTATAAATATACCCCTGTGTAGGCTCCCATTCTGGGTTCCGATTGAATAGTTGACTCGCAAAATTTCTACTTCTCGGCTTCTAGCTCAAGCAAGAGAGAAAAAACCTCTGCTTATGCTCGAATAAATGACGGAAGATGGCAACCACAGCAGGCATCTTATTGGAGACGAGGTAGGAGGAAGTCGAACACCATCTTACCAGCATCATAGGAAACAAATTAGTCTTTTTGCCCCTTGCAATAGCCCTTCTTGCTTATCTGCCTCTGATTCGCCGCTCGCCATTTTCCAGGGTGAAGTCCTTTCTTAACCAGAAATGAGCTCCTTTCCAAGAAAACAGCAGCTCCAATGGCCTCTCCCAAACTTCTTCTTGGGTTTCCAGATTCCCCTGAATCTGACAATCACCTCAACTCACCCATTTGAATGCTCTCAACGGAAATAGCTTTGCAGCAGCACTTTAGGTTAGTAGAGTCTCGGTCCTCTTCTTCTAGTTGAACTTGTTATGCCTGACACATCCCTCCTTCCTGTTAGCTCTTTCGCAAAGAATGACCATCTGAAGGCAGAAGCAAATAGAGTTGCCCTCAAGGTGAATGCTCGTGGGGACTCAGCCGAAGCCCGCCTTGATGCCATGGATGGTCGCATAGATCAGGCCATCATCCAAGGTGTGAACGTCGGGGTCTCTTCGGTCTAGCGGCAATGAGCTCCTGGACCAAGAAAACTACTCCTCTATACCAGTTGGTTTCGCAGGCGGGGATCCGGATGAATCTGAAGATCTCGAGATCTATGATACAACCATGCGCTGCCATTGCCGAGATTACTGACCCGCAATCCATTGTGAACAAATTATTTCAAGGGTAGTTTGTATTAGGATAAATTTGTGAATGAAGCTTGTAACATATGAAACTTGTTCCCCTCTTAATAGTGTCTATCTGCATCTTCGACTATCTCAGTGATTTTTTTATCCGATTGCAGCATTTCTTCAGAGAAAAACATTTCCGAACGCATGACATCATCTTAGCCGATTAGATCTCGGTTTCGATTGAGTGTCATGTCACTCGACATCTTAATTACTGCACTTCACCTTTCTCTTCCCCCAATAAAACCTACCGGGTCATAAAACACTCTTGCACTAAAGGCGAATAAGTAATATCGGCTATGACTTGAACTCTTGGAACATTTTTTCTGCTAAAGGCGATGCTTCACATCGGCTGTATATAAGTATTCCTCAAGTTACATAATTTCCATGCGTTCGGCTTTTAACAAGTAATGCCGAAGCTTAACCCACAAGTGACGTGTATATGATCAAAACCTCTTTACAGCCGAACACCCTTCTCCGGGTCTAACATTTTTGGCTAAAGCTAGCTGCTATTTATCCTTTAAATTTTAAAATAAGGGCCGATCCTATTGCAAGGCTATCGGCCGCCACGTACAACTTGAAAACAATTACAAGTTGCAGAAGTGCCTTCATACTTTCCAATACCCTCTGTTGTACGTCACCTTATGTGAATTCTTGTTCTTTCATTAGCTTCGGCAATGGAGAAATAAGCAGAACCCTCAAAAGTTCGTTAACTTCAAAACACGCTCGAAACCGAGACTTGCATACATTGGTCCTACTTTGGCTTCGTTATCAACATTTTATTCCTTGTCAGCCGACACGAAACTTGGTCTCAATCTTTCTTCATCACCATCAGTTGGATTATCTATTCAAAAATTGCTCTGAGAGCCGATTGTCTGAATCGGCTGTTTGTCCTCATTGAAAACGTTTACAGGACCTACTTCCCAAGCTCTTCCAGAAAAGCACTCAACGCCATCGTATTCCCAGTAGATAGGCTCTATATTAGCAATACTCACTGAATCATCAGCATGGACGATTTCGATGTCATCTCCGATCCACTGTGCGGATACATGGGTGTATGCCGAGTCTCTGGGAGTGATGTGATTGTCAACTGGGATGATGTGCATGTCTTTGGCTTGTGTTGTGCAGGTGTCGAGCACGGATACAGTGATCAGAGGCAAGGTGAAGGTCAAGTAGAGACGTGCCATGCCGATGGACCGAGAGTGGCGAAGGGCGGACGTGAGGCTTGGACTGAGGGACCGGTGGCCCGAGGATCAGTGTGGTGGCTGATAGCCTGGGACAGCGACGAGCGAAGACTTGCGGTCATGTGTTGCTCGGGTCATGGACCTGGGGGCACGTGTCGGTGGACGGGGTGCACGGGCGGTGCATCCCCTCTACGGCGTCGGTTTTGGTGGTAGAGCCAGAGAAAAACCATCGGGTGGACGGTTTCCAGGTTTGGGCCTCAAAACCTGGGGTGCGGACGGTTTCTGAGTTTGGCCAAAAAAACTTGGGCTAAGGACGGTTTCCAGGTTTGGGCCTCAAAACCTGGGTGCTGCGGGTTTGCTGAGTTTGGGCCACAAAACTCAGGCGCTGGTGGGCTGGTTTCCGGTTTGGGCCTCAAAACCGGGGGGTTTGGCTGGAAAGGCTGGTTTCCCCGTTTTGGGTCACAAAACCGGGGGTTGCAGAGAGAGGGCGGCACGTGGCGGCAATCAGGGAGGTTGCGTCGAGGCTACGCTACGAGTTGTGCCGGTGTGGCCGTCGGATCCACCTACCATCGAGTTGGTCCAGAATAACCTTAGGGTTTAGCTGGTTCGCTCTGTAAGTAGTTAGGGGTAGGTGGGATGGAATTAGGAATAGTTAGAATTAGGATAAGTAGGCGGAGACACCCACCTCCCATGTATCTAGTAGTTTTGCTCTTTGCTTCTAGGGTTTCTGCTCTCCCAATCCCCTGCTGTAGCTAGCTGAGATCCGCAGAGAACCATACCTCTGTGTACTGGAGATTTTGAGGAAGTGAGGCCGTAACCTCACTTTGTAGCGTGTGGTAGCCACACGTTGTTGCAATTTGGCAGTGTTGATTCGCGTTTTTTTTTTGTTCTTCGCGGAATCCTTTTTCTCCACTCTTTTCCCGTAGTTCGATCTCTTTGCTCGGTTCATCTTTTGCAAATCCATCTGATCCAAGTTGTCCTAGGTCGTGAGGCACTTCTTTCCACCGAAGGAATTTACCTCTAACCTCACGGTCTAGGAGATCGAACGATTTTCGTTTCCGGTCAAACTTTTCTCCCTTTCCCGAATTTCTTCGATTCATCGATTTGGAGATAGGTTCAAGCCATGATCTCTTAGAGATAGCTCACTATCCTCCTTGTGACTCTTCTCACCAAGTTTATCCCTAGAGGACTTGTTTTGGGTGAGATCGAGTCAAATCGGTGGATGAATAGGGTGCTGACCGGGAGCGCGTAAGGACGCTGTGCTGTCGGATTGACCGGTTTGCGTCTGTGAGTGATCTCGTTGAATGATGCTGCGGTACCGTTTCTGATGTTGTACTGCCCGCTTCACTGTGCACCGACTCAACTCTTGCACGTTACCGTCTGTTTTCACTAACCAGATGCACTGCTTTCGACCGGACGCTCCTCGCTTGTGAGTCCGGTCAGAAACAGTAAGGTTCCAGAGAGGTGTTCTTGTGATCGGACGCGTCCGGTGGTGACTGACCGGACGCAGTTAGAGTCCGGTCGAAGCTGTTTCGCGCAGTTTCGTTCGCCGTTCGTTCGTGCGATCTCGGATTTGGTTTGGACTTTTGCGTTGGGTTTCTAGAGTCGTGTAGTGTCTCGCTGTGCTTCTTGGAAGTCTCCACCCTACATCTAGGGTCATGGACACGAACGAGCTCTAGGGTTTGCTTTCAGGGTGATTCTCGGGACAGTGGCTACTAGTTTCCGGTAGGAAATTTTGAAGCTCCCATTCACCCCCCCTCTGGTCGCTTTCTGGTTGCTTTCTCGGTCCTTCAAATGGTATCGAGAGAGGTTAAGGATCTTCCACCTTAGCCAGTTCCAGATCCACAGAAGGCGACATGGATCGCGGCGTGGGCAAACCGCCGTTTTTCGATGGGACGAAATATGCGTATTGGAAGATACGCATGTCGGCCTATCTGCAGAGTTTGGGTGCTTCCATTTGGGATATTTGGGCTACCCTTATGCGTTTCCATGAGGGGAACTCTCAAGTCAAAACCCGTCTCTACGAGTCGTTCAAGCGAGAGTATGATGAAACTTTCGACATATACCTGGCGAGAGCATAGAAAGTTTATTCGCTCGCTTTCAGGTGATTGTCAACAGGATGAGGGCTAACAAGGAGCTATTGCCTTTCGACGATCATGAGAGGTCTTTGAAGCTTTTGCATACCCTTGATCGGTCGGTGTGGGATTCCAAAGTTCAAGCGATCATCGAATCATCTAACTATGAGACCCTCACGTGCGACGAGCTCTTCAGTAAGCTCAAGTCCAGTGAGTGAGATTGATGCCATGGCGAGGGCTTCCTATGAAATCTTCTGGCCCATCGATGGCTTTGCTTTCTGGCTCTTCTGCTAACCCCTCTGGAGGCTTTGCTTTGCATTCTCTTCTTTCTGTCACAGAGGAGCAGTTGGAGTCTCTAGGAGACGACGAGTTGGCTTGCTTGCCAACGGCGGTTCTCGCGGTTTCACAAAAACCGCATGAACCATCGCCGCAGAGGAGGACGCTCGGGCTGTTTTGAGGCGGCGACCCCGACCACTTCATCGCCAACTGTCCCAAGAAGAACAAGCATTATGGGAAGGGCGATCATGGGCACAAGTACGGCTCCGGCAAGCGCAACGAGAAGTACGTCCCCGCAGGCACAAGCGGAAGTGCGGCTTCGACAAGGGAGTACATCAAGAAGAAAGTACTTGGAGAGAAGGCCCAGGCTGAGCAGCGTGCGTTCTTCGCCATGCTCAGCGACGTCGACGGCTCGGATGACGACTACGCTTGTTCAAGCGACGACGAGTCCGAGAAGAAGAAGAGGATCGAGGACAAGCTGAACGGCCTCTGCTTCTTCGCCGACGACGAGGGCTTCTGCACCATGGCCCTTGGTGATGAGGTCGACGGCAAGCTGGAGCACACTCCTCGGGACGACGACGACGAGCACCTCTCCAGGTATCTCTCACCCACGACGAGCTTTCTGCTGAGGTTGAGAAGCTTACTGCCGCCTTGCTTAGTTAGGATAAGCTGCTTAGGCGTGCCGCTAGAGAGCGCAAGGAGTTTAGGCAGAAGTGGGAGGACACGGTGAAGGAGCTTGAGTTTGCAAAATCCACCGTGGTCATGTCTGAGGAGGTTGAGTGCGAGATGTGCACCAAGCACATGACTGACCTTCTCACTTGAGAGGTAAGTATGCTGCTTTGGTTGGAGAGGCGGATGAGCTCTGGGCTAGACCCATGTTGTTGGGTGCGTGCAAGACTTGTCCTGTCTTGCAATCCGAGTTGGCAGAGAGAAATGCTAAGATTGTGTCTCTTGAAGAGGCTAGCTCGGGTAGCACTTGTGTGACTAGGTGCGCGTTTGTGTGAGGGTTTGGAGATGGAGATTGCTAATGTGAAGCTGACAAGATGCAAACCGAGGAGGAAAACACATACCTTTGGACCATCTTGTCATGGGTGTCTTGTGGTGAGCCACAGCTAGGGATGATGATTTCCCAATTCAAGCGAGCTGCTGGAGTGGTCCCGGTGTAGGTTTTGCTCCGGGTGTGGATGTTTCATCTTTCGGGAAGATTGGAGAGTCTAGTGGTCTTGACCCATGTGAGAAGCCCAACTCCACCACTACTCCCAAGCTTACCAAGATACCACCCAAACAGCCTCATAAGCCTAACACCAAGGATGGGGTCTTTGTTGAACCTCCTAGAGCTCCACCCAAGAACCAAGTGTGGCATCCCAAACCCAACCACCTGAAAACAAGCTGGATACAATGCCACCTATCCAGGAGAAGCTTATGCCACAGAAGGGCAAGGTGATCCACACCCACAACCGTGAGTACCAACAACCCCCTATGAGAGAGGTGAGGTACCATTGTGAGCACTGTCGGAGAGATGGACACTTGAGTGAGTTCTGCTTTCGGCGCAAGAGAGAGGCGCGCCGTGCAAGGGAGATGAACAACCCGGACATGTACCATCCTTTCCATGATGTACATGTGCCGAATGTTCAGAGGAGAGCTCTGAGGAGAGCTGCTAGGCCTAGAGGTGCAGTGCCTCAAACTCTAGGCCTAGGCCTCATAGAGAGCGTGGCCCGGCGGAAGCCTGCTGTTGTAGGCTATGGACCCCGTGGTGGTGGCTTTGTAGTTGAGCGTTTTCCCCCACCGCGTTTTGAGTATCGCGATGGACACTCCTCCCTTAGCGGACCACGTCCTTCTAAACGTGGTGATCGCTTCCTTCGTAGGTGTGCTAGGAATGGTTTTTCTACTAAACCGTTCTTTTGAGCAGCCGGACCAACACTGGTATTTCCTACTTCACTAACCCCAGTGTTGGACCGTATGCTCACCCTATGTCTCTTTATTGATGTAGGTAAAACGATTGGAGAACGTTTGGTTGGTGGATTCCGGGTGTTCGAGGCACATGACCGGAAACTCCAGTGGTTCTCCAGTCTTAGTCCGGTCGCCGGAAAGGAGTATATCACCTTCGGCGACAATAGCAAATGTAAGGTATTGTCTCGTGGGTCGGTGCGAGTTAATGAGAAACTTTGTTGCGCGATGTTGCTCTTGTTTCTAACTTGCATTTTAACCTTCTTTCTGTTTCGCAACTCTTTGATGACGACTATGAGATTCGTTTTTAAGCCGAATCTCAGTCGTATTTTGGACCTCAGGGCAATCTTGTTTGTGTGATTTCGCCCTTTGGGAAGTCTTTCGTGCGGATTTCTCGGAGTCTTTTGGCACTTCTCGTTGTCTTGTGGCTGGACCTTCCTCCTCTGATCTTTGGAAGTGGCATAGGAGACTAGGACATTTGAGCTTCGACATGCTTGCAAGACTTAGCTCACTTGGCTAATCCGAGGATTGCCCAAGTTGTCGATGGAGAAGGATCTTGTTTGCCACTCTTGTAGACAGGGAAGATGGGTTCGCTCCCCACCATCCAGTGACTCAGGTCATGACCAAGCGCCCTGTAGAGCTTTTTGCACATGGACCTTGTTGGTCCGGCTCGGGTGAGCTCGGTTGGGGGGAAGTGGTATGTGCTTGTTGTTGTTGATGACTTTTCGAGATATTCGTGGGTCTTCTTTTTAGCTGAGAAGACCGAGACTTTCTCCTTTGCTCGCAATCTGATTTTGCGTCTTCAGAACGAGTCCTTTGAACTCGATGCGAGCTATTAGGAGTGATAATGGTTCCGAATTCAAGAATTCAGTTTTGAGAAGTTTTGTAACTCTTTGGGCTTGGAGCATCAGTTTTCTTCTCCCTACACACCGCCACAAAATGGTGTTGTAGAGAGGAAGAATCGGACCCTTGTAGAGATGGCCAGGACGATGCTCGATGAGCATAGGACTCCTAGGCGATATGGGCCAAAGCTATAAGCACTGCATGCTATATTTCCAATCGCATTTTTTCTTCGAGCTTTCTTGAAAAATACCTCTTATGAGTTGCGTTTTGGAAAACTCCCCAAGGTGAGTTATTTTAGAGTTTTGGTTGCCATGTTGTTTTATACTCAAAAAGGGCACTTGGACAAATTTGAGTCTCGTTCTTCTGACGGTGTGTTTTTGGGTTATGGCACTCACACTCGTGCTTATCGTGTACTTAACCTTGACACTAACCGAGTCATGGAGACATCCGATGTCACCTTCGGCGAGACCATGGTTTGTTCCCTCTTCTCGTTTTGAGCGTGCAGGTGATCATCAGGTTGGTCAGCCTCTTTTTGATGACGACGACGAGGGTGCTGAGGGTATGGATGATCTAGCACCCCCTCCACCTGTTTTTGCCGCAAGGAGCGGCTTCTACCACGACTCACGGCCCCGACACGTCTTTTCCTGGGGCCGTGGGATCCGCCACCCCGAGGCGGTACGTACTTTTGTACCCAGGGAGGCACCAGCTGCTGTTGAGGGGGAGATCACTTCTGCACAGGAGGCGCCACGACACATCCAGCGAAAACAGCCCCCTCAGCAGATGATGAGCAGCAACATGACAAACGGGTCACTCGGTCCAGGTTCAATCTCTCACTTCGCTCATTCTACTTTTGTTGCTGATTTTGAGCCCCGAGATGTTGGGCACGCTTTGACGGATCCGGATTGGGTCAATGCCATGCATGAGGAGCTTGAGAACTTTGAGAGAAATCGGGTTTGGGTTCTAGTGTCTCCACCTTCTGAGTGTCACCCATTGGACAAAATGGGTTTTCAAAAACAGCAGGAGAAGATGGCCATGTGTTGTGAGAACAAGGCCAGACTCGTAGCCCAGGGATATAGTCAGAAGGAGGGGATAGACTATGAGGAGACTTTTGCTCCTATAGCACGTTGGAGGCTATTAGGATACTCTTGGCTTTTTGCTGCATCCAAAGGTTTCAAACTTTTTTCAAATGGATGTCAAGAGTGCCTTTTATACGGCTACATTGAAGAGGGGTGTATGTTAGACAACCCCCTGGTTTCGAAAATCCCAAGTTTCCAAACCATGTTTTTAACTTCACAAAGCTTTATATGGTTTGAATCAAGCCCTAGAGCCTGGTATGATAGGTTGAAAACCTTTTTGCTTTCTAAGGGTTTTTAAAATGGGATGTGTGGAATAAAACGCTCTTTCTCCTCAAGCAAGACACTGATACTCTCTCTGGTCCAGATTTACGTGGATGATATCATTTTTGGTGGTCTTCTCATGCTTTGGTTGCCAAGTTTGCAGATACTATGAGTAGGGAGTTCGAGATGAGCATGATGGCGAGCGTGACTTTCTTCTCGGATTGCAAATTAAGCAATCCCGAGAAGGGACGTTTGTGCACCAGGGCAAGTACACCAAAGGACTTGCTGAAGAGGTTCGATATGGGTGAGGCCAAGCCTTTCCAACACCCATGTCGACCACGACGGCCCTGGATGCGGACAAGGATGGAGAAGCTGTGGACCAGAAGGAGTACCGAAGCATGATAGGGTCGCTGCTCTACCCTGACGGCGACACGCCCGGACATCCAGTTCGCGGTGTGTCTGTGCGCGCGCTTTCAGGCGTCGCCGCGCCACTTCTCACCGTCAGGCGGTGAAGTGCATTTTCAGGTACCTTCGTTTCACACCTAAGTTCGGATTTGGTATTCAGCTTCTCCCCAACCTCTCCCTTTGCGGTTATTCCGATGCCGATTTTGCTCGTTGCCGTGTCGAGCGCAAGGCCACTTCTGGGACGTGCCATGTTTATTGGATCTTCTCTTGTATCATGGTCTTCTCGCAAGCAGTCTAGTGTCGCTCAGTCTACACAGAGGCTGTGAATATGTGGCTGCTGCGGCTAGTTGCTGTTCTCAATTGCTTGGATGATGGCCACTTTGCGTGATTTTGGTCTAAGCCTTTTCTAGCGCGTGCCTTTGCTTGTGACAGCACGAGTGCTATTAGCGTTGCTAAGAACCCCGTGCTTCACTCGAAGACCAAACACATTGATGTGCGCTTTCACTTTCTGCGACACCACTATGAGATGGGTGATATCGACCTTCGCCATGTCGATACTCATCATCAGCTGGCTGATATTTTCACCAAGCTTTAGCCGAATCAACCTTTAATCGGTTGAGGGGTGAGCTTGGGGTGTTGTTTCCCCTTTTAGATGGGGGAAACATTTGGTTCTTGTATTATAGACGACTCTTTTTCGTTTGTCTTTATTTTCTTTTGCATTTTTGCATACACATTTACATTCTGAGCTCATATATTAATCATTAGAATGTAACTATGCTCTATGTAGTAGGCTCCGATGCTTATGATGATGCTTGTGGCTTATGCTCTTTCTGATCACTGGGACATGTTGTTGAGCTGAGCTATTTTTGAATGGTGAACCTGCTTAACAAACTTCAACAAAAAATGTTAACCATTGAGATATGCCAACTAGCATGTGGAGGATGTGTTGAGTCACTCGTGCTTTTCATATATGCTAGGTTGCTATGTTCTCTAGTTCTGAGTCTCTCAACTTGCTTTTGTTCATATCCTGTCAATAAAATTGAACCAAGTTTTAGTGAACTGAAAAGATCGAGATGGGACTGCTTGTCAACACAATCACGGTTATGGAGACTGTTTCTCATTGCACATTTGAGGTTAAACTCGAGCGGTGTAGTGTATGACCGAAAACGACGCTTTAAGCTTCTGATTGCATTTTGCATAGGCTTCGCTCGGTTGAAAAGTTAGGCAATGGACAAGCTTTCAACCTCTCGCAAACATCTGCTAAACTTCTGAACTTGTGTTATTTCACCGCTGCAACTCCGATGTAAAACTGAAATCACAAGTGTATGCTTCATTCTATAGCATGATGTTTGAACTTTGCTAGGGGTAGTTCACCTAGTATACATACTTAGCACTTGTTCGGAATTCCTGTCTATACATGTGTAGTGCTATTTTGATGGTGACTATCTTTTTGGCTAAAAACTTGCTCACTGTGCTTTCATGTTCATATTTCGTATATAGTGATTAGTCTGAGCCTTTGCTAGCATTTTGTGGATGATGTTGAGTCATTAGAGTCATACTGCGCAGAGCATCTTTACATTGTCTTGACTATATTTCTGAAGCTGCTAACATGCATTTTTGACTCATATGCATGTTCGAAGGAGGAGAACCTCTCTTGTTGGCACTTTTGATGGTGCATTTTCTGAGGGGGAGAAAATTGCTTTCGATTCCTTTTTCTTGATGGTGCATTTTCAACTAAGGGGGAGAATTTGGACAGATCATGCCTCCCATTTTCAACTATGGGGAGAGGAAGGTTGTGTGCACCATGCAAGGGGGATTTTGCTCGTGCAGAATTTTTGAATTTTCCAATTGGTTCGGAGCGCTTTGCTAGTTTTGTTGAGCCCTTGCCTCTATCTTGAGGGACTAGCAGTTGCTTCAGTTGGATTCAGTTGGTATCGAGTTTTTCAGTTGATGTCAAGTCTTTTGCTAGTTGTGTTGAGCCTCTGTCTTGAGGAACTAGCATTTTGCCTTGATTTTTCATTTGGTATCTGCTAGCGGTGTTGAGCCTGTTCTACCTCTTCTTGAGGGCTAGCTTTGCTTTGCTTGGTTGCGTCGAGCCATTGCCCATGTCTTTGGGAACCAAGTTGTCTTGCTCTTTCCACTTGACCTTCTTCGGCTTTGCTATGCTTTTGGGTCATTTGGTTGAGTTCTCTCTTCTCTTTCTCCCTCCTTCTATTTCTATTATGATTTGTGTTGGTAGTTGACAAATGCACTCATCAAGGGGGAGATTGCGGATACATGGGTGTATGCCGAGTCTCTGAGTGATGAGTGATTGTCAACTGGGATGATGCGCATGTTCTTTGGCTTGTGTTGTGCAGGTGTCGAGCACGGATACAGTGATCAGAGGCAAGGTGAAGGTCAAGTAGAGACGTGCCGTGCCGATGGACCGAGAGTGGCGAAGGGCGGACGTGAGGCTTGGACTGAGGGACAGGTGGCCCGAGGATCAGCTGTGGTGGCTGACAGCCTGGGACAGCGACGAGCGAAGACTTGCGGTCATGTGTTGCTCAGGTCGTGGACCTGGGGGCACGTGTCGGTGGACGAGGTGCACGGGCGGTGCATCCCCTCTACGGCGTCGGTTTGGTGGTAGAGCCAGAGAAAAACCATCGGGTGGACGGTTTCCAGGTTTGGGCCTCAAAACCTGGGTGCGGACGGTTTCCGAGTTTGGCCACAAAACTCGGGCTGAGGACCG
Source organism: Coix lacryma-jobi var. lacryma-jobi (assembly GCA_009763385.1). Taxonomy (NCBI): domain Eukaryota; kingdom Viridiplantae; phylum Streptophyta; class Magnoliopsida; order Poales; family Poaceae; genus Coix; species Coix lacryma-jobi. The sequence continues at coordinate 664,130 of VDCT01000421.1, read as the reverse complement.
TTTCCAGGTTTGGGCCTCAAAACCTGGGTGCTGCGGGTTTGCTGAGTTTGGGTCACAAAACTCAGGCACTGGTGGTCTGGTTTCCCGGTTTGGGCCTCAAAACTGGGGGTTGGCTGGAAAGGCTGGTTTCCCGGTTTGGGCCACAAAACCGGGGGTGCAGAGCGAGGGCGGCACGTGGCAGCAATCGGGAGGTTGCGTCGAGGCAACACTACGAGTTGTGCGGGCGTGGCCGTCGGATCCACCTACCATCGAGTTGGTCCAGAATAACCTTAGGGTTTAGCTGGTTCGCTCTGTAAGTAGTTAGGGGTAGAGTGGGAATTAGGAATAGTTAGAATTAGGATAAGTAGGGGGAGACACCCACCTCCCCATGTATCTCAGTCATTTGCTCTTTGCTTCTAGGGTTTTCTGCTCTCTGAATCCCCTGCTGTAGCTAGCTGAGATCCGCAGAGAACCATACCTCTGTGTACTGGAGATTTTGAGGAAGTGAGGCCGTAACCTCACTGTTGTAGCGTGTGGTAGCCACACGGTTGCAATTTTGCAGTTGTGATTCGCGTTTTGTTTGTGTTCTTCGCGGAATCCTTTTTCTCCACGCTTTTCCCATAGTTCGATCTCTTTGCTCAGTTCATCTTTTGCAAATCCATCTGAACCAAGTTGTCCTAGGTCGTGAGGCAGTTCTTTCCACCGAAGGAATTTACCTCTAACCTCACAGTCTAGGAGATCGATCGATTTTCGTTTCCGATCAAGCTTTTCTCCGTTTCCCGAATTTCTTCGATTCATCGATTTGGAGATAGGTTCGAGCCATGATCTCTTAGAGATAGCTCACTATCCTCCTTGTGACTCTTCTCACCAAGTTTTATCCCTAGAGGACTAGTTTTGGGTGAGATCGAGTCGAATCGGTGGACGAATAGGGTGCTGTCGGGGTGACCGGACGCTGTCCTCGCGTTGACCGGACGCGTCCGATGTTTGAATATCACGCAGTGATTTTCTGATGTTGACCGGACGCTCCTTCTGCCGTGCGACCGGACTCAACACTTGCACTGTTCACCATTCTGTCTTTCACTGACCGGACGCACTGCTTTCGACCGGACGCTCCTCGCTTGTGAGTCCGGTCGGAAACAGTAAGGTTCCAGAGAGGTTTTCTTGTGATCGGACGCGTCCGGTGGTGACTGATTGGACGCAGTCAGAGTCCGGTCCAAGCTGTTTCGCGTAGTTTCGTTCGCCGTTCGTTCATGCGATCTCAAATTTAGTTTCGGACTTTTGCGTTGGGTTTCTAGAGTCGTGTAGTGTCTCGTTGTGCTTCTTGGAAGCATCCACCCTACATCTAGGGTCGTGGACACTAGCAAGGTCTAGGCTTTGCTTTCAGGGTGTTTCTCGGGACAGTGGCTACTAGTTTCCGGTAGGAAATTTTGAAGCTCCCATTAAACCTCCCCTCTGGTCACTTTCTGGTTGCTTTCTCGGTCCTTCAGAAATCAAAACCGAAATCGCACGAACAAACGGCGAACGAAACAGTGCACAACTGGGTGCATCGGACGTTGGCAGCGTCCGATGGCAAAACAACGGACGCGTCCGATGCAAACAAGACCTCTCTGGAACCTTACTGGACTGGCATCGGACGCTGCTACAGTGAAACCCTAGCGTCCGATGCTAGACCCCCGGCGCGTCCGATGACAACGGATGCTCCGATGGTCAGCGTCCGATGCTCCTTCAAAAACACTGTCAGACAACACGTGGCACCGGACGCTCCGATGGAAATGACTCAGCGTCCGATGCTCAAGAACACAGCGTCCGATGGTCCCGATACTGTACTGTTCTTCCGCGAAAATCACCCGATCTCCTCCAAATCAAAAGCACTAAGGCTTAGACTTGGTATGAGGAGTTCCAAGGAGGTTAGTGAGCTATCCCAAAGAGATCATGGCTCGAACCTAACTCCAAATCGGTGAATTGGAAGAATTCGGGACAAAAGGAACAAACTCGATCCAAAACAAAAATCAACCGATCTACTAGCTCGTGAGGTCAGAGATGATTTTCTTTAGTGGAAAGAAGTGCCTCACGATCTAGAACAACTCAGTTCAAACGGATTTGCAAAAGACGCACCGAGTAGAGAGATCGATCAACGGGAAAAACGTGGAGAAAAACAACCCGTGAAGAACACAAGCAAAATGCGAATCACAACCACGAATTTGCAACCGTGCGGCTACCACACGCTACAACAGTGAGATTACGGTCTCACTTCCTCAAAAATCTCACGGGCACAGAGGTATTGTTCTCTTCTCTGTGGATCTCAGTTTGCTACAGCAGGGGAGTGGGAGAGCAGGAAAACTTAGAAGGAAAAGAGCAAATGACTGAGATGAATGGGGAGGTGAGTGTCTCCCCCTACTTATCCTAATTCTAACTATTCCTAATTTCCACTCTACCCCTAACTACTTACAGAGCGAACCAGCTAAACCCTAAGGTTATTTTGGACCAACTCGATGGTAGGTGGATCCGACGGCCACGCCCGCACAACTCGTAGCGTTGCCTTGACGCAACCTGCCGATTGCCGCCACGTGCCGCCACCGCTCTGCGTCCTTTTCCTGGACGTCGCACCCCCGGTTTTGAGGCCCAAACCGGGAAACCAGCCTTCACGACCAACCCCCAGTTTTGAGGCCCAAACCGGGAAACCAGCCCACGTAGCCTGAGTTTTGTGGCCCAAACTCAGCAAACTCGCAGCACCCAGGTTTTGAGGCCCAAACCTGGAAACCGTCCTCAGCCTGAGTTTTGTGGCCAAACTCGGAAACCATCAGCGCCCAGGTTTTGAGGCCCAAACCTGGAAACCGTCCACCCGATGGTTTTTCGCTGGCTCTACCACCAAACCGAAGCTGTAGAGGGGATGCACCGCTCGTGCACCCCATCCACCGACACGTGTCCCCAAGTCCACTACTTAGGCAACACATGACCGCAAGTCTTCGCTCGTCGCTATCCTAGGCTGTCAGCCACCACAGCTGATCCTCAGGCCACCAGTTCCTCAGTCCAAGCCTCACGTCCGCCCTTCGCCACTCTCGGTCCATCGGCATGGCACGTATCTACTTGACCTTCACCTTGCCTCTGATCACTGTATTCGTGCTCGACACCTGCACAACACAAGCCAAAGAACATGCGCATCATCCCAGTTGACAATCACTCATCACTCAGAGACTCGGCATACACCCATGTATCCGCATAAACGTGCAATACTGCTAGTCCCTCAAGATAGAGGCACATACTGGGGGAGCTTGACCTCGTGCGCGGGCCACGGTGGTGGCCATGGCGCCCGGCCGTGTCGGTGAGGAGACTACGGGACGGTAGCGTTAAGACGGACGGGTGTTCTCACCGTGCCTTGGCGTGAGGGAGCTCGTCGATGAAAGAAGGAGGCGGACAAGCTTCGGTTGCTACGAAACAAACTTGAGCTCTCCTCGGCGGCGAACGGTGGCCGAAGAGGGCACTCCATGTTCCGGCGGCGGTGGGGCTCCAACGGTGGCGCAAGCGTGCACACCGTGTGTGCAGGAAGAAGGCGAGGCTCGGTGGCAGAGGAATCGGCTGGCGGTGGCTCGGTTGAGGCGGGAACGCCGGTGGCATTGGTGCGGTGGGGGCGAAGGCGAGTAGAGTGCTCGGCTCGCGTTCGCGGGGAGGAGAGGAGAGGGAGAGCGAGAGCGAGAGCGAGCGGCTTGTGAAAGAAGAATGGTGAGTGAGGGAGAGGGGAGAGCGGACGCTCGGTTTGGCTTGTCGGTCGGGTGGACGACCGGTCGTGGCGGGTCCCGCGGCGGCGAGCAATGCGAGGCGGCGGCAGGCGATGGCGTGGGCATGGCAGCGAGGGCGAGCGAGGGAGTGGCCGCGGCGGATTGTGGCATGATGCGGTGGGCAAGGATAGCGCGCGGAGAGGTCGGGGAGGATTTGGAGCAGGGAGTGACGGCCACGTGGCCACGTCGCCCGCGTACGGCGCAGCCGCGGTTGGGGCGACCGGTGCAATGCGGGTAGGCGTAGGCGGGAGCAGGGGTGCGCGGCTTGGCTGGGCTTGGGCCGAAAGGCCATGTGGGCCGGTTGGCAAGCGCCCGGGAAAAACGTTTCCCTTTTTCTTTTTCCACAAGTTTTTCAAACTTTGACCATTTCAAAACATTTGCAAAAACTCAAAACTAGACTTTCACCCAAAAATAAAAGTTGCTCAAAATAATTTTCTCTATAACTTTCATAGAGGACATATTTTCTAAAAATCATTTCTTGAGCCTTCACATAATTAAAGCTAATTTTTGAGCCATAAATCATTTTTGTTCTTATATTTTTAATTATCAAACCATACTGAACTAAGTCAAGGTCTCTGTAAGAAAAGTGTTATACTCAATATTCTTTATTTTATAAAATTATTTGCCAAGACAGAAGTCCATTTAAACAACCAAGTCCTATTGAAACCAACTTTCAAATAAACAACACAAGGCATAAAACACTGTGATGCAACATGAAATGATGCAATGCAATGCTTATGGTAATTAGTAGTTAATGTTGTTCCTAATGCAGTGCTTGACACTAAGGTGTCACATGTTCGATCTTAAGTCGGATCGTGGTTTTAACAGGTAGATCTTGTTCGTGCTTCATGGACCCTGTATCGGCTAAAATAGCCGATCCAGTTATGCTTTATTCATAATGGGTACTTTTAAATGGTCTGGGATAAATGGATCTGCTTGTTGCTTTGGATGTGATCTAACTTGGTCATCATTATGGTTGTATGGAGTGTTGGGTATTTTAAACGCACACAGAAAAATTTGCAAGCGCACGGATACCGATGTAGCTTTCACCCGAGAGTATTCCAGGGTATCGATTTCCACGGGGAACGTGAAGTGTACTAGAAGAATTAAGAACCTCCAAGAAAAGAATGGTAATATGGGTAGAGAGAGATCTTACGGTTTTCTAAGCTGGTTTATCTAATTAAAGGCTCATTATACTTTACTTACTTCGGAGCAACAGTACCTTTCCGATTCTCGAAAAAGACTGGGAAAAGGGTAATCGGGAGAAGGCTACCAAAAAGCTCTATGAAAACACCAAACCTAACGTGGTGGATTATAACAATCTACAAAGCTGTCACCCCTGTAGCTACCACAACTATCCGGAGGATTGGGCGCAAACTCAGGTAAACCCTAGTCTAGACACCAAGTCTACACTAACGCTTACTACTCTAATTACTGCAGATAACTAGAGCACTCAATACGAGCGGAGATCTGGTAAATAAAATAAAGCAAGAACTGAAATTAAATATAATACTCAGAAATAGTAAATGAAGAACCTAGAGATTACTTGAAGACGAACCAGATGTTGCACCAATACAATGTCGAGGAAGATCCGACAGATCCGGCTCCTCCTCGGCTCTCTCCTTCTCCTTTCTCTAATCCAATCTCTAATTACAACTAGATGAACTAGACAACTAGAACTAAAACTAGATGAACTAGAACTAGAAGAACTAGAACTAGATCTAATTCTAGATGAACTAGAAGAGATTCATCTAGAGGGACCTCTACTTCTAATTGAAACCCTAGTTTCTGATGTGGAGATGAATAATGAAGATGGAGATGCCTGGAGAGAGGGGTCTGGGTCTGGTTTTATAGCCCGGAGCGTGGAATGTGAGCCCTTGGATCAAACCGACTTCAGGCACGGTGGAGATGCATCCTAGGAGGCGGTGGAAGAAGGTTCCAGAAGGCGGAGGCGAAACGGCCTCCGTGGCCGACCGGTCGGTCATGGGGTGGGACCGGTCGGTCTGGCCCAGTGGGCCCACATGGCGGGCCGCCTCGTGGTCTCTTCTGGTGTCTTCTAGATTCTTCTTTTGTAGGTTTCGTCGCGAAATTAATATCTTTTCATCCGGAACTCCGAATATAGCAAATGATATGTCCCTTTCGATCGTCTCGACGAGCTCTTCGCAATGGTGCACTCCAATTCATCACTTGAGATACTTTATATGGTGAAATATTGATGTTCTACAAAACAAGTGAGAGCACCAAAACTCGTGGAACTTGTTAGTTTCAAACCCTATAACTATGCTTTGTGATTCATTTAGTGTCATTTCATGCAATAGTTGATGGTTAATTATGAGCATTAGTGAGTGTCAACATGGAGACACCCCACTGTTGATGTTCAAGTTATTTTATCGATCTATTTGTTATTATGGCTGCATGGAAACACTCCACTATTAACAGATAGAACTGCCTATGCAATTAGTCGATTCATCGGTTCATGCCATTTAAACGTGCACATAGATTCTTTATCCTTTTAACATGTTTAAGCTTATCGGCTGTTTTCTTGTCCTAAATGTTTCTTTACATATATCATAGCCGTTTTGCTTTATATCTTTATAAATGCTTTTTACGCAATCATTTGGGAGTTGACTTTGTAGTCAATGTCCTACAAACAAATGGCTATATCAGAGCCGCATAATTTGGAACTGTCTGGCACCAATCCAGCAGGTTCCATAATTTGACAAATTTTTCTTTTCCTTGTCAATTACAGGTCAAATTGACTGGCACGTCCGAGATCGCTCTCACCTAGATTCGGCACCATCACCCTCTGAAGGTCCAGGAGGTGAAGACCCTGCTCTGTACGCCCTCTGAGGACCGTGTTCGAGTGTGTTGGCGCTTCATCTAAATTTTCGTGTCAACACATTCTTTTGGAACGCCTGGTGGGACACAATCGTCTGACCATGACGATCAGTAATGATGAAGTATTGAACGTGACAATGGAGGAACTTCCAGATGAACTTCAACGCATGATAGAAGAAACTGTTGACCAATATCGTTACATGTGCTTGTTGAGCTTCAATAGAAATAGGGATAAAAAGATTATCCAGAAGTCTCATCTTCCAAGAGTGGTTCTAGAAGGACAAGTACAACACAATGCCATGCAAGAAGTGATAGGGAAAGCGATGTCTACTACCCTGATGAATCATAACGAAGTGTTCCTCAACAGTCTCATGAATGCCATTAAGGAAGCTTTCAACTTGGGTAATGATAGAAGGGGTCCAACAAATATACAGTTGGAGGTAATCAAGGAGCTAGAACTTCTGGTGGTCCATAGATGAATAGTCCCAATGGCAATGGAAACCAGATGATTGTCAGTCCTGGGGGTATGACACTGTAGCCAATGCAACAGCCAAATATGAGTAATAACATATACTCATCGGCTACAAAAATAGCTCCCCATGCAAGGAGGATTACCAGAGATTTCAATGCACCACCGTATGAAGGGAACGTGGTACATGGTGATATTCCTCCTGGATATCATTATGTTTTAGATTTTTATACCTTGGATGCTCAGGAAAATCCAGGGTATCGTGGCAATACATTCAGGGGGTAGAACATCGGCTATCAAGGGCCGGTGAATCAGATAGATCAATTGATGAGTCGGGTCACCGACATGGTTCAAAAGCAATTTGGTTTGACACCAAAGACTACTTTGACTGGCTACAAGAAGCCGTATCCAGAATGGTTTGATCAGGTTGTTTTCCCTCTGAGATATAGAATTCCTGATTTTACCAAGTTCACAGGAACGGGTTCAGTAACAACCATGGAACACATAACTCAGTTTCTAGTCCAGCTCGGGGAAGTTGGTGACGAACCAACACTTAAAGTCAGGATGTTTCCTCTATCCCTGTCTGGTTCGACTTTCTCGTGGTTTTCATCTCTGCCACCCAACTCCATTCAAGGCTGGGATGATTTGAAAGATAAGTTCCATAAATACTTTGACTCTGGATTATTGGAAAAAGGACTCGTGGACTTAGTCGATACGAGGCAAGTAAATAATGAGACTGGATGCCAGTATCTTTAGAGGATTCGAGAAATGAAGAATCAATGCTATACCTTGTCATTGTCAGATCCAGAGGTGGTTAGCATTGCGATTCGAGGGCTAATACCAGCCATCAGAGAGAGAAAATCGGCTTCGGTTGTAACAATATGACTGATTTGGCTAAGAAGGTGGCGAATATTGATGCTCAAAATAGATACAATCAAGTCTTTAAGCCCAAGAAAGCCTACAATGCAGAGAGTCACTGTAACACCCCAGGTGTTTGACGCCAGACGAGCAGTCAGTTTGAACACAGACATGGTCTATCAGGTGATGATCGAAAGATGATTTCTAGTATGGTCAGTGATGACTGAAGATTTGGAATCAACCCCGGAAATAGAGCCTCTGTTTAAATTATTCTGGAAATAATTAACAGCACAAGTAATAATGATTGCCCAATTTTGGAATATTCAAGATTACCGCTAAACATGACTTTTTCATGTTCCCTGCTTCAGTTCCTATCTATAGTGACTGGTAGAAAAGTTTGGCAAAATTTGGAATAAATAAGTCACATGAAATGACGAGTCGCAACTTTGTCTGTTCTGGCTGATTAACTAAAGAAAATCATTCGGGTTCAACCAAGTCTTGCAATTATGCCCAATTAATTATTTATGGACTCACGAGCAAAAGTTATGAAAGTTTTATGTTGAGCAGACGACCGGAAAATATTCCGACCGACGAGAGACCGTAATCCGGATCCTACCGGGTGACCGCTTTGACCGGAGTAGAACGGTATTTTCGGGTGTTCGCATGTCAGTGCCCCTTAAACGAAAGTTGTAGTACAGATCGAAATGAACAAATTTTGTTTTATGGCCGAGACCTGGATCGATGCCAAAAAGGGTGAAAATGAGCTCGCAAGATGAGATACAACGCAGTTTTCAGGTTCCGGAAATCAGTTAAGTCTGTACGGCAAAAATTGGAATTTCGGTCACCGCAATGCTGCCGTCGACGATCGTTACCGGACAAACGATTCAGAATTTGACTGAGTGCCTTTAACGAAAGTCGGAGTACTCGTCGAGACGACGAAAACAAAATTAGTTTCATCGAAATCGGAGTCCGTTTGTGCAGTGTTCAGAATTTTTGATCTTGACCGAAAGTTTCCGGAAACATGTCTTTTTGGGAAAGAAATTTCTCCCGGAAAAATTTTGGTGGCCAACATGATCAGGCCCGTGAGGCCGCGTGGCTTCCCTCCCAGGCCACGCGCCCTCCCCTCGCCTGTCGCGCCCTCTCTCCCCATTGGTCAAAAGGGACGGCCTCCTTGCCTTCCCTGGCAAGAAATCAGGCGCTCCTTTCCCCTCGCACAAGAAGAGTCGAGCTTCTTTCCCCTCACACAAGAAACAACCTGACTTCTTCTCCTTTCCCCTCGCGCAAGAAGAGCCGAGTGCTTCTTTTCCCTCACGCAAGAAACATCCTTCTCCTGGCTCACCCTCGGTCTCCCTCTCTTGTTCCTGCTCCTTCCCCTCCATGGGCAGCAGCATCCCTTCCCTTCCTTCTCTTATACGCGACTCCTCCTTCTGCTCGCTCTTTCCTTCTCAACCCCTCTCCTTTGGCGAGCAGCACCAGAGCAGCAGCAGATGGCGCCCTCCTCTCCTCCCCTTTGCTGCTCCTCCACCATGGACGCCCCTCTTCCCTTCTTCCTCCTTGCTGTCCCTCCTCTCATGGCACCACCTCCTTCCTTAAATCCATTTACCTTCCATAGCTGAATCAGCAGGGCAGCAGTCCTCTCCTTCTCCCTCTCCATGCCTGCAGCAAATCAGCAGCAACGACCCTGCTATTCCCTCCATTCTCCTTTTCCTTTTCATGGACAGCAAGCAACAGCAGCATCCGCAGCAGCCCACAGCGAGGAGCCCTAGAATCCCTAACCCTAACCCTAGCAGCAAGGCAGCGCTCTTCCCCTCGCTGCTGCTCCTCTCCTCCTCTCCCATGGTGAGCAGCAACAAGTGGCAGCAGCCGGCAGCAGCCTCCGCGACGAGCAGTCCTTCCGAAGGTCGACCTCTTTCTTTTCCCCTCTCTCTGTTCTTTGTCTTTTTGATGAAGATGGTTTATGAATATTGTGTGTGAATCATTGTATATATTGTGTACTCATGTTCTTGGTGGTTAAGAATGTTCAATGATTTATTTGTGTGCTCTCATGTGGATCAAATAGTTGATAAAGTGATGTATTGCTTTTCTGGAATTGCTGCAGGCGTAGGTTCTGTTTGTGTGATAATTTCGTAAATTAAATATTGATTTCTGTAGGTTTGGTCAATACAAAAGTTGTAGAGGATTGCATGATCTAGCTTCCGTTAAAATTTGGTGATTTTTGGCCTAGTAGTTTAGGAGATACAACTGTTTAAAGTTGGGTTCAGGAATAGTTGCTCTCTGCGATACCTAGATCAGATTCTGCAAATATGTATGTTTGACCCTTTTAATTTATGAATCATGTTGTAGTAATTAAAGATGAAAGGAAGATAATTTCATAATCTTTCCAAAATGTCTTGTTGCATGTCTGTTGGAGTTATGTAGCTCTAGTTACGATTTAATTACTCAGCTGTTGATTGTATATCTAGCTATGCTGAAATTGCTGCATGCATAGTTTCTGTAGTGGTGATTAGTTCGTAAACAAAATGATGTTTTCTGTAGATGTGTTCTATATAAAAGTTGTATATAACTTGTTTGTCTTGCTTTTCCTAAAATTTCATAATTTTAGGCCAAGTATTTTAGGAGTTATAGTTTTTGTAATTTGGCTGTCATGTTTTGCATACTTTCTGTGCAGATCTGAAAGAATAAATTGCTTGGCTTAATTAAGTTAGGAATCATGTCTTCATGTTAATAGAAGAGTTCTGGTGCTTTTCATAATCTTTCTAAATTGTCTTGGATCACTATTTTTGGTGGTTTAGAACTTGAGTTACATGTGTTTAAAGTTAGAAGTCAGAATCTGTCCAAATCTGGACAGGTTTACTTGTTTGTTTTGGTTAGCCTTAATAACTGATTAATCACCTTGAGATGATTATAAATAAGTTTTAGACAACTTAATAAGCTTTCTAACAAGTCTTATTTCAAGTATTTTGGTGCTATATATCTCTAGTTATGGTTGTTTGAAGATGAATGTAATATTCTGTCCAAAGTTCGGACAGAAGTGCTTGTCTGTTATGTTTAGTCTTTTTAGTTGCTGAATCATGCTTAAGTAATAATAATAAAGTTGTAGATAATTTCATTAAATTTCCAGAAAATCTAGGATCACCTTGTTTGGATATGTGTAGCTCCAGTTATATCTGTTTAAAGTAAATGGTGTGTTGCTGTCCAAACTGTATAAATGAACCGAAGTTGATTGTTATGGCTTAACGTTGCTTATGAGATCCTTGATGCTATGTCATGACTTGATAATGTTTAGTTTATTCATTTCATGATATGAAACTTGATATATTATATAATTATGTTGGACAATGATGATTGACTTGTTTAACAAAGATAGGAGTTGTATGTGCATACATGTGTTCCATTTGTGTGATGTGTGATGTAGTCTTGATTGATTGTTATAGTTAGCCTCTCTGAGTGCCTAGTGAATCATGTGTCATACCTTACTTTAATTATAACCTGCTGAAGTGATCATGCCATATTGTGTGTTAAGAGCTATGCCTTCTTTTCGTAGTTATCCTGATTGCTTATGTGAAGTAATTAGTAATATTTTTGTTGTGCGCCTTAGGTTTGCTTCATAAGTGTTTCCCTTGCATTCATATTCTTGCATTGCACATCTCATTTAGGTAACGATAGATACATCGTGAAGGACATGATGATGTGGCTAAACCCGAAGACGGTGTTTGGTGGATTATCCCGAAGATGCGGAGTTAAACAAGTGCTACAACGCAGATGCTTGCCAAGCAAGTATCACGTAACAAACACTAACCTTGTGTTGGTTCCCAGGCAAGCCCCGGAGCATATTAAGCCTCCTATTATTTACAATTAATTTAATTGAGTATTTTTATATTGTGATGCATTAGGTATAGGAGTTGATTGATTCCTAATTGCTGCATTATCCTTCCTTGAATTATTGCTATAACTGCCTTGTTATCCAGTTACTTACTTATATGTAGAATTGCTTAGCCTGCTTAATAAAGTAGTAAAGAAAGGATGTTACCGTAATGCCCCTGGTGGGTATTTACCGGATCACGGTTGGCTATATTTGCTATCGTGGAAAAGAACCTGAGTAGTAATGAAATACGGTCAACTGGAAGGCAAGGCACCAAGTTGGAACTTGGGGGCAGTCCATCCATTGGATCGTGTAGCTTTGTATCGATGTTGGCCCTCGTTCATTTTTGAAAGCGCCCTTTTACTTAGGGATAAGTCGGTGCCGTAATCATCGACCCCAAAGCCAGTTAGACGCTGTTCGGGCCGGTCTCAATCCGTGTCGTGCCCTCTAGTATGGAAATGTGATCTGCCTCGCGTGGCCATCGCCAGGTTCCAATTGGGGGGTCCGTGCTTGAACCGCGATGATTACCACCACGAACAAGCATCGAGCGGTTACCCAATGCATGGACCCGACGGGGAAAGTGTGGGTTGGTATTAAAGGTTTATCACCAGCTGGTTTGGAATTCGATTTGAGTCGCCATCTCCCCCGGTTAGTGGGAAACTATGGCGAGCTTCACCACGATACAACTCTACGTGACATTTGTTGGTTCAACTAAAATATTGCTAAGCAAACCTGATATGGTATTATGTATTTGTTTGCTAGATTCAAGCGAGTGCTCTAGTACAGGTGCAAAACCTAGAGTTTAAGGAATATGATGAAAGATGACTGCTCATATAATTAAATGATGAACCCTTTATCTCAAGCTCCTTTTGCAAATAAAGTTATGCCAGCTCCACTGTTTATATCGGCCTTGCATACTCCTTGGTGTCTCTTTATTTTTGGTTTCCGATGGGTAAGTCTAGATGAGTACATTCGAGTACTCTGGGTTTATCCCACCTTGTTGCAGGTGAAGGTTAGGTCTGCCGAAAGGTGATGGCCAGTGCCGGTGGGCTCGGCAGTTCCCTACTTGTTCTCTTTATGCTGTTGTTGGAGGATGTCACACAAGCTAGCAAAGTATTTCAAATTATGTTATGGTATTCATTTCAAAGCTATGTTGTTTCAAAGTAAATCAACTTGTATTATTATTTGTGAACACTGTTGTAATTTTATTTCCGCTGCAAACCTCCGTGGACATGATTTGTATTTGCTTGACCATGCGATCTTGGCTAAGATATTGAAAGGTTTGAAATCCCTCAGGATTTCACGGACTACCGGGTTTATATGGGCTCAAGTGTGCTAATTCAGCTGTTTCGGCAGAGGTTCTCATACTTGTGCTCTTATAAATTGGTCGGTTCTGTCACAGCTAGTATCGGAGCAAGGTTAAGCATAATATTGTCATGTGCATGGTTTTAAAACAAAGTTTTTTTTTGAAAAGCCTATTTTAACTAAAAACCTTTAGCTAGTAGGCAAGTTTGTCAAAACCTAATTTCTAAAATTATGTGCCAGCGACAACCTCCAGTTATACCCAACTAGGACTTTCAGGTGGCTTAACTACTAACAGGTGTTAACACCAGATTTTCGCACACACGAGGATATTACAGGTGGGTCCAGCCAGCAGAGAAGAGAAGGATTCGGCAAGCATTCCGACGGCTATTTGGTCCTTAAGACTTTCGGTGAATACCTGCGCGATCGGCTATTTCGTGAAGCAGTAGCCCCATTCGGGAAGTGGATGATACAGGTAAAGCCAGCTTGTACGGGAAGATACGTGACGATGGAAGACGCCGAAAGGATTAGGAATACGATTTATATCTTTCCTTGTTTTTTAAGTCGTAATCATCTAGGATTCGTGTTTCGTCCATGGTATAAATATAAGCCCTCGACCATTGTAAAACTGTTCACAACCATATCAATACAACCGGCCCCGTGCCACCTTTCTAGTCCCTAAGTCATGTCGTCGAGTTCTTCGAGAGGAATCATCGATCCGCCGACCTCCGTAAGTACCGGCAACCTTGCTATCAGGTCTAGTATCATGCGGTGGATTTAGATATGATGCAAGTAGTCTCGTATTTTAAGCTTAGTATCGTGCGGCGGATTTAAGCTTATGACGGGAAGTTTTTGCTTATGCCTTGTATCGTGCGGCGGATTAAGTCATGAGTAAAAATAGTTATCGGCTCTGTTAGATTTGGCAAATCTAATAGATTCATTAAGTTATCATGTGTTATACGTTTTATTTATTTAATTCCTATAACACTCTTTGCCCAATCTAGATTGATCTTTGTTCGGCCTTGCTGCACGAGTTTATTTGTGCTTCGTTAATCATAAGATCATGATGGCCGAATTAACTTTCAATCCAGATTGTTACATGTTGTGGGTTCATGCATGTTGACCATGTTTAGGCTTTGATAGAGCTGGGTACCGTGCGGCAGGTGCAGGTTTTAGATTAGTTTAATCATGCTTTGCTTGTATGTTCCTTCTTCATGGACCCCAGTTCGGCTAGTTCGCTGACTCTGGTTAAGCTTACATGAGTAATGAGTTTTTATTGATCTGTTCAGATATATGTATGCTTCTAGCTTCTTATAATTAGATCGTATAATGCGGTGGATTAATCTAATTATAAGGAGTGGTGTGGACTTATAGCAAGTGGTATCATGCGGTGGATTAGTTTTGCTTGAGTTTATACTTGACGGGTTCATGAAGGCTAAACGTACGGCAGATTAGTTGGATTAGCCTATGCATATGTTATTTGAATAGATTTATATTTACAAATTACCCTTTTACCCTTCTGTTATTCATGTGTTCGGCATTCAACATGTTTATGAGCTCCATCTTTATACTTGCTGAATGACATTATAAACATGTTTCGACAAACAGCTTTTATAGCTGTGTGCCGTCATGATTGGCTTTCAAAGCCGTACATATGGAACTACCTGGTCTCACCCAGCATGTTCCAAGGTATTCTCATATTTTTATCCCTTGTTGGTTTTCAGGTCAAACCGACTAGCACGCTTCCGAATTCGGAATACTCCGGGCACCCGATTGAAGCCAGCCTCGTTCGGCTTGCTGTGTGCCTGGCGCAGGGCGTCACGTTTTGCGTCAACACACTTTTTGGCACGCCCGGTGGGACCACTTCATTTCAAGATGCCTGAGATCAGCGAAGATCAAACCTTCGATGTGACTATGGACGAATTGCCGCCAGAATCAAAGGATTTGGTGCAACGAGCTTGTGATGAATTCCAGCGCAGATGCTTGGAGACTTTCTCCAAGAATAAAAGTGGCAAGGTCTATTAGAAGCAGATGTTCCCGAAGGTTGTTCCTCATCACCAACCTGAGCTGCCTGACGGTGGTGAAGAAGAAACTATCCAGAAGATGACTGAAATAATGCACAAGGTTGTATCAGGAGCCGTGACTAATCATCAGTCGGCTTTCTTAAACACTTTTCATGCTATTATGGTCAATACTTTTGGTCCAAACGCAGATAAGTACTTTGAAAACGCTGCTGGTCCGATGCAAGGACCATTGTTGTTTCAAGTACCTCAACGTCGGAGAGTTGCCGAGAACAGTGGAGCTGGCCCAAGCACAGGTGGAGTGGTTTCTCAGGAGACGCAACAACCTCCCCAGACCTATGGCCAGCTCACGTTCGGCAGAACAGGGAATGTCCCACAATCTGCTTCTAGAGTGTCTCCTGTGGCAAACAGGATACAGAGAGATATGTTTGGAGATGGATATCGGGAGTTTATGGACTATAACTCGATTAATGCTCTTCCGAATCCGGGCTACAGGAGTTCAGCAGGACTACATACTGGGGGGCAAGCACAAACAGCTCCTGATTCAAGTGTTGACCTCATCATGCACAGGATGGCTGATATGATGCAGAATCAGTTCGGCCTAAAGCCAAAGAATCAGACATATGCTTACAAGTCTCCCTACCCAGAATGGTACAATCGGGTAGCACTTCCTCCAAGAGTAAAACCTCCTACTGATTTCACCAAGTTTTTGGGTCAGGATGATACCAACACTATAGAGCACATCAGCCGATACTTGATGCAACTTGGGGAAGCATCTACAGATGAAGCTTGGAGGATTCGGTATTTCCCGTTGTCGTTGGCAGGACCAGCCTTCTCCTGGTTTGCTTCTCTGCCGGCGAATTCTATCAATACATGGGCAGAGTTAGAGCAGAAGTTCCACTCGTACTTCTTTACAGGAACCAGTGAAAAGAAGTTGGTCGATCTTATGAGCTTGAAGATGAGACCCGGCGAAACGCCGCAAGAGTATCTGCGCCGATTCAGGAAAACCAAAAATCTCTGCTATTCCTTGAATTTGCCGGATGACCAGTTGCCGGGGATAGCCATAGCTGGCATGTTGCCGAGTATCAAAGAGAAACTATTCGGCATGGAGTTTGATGACCTCGGGCAGTTATCCCAAAGGCTGGCGACGATGAGCAATCAAGCTCAGGGATTCAGAAGGAATAATCAATTCCAGAAGGGTGATGTAGCTGCCAAAATGTATCAGGCTTTCCTGGAGGAAGTAGATGAATATGATGATGAAGATGAAGTAGCTGCAGCCGAGATAACCTGGTCTAAAGAACCAACTCAAGTCAACCAGCGGTGGCTGAGGCAACAAAAAGGTACTTATGACTTTGATGTTTCCATGTCAAATAAATTATTTGAGTACTTGCTGAAGGAAGGATGCGTCAAGTTGCCGGAAGGTCATCCTATGCTGCTTCCCGAGGGTGTCAAAGACAAGAAGTATTGTGGTTTGCACAATACTAAATCTCACTCCATAAATGATTGCCAAGTGTTCAGAGTGCGGATTCAGAAGGCCATCCAAGACGGACACCTGAGGTTTGATGGAAAGATGAAAGTGGATGGTAGACCTTTTGGACAGAATATTGTGTCCTTCTCTGTCAGTATGATCAATGTAGCCGATTTTGGGGGTAAGAATAAAATGAAAGTTTTAACTTCTGGTAGAGCAAAGGAAGCTGGTGCTGTTGACCCTAATCGGCAGATTACAAATGAAGAGCTTCAGCAGAGGGTTCGGTTCCAGAATAGCCGAACTGAGACAGGTGGAACTTCCAGACCCAGGGTCACGACACGCATCTTGTTGAATAAATGGCGTCGGGAACAGGAACGGTACCAGAAGTAGAGGCAGAAACAGCGAAGGTACAAAGAAGAGATGTACCGGGAAGAACGAGAAGATACGAGGGAACAGGAACGGTCTCATTGGGAATGCTCGTTTTTCCAGTATTGTTGGAATGAAGGCTTGAAGCTGCCTGTTAAAGACGACTGCCCCGAGTGCAGTAATCAGTATTCCGAGTATAGGCAGTCTTGAGTCAACCGCCGATCTGTCCATGAAAGGCTTGGGGCACGAGTCCCTGAGGACGATCGGCGCGTAAAAATAAATAGTTTCGGAGATCGGCAGGTAAGAGGATTTGCCGATCGAGATTGGGCTCATACTGAAGAAGAAGAGTACCGTAAGTACGTCTGGCAGAAGGGACAATGGTGTTCGCCAGGTTTAAGGAAAAGCCAGAAGAGGAGAGTGCAGCGCTTAAGGAACAAAGAGTTGGCACAAGCAGGCACCAGAGCAAAGCAAGTCTGGCGTCCTAAGGAAAGGCCGAGTGAAGGTAATCATTCGGCTAATACGTGCATGGCATTCTTTCTACCATCAGAGTTCATAGCCCCTGAGAATCAAGATGTCCAAGACGAGACATATTCAGACTTTGATGAAAGTGAATTTCAGGACTTGTTGGCAAATCTCATCTTGGCTCAAAGGACAGTATTTGATAAACCAATCAGGCACCGACACTTGAAGCCATTATACATGAGAGGGTATGTCAATGGCAAGCCATTAACCAAGATGTTCATCGATGGAGGAGCTTCCATAAATATCATGCCGTATACCACTTTCAGAAAACTTGGCATGGCAAGTGAAGATGTATTGAGGACCGACATGGTGTTGAGGGACTTTGCCGGCAATTCTTCTGATACTCGAGGTGCAGTCCATGTCGAGTTAACAATTGGGACTAAAACTTTAATCACCTCCTTCTTTGTCATTGATGGCAAGGGGGCATACAGTTTGCTATTACGAAGAGATTGGATACATGCAAACTGCTGTGTGCCGTCAACTATGCATCAATTCCTTATCCAGTGGATTGGAGATGATATTGAGATCGTCCATGCTGATGATTCAGTGAGTATTGCTAATACAGAGCCCACCTACTAGGAGTATGAAGGGGTCGAGTGTTTCTCTAGAAGAGCTTGGGAAGCAGGTCCTGTGAACGTTTTCGACGAGGATCAACAGCCGATTCAAACGATCGGCTCTCAGAGCAATTTTTAATCCAACCGGTGGTAATGGAGAAGAATTGAGACCAAAGTTTCATATCGGCTGACAAGGAATAAAGTGTTGGTAATAAAGCCGAAGTTGGATCGATGTACACAAGTTTGGGTCTCGAGTATGTTTTAAAGTTGACGAACCTTTAAAGGATTCTGTTTATTTCTTCATTGCCAAGAGCTCAAGGAGGATCAGAAGGAATTTATACAAGGTGACGTGCAACAGAAGATTCTGATGAGATTAAAGATATATGAGAGCACTTCCACAACTTGGTGATCATTTCAAGTTGTATGTAACAACTGATGGTCTTATAGTAGAATCGGCCCTTATTTTTTGAAGTTTAAAAGAAAAGATGAGTAGCAATTTGCCTTAGCCGAAAATGTTAAACCCAGGAAAGGGTATTTGGCTGTGACGAATTTTTGATTTGTATGTACTGCTTGTCTGTTGAAGCTTCGGCACTACTTGCTAAAAGCCGAATGCATGGAAATTATGTAAATCAAGAGATGTTTTTATACAGCCGATGTAAGAGCATCGCCTTTAGCAGAAAAAATGTTTCGCATGTGTTAAGTTATGGCCGATATTTTATTTATATCGCCTTCAGCACAGATATTCATGACCTTGGTAATCCTAGCATTTTTCAAGTTAGCAGGTTTATCGGGGAAGGAGAAAGGTGGAGTGCAGTAAGTGCAATGCCGAGTGACATGACATGTTGAGAATGGGATTTGGTCGGCTAAGATGACGTCATACATTTGGCAAGCGTTCTTCTGAAGAAATGTTGCGAACGAGGAAAGTCATTGAAGAATCAAAAATAAACATTATTTAGAAAAGAGCAAGTTCATCTGCTGCAAACTTTATTTATAGATCTGTCCTAGTACAAACTACTCTCGGAATAAGTTGATCAGAATGGATTGCGGATTAACAATTTCAGCAATAGCAGCGGCATGGTTATCATAAATCTCAGGGTCTTCAAATTCATCTAGGTCGCCAGCAAAACCAACTGGTAGGAAAGAGTAGTCTTCTTTGGTCCAAGAACTCATTGCCGCTAACCCGAAAGAGACCCCAGCGTGCATACCTTGGATGACGGCCTGATCAATACGACCATCCAAAGCGTCAAGGCGGGCTTCGGCTGAATCTCCGCGAACATTCACCTTGAGGGCGATTCTGTTTGCTGCTGCCTTCAGACAGTCATTCTCTGCAGAAAGGGCTAGCAAGAGGAAAGGATATATCAGACATGGCAAGCTCGACCAAGAGGAGAAAACCAAATTTATGCTAACCTGTGATGATGCTGCAGAACTATTTCTGTTGAGCTGCCCATTCAGCTTCCCTGATACTATGCTTCTGAGATGCGGCTTCCAGTTCTTTCTGAACTTGATCCCTTTCCTCGCGATACCGAAGAGCATCCAAGCGGATCTGCTAGAATAAGTCATCAAATTCAGAATCTGGTAGCTTAGGAAGGAGATTAAAAGGGACTTTTGGATTTACCGTTTCTGGAGGGTCCTGAGCTTGGTTGGGGAAAGACCCCGTTCTGAAAAGGAAGATCGATGAGTAAATCAAAGATGAACGGGCAAGAAAAGGGGGAAAGAAATCAGTTTTTACCCATAACATCGGTGAGTTGGTGCTTGGCTTCCTCCTGCTTCGTCTCCGGTGAGTTGTCTACTGTGGTGGTTGCTGCCTGCCATTAATATAAAAAGGGGGCTGAAAGTTTTTCTCCGATATAAGAACTGAGAACTGGGAAGTCTATGAGTCAGACTATTTGGCTGAAGATGGGGGTGGTACCCTGTATAGAGTCATATTTATAAAACTATGGCTTGCACACTGGAAAATCAAACATCGATTAGGGTTTTCACAGTTTATGGGCCGTTATTGGGCCAGGCCAGGTCTTTTGACGACTAAAGACAATCGTAACTCCAAAGTCAGGAAGTCGATAGGGTTCGGCTAAAAGTTGTTCAGTTTTGAATGATCGTTTGAGAGTTCGTATTGCCGATTGACATTGGGAGCAGAGGCAGAAAGGGTCTTTAAGAAATGTTATCCTGGTGTTGTCACCGGTCGGGAAATTGGAGGAAAATTGGATTCTTAGAATCTAAAATAACTGATTATGGCAATCGTCTATGGGGCAGAGATTTCTAATGCAGTTTTCAGCGGTGGCCGACATGCATTGCCATTAAAGCAGGGAAACAGAGATCAGTGACTAATATGCGGAAAAAACAGGGCACACATCGATCTCGAAGGATCAATCACAGATTGATTACAGAGGACGAACAGGGAAACTTCTTATTTACAAAAGAAGGAGCAAGATTACAGCGGGTTAGTTCATCCACTCCATCCTACGCCTAATCGGGAGAAAGTGATCGAAGGTATCGGCCAGATCTGATCCGGCTACCTTCATGTCTTCTACAGAGTGTTCTATTCTATCCTCTAGATCTTGTTCACAGACATCAAATCTCTGATAATCTGCACCAAAGTAAACCTTCACGGCGGAGAAGGCGAGTGCCGCGCCGTACCCCATGCCGGCTCTGGAGATGATGGGGAGGACGCGGTTGACTTCGTTTACCCGCTTCAAAGATGTTGTGCACATTACATCGGCCATGACAGCAAGCTTAGTGATGGCAGTTTCGAGAGTGTGGAGTTTAGCCACCAGGGCTGAAAAAGGAAGAAGTCGGTAAAAGCAGAAAGGCAGGATAAAGGAAAAATGATGAGAGGATGCTTACCGGCGGCCCTTTTTCGAGCGACGTCACGCTCTTGGGAGATTCGAGTAATTTCCCGATCCTTCCTTTCCAGGTCAAGCTGAAGATCTATAATTTTCTAGGTCAAATCCTCGGTGGAAACGTCACTAGTCCTCCTGAACAAGAGTAACGAAATGAGGTTGGATACTTCATTTTGGAGACGAGGGAAAGGAAGGAGGAGGTTACCTTCTCTTGGAGGTACTGGAAGCGCCGAGCTCGAGACTATGGCGGCTCGCCTGAGAAGACATCTTCTAGCTGATTTGGAGTAGCAAGAGAGAAGAGGGTTTTCTGGTTTGCGAATAAAGCAGGAGAGGTCGAGAAGCATAGGCCGAAATAAAGTGAAGGGGGGAGTTTAAAAGATCCCAAGTGCATCGGGAGACGAATCGGCAGGTACGGTAATTATGGCGAGTGGAGACAGATGCTTTTGGGGGTTCCACGTCAGTGCGAAAAGGAAGAGGAATTTTGGAATAAACATTTATCCCAAAATTAGGGGGCATGTGTTAACACCAGATTTTCGCACACACGAGGATATTACAGGTGGATCCAGCCAGCAAAGAAGAGAAGGATTCGGCAAGCATTCGGACGGCTATTTGGACTTTCGGTGAATACCTGTGCGGTCGGCTATTTCGTGAAGCAGTAGCCCCATTCAGGAAATGGATGATGCAGGTAAAGCCAGCTTGCACGAGAAGATACGTGACGATGGAAGACGCCGAAAGGATTAGGAATACGATTTATACCTTTCCTTGTTTTTTAAGTCATAATCATCTAGGATTCATGTTTCGTCCATGGTATAAATATAAGCCCTCGACCATTGTAAAACTGTTCACAACCATATCAATACAACCGGCCCCGTGCCACCTTTCGAGTCCCTAAGTCATGTCGTCGAGTTCTTCGAGAGGAATCATCGATCCGTCGACCTCCGTAAGTACCGGCAACCTTGCTATCAGGTCTAGTATCATGCGGTGGATTTAGATATGATGCAAGTAGTCTCGTATTTTAAGCTTAGTATCGTGCGGTGGATTTAAGCTTATGACGGGAAGTTTTTGCTTATGCCTTGTATCGTGCGGCAGATTAAGTCATGAGTAAAAATAGTTATCGGCTCTGTTAGATTTGGCAGATCTAATAGATTCATTAAGTTATCATGTGTTATACGTTTTATTTATTTAATTCCTATAACACTCTTTGCCCAATCTAGATTGATCTTTGTTCGGCCTTGCTGCACGAGTTTATTTGTGCTTCGTTAATCATAAGATCATGATGGCCGAATTAACTTTCAATCCAGATTGTTACATGTTGTGGGTTCATGCATGTTGACCATGTTTAGGCTTTGATAGAGCTGGGTACCGTGCGGCAGGTGCAGGTTTTAGATTAGTTTAATCATGCTTTGCTTGTATGTTCCTTCTTCATGGACCCCAGTTCGGCTAGTTCGCCGACTCTGGTTAAGCTTACATGAGTAATGAGTTTTTATAGATCTGTTCAGATATATGTATGCTTCTAGCTTCTTATAATTAGATCGTATCATGCGGTGGATTAATCTAATTATAAGGAGTGGTGTGGACTTATAGCAAGTGGTATCATGCGGTGGATTAGCTTTGCTTGAGTTTATACTTGACGGGTTCATGAAGGCTAAACATGCGGCAGATTAGTTGGATTAGCCTATGCATATGTTATTTGAATAGATTTATATTTACAAATTACCCTTTTACCCTTCTGTTATTCATGTGTTCAGCATTCAACATGTTTATGAGCTCCATCTTTATACTTGCCGAATGACATTATAAACCTGTTTCGACAAACAGCTTTTATAGCTGTGTGCCGTCATGATTGGCTTTCAAAGCCGTACATATGGAACTGCCTGGTCTCACCCAGCATGTTCCAAGGTATTCTCATATTTTTATCCCTTGTTGGTTTTCAGGTCAAACCGACTGGCACGCTTCCAGATTCGGAATACTCCGGGCACCCGATTGAAGCCAGCCTCGTTCGGCTTGTTGTGTGCCTGGCGCAGGGCGTCACGTTTTGCATCAACAACTGGGTTCTGGGATTTGCTTCATGCTGGATCATTTATTTGCTGGTCCATTCTTAGAGAAAAGAGAATGCGTCAATTGCGAAAACATGCATAAAATGATTTGGTAAGATATGAGAGCATGACCGTCCAACCGTCGGTCTAGGGGAGAGTATTGTTATACTGGATTGTATGTGAGCACTACGCGAACATATATGATGGTATTGTTGACTCTTGCTAACGTCGTCACTAGGAGTAGACTATGGAATCTATCCCTGGCAACAGTGCCAGAAAGGTTTGTTGATACTTCTTAATGTAAGAACTATAACTAACTATTCGTATGACTATTGGTAGGTTCCGCAAGCGCATAGAATAAGTCTATTGTAGCACTTCACCCGGGAGTAACCGAGTATCGTATTTATTTCCACAGGGAAGCTACTATGGCATAACTAACACTAGGACCGCTATGAACAACTAGTGATTCTAGCAGGGTTGATTGAAAAGTATGAATGGGGGTTGGTTTCTACTACTACTAAAAAGAAAAGAAAGACTAACTATTACTAACCTAAATCGGCGGGGTCTGGCCGATGAACAGATTAATGTTTTCCTACACACTTACGATCACAACTAACTTAGCAATAAAGGTTTTATCTAGTTCTTCGAACCGTACACACCCTCTGGACTATTTACCTCAGACGTGCACAACGAGGTTTATGATTTAAGAACTAACCCAACTACGTGGTGGAATTCAAGGCTCCCAGGGCTGTCACCACTTGTTTGCTACCACAACTATCCGGGGGGGCTAGCCACAAACTAAGGTATAACTAGTCTAAGCACCGCGCTTACACTAATATATACTACTCTAATCTTGCGTCCAAAACTAGAGCACTGATTACTCAGTGAAGAACCCAAACTAGATATAAACTGAATACTAAGTTATCTATGATCGGAAGCACTCAACAAGAACAATAAGTAAAGAACTTAAAGTAAATGCTGAAAGTAGAAGAACACTAAGATAAATGAAGGAAGACTTGGAATTATACCAGAGACTTGGAAGATCCTCTATTACAACTCCAGCTCTTCTCTTCTACACTCTCGCTCTCACTCTAAGTCTCTCAACTAGAGTGTTCCTTCACCAGAGCTTCGCTTACAAGAGAGTGGGACTAATGAGGTGAGGTGTGAGTACAAATGAGCTCGGGGGGTCCTATTTATAGCCTAAGGGACCTAGGGTTAGGTCAGGGGGGTGAGTGTGGTGGCGGGCGCCAGCTAGGGGTGGCGGGCGCCACTCCCCTGGCCCTTGGATCCACTGCCTCTTCACCAACGGCATCCAGGAGGTCCTCCAAGTCGGTTTGGTGTCGGTTAGGGTTGTCCAATAACCGTCACATGGGCAATTAGGCCATGATCCATGTGACGCTGCTTCTTAGCCCTTGGATGAACCGACTTAGGTGAGCAACGGCTGCCAATGAGTGTGGGGTGCTTCCCCTGGATCAGTGACGTGGCAGGGGGGAGTTTGGGCTTCTCCCCCTGGTGGCCGCCAGCTAGGGGTGGCGGGCACCACCCCTCCTTGGCCCAAAGTGAGCCCAGGCAAGTGGGCTTGCTTCCTGGTGGGTCCATTTGGTCATTTTGCTCAAAAACCCTGTAATTTCCTACATTCAAATAAAACTCAAGGACAAGTGGAAATCGTTAGTTTATAAAAGGTTTTTGGTTGATTTTAGGCCCTTGTGTTGCATTGATGCTAAGAATATGACACTTAGTGAGCGTCAACAAGCTCCCCCAAGCTTACCTCTTGCTCATCCTCGAGCAAGCATGGACTTGAAATAAATTTGGAAACTCTGTGTTTTTGTTGTGTATGCCCATATTATTTTCATCATCATGGAATTGGTGGCCTTTTCCTGCACTCAAGATTAGAACAAAAGACCAGCAAGAAAGAAGGTTTGTCTTTCCCTTGCCTATTTTGCTAATCAAGATATGTGGAGTTTTTCCAAGTTTTGTTCAAAAGAAAGCATGCTTAGTAACTTCTGTGGCTCACTCAATCACTCATATTTGTATGTGGAAATGGAAGAATTATCCTCTCACTAAGACTTTATGTGGGGTTTAATGGGTAGGATAAAAGTGAGCATGCAATGCTAGCATAATTTTGCCAAGTTAGACAAATGGAGCAAAGGAGCAACAAGTCATAGGTTTAGACCAGGAATGTGCAAGTGTGTGGTATTTATTATGGCTACTACTTTCATGGCACTTCTGCTTTCTATCTCTTTTGTGGGATCATGGCTATGAATGAGAGCATTTGCTCTTTTGGATATTCTCTTCTTTCTAGAGCACTTGCTCTTTTGAATTTTCTTTCTAGAGCACTTGCTCTTTTGAATATTTTTTTCTTTCTAGAGCACTTGCTCTTTTTTTTGAATGAATGATTATAGCCATGTCCCTGAGATTTCATTATCGAGCATGATATTTTGCCATGAAGTATTCCTAACAATGAATGGAAATAAAGGCATGTTGTGTGTGTATTCTCAGTGTAAGAATAGCACTATATAGGTGGGTGCAAGTGAATTCCTTGGTCTAAAGATATGACAAGTTTCTCTACCATGACTATCAACAAAAGTCTAACTAGCTCAACACTAACATGCAGCAAGTGGAAGCTCCTACTCTAAGAGTAAAAATTATTTGGCTTTGGTAGGACTTTCTTTGCCACAGAAGTACTTAGAGCAAGTTTTTAAATTTTTCAAAATAATTACTCCACAAACTTGACTTGCTCAAGTCAAAGTAGAAACTTACTTTCCCTTTACTTAGTCTAATGCTCATGTCTCAAGTTTAGTTCTAGCATACATTCTCCCATGATAACTCTAATGCATTGCATACATATTTATTTATTAGAAAGACTTACGATGAGAGCGTTTCATTTATTGCTATTTATTTATTATTATTATTTTTAACTACAAATTAACTAAGATAAAATTCAAATTTAAACTACTGAAATAAAAATAAAACTGACAGTAATAAAGATGGCAGTCATACTTACCTCGATGACGGGGGTCCTCCCCCAAGCTGGCTTTTGGCGTAGTCGGATCACATCCATCCTTGACGACGGTACATGTCATCCCAGTTCTGCTGGCTCTTAGCCTAACTCACCTTGGTTAGCCGCTTTGGATTCCCGATTGGTGTTGCCTTCACGGTGGTTGTGGTGGAATGTCGGCACCAACGAACTTTGATGACGGGTGTTTTTCCGGTCGCGGTGTGAACTCGAATTTCTCCTCCTTTCCACTGATGTGGAGCTGAATTTCTCCAGCTCCTACATCAATGGTGGCTTTTGCAGTGCTCAGAAATGGCCGTCCCAAGATCAATGGCGTCTGGTGGTCGGGATTAATATCTAGAACCACGAAATCCACCGGGACAAAGAGATTCCGGATTTTCACCGGGATATTCTCTGCTATTCCCGCGGGATATCGGAGCGATTGATCGGCTAGCTGCAAACACATAGAAGTAGGGGACAAGGTATGATGATTTAGTTTATCATATATTACCTTGGGCATGACGCTGACGCTTGCTCCCAGATCACGGAGTGCATGCTCGAAGTGCTGCTCTCCAATTGAACATGCGATCGTTGGGTTTCTTGGGTCCTTCTTCTTTTCTGGAAGTTGGTTTAAAATGACCGCACTGCAATTTTCGGTCAATTTAACCATATCCTTACTTGAAATTGGTTTCTTCTTATTGAGCATGTCTCTCAAATATTTTGCATAAGTTGGAACCTGCATAGCGTCAATAAATGACACATGTATATATAATTTTTGAATTACCTCGACGAATTTCTTGAATTGGTCGTCTTCCGTCGGATTTCTGTTTCGATCTGGAAAAGGTAATACATGTGTACCATAGAATTCATGAGGAGCAGTTCGAACCTTGGATGAAGGTTCAGCTTGGGTCTCCTCTTCTTCGTCTTCTTCAACATTAACAATATTTTTCTTTGCAGCAATATCACTACTAGGAACTAAATTAGGATGAGGGGGATCACGAGTGGATTTACCACCTCTCGTGGTTACAGCTTTTAATTCCTCATAGTATTTAATTTGAGATTTAATGTTATCTACTGTTTGCTCTAATCTCTTATTAAAATTAATTTGTTCCTTAAATGCTTCAGAAAAATCCCTTAGTTTAGCATAAATTCCTTCTAACATTTTATCATGTTCAATTAATTTATTATTTATGCTATCATTAATTCTACCTTGATTAGAAACTAATTTTCCAATAGGAGAATTAAATACGGAGGTTTGAGGCATACCTTTATTATTCCATTGTTGGATCATTGGAATTGGAGGTTCTTCGTAGCCACCATTATTAAGAAGGGATTTGGCATCCTCTTTCTTAATTTCTGCTTGACCTTCACTTGACGAAGCGGCTCTTTGCTTGGCGTAGTACTCCTTTGCAGCACGATCTCTCTTCTCATTTATCCTTTGCTCTAGCAATTTTACCAAAGTTTGTAGGGTAACAGAATCAGCTTGCTTAATTTCAGACATACTTCTAGCACGTTTTTCTGTCCATCCTTGATTCGCCACCAATGTCTCGATCAGTTTGGTTGCCTTCTCTGCAGTGAGAGAGAGGTATGCACCTCCGGCGGCAGCATCAATGTGTTGTCGAGATTCTTGCTGGAGTCCATTGTAGAAGCTCTAGATCAAGTACCAGTCTTGCATACCATGGTGAGGACAGTATTCAACATACTCTTGTAGTCTCTCCCAAGCTTCAGTGATTGTTTCTTCATCTCCCTGTCCAAAGTTGGAAATCTTGCTGCAGACAAGAATAGTTCGACTTATCGGGCAGAACTTGTTGAGGAATTGATCCGCGCATCTCACCCACGTCAGCATGTGTCCAAAGTTGAAGAGGAACCACTGCTTTGCTTTTTCCACTAATGAAAATGGAAAAAGACGAAGTCTGATGGCACCCTGCGAAACTCCCTGCACAGAAATTGTACTACATATCTCTAGAAAATTCCGGAGGTGAGCATTGGCATCCTCGGAAGGTTTGCCATTAAATGCAATAGCTTGAGCCATTCGTATTAAGTGAGGTTTAAGCTCAAAATCTACATTACTAGTAGAAGGTAATACTGGAATGTGAGCAAGAGTAGGCATGGAATACTCACAGAGTGTTTTGGTCGACGTCGATGTTGATTAATCGTTAGAGCAGCTTGGTTCGTCAGTCACTTTTGACTGGGATTCTTGTCTCGACGAACTCCTCTCACGAAGCTCTAGGTTCTTCCTCGGAGGAGTGAGATTAGCTCTCGCTCTCCTAAGAATGGCCTCAGGATCTTCTTGATAGTCGCTCGGAAGATTGAATCCGGCCATGACTACTTTGAACGATCACAAACAACGAACAATATATACCCGCTAGAACTACGGGGGTTAATTTGATAGAAATCACAAAGAATTAATTCTAGCCAATTGCTTCCCCGGCAACGGCGCCAGAAATGCTTGTTGACTCTTGCTAACGTCGTCACTAGGAGTAGACTATGGAATCTATCCCTGGCAACGGTGCCAGAAAGGTTTGTTCATACTTCTTAATGTAAGAAGTATAACTAACTATTTGTATGACTATTGGTAGGTTCCGCAAGCGCACAGAATAAGTCTATTGTAGCACTTCACCCGGGAGTAACCGAGTATCGTATTTATTTCCACAGGGAAGCTACTATGGCAGAACTAACACTAGGACCGCTATGAACAACTAGTGATTCTAGCAGGGTTGATTGAAAAGTATGAATGGGGGTTGGTTTCTACTACTACTAAAACGAAAAGAAAGACTAACTATTACTAACCTAAATCGGCAGGGTCTGGCTGATGAACAGATTAATATTTTCCTACACACTTACGATCACAACTAACATAGCAATAAAGGTTTTATCTAGTTCTTCGAACCGTACACACCCTCTGGACTATTTACCTCAGACGTGCACAACGAGGTTTATGATTTAAGAACTAACCCAACTACGTGGTAGAAATCAAGTCTCCCAGGGCTGTCACCACCTGTTTGCTACCACAGCTATCCGGGGGGCTAGCCACAAACTAAGGTATAACTAGTCTAAGCACCGTGCTTACACTAATATATACTACTCTAATCTTGCGTCCAAAACTAGAGCACTGATTACTCAGCGAAGAACCCAAACTAGATATAAACTGAATACTAAGTTATCTATGATCGGAAGCACTCAACAAGAACAATAAGTAAAGAACTTAAAGTAAATGCTGAAAGTAGAAGAACACTAAGATAAATGAAGGAAGACTTGGAATTATACCAGAGACTTGGAAGATCCTCTGTTACAACTCCAACTCTTCTCTTCTACACTCTTGCTCTCACTCTAAGTCTCTCAACTAGAGTGTTCGTTCACCAGAGCTTCGCTTACAAGAGAGTGGGACTAATGAGGTGAGGTCTGAGTACAAATGAGCTCGGGGGTCCTATTTATAGCCTAAGGGACCTAGGGTTAGGTCAGGGGAGTGAGTGTGGTGGCGGGCGCCAGCAAGGGGTGGCGGGCGCCACTCCCCTGGCCCTTGGATCCACCGCCTCTTCACCAACGGCATTCAGGAGGTCCTCCAAGTCGGTTTGGGGTCGGTTAGGGTTGTCCAATAACCGTCACATGGGCAATTAGGCCATGATCCATGTGACGCTGCTTCTTAACCCTTGGATGAACCGACTTAGGTGAGCAATGGCTGCCAATGAGTGTGGGGTGCTTCCCCTGGATCAGTGACGTGGCAGGGAGGAGTTTGGGCTTCTCCCCCTGGCGGCCGCCAGCTAGGGGTGGCGGGCGCCACCCCTCCTTGGCCCAAAGTGAGCACAGGCAAGTGGGCTTGCTTCCTGGTGGGTCCATTTGGTCATTTTGCTCAAAAACCCTGCAATTTCCTACATTCAAATAAAACTCAAGGACAAGTGGAAATCGTTAGTTTATAAAAGGTTTTTGGTTGATTTTAGGCCCTTGTGTTGCATTATATGACCTTGTTGATGCTAAGAATATGACACTTAGTGAGCGTCAACAGGTATCAATTTGCTGGGTAATTTTCTAAGCTTGGTGCATGAGGTTTAGTGCCAACTTATATGTGCCTTAGTACATATGGGAAGGTGCTCAATTGTCTTTATCATTGGGATTTTTCTCAGGCTGAAATGAGATTTTCTGCAGGTACTCTAACCTCGAATGCGTATGCATAGTTGACGAATAGTTTTATCGAGAGTGCGTGTTATGTCACCGACCTAGAACGTGATTGCCGCCTTAGGCTGGCAATTTGTGAGGACGTATAGGACGAGCATACATCTTGTTGTGCATTAACATGCTTCTCTCATCTTTGTTCTAATAAGAAACAACTTGTTGTCAAGTGTGACTAATGTAATGATAAAACATGAATGGTTGTTTGTGCATAGAAATGCTTCCCCCACCTTTATTCCTGTAATGGTGAAGTTTGTTGTGAACTAGTGCTCCAATTGTAATGTGCTAGATTGCATGAGAAAGGTGAGAAGCAATTAGTTGGTTGATGTGGTGTGTTGATCTGAGCTAGATGTAATAGGGTCTTGTTCATGATGTTTGCTAGTGTGCAATGTTTATAGGAATGCTTGCATGTTAGCTAAACAAGTGATTGCTTGTTATAGGTTAGAAATAAATACCATGTATGTTGCTGTCTGAATAAACCTGCTAGTTCTTCAGGTTGTGTGATTGTCTTGCTCTACTTAATGTTTGCTAGAAGAATAGTTAGACAATAAGATTATGGTGACTAAGTTCTAACCCTATGTTGAAGTGTTTTGTTGTAACCAAATGACTTGTGTAGTGTTGTTCTGGTTGTATAGCAAAACTATGCTAAAGTTTGTAATTCAATGTTTTGAGTTAGTTTTGTCTTGAGATGCTTCACCTAAGGAAGTAATAAAAACTTATTGTTTAAAAACTGTTTTGTATGCAGTTTTGTTTGGGTTGCTAAATGAATTCTAAACTTGTAATTGTGATAATGAAGCTAAGTGTGCCCAAAGGTTACAATTCTAGTTTTGTTAGCTTTGGGATAACATACTTTAGGAAGGAAATGTACTAAACATGTTGTTTAATTGCTTTTCCATGTTGTAAAAATGTAAATCTTGTTCATGCTTACTTTTCTTGCAATAATGAGAACTAGAGTTATAAGAATTAAAAGATTATGAAAATAATTTTCATAGCTCTCTAGTATCATGTTTACTGTAAGAAAAATGTAAAACTTGTTGTATACAACCTTAAATAGCTTAAACCTGTTTAAGTTGTTTTAAGTATGATTACTTGCTAGACTTGTGTAGGCTGCTGTACTTACTTCAAAATACTAAAATGCTTGTAGTGGCCTACTGAAAGCAGTAGTGAGCTGCTCTAATTTTCTAGAAATTCTCTGGGCAATAAATTATAGTAGCTCTTTGTTTCACCTTGCTAAGTTAGGGAAATTCATAAGTTCATATAAAGAATTTAATTTGAGTAAGCAATGAACTTTTCTAACATGTTTAAGATGTGTATATAAACTGTTTTCATACCTGGTTATGCCTAGAATTATGTTCTTATGTGCACCATGCTTTATAATTGCTCTCTAATTTAGTTTTAATCCTCACTAGTCATATGCTTGTGAGAACTAAATACTTGCAAACAATTTAATGGGCTGCAATATTAGTTTTTCAAACATATTTAGAATGTTTTAAACTGTTGTTCTGCTTGCTGGTACCCCAGATTAAGTTGTTGCATGCTTCTTGTTAGTTGTTGTTACCTAGTATCTGTTTATTTCTGTTGGAATGTAGACTAACATGAGCTTGTTGCTTGTTGTTAGTTTCATAGACTAAATAAGTGAGTTGTTAGCTTTAAGTTGTAAACTGCTGATAGTTAACAAACAATTATGTCTTAATTTGCTTGGTATGTTTGCTTTTACATAAAGAATTATGCTCCAACTTAGTAAAAGCAAATAAATAATGACAACATCTGTCTACCATGTTTTGCATGTCTATGTGTGTTTGTGTGCTTTGGATAGATGCTTGGTTGGTATGAGCTTAGTGATTAGTGTTGGTTGCTTAAGCTGTTTGTTGGTGTGTTCCAATGCTTGTTAGGCTGTGTTTTGTAGATGTGTTGTAATTTAAGTGGTACTCTGTTTAAGTCGACTGTTGTCCTCGGTGAGTGCATGAGTGGTTGTTAAGCCTTTGTTGACCAAGCCCTCTCGACCTTCCGAGATGCCCCGAGTAGAACCTTTGTTGCTTAAGCCCTGTGTTTGTGTGTCCAGTTTGATGGTTTAGAATGTTTGTGCCAAAGACCTGTACCTATGTCTGTCCATGCCTTTTTGTTTGACTAGCTAGCCAAGTTAAGTTCCTGCTAACCTCAGCCTTTGACCATAGTTTGCCTTGCACAGTTGTGGAGACCATGCCCAAATCCTTGTTGTATCCCCTCGGTTACCCTTTTGTTGTTGCTTGGCCAAATCATGTTCAAGTAATCTTTTGCTTGTCATAACCTTGGTGTGCACAAGGCGTATCCTTGTTGTCTTGTGCCATGTTTTGTTCTTGAAATCACCTCCTTTGTGATTTCCATACCTTGTGATCATCCTTGCTTTGCTAGCTTATGCCTTGTATGTGATACTCTCTCCATGCAAGATTTATCTGCGTCATGTAGGATTTCTCATCGGTTGTGGATTCAATAATGATGTCTTGGTTAAGAACTAATGGTGTCGTGACGAAACTGAGAGCCTCCTGTGGCTGCAGACACATGGTTGTGCTGCTCGGCACGCGCTGGTATCATGGTTTCTAGTCGAGATTCATTATGGAAACTACACCAATGTGTTATCTTTCATGAAGCTTTCTCCTTGTTGTCTTATATATTCCTTCAGAAAAATCCATATATCAGATCAGAAGTGGCAGTGTTTCTTTTTGAAGTTGCAAAGAGGATGACCTTTTTCCAGAATCAGTCAGTAATGAAAGCGGTAACAGACTGTAAGAGGTGGTAGACAAAGAACTCTGTTGGATCAATAGCAAAGATCGAGCAACATATATGGTCATAGTGAAGTATAGTGGCACAACCAAACTTGAGGTGGACAAGTATCGGCTGCAGAATGAGCGACATAAGTGGTGTGTTATTGGATAAGATACTCAAGATCCGAAAAGTTTTCTGCATGAACTTAATATATATATATCTGAATGACAATCTTTTAGTCAACTCAATCCTCTTAGATATGTCTGATTCTCTGTAGACTTTGGTGGTGACCGCGTGCATTGATATCCAGCATTGCTTGCAGTAAGAGCTGAAACCTTGGAGCTTTTAGTATTAAGCGACAACTGATTAAGTTTCAACCATGGAAAGGCTAATATCAAGTTCAGAAAGGACTCTTTGGTAGCTATGAAGGCTATGTCTTACAGAACCGTGTTATATCAGAAGTCTGTAAACCAACTAATGTTGTTTGTGGTACTCGTAAATCCCAGTTTCGGTTGTGTTCAGGCCAACTTTATCTTGAAATTTTTTGAATGGTAATACAAGACCGTACAACGGTCTAGTAACTCCAAAAGAAATATACCTCGAGTAAGAACTATTTGGTAATACATCAGAGTACTATGGAAAGATTTATTTTGGATTCTATTAGATGAAGAATAGAAAGGACAATCAGAATCAATCCCTCATTCTTCAGCAGTCAAGGTCTTCTACGAAAATCCACTCCTGAGAAGTGCAGATTGATGACCAATTGAAGTGTCCAACAATAAATTTCGGATTATGTTCCTGCGTTGCTAAATAAATTTGAGAAGGTTGCCCCATGACCAAGGTAATTCAACAAATCAGTTCTGTTGAATTGCAACTGCCCCATGAAGGAGAATAATGTTAATCTGCTTAGTAATACAGAAATTCGACAATAGATATTTTACCCAAGAAGTTACATCTAACTCAACCTAAGAAACTGCCGTTGTTCGGAGATGAGAATTCCTGTAAAAAAAGGATCAGTGAAAGCGTGGAATTGGTACAGTCAGCTATCACATTCACCGCTCTCTCAAGAGACCCAGATAATACAGTGTTATCATCAGAGAAAGAGAACTGCACACATAGAACCTTTTGTAGCTTTCCATCGATTGCTATCTGATAGAATAGACATTCACCAATGGTATAAACAGTGGTTGTTGGTCAGCCAGTTCCTCCCCAGTCTCGAGGGAAAGTTGCTTTGTAATTATATCAACCAGATGAAGGTCTAGTAATTTTGGCAATATTATCTTGGATTCCTACCAAAGTAGCAGTACAATTTTGGTTTCCATATCGACTTATCAACAGTGGGTTGAGTGTATCTCAATGCTCGATGGGAATCAGCAAAGGAAATTCTTTAGATGAGAATAACCGCAAGATAACTTGAAAGATCAGAAAGTTGTTCTATTCATGACAGTTTCTTTTCTACGGAGAAGTCGGTATGTCTTGAGTTGTCAGTAGCCATTAAGGATAAGCGATATGCTTCTCTTCCCTCGAAAAGTCTTTCGTCCGGAATCTCGGGACGAGGTTCTTTTCAGGGGGGAGGGGTTGTAATACCCCAGGTGTTTGACGCCAGACATGGTCTGTCAGGTGATGATCAAAAGATGATTTCTAGTATGGTCAGTGATGACTGAAGATTTAGAATCAACCCCGGAAATAGAGCCTCTGTTTAAATTATTCCAGAAATAATTAACAGCACAAGTAATAATGATTGCCCAATTTTGGAGTATTCAAGATTACTGCTAAACATGACTTTTTCATGTTCCTTGCTTCAGTTCCTATCTATAGTGACTGGTAGAAAAGTTTGGCAAAATTTAGAATCAATAAGTCACATGAAATGACGAGTCACAGCTTTGCCTGTTCTGGCTGATTAACTAAAGAAAATCATTTGGGTTCAACCAAGTCTTGCAATTATGCCCAATTAATTATTTATGGACTCACGAGCAAAAGTTATGAAAGTTTTATGTTGCGCAGACGACCGGAAAATATTCCGACCGACGAGAGACCGTAATCTGGATCCTACCGGGTGACCGCTTTGACCGGAGTTGAACGGTACTTTCGGATGCTCGCATGTCAGTGCGCCTTAAACGAAAGTTGTAGTACAGATCGAAATGAACAAATTTCGTTTTATGGCCGAGACTTGGATCGATGCCGAAAAGGGTGAAAATGAGCTCGCAAGATGAGATACAACGCAGTTTTCAGGTTCCGGAAATCAGTTAAGTCTGTACGGCAAAAATTGGAATTTCGGTCACCGCAATGCTGCCGTCGACGATCGTTACCGGACAAACGATTCGGAATTT
Source organism: Coix lacryma-jobi var. lacryma-jobi (assembly GCA_009763385.1). NCBI lineage: Eukaryota > Viridiplantae > Streptophyta > Magnoliopsida > Poales > Poaceae > Coix > Coix lacryma-jobi. The sequence continues at coordinate 629,008 of VDCT01000421.1, read as the reverse complement.
GACTGAGTGCCTTTAACGAAAGTCGGAGTACTCGTCGAGACGACGACAACAAAATTAGTTTCATCGAAATCGGAGTCAGTTTGAGCAGTGTTCGTAATTTTTGATCTTGACTGAAAGTTTCCGGAAACATGTCTTTTTGGGAAAGAAATTTCTCCGGGAAAAATTTTGGTGGCCAACATGATCAGGCCCGTGAGGCCGCGTGGCTTCCCTCCCGGGCCACGCGCCCTCCCCTCGCCAGTCGCGCCCTCTCTCCCCATTGGTTAAAAGGGACGGCCTCCTTGCCTTCCCCGGCAAGAAATCAGGCGCTCCTTTCCCCTCGCGCAAGAAGAGCCGAGCTTCTTTCCCCTCACACAAGAAACAGCCTGACTTCTTCTCCTTTCCCCTCGCGCAAGAAGAACCGAGTGCTTCTTTCCCCTCACGCAAGAAACATCCTTCTCCTGGCTCACCCTCGGTCTCCCTCTCTTGTTACTGCTCCTTCCCCTCCATGGGCAGCAGCATCCCTTCCCTTCCTTCTCTTATACGCGACTCCTCCTTCTGCTCGCTCTTTCCTTCTCAACCCCTCTCCTATGGCGAGCAGCACCAGAGCAGCAGCAGATGGCGCCCTCCTCTCCTCCCCTTTGCTGCTCCTCCACCATGGACGCCCCTCTTCCCTTCTTCCTCCTTGCTGCCCCTCCTCTCATGGCAGCACCTCCTTCGTTAAATCCATTTACCTTCCATAGCTGAATCAGCAGGGCAGCAGTCCTCTCCTTCTCCCTCTCCATGCCTGCAGCAAATCAGCAGCAACAACCCTGCTCTTCCCTCCATTCTCCTTTTCCTTTTCATGGACAGCAAGCAACAGCAGCATCCGCAGCAGCCCACAGCGAGGAGCCCTAGCATCCCTAACCCTGACCCTAGCAGCAAGGCAGCGCTCTTCCCCTCGCTGCTGCTCCTCTCCTCCTCTCCCATGGTGAGCAGCAACAAGTGGCAACAGCCTCCGCGACGAGCAGACCTTCCGAAGGTCGACCTCTTTCTTTTTTCCCCCTCTCTGTTCTTTGTCTTTTTGATGAAGATGGTATATGAATGTTGTGTGTGAATGATTGTATATATTGTGTACTCATATTCTTGGTGGTTAAGAATGTTCAATGATTTATTTGTGTGCTCTCATGTGGATCAAATAGTTGATAAAGTGATGTATTGCTTTTCTGGAATTGCTGCAGGAGTAGGTTCTGTTTGTGTGATAATTTCATAAATTAAATATTGTTTTCTGTAGGTTTGGTCAATACAAAAGTTGTAGAGGATTGCATGATCTAGCTTCTGTTAAAATTTGGAGATTTTTGGCCTAGTAGTTTAGGAGATACAACTATTTAAAGTTGGGTTCAGGAATAGTTGCTCTCTGCGATACCTAGATCAGATTCTGCAAATATGTATGTTTGACCCTTTTAATTTATGAATCATGTTGTAGTAATTAAAGATGAAAGGAAGATAATTTCATAATATTTCCAAAATGTCTTGTTGCATGTCTGTTGGAGTTATGTAGCTCTAGTTACGATTTAATTACTCAGCTGCTGATTCTATGTCTAGCTATGCTGAAATTGCTGCATGCATAGTTTCTGTAGTGGTGATTAGTTCGTAAATAAAATGATGTTTTCTGTAGATGTGTTCTATATAACAGTTGTAGATAACTTGTTTGACTTGCTTTTCCTAAAATTTCATAATTTTAGGCCAAGTGTTTTAGGAGTTATAGTTTTTGTAATTTGGTTGTCATGTTTTGCATACTTTCTATGCAGATCTGAAAGAATGAATTGTTTTGCTTAATTAAGTTAGGAATCATGTCTTCATGTTAATAGAAGAGTTGTGGTGCTTTTCATAATATTTCTAAATTGTCTTCGATCACTATTTTTGGTGGTCTAGAACTTGAGTTACATGTGTTTAAATTTTGAAGTCAGAATCTGTCCAAATCTAGACAGGTTTACTTGTTTGTTTTGGTTAGCCTTAATAACTGATTAATCACCTTGGGATGATTATAAATAAGTTGTATACAACTTAATAAGCTTTCTAACAAGTCTTATGTCAAGTATTTTGGTGCTATATATCTCTAGTTATGGTTGTTTGAAGATGAATGTAATATTCTGTCCAAAGTTCGGACAGAAGTGCTTGTCTGTTATGTTTGGTCTTTTTAGTGGCTGAATCATGCTTAAGTGATAATAATAAAGTTGTAGATAATTTCATTAGCTTTCCAGAAAATCTAGGATCAACTTGTTTGGATCTGTGTAGCTCCAGTTATGTCTGTTTAAAGTAAGTGGTGTGTTGCTGTCCAAACTGTATAAATGAACCGAAGTTGATTGCTATGGCTTAACGTTGCTTATGAGATCCTTGATGCTATGTCATGACTTGATAATGTTTAGTTTATGCATTTCATGATATGAAACTTGATATATTATATAATTATGTTAGACAATGATGATTGACTTGTTTAACAAAGATAGGAGTTGTATGTGCATACATGTGTTCCATTTGTGTGATGTGTGATGTAGTCTTGATTGATTGTTGTAGTCAGCCTCTCTAAGTGCCTAATGAATCGTGTGTCATACCTTACTTTAATTATAACCTGCTGAAGTGATCATGCCATATTGTGTGTTAAGAGCTATGCCTTCTTTTCGTAGTTATCCTGATTGCTTATGCGAAGTAATTAGTAATGCTTTTGTTGTGCGCCTTACGTTTGCTTCATAAGCGTTTCCCTTGAATTCATATGCTTGCATTGCACATCTCATTTAGGTAACGATAGATACATCGTGAAGGACATGATGATGTGGCTAAACCCGAAGACGGTGTTTGGTGGATTATCCCGAAGATGCGGAGTTAAACAAGTGCTACAACGGAGATGCTTGCCAAGCAAGTATCACCTAACAAACACTAACCTAGTGTTGGTTCCCAGGCAAGCCCCGGAGCATATTAAGCCTCCTATTATTTACAATTAATTTAATTGAGTATTTTTATATTGTGATGCATTAGGTATAGGAGTTAATTGATTCCTAATTGCTGCATTATCCTTCCTTGAATTATTGCTATAACTGCCTTGTTATCCAGTTACTTACTTATATGTAGAATTGCTTAGCCTGCTTAATAATGTAGTAAAGAAAGGATGTTACTGTAATGCCCCTGGTGGGTATTTACCGGATCACGGTTGGCTATATTTTCTATCGTGGAAAAGAACCTGAGTAGTAATGAAATACGGTCAACTGAAAGGCAAGGCACCAAGTTGGAACTTGGGGGCAGTCCGTCCGTTGGATCATGTAGGTTTGTATCGATGTTGGCCCTCGTTCATTTTTGAAAGCGCCCTTTTACTTAGGGATAAGTCGGTGTCGTAATCATCGACCCCAAAGCCGGTTAGACGCTGTTCGGGCCAGTCTCAACCCGTGTCGTGCCATCTAGTATGGAAATGTGATCTGCCTCGCGTGGCCATCGCCAGGTTCCAATTGGGCGGTCCGTGCTTGAACCGCGACGATTACCACCATGAACAAGCATCGAGCGGTTACCCAATATTCCACCAACAAATATGAAAAGGGCATGAATTCAATCACCAACAAAGGTTTAGGGTTTTAATTCACAATATTCCACGAGTTTTGGTGAATTATGATTCTGCAGGGACTAAACCAGGAAACCAGCACTGATTGCTTCCCCTAGAAGGAAACCAACGCGAGATAATGCAACCAGCACGTCAGGAATATTCCAGAAGGTTCTACAGGACACCAGAGGACACCACGAGGCGGGACACCCCAAGAGGCTGCCAGGTGGGACCGGTCGGTCCCATCCTTAGACCGACCGGTCTCCCACCGGGCCCGTTGGCCTCCGTCTTCTGGAAGCTTCCTCCACCGCCTTTGAGGATCCATCTCAGCCCTACGTGAAGTCAGTTTGATCTATCGGCCATGGTTGATCCCTCAGGGCTATATAAACAGGCCCCCAGGCCCCAGGGAAGATCAAGCCCCTCTTCAAAAAAGACTACGCCTCATTCAGAAACCCTAGAAGAGACTTCAAGAGCCAGCTTTCAAGTAGAAGACTAGTTATCCCTCTAGTTTAGGTTTAGAAGAGAGAGAGAGAGGAAGAGATCAAGAAGGAGCTCCGGCCTGTCGGATCAACTTCTTCATCTTGTACCTACGGATTCAAGTTCATCTTCAACTTGCTTCAGCGATTGTTTCGGTAATCAACGTTTATATTTAAGTTTGAGCCATTGTTCTTATTATTCTTAAGGTTTGTGACTCTCTTTTGAGTACTTTAATTCTAGTCATTCTAGAGTTAGAGTTGTTGGATAGTGTAAGCGTGGTGCTTAGACATGACAGCTCATAAATGCCTCCTATAACGCTGGTAGTAGTGGTTGTTCGCAAGGGTGACTCTTATAGCCTTGTTGATTCTTCTATAGTCCACTTACCCGTGTGTAGGCTCGGTAGGAGTATACATTATAAAAGACTCATACTCCTGTTTGTGAACTTTTATGGCAACTTCCCCACTAAGAATAATATAAACATATCACTCTTAAATTGGAATTAGACAACCTTAGTGATCCCCTCTATGCTTCTAGATTCTCCATCCTTTTTAGCTACTCTGGGGTTAGACTTTAAGGCTTAACACTATCTGTTCCTTTGGGTTCGATATTAAAACTGGGTTACTCCGGTGAAGTGCTACATCGGTAGATTTTATCTGTGCGCTTGCGGATAAAGTAGAGTGTGCGTTAATTTATGCCAACAAACATTTCTGGCGCCGTTGCCGGGGAATGGTAGATCATCTTAAGTCTTAGTCTAACCTTGTAATCATACTTTTATCTTTTCCTTTTGTCCCAGTCTTTTCATTATTTTTGTTTTCATTCTTGTGAATGTTGTTTTTTAATTCCACTCTTATCTATCACTACCCCATGAGCAAGCTATAAACAGTAGAATCCTTATACCCCATCATAATACCTGGTTATGAGCTATGCCTACCTTTCTGCTGCACTGTCCTTGTAATGAGCATAGAAATATAATTATGAAAATATTCCTTCGGGTATTTTGTCACTAACCTTTCTAGGTCTGGAGCAGAAAAGAACGAAAGAACAACAAACACAAGGTATGTCCAACAAATCATCATGCAACATTGAATTACATTCATCTAATCTTGATTCGCAAAATCCAAGCTTGGGGAATAGACTTTATAAGAACATCTCTTGCCATGTTGCTATGTTGGTTGTCCCTGCCTTTAATATGTGCTCATCATGCTCTTCCATCACCATCTGAATAAATCTCTATAATGCTTTCATATTACTTTTATTTGCTATAGTATATGTTTAGGTTTTAAGTACTTTCATACATCTCTTAAATGAAGCATGGTGCCTAGTTTAGGAGTGGGTGATCTTGCTTTCAAAGGCCTTTTAATTTAAGCATGCTTAGGTTAGAATGCCCTCTTAAATCAAATTAGACGTGGTGTCTAGGTTGGTTTCTGAGCCGACAGTATGCTATAGTGGATGTTGGATATTTTGTTGGACTAACCCCTGCAGGGAAACTTTCATTATTAATTTGGGAATGAAAGTCCAGAGACGAACTCACACTAGAGATGAAGAGACACATGAACTTCAACAACTCTTGCACAATGAAGACTCAACTCATTCATCATGGATGAAAGAACTGTGAGTATCAAAGTTTATTTTGTTTTGTCTTCTACTGCAAGTTTATTTTCCCTTGAATCATGTTAAAGTGCAACCAACACATAATAGTCTATGCTAAAACAATCCTAAAAACATCTTTTATTAGCATAGATGCAAAATACATAAGTTATGGACAATAACCTATGCTTCAAATTCTTGCAATCCTTCAGGTATATATCCACTAACGTTATGCAGGAGAGAGATTTTGTTCATCCATGGTTTGGTCTGAACATTGAACATCCAAAACTCAAACCATAGACGCACAAACCTACTCTCAGGTCACAAATGGTGCTAGCCTAGCTTTGAGTCTTGCTTGGGCACTGATGACAAACAGGATGCAACTTACCTCGTATGATACAACCTATGCCTGCAACCATCATTGTCCAAGACATCAAGACAAGAAGTGAGAAGTTATCCTGTTTTCTAATGAAGAGCTAGTTTGGGAGACAAGATGGTACCACTACCACAATAGCAAGATCTACAAGTCAAACACATGAACATGTTGTTGGGAGTCCATCTACATCACAAGCCAGCCTGGGAGAGACAATTTCGTTGTCTAGATGTGTTTCACAATCAAAGGGAGGAAGGAGAAACCCAACTTCAAACATATTGATCTTCTACTCACCACTTTGATCAGTACAAACCACTAGATGTTGTCCCAGTCGAGAAGAAGAATATGATCCATCACTCATTCTGGGAAGATCGTTCTTGAACACCATCAATGTTATCATCTTTGCCGGACCTGGAGAAGTCAACTTTTGGATCTTTCGCTACATCTTCAACATCTATATCACTTATGAGCAGCCACAGAGAACCAAGAGAAGACGTCGAAGGGAGAGCCAACTGCCAAGAATTGAGGAGGGCGTCATGAAGGATGAAGCCACTGCACGACAAGAGTTAGAAGATGGTAAAGGACCGAAAATGCTAAAGCAAGGCGACCGGAGGGGGGTGAATGGGAGCTTTAAATTCCTTTTACGAAACTTATCGCCACTGTCCCAACAAAATCAACCCCAAGAGCAAAGCCGACACACGTGATGTCCATGACCCAAGAGAATGGGTGGATGTTCCCTAGGAACACAGCGGGACACCACAAAAGCTCCCTCACCCAAATCCACGCGAGTCAACTAGTGACAGGATGGAGTTTGGGTAACCTAGGAACACAGCGGGACACCACAAAAGCTCCACAACCCAAATCCATGAAGTCGGGAATCCAACGCAAAAAGCGGATCTTAAATCGGAGCTCGAACGCAAAAGACACGAACGAAAACGTGCGATCACTGCACTGACCGGACTCACTGGTGTGTCCGGTCAACAGGCACCGGACGCGTCCGGTCAGCTGATCAGCGTTCTGGGACCTCTCTGTTCACGACCGGACTCACTGGTGGTGAGCGTCCGGTCACACCTCAAGCGTCCGGTCACAAGAAAACGGGCAGAATGAACAGTGTGCTCGATGAGTCCGGTCACGCGTTCTTCGAGCGTCCAGTCAAGTTCGCCTAGAGCGGAACGCTCGGCCTTCAACGATCGGACGCACGGGATAGCGTCCGGTCGATACGAGGCAAGCGTCCGGTCACTCCGCATGAGCAGGCCAACGCTAGTGATCAAAGACCGGACTCTATTAGGGTGCGTCCGGTCGCTAAGAAGAAGCGTCCGGTCACCTCGACCAGCCCACTGTTCATCCACCGAATCAACCCGATCTCCCTCAACTCAAAAGCACTAGGGCTCTAACTTCGTGTGAGGGGTCACAAGGATGTTAGTGAGCTACTCCTAAGAGATTATGGCTCGAACCTAACTCCAAATCGGTGAATCGAAGAAGACGGTGAAGAACGGGCAAGAACTCGATCCCAAAACTAAATCCGCCTGATCTGTGAGTTCGTGTGGTATTAGAGAAATTCCTTCGGAAGAAAGAAGACTCTCACGAAGTTACACAACATGGTTCAAACAGATTTTCGGATCTTCCCTCGAAACAAGAATTCTCGTGAAGATCGAAAGAGGGGAAAACGTGCAACGCGAAGAACAAAATCGCAAGACAAATTAAAGCACGAATTTGATCCTTGGATTCAGAGGAATGGATGATTGATTAAGATCTCGGTGTCGGGCTACAAGCCACTCCTAGCAACACAAAGCTTGGATGACGAAAAGCTCAAGAACAAGAGTCGGTCTCTCCTCTAGCCCTAGCCTCCTCTCACCTAAACAAAAATGAGAGTGACACCTCCCCAAGGATGGTTGTCCAACATAGCCCCTTCATCTATATATAGACGCACGTCCAAATGACACAAACGCCCTAACATGAAGTACTAACCCAAATACCCTCTAGGGGTAAAACCGTCCAACTCTGGCAGTTTCCATCCGACGGCCACGCGCCTTCTCATCCTTCGCTTTGCCTCGACGCAAGCTCCAGGATGCCGCCACGTGTCGTCACCATGGACCGCCGCGCCTTCTCATCGATAGCTTCGCCGCAACGCAAGCCTCTCGGTGCCACCACACGTTGACCGTCCTTTTGGACCTTCCCCCGATTTTGAGGCCCAAACCGGGAAACCTGCCAGCCCAGGTTTTGAGGCCCAAACCTGGAAACCGTCCACCCCGAGTTTTGAGGCCCAAACTCGGAAACCCACGAGCCTAGGTTTTGAGGCCCAAACCTGGAAACCATCCATCCCGAGTTTTGAGGCCCAAACTCAGAAACCGGCCACCCAGGTTTTGAGGTCCAAACCTGGAAACCGTCGATGGTAGCTTTTTGAGGCTTAGCTACCGAACCGGCACCGAAGACGGGATGTGGTTCGCACACCCCGACCACCGGCACCGATGCTGATGCATGTCCAGCCTCCACGTCGGGCACAACGCCTTCGCCTTCCTTCTTGACTCGGCCGACGGCACTTGCGCCGCACGCAAGCCCATGTCCGACCTCCCGTCAAGTGCCACGACGCCATCGTCTTCCTCCCAACTCGGCCGATGCATCGCACATCCCCATGTGCTCTCGCTCGCAGATGCCACGTGTCAGCTACCACAGCTGGTCCTCTGGCCCTCTGGTCCGTCAGTCCAAGCCTCACGTCCGCCCTTCACCGCTCTAGGTACATCGGCATGGCACGTCCGCCGCATGGCACGCCCATCCTTCACTGCTCCCGGTCCGTCGGCACGACACGTCTCTACTTGACCTTCACCTTGCCATTGACCACTGTATCCGAGCTCAACACCTGCACATCAACACAGCCAAGAGACACATGTTGCACACGCACACCAACACAGAAACACCACAACTCAACGCCACCGGTTAGTCATAAGCATTAAGCACATATCGAGATAATGACTCAACCGGGTAAAAGCCTCAAACCTTCCACACAAAGTCAATCATTCATCATATATATTCTCAATCTCCCCCTTGATGAATGCATTGACTAAAAATAAAACCACAAAGGAAGGGTTTGAAGGCAAGCCTCATTCAAGTGCCCAAAAGCCAAGCAAAAGCAAACACAAGGCGACTTGATATGAGGAAGGATCATGAAAACTCCAAATAAAAGCTCTCAGTCCTGAAAGAAACGGGAAAAGCGCGCAAAACCTCCACACAACCGAAGAGACAAGAGAAGATAGGAGTTCATGAATCCCAAAAGGCATTCAAAAACCAATCTCAAATAAAATTGTCAAACAATCATCACAAAAGAAACCAAGGTACTTATCCACTTGGGTTCACTTGGGTCGAAATTTCTCCCCCTTGATGATTGAATTGACAAAAACTTGGCACAAGAGATGGTTTGAGATAGCAAAACCGAAAATCTCATTCAAGTGATCAAAAGCCATAGAAGGGCAAAGAACAAAGTCACTTGTCATGAGAAGATTATCCATTCAAATGCCCAAAAGCCAAAGAAATGCTAAAGAGGGGGCAATTTGAAATGAACATAACTTGGTCCCCAAAGACATGGGCAACGGCTCAACGCAACCAAGCAAGGGATCGGAGCAACAACTCATCAAAGAGCAAAACTCGATCACATAGAGAGAAAAACTTGGTTCCCAAAGACATGGGCAACGGCTCGACGCAACCAAGTCAAAAATGAGCTAGTCCTCAAGAAGAGGCAGAAAAGGCTCAACACCACTAGCTCAAGGCTCGATACCAATTGAGGCTGAAACAACGCATTAGAATACAAAAACTGCTAGTCCCTCAAGATAGAGGCACAGAAGCTCAACACAACTAGCAGACTCGATATCAATCACAAACAGCCAAAAATTGGTGAAGACAGCTAGTTCCTCAAGATAGAGGCAAAAGTGGCTCGACACAACTAGCTGAAGGCTCCATACAAATCGAAAATACCAAGCAAAAACTGCTAGTCCCTCAAGATAGAGGCATGACAGCTCAACACGACTAGCAGGCTCGATACCGATTGAGAAAAACACAAAGAGAAGCTCAAAACTAAATGGAGCACAAACACTCGGAGCACGCGGAGAAGCAGCAAAGCAAAAGCGGCTCCCCCTGAAAACAAGCCTAAACACAAAGGCTATGCAACAAAGCAACTAAGCTCACTATGAATGATACCAATTGAAGAAGGACATAAAAGGATATCAATTGAAACACATAAAAGAGCTAAACTCCCCCTAGCTCAAAGCTCTCCCCAAAATGCATGACTTTCCCATTTGTGCCAACACACAGGCTCCCCCTTGCAAACAGTTTCTCCCCCTTGACAAAAGGGAACATGCTGAGGGGTTTTAGCATTTCTCACAAAGTTGACACAAACACAAGACAAGTCATCAACCAAAGGCATATGGGGGTGATGAAAAGCATTGAAAGTGACCACAAAGTGTATCGGAGCCGGGGGTATGTACACTAAGCTAAAAATGCATGATATGCACAATGCAACAGCTTCAAGTGTATAGCAATTAGAATGAAAAGATGCTCAAAAAGGTGTTGCCCTGAAAGTGTAGCAATCAATACAAATGCTAGCAAAGGCTCAAACTGATCAAGTGAATACGAAATATGAACAATTTAAGCATATGAGCAGTTTTAAGCCATTTGAAAAGGAGTTCACCACTAAAATAGCACTTAGCATGAATAGACAGGAAATCGAGCAAGTGCTAACTCAAGTAAAAAAGGTCAACTACCCCTAGCAAAGTTCAATCATCATGCCATAGAATGAAGCATAGACTTATGTCATTATCAAATTTTATCGGAATTTGCAGCGGTATTAACACAAGTTCAAATTAAAAGCATGTGATTGCGAGAGGTTGAGAGCATGGTCATTGCCTAACTTTTCAACCGGGCTAAGCCTATGCAAGAAAAGCAATCGGAAGCTTAAAGCACCGGTTTCAGTCTTACACTACACGGCTCAAGTTTAACTCAATTGTGCAATGAGAAACAGTCTCGATACCGTGAGGTGCTGACACATGCAGTCCCATCGCGATCTTTTCATTTCACTTAACTTGGATCAAATTTTAAGCACAAGGTAAATATGAACAATCCTAGCAAGTGAATGACTCAGTGCAAGAGACATATCAACCTAGCATACAAAAGATAGCACAGGTGATCTCAACACATCCTACCCATGCTAGTTGCCACTCTCAATGGTGAACAAATTAAATATTTCATAGTTGATTAGTCAAGTTCACCAATTGCAAAAAAATAGCTTAGCTCATAACATGTACCAAGTGATCAAAAAGAGCCTAAGCTACAAGCATCATCATGAATAAATAGGGCATACCAAAAAGAGCATAATCTCATTCTCATTACTATATATATGAAGCTCTAAAATGCACTAAATACATGATAAAATGCATGCAAAGGCTAGTCAATAAGAATTGAAACAAAAACTAGCCTAAAAAGAAGACCCAAAAGAAAAAGGGTATTGGAGAAGTCCAACTAAGATACAGCAAGCAAAATGCTTCCCCAACTAAAAGGGAAACACACACCAAACTCACAAATAACAAACCAAGAAACGCTCAAGCGACAGCCAGCGAAATCCACATCGAAAAGACCACACAGCAAAAAGAGGTCAAGGAAAGAAGAGTACCAAAACCCGAACTCAGAATTGTGTCGGAGGTACCTCATGAAGCGCATGACCGCCTGCTGGTGTGATACCCGAGAGGACGCCTGAATCTGCTGAACTCCAGGGCGCCTGCCTTGCCGAAGTCGTCTCCCCCTCGCCTGATGCTATCGCTCCCACAGGTGCAGCTAGTGCTCGCTGGAGAGCTGCTCGAACGGAACCCCAAGTCGTGGCAGAAGTGGGATCGGGTCCGTGAGTCGAAATGCTCTCTCCAGGCTCCTGTTCTCCTGCACACTGAAAGGCAGAAGAAACACAAGGCGTTGTCTCGTCCAGTGTGACCTCAAGATCTCCACAAAAACGGTTAGTCACATAATAAGCATAAGGAGAACTCTCAACAAAAGGAGATCTACCTATGAATGATACCGCAAGGAGATCTGAACTCAAGCTAGTCAAGACTACCATGCAACAGGATAAAGCACTATGGAGCAAAATGCAGCCTAGAGACATGATCAACCCAAACACAGCCTAAACCTCAACACATGCTACAATGCAAGATAATGATAGCAATAGATCCAAAAGCATGTAACATGATAAAATTATGGAAAGGCTAGTGCTCAAAACAAATCATATCAATAGGATACATGTAGCTAACCAAAACTAGCACCTGAAAAGTGATACCTAAGGAACATCATACCTCTACAAGTAAGGCTCATAGAGAAGTATGGAAAAGCATGGCATAATGTTCATGAGGATCACAGACTAGCATGAAAAGTGGAATAGCCACCAAAGCTGTACACAAGGCTAGCATGACATGATATACAAGATAGCACATGCTAGTCTACATGAAAACATCATACAAAGAAAAATGTACATGCAAGAACTATACAAGTGAGCACATGAACGTCCATCTCATACCACAAGAAATAGCACATGGATATACAAGGTATGAGTGTATAATAAGAAAGCTCACCAAGCTGCAAAAGCCTCTTTGGAGGCAATTCTAAGCGGGGTGTAGAGAACCATCAACTCTTGATCACATCTAAAAGATCAAGCTCCATCAGGCGCATGTTCTCCACCCCGCGTCCTCATATCTACACACAAGAGGACACAGTAACCCGAGTCTTGGATCCCGAAGGGTTAGAAAGCATGTACTTGGGAATCCAGGACTTGGTCACAAATCTCAACTTATCATGTGGGTTAGCATGATGCAAACGCTAGTTCAAATGCAATTGTGAAACACCCTTGGAAGCATTCCTCAAAAGGACAACTCGAGGAGAAGAATGAGTCGTACCACAGGAAAAGAGCCAAACATCTTCCAAGGTTTTTGTAGAAGAACCAATAGAAGCATCATGAGAAGCATGACGTGGACCGAGAGAAGAAGGACTAGAAGCATGTCCACGACCATGACCTATCCCACTAGAAAAGGAGTCATAAAACCCATCAACAAAGAGGGGCTTCTTACTAGGAGCACAAGCGTTCATGCCATGAGAAGGGCTATGAACCACCATCTTCCTAGAAAAACGAGTTTGGCGCAAGCGTTTGGCACGCCGATAGCAAAAGCTTTCTTGATGCCCATCTTTCTCACAAAAAGAGCAATGGTACAAAGGCCTACTGGAAGGCACACCATTCTTCGATAAGTGAGAAGTCCCTTGGGACTTAGAACAAGAAGCATCAATGTTCAACTTGGTGCCATCACTAGGAGCACACATGCCATGGAAAAGGCTACGTTGCTTCTTAAAAGCCTTAGCTCGAATACGTCGCTCGTGTTTGACACGACGGAAACAAAAATCGAATGAGTGTCCATCCTTCTTGCAAAAGGTGCAATGGAAAACCGGATTGGGAGCACAAGTCCTAAAAATGTGAGAAGCACCTTTGTCAAGAGAAGTCCCTTGGACATCACTCGAAGAACCAACAAGGTTAGGAGTAGCTATGAAAGAGCTATCCGGAACCTTGGCACAAGTGCTATCGTCAAAAGACTCACGCGCATTACAAGAACTCAACTCCGGTTGCAAAGATGCAAACTCAGAAATATCAACATCGGAGTTGGAAGAAATGCGTGACTCAAACGACTTAGCACAAAGACTCTTGCATCTTTTGGCTAAAACCTCATTTTCAAACATGAGGCGGCCACAAGTACCACAAGGAGTGTTTCTAAAAGTTTTCCATCTCCTTTTCAATGCACTCAGCATATGTGGTACGCAAGAGCTCAATCTCCTTCTCAAGGTTGGCACTCATATCATTGTGCTCAACCAACTTAGCGCTCATACCATCGCGCAAAACTTTCAAAGCCAAAACTTCTTTTTCCAAATCAATGCATGATGTGCACTGGAAATCGGTGGAAGAAACATCACCATTCACATCAAGCAAAGAATCATGAATAGCACAAGAAGTAAGGAAAGCATTTTTATTCAAAGAGCACAAGCTACAAGGCCTAGCATTTATCTCAATAATTTCAGCCCTAGCATGCTCAAGTTCATCTACACATGTGGTGTGAGTCAATTTTAGTTTATCAATTTTAGCAAGCAAAGACTCACAAGAAACACATGGTAAAGAAGCTTTTGACCTAAGCAAGGCTATTTCAGATTTAGCATAAACAAGGTCCTTGCGCAAGTCAAAGCAAACAAGACATGGTATGGAAGCATTTGATTTCAACATTTCATTCTCAGATTTTAAGCTAGCAAGAGAAAAGCATAGCTCATCATTCTTCCTAACCATGTCACTACAAGAGGTGCAAGGTAAAGATGCACTAGACTTCCAATGAAAAGGCCACATTTTAACCTAGTGATGGAGCATTTCAATTTCTTGATCTTTCTATGCAAGGTATCACAAAGCTCATCATATCTCAGGTTATCATCACAACAAGCTTCAAATCGTTGGGACAAAATCCCAAGACTAGTGAGAAGTGTACCTTTCTTGGCCTTGCCAAGTTCACGTATACGATCCTCCGTTGAATGCTCATCATCTCCTAGGAAGTCCAGCAAAGCTTCCACCTCACGTTCCGCCTCAAGAGCCGCACTCCTCCTTCTTGCCAAAGTGTCGTCCTCAATCGCATGTCCAAGACACAATCCTAAGGACAAAGACACACTGGAAGAAGAACTTGGTGCCATTTCTAAAAGCACCGTTAGTATTAGCCAAAACACAAGCTCAACACCTCGACAAGCAAAGTCGGAAACACAACTGCTGTCAAAAGGTCGCCTTCGCGGATCTGGAACCGGTTAAGGTAGAGAGATCCTTAACTGACTCTGATACCAATTGAAGGACCGAAAATGCTAAAGCAAGGCGACCAGAGGGGGGTTGAATGGGAGCTTTAAATTCCTTTTTAGAAACTTATCGCCACTGTCCCAACAAAATCAACCCCAAGAGCAAAGCCGACACACGTGATGTCTACAACCCAAGAGAATGGGTGGATGTTCCCTAGGAACACAGCGGGACACCACAAAAGGTCCCTCACCCAAATCCACGCGAGTCAACTAGTGACAGGATGGAGTTTGGGTAACCTCGGAACACAGCGGGACACCACAAAAGCTCCACGACCCAAATCCACGAAGTTGGGAATCCAACGCAAAAACGGATCTTAAATCGGAGCTCGAACGCAAAAGACACGAACGAAAACGTGCGATCACTGCACTGACCGGACTCACTGGTGCGTCCGGTCAACAGGCACCGGACGCGTCCGGTCAGCTGATCAGCATTCTGGGAGCTCTCTGTTCACGACCGGACTCACTGGTGCTGAGCGTCCGGTCACAAGAAAATGGGCACAATGAACAGTGTGCTCGATGAGTCCGTTCACGTGTTCTTCGAGCGTCCGGTCAACGTCGCCTGGAGCGGAACGCTCGGCCTTCAACGATCAGACGCATGGGATAGTGTAACATCTTGGCTCAGGGCTTAATAGGATTAACAGAATACTCATACCAATATGTTGCAACTTCTTTTCCGGAAGCCCATCTCCTAAAAAACTCCAAAGTTAAGCGTGCTTGTCTTGGAGCGATGGGTGACCGACCGGGAAGTCTTTCCCGGGTACGCATGAGTGAGGACAAAGTGCGCAGAAAAGACTGGTGTTGGTCTGTGGGGATAGTCTAGGTCCTATGAAAGCTGCCTGATGTAAGCGGGCCCGGCCTCGAGGAGGCGGGACGTTACAGAATGGTATCAGAGCCGACTCTCGCAGTTTCACGGGCGCGTGTGTCGCAGTTGCGCAGGCATAGTGCGCATGGCTGGTGTGGATCCGGAGTGGTCACACAGCATGACATATGCGCTGGCATTGGGCATACGGACGTGGCCAAGAGAGGACGTTCCTGGCCTGGGATTGATCGACGAGGACGTCGATCTCTTAAGGGGGTGAGATTGTAACATCTTGGCTCAGGGCTTAATAGGATTAACAGAATACTCATACCAATAAGTTGCAACTTCTTTTCCGGAAGCCCATGTCCTAAAAAACTCCAAAGTTAAGCGTGCTTGTCTTGGAGCGATGGGTGACCGACCGGGAAGTCTTTCCCGGGTACGCATGAGTGAGGACAAAGTGTGCAGAAAAGACTGGTGTTGGTCTGTGGGGATAGTCTAGGTCCTATGAAAGCTGCCTGATGTAAGCGGGCCCGGCCTCGAGGAGGCGGGACGTTACAGAATGCGTTGTAACACCCCCGGTGTTAAGCGTTAATTAAAACTCAAAGTATGGCGATTAGTATGCATAATCATCTAGTGTCATGGCATATAAGCATATCATGTGTGATGATTTCCATGTTTGATTATGTGTGTTGTATGAATGTCTTATGTGTATCACATGAAATGACGACCCAAAAACCAAACTTAAGGAAACTCTGGTCAATTCTAAAATGAATTTTCTGAAATGAACTTGGGGCAACTAAGGCACTATTTGTTGGGTCAACTTTCGCTCTAATCAATAGTGAGGTTGTTTGCTAGTAATGAACACGAAAAGACCCCTAATTAAATTCCTTAAGATTTGAAGGTTCTAAATTAGCAAAAAAACCCTAGTTTTAAATAAATCTTTTATCCCCTTTTCTATAAGTCAAAAAGTAAGTTAAATCTTAACATGAATTTAAAAGCAAAGTTGTGGCTCCTATTGAAAGGTACACCTTTGATATTCAAAGTTTTCACAGGTTCAGTATAGAACTTGAATAAGTTTGAAATTATTTAAACCCTAAATTTAACCCTTAAACTACAATTCAAAAACTAAAAAGAATTAGAACTTGGTACCTTAAGTAACTTTGTAGAGGAGATTAAATAAAGCAATATCTATTCAGACAGAATTTGAAGTCTTTGAAGAAAATCTAAAGTAATTGGAGAAATGAGTTTAATTGAATCTCAAATTGAAATTTAATTTCAAAATCAGATTTACCCCCTTTACTATAGTTTGAAAAATACGCATAATTTTGGTATGAGACCAAAAGTAAAGTTGAAGATAATATTATAAGAAACAACTTTTATATTTACAAAATTTGAAGTTATTAAACAAATTCAAAAGTAAATTTGAATTTAGGTTTAAGGGCAATTCAAATTCGAGTTATGATTTTAAAATCTGCATAGATTTTGGGGTTACTCCTTAAATGAAAGTTGTAGAGCAGAATATTTAGAACAGCATTCATTTTGGCAGTTTTTGGAGTTCCTATACAAAATCATGGGTAATTTGGGAAAGAATTTTGCTGCTACAGTAAAAAGGGAGAAAAAGAACAGTGGCCTGGGCACGCGGCGTGCACAGCCAGCGCCGCGGCATCCTGCCGGCGTCCGCGCGTGGCGCGTGTCCCCCGCGTGGCTTTTCCAAGCGCAATGGCAAGCTCTCCGTCGCGTCCACTCCTCCTTTCCTCTCCCATTTCCTTCTCTTCTCCCCTCTTCTCCTTTTTCTCTCCTCTGCTCTCGCCGTTCGAAAGCAGAGCATGGCCGCCGGTTAAATCCGCCGTGGCTGCTCCACCTCGACTCTCACCACCTCGGCAATGGCTCCGCCATCTCCTTGCGCTTCTTCTGAGCCCCCTTGCGCAAGCCATAGCCGCCGGAGTCCCCGCACCACCCCTTTCTTCCCCTGCTCCGGCCGAAGCGCCGCCGGGAGCGCCACCCCGCAGTCCGCACGTCCTGGTGAACCCCGAGCCAATCCAGCCATCGTCCGAGCCTCGCCGCACCTCCCTGAAGCTCACCGGCCTGCTAGTTTGGTCGCTACCGCACCGGAGCTCCGGGAACGACGAGGGTAACCCCAGTTCACGCCGCCGCGAGACCCGCCGCCATGGTCGACCGTATTCTGCGCCATCACCACCTTCACCAGCGCGAGCATCAGGATGGGGTGAGCACCCTGGAGCCTTCCCGCGCGTCCGTAAGGCCTCTACCGCACCACAGCCACCGCACCACCTCCCGCCGCCGCTCTGTCCGCCGCCGAGCCGCCATGCGCGCCATCGTGCTTCCTGTGCAACCCTAGGGCTTCGGCTTAGTCCTCCTATGGATGAGCGGGATCGAGGCGCTTCCGTGGGTGTCCTCGCCATGGCCAGGGCCCTCGCCGACGACGAGCTGGGGGCAGTCAGTGCCGGTCGCCGTCGTGACCATGCCCGGTCATGGCGTGGTCGCGGCCTGGGCGGGCAGCGCTGACCCGGGCCCCGTCCGTCAGCGACTGTGGGCTGGCAACGGCCCAGTAACCTTAGGGTTTCGCGTTTTCTTATTTTCTGAATTTACATATATGTGTTGCAAATAGATAAATGCATAGGTAAATAAATACAGCTCCAAAAATTGTGAAACAAATTTTGTTGTGTTCCTGATGAGGTGCTCTACACAGGAAAAATATGAAACTTGGTGTTTGGATAAATTTTGATGGTGCTTAAAATGGACCATTTAATTAATAAATGCACTTTGAATAATTTCTATAGGGATATTTGATTGTCCAAAAATCATGAAACTATTTTTACTGTTGTTTGTGTCATGTGAGGAAGCTTCACAAAAATTTTGAGGTCATTTGGACAAAATAAAATTTCATCCTTAGTTTAAGCCTATTTAAATAATTAAATAATGTTTAAACCTTAAATCATTTCTGTAGGTAAAAATAATAATCCAAAAATTCTCAAATTTGTTTTGCAACCTTTATTTGCTGTAATCCACCATCACGAGAAGTTTGGACTCCATTTGACAAACTTTAGTTAAACCCAAATTTTCATATTTAATTATAAAATGGTAGTTAGCAAAGCCTAAGTTAACCAATTAGATTATGCTGATTTTGATTAGAACAAATACATGGCTAAGCTCTGATGATCAACTTAAACACTTTAATAACCGTTGTTAAGTATAGCACTTAGTCACTTAACCGCATAATATAATAGTAAAAGTTTAAACCTAAATCACTTTGCTAAATGGTCTCTATTACTTTATTAATTGGTCTCTATTAATTAAGTTACTTAAATGATGGTTAAAGATTTATGTTAGAGTTAACCTTGCTGTTCTAGTAATCTTTTGTTTCATGATTTTGTCATGCAAAGAATTGGTTGGTTATATATGGCTATGGTATTTGATCAAGAGATACACTTGATCTCATTGGTGAATTGCATTGGCTGCAGGATCAGTTTTCGTCGAGAGGTTAATTCCACTATGTAAATCATGTTTACTGTGATGGTGTTAAATACCAAAGTTGTATTAAACTTCTATATCTAGTTTGTCCCAAAATTTCATGATTTTAGGCCAGCTAGATTAGGAGTTATAGATTTTCTAAGTTACCAGATCAAATCTGTTTTATTCTCTGGACGAATCTGAGAAAGTGATCTGTTTAGGTTATTTCACTTGGGAATCAATTGTTAACTATAATAGGAAAGTTGTAGTAGACCTCTTAAGCTTTCTAAATTGTTAAGGATCATATCTTGTAATGATCTAGAACTCCAGTTATAGCTGTTTGATATTGGACGATCAAATCTGTCCAGAATCTGGACAGGGATGTTTGCCCAAGTTGTTTGACCTAAATTTCTGTAGAATCAACTCAAGTTCATAATAACAAAAGTATAGGTAATTGGATAAGCTTTCCGAAAAGTCTAGGTTTATAGTTTGAAATATTTTGAAACTCCAGATATGGCTGTTCTTTGTGCAGTGTTGGAATCTGTCCAAATTCTGGACAGAACTTCTTCTTTGCACTGTTTGACCCTGTTAAGTCTAGAATCAACCTTTGGTGTTAATAACAAGTTTGTAGACATTTATATAAGCTTTCCAAATTGTCCTCAACCACTATTTTTGGAGGTCTGGAACTCTAGTTATTGATAGTTCAATTTGATTGTGTAAATCTGTCCAAAATCTGGACAGCGGTATTTGATTGTATTGTTTGACTTTGTTGGCTCTGGAATCACTTAAAGATGATAAAAACGAAGTGATAGCTAACTTAATGAACTTTTAGAAAAGTTAGTATCACCTATCATTGCTTAAGGTGAACTAGAGTAGTCTGCTCCAACAACTGTAAAAATGGTTAATAAACAATTAAGTTTTGGTTTGCATCTTTGTATGGTTAATATCTTAGTTGAAGACCGTGGGACATCCCCACTCCGAGATCCCATGGCAGTGGATGTTGCTTGTGATACACTCTTAAACACTTTGTTAATCCATCTAATGATGTTGTATGAAAATAACACACTATCCTAGGAACACTAGTTGGTAGGTTACAAGTTGGTTTTGTTGATTTGCAACTCTACCGCGATGGAAAGTTGTCCTCGACCTTTATGATCTTGTGTTAGCTTTTGTTATGCATTTGTTTGTCCTGCACCTTAGCATGCATTGCATCATACTAAAGCATACATCATTGTATACGTGTAGTTCATACGAGAGAGTCGCTGGTCGTGTTGAGCAAGCTTCGGAAGGTTGCGTTGAGCAAGCTTCAGATCGAGGTGGTCCAGATGATCAAGCCTTAGGAGGAGAACTTCGTCGGACAAGCTTCTTCGGGAGGATTCGACTTCAAGTCTCTAAGGAACTAACTTCTGTGGGTCTTTCGGAGATCCTAGTCTTCTCTGCAACACAGGCAAGCCCCGGTGCATACACCCACTCTCTGTTTTACAAATACTTTATTACACTGTAGGTCTTGTGGAATGTGCATTAAGTAAGTAGGAGTTGAACGCAACCGTTGCTGCATGAATACCTTGATTTCCAGATAATCCCCTGATGATATCCTATCAGTAGCGATAAGACGATCTCAAATGCTTAGCAATGCTTAGACTTCGGTAGAAGTCGATCGATGGTTTCATCGTTCGCGAGATATAGGTTTTACCTTTTCTCTCTTCGACTCTGTCTATGGGTTGTGAGAACCCTAATATGATGATAACTATTAAACTGAGACCGGGCGGGTAACTTGCACAGGAATGGAGTCCTGGTGTAGTGTTTCCGCCTGTGTCACCTAGGGCCCGTCCGCTGTTGGCCCGTTGGATCGAGAACTATTTGTTAGTACTGGTCACATGCTACGGTAAGCCCTACTGTGGCTATGCTCTTACTGGAACGGCGCACCCGCGCACTGGGAGTGGAGAGATGGCGGGAGTAGCGTGTACCCACCCTTCTCGGTCCCCTGTTGGACGGACTCAGCAAGGCCGTTGTAGGGCGGTGGTGTACTGTACTCCCGGGTGGCGCGACTCCGGTCCGGTTTGAGCGGATCCACGGGACGGTTGATATATGCGAGTTTGGTCTCGCATATGTCGTGTGATAAGGAAGCCCCAGCTGGGTAGATCAAGCAGTTCGAATCGTCGTTTGCTCCACGAGAAAAGGAGACTCGTCCTCGCACCTTCAGTGTAGTTTAATCAAGTGAAGATGATGGCAAGAAAAGTTTATCATGAGATGTGATGCTTAGACAAGTGTTTGATTTAGATAGGTGCAAAGTGGATACTGCTTAATAACTTAATGCACCGCTAAAACTTGAAAATAGGATGAACTAGTAGAAAGCTTTTCTGCAAAGCTCTTCTCTTCTGCTAGCCCCACTACATCCCTTAAGCCAGCATGCCCTTGGTGTCTTTTTCTTAGTCGGGTAAGTCTTGTTGAGTACCCTCATGTACTTAGGGTTTGTTAATCCCCCTGTTGCAGGTTTTAGCTTGTGGTGTCTATCTGGATCATGTCCGTGGGCTCGATATGATCCGGTGCTTCTCTCTTCGACTTAGGTGCTCTACCTATGTCAGGCTCTGTAGTGCTGCTCTTCTTCCGCAGTCCAAGTAAAGTTTATTTGAAATGTAACTTATTCATGTTTTGTAAAAGTTTATCTTACCTTGCTTCCGCTCTCCGATGTTATTTTTGTATCAACTGTTGTAATGTTGTACTTATTTCACTCAAATAGAGGATGATCCTGTAACTCGTGGATAATTCGGGGTTCTCTCGGGGACACCCGACGGATCTTTCCAGTAACGTGGTACACGTGCACGGTCATCAGAGCTCTGGGAGATGATGATGTGTGCAGGTGGGCCACATTGCCAGGAGGTTCTGCCACAGATAGCGTCTGGTCGATACGACGCAAGCGTCCGGTCACTCCGCACGAGCAGGTCAACGCTAGTGATCAAAGACTGGACTCTATTAGGGTGCGTCCGGTCGCTAAGAAGAAGTGTCCGGTCACCCCGACCAGCCCACTGTTCATACACCGAATCAACCCGATCTCCCTCAAATCAAAAGCACTAGGGCTCTAACTTCGTGTGAGGGATCACAAGGATGTTAGTGAGCTACTCCTAAGAGATCATGGCTCGAACCTAAATCCAAATCGGTGAATCGAAGAAGACGGTGAAGAACGGGCAAGAACTAGATCCCAAAACTAAATCCGCCCAATCTGTGAGATCGTGAGGTATTAGAGAAATTCCTTTGGTAGAAAGAAGACTCTCACGAAGCTACATAAGATGGTTCAAATGGATTTGTGGATCTTCCCTCGAAACAAGAATTCTCATGAAGATCAAAAGAGGGGAAAACGTGCAACGCGAAGAACAAAATCGCAAGACAAATTAAAGCACGAATTTGATCCTTGGATTCAGAGGAATGGACGATTGATTAAGCTCTCGGTGTCGGGCTACAAGCCACTCCTAGCAACACAAAGCTTGGATGGCGAAAAGCTCAAGAACAAGAGTCGGTATCTCCTCTAGCCCTAGCCTCCTCTCACCTAAACAAAAATGAGAGTGACACCTCCCCAAGGATGGTTGTCCAACACAGCCCCTTCATCTATATATAGTTGCACGTCCAAATGACACAAACGCCCTAACATGAAGTACAAACCCAAATACCCCCTAGGGGTAAAACCGTCCAACTCTGGCAGTTTCCATCCGACGGCCACGCGCCTTCTCATCCTTCGCTTCACCTCGACGCAAGCTCCAGTATGCCGCCACGTGTCGTCACCATCGACCGCCGCGCCTTCTCACCGATAGCTTCGCCGCAACAAAAGCCTCTTGGTGCCGCCACGCGTCGACCGTCCTTTTGGACCTTCCCCATTTTTGAGGCCCAAACCGGGAATCCTGCCAGCCCAGGTTTCGAGGCCCAAACCTGGAAATCGTCCACCCCGAGTTTTGAGGCCCAAACTCGGAAACCCGCAAGCCCAGGTTTTGAGGCCCAAACCTGGAAACCGTCCATCCCGAGTTTTGAGGCCCAAACTCAGAAACTGGCCACCCAGGTTTTGAGGTCCAAACCTGGAAACCGTCGATGGTAGCTTTTTGAGGCTCAGCTACCGAACCCGCACCGAAGACGGGATGTGGTTCGCACACCCCAACCACCGGCACCGATGCCGATGCATGTCCAGCCTCCACACCGGGCACAACGCCTTCGCCTTCCTTCTTGACTCGACCGACGGCACTTGCGCTGAACGCAAGCCTGTGTCCGACCTCCCGCCAAGTGCCACGACGCCATCGTCTTCCTCCCGACTCGGCCGATGCATCGCACATCCCCATGTGCTCTCGCTCGCAGATGCCACATGCCAGCTACCACAGCCAGTCCTCTGGCCCTCTGGTCCGTCAGTCCAAGCCTCACGTCCGTCCTTCACCGCTCTAGGTACATCGGCATGGCACGTCCGCCGCACGGCACGCCCATCCTTCACCGCTCCTGGTCCGTCGGCACGACACGTCTCTACTTGACCTTCACCTCGCCATTGACCACTGTATCCGAGCTCAACACCTGCACATCAACACAGCCAAGAGACACATGTTGCACACACACACCAACACAGAAACACCACAACTCAACGCCACCGGTTAGTCATAAGCATTAAGCACATAGCGAGATAATGACTCAACCGGGTAAAAGCCTCAAACCTTCCTCACAAAGTCAATCATTCATCATATATATTCTCAGATGGAGAGATAATACTTGAGCCAGCAAATCAAGAAGAATAGCCGATAAGATCTCCATCATCTAGACACTATTGAGAGGACAAGTCTCAGTTGTGACATTACAAGACAAAAGACTCTCATGGAGGCACTCGAGTAGCAGCTCTAAATTCAAGTCTCTTGCCAACCCAATAATTAAAGGAAAACAAGAAAGGTTGACAAGAGAAAAATGCAGAACTGTCCCTACATTCTCATAGTACAGAATTAATACAAGAAAGAGAGAGGATCCTAGTCAGCATACTCGAGGAACAATGCGCCTTCACTGATAATTCGACACAAGAGAAGGAAGGTCGATACCTCTAAAGATGATTCCATTGTGATCTTCCTCCTCTCAATCACACTGCGAGACAAACAAGAGAAGACAAACAACATCCAGCTAGGCAAGAGGAGCCTCCACAAGGTGGTTCGACGCATCACTCTTCCAATGACAAAGTAACATTTCAAGGTAAGTAACCATCACTGTAAAAGCTTCTTCTTGATTCTAGTATGAACATAAATAAAGAACTAAACATGTTTAAGTTGCACCTCACTTGATCCAACATAATCAACTCAACATTTTTAGTCATTTGATCCTTGTTCATAGCTTTACTCTCTTGAATCTCACTGTCTTAACTAAATGAGCTAAAATATTGTGCATCTTACCTTTGGAAGATGATATATCTCAATCATGAAAAGGTCAACACTTTATGCATAGATTATCCGTCCTTGGGTTAAGTAATTTGATCTGTTAAAAATTTTAAGATGCTACTTTCATGCTCATCCTCTGATCCTATTACTCATGTTAAGATTGAATAGGACACATAAACAACAAGTTTGTCTTGTGCAATGTGCCTAAGGTTAGAGGGGAATAAACAAAATTTTTGGTTCTGTTGGTGTTTTTCCACCAACAGAGCCCATGCACTTCATCTCTACCTTGTCTTTATGAGCAGGACACACTCTTGAGCAAAACATGGAGAAGTCACTCCCAAATTGTACAGAGTGAAGGTCCTAGATCTACAAGAACATGCATACTGAGCAAGATGCTGCCAGCATCCACAATTAACACTTCACTTCAAACTGCTGGACGAACAAATGACACGAGTGACACCATATCAAGAGGCATAAACAAGAAGGAATGATGGAAGACGTCGTAGTCAGAATTAGAGGTCATGAAGTCCCCATAGACTTCTTGATCCTCGATATGAGAAGACGATGATGTCCACCTCATCCTAGGAAGACCATTCCTCTACGCTACAAGTACAATCATTTACAAGAGGAAATCCATTTTCACTTTCCTGGAGAAAAGGTACGATGCTACTTCATCAACTACATGCCTAATGAAGCACCCAAAAGAATAGAAGTGAAAGACGCCACTCTCAAAGCCAAAGAAGACAAGCTATCGAGAATAGATAGGCCAATCATGAAGAAGAAGCTATCGACACTATCCCAGAAAAGAAAGGAGAGAAACCTCAAGACAGTGAACCACGGGAAGTGAAGACTCAGACCAAGAAAGTATGGGAGAAAATGTCTGCACCTCAGAGGTACAATCAATAACAACTTTCCAAACGTCTGGCATACCTTGGGAGGTCTAAACCATGGGAAGGTCGGTTCGTCGGACCTAAATATCCGAACCTTCGCCAAAAGGTAAAAATCGGTAGTTATCTTTATATTGCTGCATATTTCTCATAACCATTTCTTGCATCATCATATTTAATTCACAAACATTTTAATTTCTGCATTGCATTAGAAAAGAAAATAAAAAATATTGCATTTGTTACACTACATCATAAACAATGAAGCCCCATGTGAATAATTCTATGGTGTGTAAAAACCCACGGGAATGTTCATCGTGGTGGCATAAAAATAATAAAAATAAATACGCATGCATTCATCCTATGCATTTTCTCTTGCATCATTAAAATATTAAAATACAAAAATATTGAGAACAAGATCTTACTAAAATTCTAGACAACTATGGCTTGAGTGGCCAACCTGAAGGACCGAGAAGCTACCCGAAAGCGACCAGAGGGGGGGGTGAATGGGAGCTTCAAAATTTCCTTTCGGACACTAGATGCCACTGTCCCAAAATCAACCCCAAGAGCGAACCCTAGAGCTTGCTAATGTCCACGACCCTAGATGTAGGGTGGATGCCTCCTAGAAGCACAGCGGGACACTAGACAACCCTAGAAAGCCAACGCAAAAGACGGAACTCAAATCCGATCAAGGACGAACGAACCGCGAACGAAAACGCGCGAAACTGGATCGACCGGACTCTGGCCAGCGTCCGGTCAGCAGGGACCGGACGCGTCCGGTCGTCAGAAATCAGCTCTGGGAGCTCTCTGTTCGTGACCGGACGCACGGAGCTCAAGAGTCCGGTCGTTCACTGAGCGTCCGGTCACAAGAGACAAGGCACGGGAACAGTAACTCTGGCAAGTCCGGTCAGTTCCAACACCCAGCGTCCGGTCAAGCAAAACAAAACACCGGAAACGATCGGACTCACCAGAGCGTCCGGTCACCAGGCACCGGACGCGTCCGGTCACGGAAAAAACGTTTCTGGAACCTCTCTGTTTCTGACCGGACTCACTGAAGGGAGCGTCCGGTCGATTTGAATAGAGCGTCCGGTCAACCAAAAGAACTCAGACAGAGTTCAACCACCGGACGCACTGTAGCAGCGTCCGGTCGTTGAATGAAGCGTCCGGTCACCCCGCGAATTCACTGTTCGTCCACCGATTTGACTAGAACTCACCCAAAACAAATCCTCTAGGGATCAAACTTGGTGAGTGAAGTCACAAGGAGGTTAGTGAGCTATCTCTAAGAGATCATGGCTCGAACCTAACTCCAAATCGGTGAATCGAAGAATTTCGGGGGAAGGGAGGAAAAGTGACCCGAAACGAAAAATCGATCGATCTCCTAGACCGTGAGGTTGGAGGATGATTCCTTCGGTGGAAAGAAGTGCCTCACGATCTAGAACGACTTGGTTCAAACGGAATTGCAAAAGATGAACCGAACAAAGAGATCAAGCGACGGGAAAATCGTGGAGCAAAAAGGATTCCGCGAAGAACACAAGCAAAACGGAAATCACAGCCACGAACTCGAATCAAGGACGCAAATCAAGCCATCGATCAGTGCTCCAAGGTGAGGATACGGCCTCACTTCCTCGAATCAACAGTACACAGAGTGGAGTCTCTCTGCGGATCTCAACTAGCTAAAGCAGGGGTGTGGGAGAGTGGAAACCCTAGGAAATGAAAGCTCTAACTGAGATTGAGATGGGGAGGAGGGTGTCTCCCCTGGACTACTTATACTAACCTAGCCTAAGTCTATTTCCTACTCTACCCCTCTCTACTCTAATTACAGAGCGGACCAGCCTAACCCTAAGGCTATTCTAGTCCACCCGCTGGTGGTAGGTAGATCCGACGGCCACGCCCGCACGGTCTTCCGCGTCGCCTCCACGCAACCTTCAGATTGCCGCCACGTGCCGCCACCACTCTGCACCCCCGGTTTTGTGGCCCAAACCGGGAAACCAGCCTCCAGCCCGAGTTTTGTGGCCAAACTCGGAAACCGTCCGCGCCCGAGTTTTGAGGCCCAAACTCGGAAACCGGCCCACGCCCAGGTTTTGAGGCTCAACCTGGAAACCGTCACGCCCAGGTTTTGTGGCTCAACCTGGAAACCCAGCACCCAGGTTTTGAGGCCCAAACCTGGAAACCGTCCACCGTTGGTTTTTCCCGGGCTCTACCAACAAACCGGCGTCGTAGAGGGGATGCACCGCCTGTGCACCCCTTCCACCGACATGATCGCACTTCTCCGCTTGTCGCTGTCGCAGGCTGCCAGCCACCACAGCTGATCCTCCGGCCTCCAGTCCATCAGTCCAAGTCCACGTCCGCCCTTCACCGTCCGATACATCGGCATGGCACGTCCGCCGCACGGCACGCCCATCCTTCATCGCGCCCGGTCCGTCGGCACGGCACGTCGCAACTTGACCTTCACCCGCCATCGATCACTGTCTCCGAGCTCGACACCTGCACAACACAAGCCAAAGAACATGCGCATCATCTCCGTTGACAATCACTCATCACACAGAGACTCGGCATACACCCATGTATCCGCAATCTCCCCCTTGATGAGTGCATTGTCAACTCCACAACAAATCATGAATAAGAAGAAGGAGGTAGGAAGGAGTGGGAGGAGAAAACCCAACCAAATGACCCAAAAGCCTAACAAAAGCCAAAGAAGGTCAAGTGGATGAAGCGAAAAACTTGGTCCCCAAAGACATGGGCAACGGCTCGACGCAACCAAGCAAAGCAAAGCTAGCCCTCAAGAAGAGGTAGAACAGGCTCAACACCGCTAGCAGATACCAATTGAAGATCGGAGGACAACAGAAGCAAAATGCTAGTCCCTCAAGATAGAGGCACAGAGGCTCAACACAACTAGCAAGAAAATCACTCCGAACCAATTGGAAATCAACCCAAAACAAATGGGAAAGCACACCAGACGATACCAATTGAAAGCCAAATGAAAAAGCTTATGAAAGCTCATGAAAAGCTAGGAACGTTTGCTAGTCCCTCAAGACAGAGGCAACGGCTCAACACAACTAGCAAACTCCCCCTCGACAAATGCAAGCAACTAGGACAAAAGATTTTCAGGGCATATGATTTGCGTAAATTTCTCCCCCTAGTTGAAAATGCACTTATCAAGGCCAAAAGGTATCGGAGAAGCAACTCTCTTCACATAAACTCCCCCTGAACACAAGATCTCCGTCCACAATGCATATGGAGTCAAAATGCAAGTTAGGAGCTTCAAGTATATAGTCAAAAGAGTGCAAAGATGCTCTAATCAGTATAGCTCCAACATCTCAATTAAGCACTCAAATAGCAAAGGCTCAAACTGATCACTTATACGAAATATGAAGCATATGAGCATGTGAGCAGTTTTAAGCCAAAAAGATAGTCACCGTCAAAATAGCACTAGACATGTATAGAAGGAATCCAAACAAGTGCTAAGCATATATACAAGGTGAACTACCCCTAGCAAAGTTCAATCATCATGCATAGGAATGAAGCATATACTTGTGATTTCAAATTCATATCGGAGTTGCAGCGGTAAAAGAATTCACAAGTTCATTTTTGGCATGTGATTGCGAGAGGTTGAAAGCTTGTCATTGCCTAACTTTTCAACCGTGCGAAGCCTATGCCGAAGCAATCAGAAGCTTAAAGCAACGGTTTCGGTCATACACTACATGGCTCAAGTTTAACTCAAAGTGCAATGAGAAACAATCTCAATACCATGAGGTGTTGACAAGCAATCCCATCTCGATCTTTTCAATTCAACAATACTTGGTTCAGATTTTAAGCAAGTTATGAACAACCAAGCAAGTGAATGACTCAGAACTAGAGACATAGCAACCTGGCATATATGAAAAGCAGGAATGGACTCAACACACCCTACACATGCTAGTTGCATATCCCAATGGTGAACATTTTCAGATTTATGTACATTAGGCATAATTCACCATTCCAAAAAATAGCTCGCTCATAACATGTAACAGTGATCAGAAAGAGCATAAGCTACAAGCATCATCATAAGTATCGGAGCAATACTAACAAGAGCATAATTACATTCTAGTGAATATAGACATAAAGCTCAGAACGTAAATGCGTATGTCCGACACAAAACTGAAAGAAGGAAGATACCAATTGGAAAGACTCAAGAAACTCAAAAGAAAAGAGCCTCAAAATAAAAGAGTCAGTCTGTACATCTCAAAATGCTTCCCCCATCTAAAAGGGGAAACACACACCAAGCTCACCCCTCAACCTATTAAAGGTTGATTCGTCTAAAGGCTTGGTGAAAATATCAGCCAATTGGTGATGAGTGTCGACATGGCGAAGGTCGATATCACCCTTCTCCTGGTGGTCTCTCAAGAAATGAAAGCGCACATCAATGTGTTTGGTTTTCGAGTGAAGCACGGGGTTCTTAGCAACGCTAATGGCACTCGTGCTGTCACAAAGCAAAGGAACTCGAGTAAAGCTCAAACCAAAGTCACGCAAAGTGGCCATCATCCAGAGTAACTGGGAACAGCAGCTAGCCGCAGCAACATACTCAGCCTCCGTAGTAGACTGGGCGACACTAGACTGCTTGCGAGAAGACCACGACACAAGAGAAGACCCAATAAACTGGCAAGTCCCAGAAGTGGACTTGCGCTCAATGCGACAACCAGCAAAATCGGCATCGGAATAACCGCAAAGCGAGAGAGTGGAGGAAGCAGAATACCAAATCCCGAACTCAGGCGTGAAACGAAGGTACCTGAATATGCGCTTCACCGCCTGACGGTGAGAAGTGCGTGGCGAAGCCTGAAAGCGCGCGCACAAGCACACGGCGAACTGAATGTCCGGCCGTGTCGCCGTCAGGTAGAGCAGCGATCCAATCATGCTGCGGTACTCCTTCTGGTCTACTGCTTCTCCATCCGTGTCGGCATCCAGGGCAGTCGTCGTCGACATGGGCGTCGGAAGAGGCTTGGCCTCACCCATGTCAAACCGCTTCAGCAAGTCCCTCGTGTACTTGCCCTGGTGCACAAACGTCCCCTCTCGGGATTGCTTAATTTGCAACCCGAGAAAGAAAGTCAGCTCGCCCATCATGCTCATCTCGAACTCCCTGCTCATAGTATCTGCAAACTTGGCAACCAAAGCGTGAGAAGAACCACCGAAAATGATATCATCCACGTAAATTTGGACCAAGAGAGTATCTTTGCCTTGCTTGAGGAGAAAGAGCGTTTTATCAACACATCCCATTTTAAAACCCTTAGCTAGCAAAAAGGTTTTTAATCTCTCATACCAGGCTCTAGGGGCTTGTTTCAAACCATACAAAGCTTTGTGGAGTTTAAAAACATGGTTTGGAAACTTGGGATTTTCAAAACCGGGGGGTTGCTGGACATAGACTTCCTCCTCAATGTAGCCGTTTAAGAAGGCACTCTTGACATCCATTTGAAAAAGTTTGAAACCCATGGATGCAGCATAAGCCAAGAGTATCCTAATAGCCTCCAAACGAGCTACAGGAGCGAAGGTCTCCTCATAATCTATCCCCTCCTTCTGACTATAACCCTTCGCTACAAGCCGGGCCTTGTTTCTCACAATGTGGCCCTCCTCTCCTTGCTTGTTTTTAAAAACCCATTTTGTCCCAATAGGTTTACAGTCAGGAGGTGGTGGCACTAGAACCCAAACCCGATTTCGCTCAAAGTTCTCTAGCTCCTCATGCATGGCATTGACCCAGTCCGGATCCGTCAATGCGTGTCCAACATCTCGGGGTTCAAAAGACGCAACAAAAGCAGAATGAGCAAAGTGCGAGATGTGCTGTGACCTGGAGCGAGTAACTCGCTCGTCGATGTCGCCGATCATCTGTTCAGGGGGGTGCTGGCGCTGGATATGTCGTGGCGCCTCCCGGGAAGAAGTGACCTCCCCCTCAACAGCAGCTGGTTCCACCCCGGGTACAAAAGGTACCGCGCGAGGTGGAGAATCCCACGGCCCCCAGGAAGAAGAAGTGTCGGGGCCGTGAGTCGTCGTCGAGGCCGCCCTTTGCGGCACGGCAGGTGGAGGGGGTGCTGGATCATCTATACCTTCAGCACCCTCGTCCTCATCATCAAAAAGAGGCTCTCCAACCTCATGATCACCTGCACGCTCAAAACGAGAAGAGGGACAAACAAGAGTCTCGTCGAAGGTGACATCTGATGTCTCCATGACTCGGTTAGTGTCAAGGTTAAGTACACGATAGGCTCGAGTGTGAGTGCCATAACCCAAAAACACACCGTCAGAAGAACGAGACTCAAACTTGTCCAGGTTGCCTTTCTTCAATATAAAACAGTGGCAACCAAAGACTCTAAAATAACTCACCTTGGGCTGGCGACCAAAACGCAACTCATAAGAGGTCTTCTTCAAAAACGCTCTCAGAAAAATGCGATTCGAAATGTAGCATGCAGTGTTCATAGCTTCGGCCCAAAAGCGCCTAGGAGTCCTATGCTCATCAAGCATCGTCCTGGCCATCTCAACAAGGGTCCGATTCTTCCTCTCTACAACACCATTTTGGGGCGGTGTGTAGGGGGAAGAAAACTGATGCTCCAAACCAAGGCGGTTACAAAACACCTCAAAATCCGAATTCTTAAACTCGGAACCATTATCACTTCTAATCGCTCGCATCGAGTTCAAAGGGAACTCGTTCTGAAGACGCAAAATCAGATTGCGAGCGAAGGAGAAAGTCTCGGTCTTCTCAGCTAAAAAGAAGACCCACGAATATCTCGAAAAGTCGTCAACAACAACCAAAACATACCACTTGCCACCAACCGAGCTCACCCGAGCCGGACCAACAAGGTCCATGTGTAAAAGCTCTCCGGGGTGCGAGGTCATGACCTTAGTCACCGGATGGTGGGGAGCAGCAACCATCTTCCCATGTCTGCAAGAATGGCAAACTAGATCCTTCTCCATCGAAAGCTTGGGCAATCCTCGGATTAGGCCAAGTGAGCTAAGTCTTGCAAGCAAGTCGAAGCTTAAATGACCGAGCCTCCTATGCCACTTCCAAAGATCGGAGGAAGAAGGACTAGCCAAAAGACAGCGAGAAGAACCAAACGATTCCGAGAAATTCGCACAAAAGACTTTCCCAAAGGGCGAAATCAGACATACAAGATCGCCCTGAGGATCTAAGATGCGACTAAGGTTCGGTTTAAAACGAATCTCATAGTCATCATCAAAAAGTTGCGAAACAGAAAGAAGGTTAAAATGCAGGTTAGAAACAAGAGCAACATCGCGCAACACAAAGTGCTCATTAACCCGCACCGTCCCACGAGACAATACCTTACCTTTACTATTGTCGCCGAAGGTTATGTACTCCTTTCCGGCGACCGGGCTAAGGCTGGAGAACCACTTGGTGTTTCCGGTCATGTGCCTCGAACAACCGGAATCCACCAACCAAACGTCCTCCAACCGTCTTACCTACATCAATAGAAAGACATAGGGTGAGCATACGGTCCAACACTGGGGTTAGTGAAATAAGGGTAATACCAGTGTTGGGCCGGCTGCTCAAAAGAACGGTTAGCAGAAAAACCATTCCTAGCACGTCTACGAGGGAAGCGATCACCACGCTGAGGAAAACGTGGTCCGCTGGGGAAGAAGCGCTCACCGCGATACTTAAACTGCGGTGGGGGAAAGCGCTCAACTAAACCTCCGCCACGGGGTCCATTACCTGCAAAAGCAGGACCCCGTCGGGTACGCTCTCTACGAGGTTTACGCCTAGGAGCCTGGGGCTCAACTGCTCTAGCGTCTCTCCTCGGAGCTCTCTCCAGCCTAGGCCTGGTGAAGGACCTAGCAGATCTCCCCTGGGCCTTCGGTACATGTCCACCATGAGCTGGATGGTACATGTCCGGGTTCTCCATCTCCCGAGCCCTGCGCGCCTCTCTCTTGCGCCTAAAGCAGAACTCGCTCAAGTGACCATCTCTCCCACAAAAGTCACACTGAAACCTCACCGCGCGCAAAGGGGGTTGTTGGTTTGCAGGGATGTGGGTATGGTTCACCTTGCCCTTGCCCTTCTGTGGCAAC
This sequence comes from Coix lacryma-jobi var. lacryma-jobi, assembly GCA_009763385.1. Lineage (NCBI taxonomy): Eukaryota > Viridiplantae > Streptophyta > Magnoliopsida > Poales > Poaceae > Coix > Coix lacryma-jobi. Next base: position 595,563 of record VDCT01000421.1, on the reverse strand, counting down.
TCCTCTCGGATGGGTGGCATTGTGTCAAGCTTGTTCTTTAGGTGATTGGGCTTGGGTTGCCATTGTGGATTCTTGGGTGGAGCCTTGGGAGGTTCAACTACAACTCCATCCTTGGTGACAGGCTTGGCAGGCTCTTTGAGTGGAAGCTTGGCAAGCTTGGGAGCAGTGGTAGAGTTGGGCTTCTCACAGGGGTTCAGACCACTAGACTCTCCAATCTTCCCAAAGGCTGAGAGATCAACACTCTGAGCAAAACCTACACCAGGGGCACCAACAGCTCGCTTGAATTGGGAGATCATCATCCCGAGCTGCGGCTCACTACTGGAGACCCATGACAAGATGGACCGAAGGTATGTGTTTTCTTCCTCGGTTTGCATCTTGCCATGCTTCACATTGGCAATCTCCATCTCCAGCCCCTCACACAAAGCACACCTCGAGACACAAGTGCTATCTGAGCTGGCCTTCTCCAAAGACTCAAGCTTGGCATTTTTCTCTGCCAACTCAGATTGCAAGACAGGACAAGTCTTGCATGCACCCAACAGCTGCGGCCTAGCACGGAGCTCATCCACCTCTCCAACCAACGCAGCATACTTACCTCTCAGAGTGAGAAGGTCAGTCATGTGCGCGGTGCACGACTCGCACTCCGTCTCCTCCGACACTACCACGGTGGACCGAGCGAACTCAAGCTCCTTCACCGTGTCCTCCCACTTCTGCCTAAACTCCTTGCGCTCTCTAGCGGCACGCCTAAGCAATTTATCTTGGCTAAGGAGGGCAGCAGTCAACTTCTCAACCTCGGAGGAAAGCTCGTCGTAGGTGAGAGATACCTGGGAGGTGTCGTCGTCGTCGTCGTTCCGAGGGGTACGCTCCGGCTCGCCGTCGACCTCATCTCCGAGCGCCATGGTGCAGAAGCCGTCGTCGTCGGCGAAGAAGCAGAGGCCGTTCAGCTTGTCCTCGATCCTCTTCTTCTTCTCGGACTCGTCATCGCTCGAGCTGGCGGAGTCGTCATCCGAGCCGTCGACGTCGCTGAGCGTGGCGAAGAACGCGCGCTGCTCAGCTTGCTGCTTCTCCAAGTACTTCTTCTTGATGTACTCTTTGTCGAAGCCGCCCCGTTTCTTGTGCCTTGGGGGAACGTGCTTCTCCTTGTACTTGGAGTCGCGCTTGCGCCCATGTTCGCCCTTGCCCAAGTGCTTGTTCTTCTTGGGGCAGTTGGCGATGAAGTGGTCGGGGTCGCCGCACTCGTAGCATCCCGTGCGTCCTCCTCCTCGACGGCGGTTCATGCGGTTGTTGTGGAACCGCGAGAACCGGTTGGCGAGCAAAGCCAACTCGTCATCTCCCAAAGACTCCAGCTGGTCCTCTGTCACAGAAAAGAGAGAAGAAAGCGCAAAACCAGCTGAGGGGTTAGAGGAAGAGCCGGAAACCAAAGCCATGGACGGGCGAGAAGGATTTTCAAAAGAAGCCCTCGCCATAGCATCAATCTCACTGGACTTGAGCTTACTGAAGAGCTCGTCGCAGGTGAGAGTCTCATAGTTCGGCGATTCGATGATTGCCTGAACCTTGGAGTCCCACACCGAACGGTCAAGAGTGTGCAAAAGCTTCAAAGCACGCTCATGATCGTCAAATGGCAACTGCTCTCTGTTAGCCCTCATCCTGTTGACAATCACCTGAAAGCGAGCGAATAAACTTTCTATGCTCTCGCCAGGTTGATGTCTAAAGTTCTCATACTCTCGCTTGAACGACTCGTAGAGTCGGGTTTTGACTTGAGAGGTGCCCTCATGAAAACGCATGAGAGTGTCCCAGATCTCCCGAGCCGTAGCGAGGTGAGAAACGCGATCAAACTCACCCATGCTCAAACAAGAGAAAAGAGCATTACGGGCTCGGCTATTGGCATCGTGCTCATCGACCTGCTGTTGAGTCACACGAGCAGCCAAGACCACGTAATCAGGGGAGTTGCAAATATCCCAGATCGAAGCGCCCAAGCTCTGCAAATAGGCCGACATACGTATCTTCCAATACGCATAGTTCGTCCCATCGAAAAACGGCGGTTTGCCCACGCCGCGATCCATGTCGCCTTCGGTGGATCTGGAACCGGCTAAGGTGGAAGATCCTTAACCTGCTCCGATACCAATTGAAGGACCGAGAAGCTACCCGAAAGCGACCAGAGGGGGGGGGTGAATGGGAGCTTCAAAATTTCCTTTCGGACACTAGATGCCACTGTCCCAAAATCAACCCCAAGAGCGAACCCTAGAGCTTGCTAATGTCCACGACCCTAGATGTAGGGTGGATGCCTCCTAGAAGCACAGCGGGACACTAGACAACCCTAGAAAGCCAACGCAAAAGACGGAACTCAAATCCGATCAAGGACGAACGAACCGCGAACGAAAACGCGCGAAACTGGATCGACCGGACTCTGGCCAGCGTCCGGTCAGCAGGGACCGGACGCGTCCGGTCGTCAGAAATCAGCTCTGGGAGCTCTCTGTTCGTGACCGGACGCACGGAGCTCAAGAGTCCGGTCGTTCACTGAGCGTCCGGTCACAAGAGACAAGGCAGGGGAACAGTAACTCTGGCAAGTCCGGTCAGTTCCAACACCCAGCGTCCGGTCAAGCAAAACAAAACACCGGAAACGATCGGACTCACCAGAGCGTCCGGTCACCAGGCACCGGACGCGTCCGGTCACGGAAAAAACGTTTCTGGAACCTCTCTGTTTCTGACCGGACTCACTGAAGGGAGCGTCCGGTCGATTTGAACAGAGCGTCCGGTCAACCAAAAGAACTCAGACAGAGTTCAACCACCGGACGCACTGTAGCAGCGTCCGGTCGTTGAATGAAGCGTCCGGTCACCCCGCGAATTCACTGTTCGTCCACCGATTTGACTAGAACTCACCCAAAACAAATCCTCTAGGGATCAAACTTGGTGAGTGAAGTCACAAGGAGGTTAGTGAGCTATCTCTAAGAGATCATGGCTCGAACCTAACTCCAAATCGGTGAATCGAAGAATTTCGGGGGAAGGGAGGAAAAGTGACCCGAAACGAAAAATCGATCGATCTCCTAGACCGTGAGGTTGGAGGATGATTCCTTCGGTGGAAAGAAGTGCCTCACGATCTAGAACGACTTGGTTCAAACGGAATTGCAAAAGATGAACCGAACAAAGAGATCAAGCGACGGGAAAATCGTGGAGCAAAAAGGATTCCGCGAAGAACACAAGCAAAACGGAAATCACAGCCACGAACTCGAATCAAGGACGCAAATCAAGCCATCGATCAGTGCTCCAAGGTGAGGATACGGCCTCACTTCCTCGAATCAACAGTACACAGAGTGGAGTCTCTCTGCGGATCTCAACTAGCTAAAGCAGGGGTGTGGGAGAGTGGAAACCCTAGGAAATGAAAGCTCTAACTGAGATTGAGATGGGGAGGAGGGTGTCTCCCCTGGACTACTTATACTAACCTAGCCTAAGTCTATTTCCTACTCTACCCCTCTCTACTCTAATTACAGAGCGGACCAGCCTAACCCTAAGGCTATTCTAGTCCACCCGCTGGTGGTAGGTAGATCCGACGGCCACGCCCGCACGGTCTTCCGCGTCGCCTCCACGCAACCTTCAGATTGCCGCCACGTGCCGCCACCACTCTGCACCCCCGGTTTTGTGGCCCAAACCGGGAAACCAGCCTCCAGCCCGAGTTTTGTGGCCAAACTCGGAAACCGTCCGCGCCCGAGTTTTGAGGCCCAAACTCGGAAACCGGCCCACGCCCAGGTTTTGAGGCTCAACCTGGAAACCGTCACGCCCAGGTTTTGTGGCTCAACCTGGAAACCCAGCACCCAGGTTTTGAGGCCCAAACCTGGAAACCGTCCACCGTTGGTTTTTCCCGGGCTCTACCAACAAACCGGCGTCGTAGAGGGGATGCACCGCCTGTGCACCCCTTCCACCGACATGATCGCACTTCTCCGCTTGTCGCTGTCGCAGGCTGCCAGCCACCACAGCTGATCCTCCGGCCTCCAGTCCATCAGTCCAAGTCCACGTCCGCCCTTCACCGTCCGATACATCGGCATGGCACGTCCGCCGCACGGCACGCCCATCCTTCATCGCGCCCGGTCCGTCGGCACGGCACGTCGCAACTTGACCTTCACCCGCCATCGATCACTGTCTCCGAGCTCGACACCTGCACAACACAAGCCAAAGAACATGCGCATCATCTCCGTTGACAATCACTCATCACACAGAGACTCGGCATACACCCATGTATCCGCACAACCGCTAACGCTTAATCTGTTCCACAAGTTTTGTTGTCTATTTGAGTTTCACAGGATTTGAAAGGCCAAGAAAAGCTACCGAGCAAGTGAGTGCTCCATCCACTATTGGAGCATTGTCTCAACAAACATCAACATCAACCAAAGCTCTAATAGAGGAAGGACATATCCACTGCTAGTCTGCTACATTGCAAGATCGAACGACTACGTCAACATTCAGCTTGGGGGAAGGCACCTCGATGTATCCACGTAAGTATCTTTATCCTCTTAAGTTTTTCATTCTATAAACAAATTCAAAACACCAAAAATATGTTAGCACATGAAGGCTCACCCTTAAAAAGAAAAGAACAAAAATATGTGGGCACATGAAGGCTCACCATTAATTAAAAAAGAGACAAAAATATATGAGCACATGAAGGCTCAACACTATTAAGGGAACCAGCTTCGGGGAGCCGCACCCCTGTTATCTTCATGATTCAGGTATGTCTTTATTATTATTACTACTAATATTATTTTTGGCTTTTATTTTATATCTTAAAGTGTGTTAGATTAAATAAATAAAATAGTGTGTCTAGTTTGTTTTAATAAGTTGATGAAGCACCCTCTCTCTAATCTTTTACATGGAAATGATGAATAGTTGCTCTATCTAATTTCTTTCAAATACCTAGTCTTCAAAGCATGAGTTCTCCTAATAATGATGCCTTAAAATAAAATTAAATGCATGGTTGGCAAATAATTGATAAGGTCTAGGTAATTGAGATATGACATGTGATGATCTGAGCTGATATTATCTTGTTCTAAACAACACTAGAGTTCTGGAGATTTCTAAATATTAATATGACTACTAATTGCATTGAGTTAAATTAAGCTTTGTTGACCCTATGAGTAGTTTATCATGCCATTGAATTGAGATCACTTACACATTTCATCCATCTTCCGCATAAATGCTCATAATTATCTGTTTCTACCCTCTTAGAAGTTTGTTGGAAGTATATGGCTATTAAAAAAAAGAAAAAAAGAGAGAAAAAAAAAAGAAAGATCCGAGGAAATAAAAAGGGACAAGTGTCCGAAACCTCAAAAAGATAGATCCCGAGGAAATAAAAAGGGACAAGTGTCCAGAACCTCAAAAAGACAAAAAAAAAGAAAAAGAAAATGTCAGAAAAAATGGGCACGTGCCCGACAGTAGAATTAGCCTAATAGTCATATGTCTCTGATAAACAGAAGAGAGTGAATATATTCAAAAGAGCATCCGACTCTATTTTTCCATACACATGCACTTCTTGATTCAATGGTTGGTTGACTTTCTCTTTGGATCCGTTGTTTAATTTGACAACACATGTATTAAAACTTTTGAAAATTAATTAAAACTCCAGAATAAAGGTGAAGTAAAGGAACTAGAGACATAGTGCTTGATTTGATCGTTCAATCTCTCAATTATTCAAGACCTAAGGTAAGAGTAATAAGCTCCATGAAGAATAACATGTTATGTATTGGAGAATTTTTGTTTAACAGCAGGTATACTTGTTGGAAATGAAGATATTGTAGCAACTCTTGATCCATTGTTAAGTTTTGGTTTTGCTAAGGGACTAGCAAAGGGTAAGCTTGGGGGAATTGTTGACACTGGTTATCTATTAAAATTAAAGGATAAATAAATATGAAAAGGGCATGAATTCAATCACCAATAAAGGTTTAGGGTTTTAATTGACAATATTCTATGAGTTTTGGTGAATTATGATTCTGTAGGGACTAAACCAGGAAACCAGCACTGATTGCTTCCCCTAGAAGGAAACCGACGCGAGATAACGCAACCGGCACGTCAAGAATATTCCAGAAGGTTCTAGAGGACACCACGAGGCGGGACACCCCGAGAGGCTGCCAGGTGGGACTGGTCGGTCCCACCCTTAGACCGACCGGTCTCCCACCGGGCCTGCTGAAAGCCCTAGTTTAGTTTTGGTTAATTGATGAAACCTATTTGGTCTAATCCTATTGCTAAGTATGTGTGTAGCTTATAAGAAAGGATGGTGACCAAGCCAAGTGGTGGAGCTAGCATGGTGGCAACCATGGAGGATGGTGATGGCCACAAGCACTCAAGAGATCAAGTGCTCTACCATTGGCGAAATGAAGAAGAGAAGAGATGGAGCAAAGAGGCCCGAAGGCAAAGGTATAACCTATAGGGCTCTTTGTTTTGGTGATCAAGACACTTAGCGAGTGTGATCACATTTAGGATGCATAGCCGTACTATTAAGAGGAGATCATTCACGGCTTATGCGATGTTCAAGTGCCACTAGGAGTTCTCTAACATATCGATGCTATAAACCTAGTGAGTGACTAACAAAACCCCTTGGAAAATGCTATGCAAAATGCTAACACACGTGCACAAGTATTAAAACACTTTGGTGTTGGCGCATGGGAGCAAGGGTAGAAGTTAGAAATCGAAAGGTGCTAAGTTACCAGCATCGGACGCTGGAGGCGGCAGCATCGGACGCTGGCCGAGCGTCCAATGGCTAACCCTAGTTTCTGTCAAAGGTTGAATGAGCATCGGACGCAGGCAACGGACGCTAAGGTTTCACTGTTGCAGAGTCCAATGCAGGTGACGTGGCACGAGCGTGTCTTCTAGGAAGCATCGGACGCTGGCATGCGTCCGATGCCAATCCATCGGACGCGTCCGATGCCAATCCATCGGACGCGTCCGATGTGATTTGGAGCGTTCTGGAACCTTTCTGTTGTGTCATCGGACGCAGGGGTTGAGCGTCCGATGCAGGTGTGGCATAGAAATGAACTGAATCGAGCAGTGGCATCGGAGTGTCCGATGCCTAGCATCGGCGCTTCCGATGCCACTTTAACCGTGGCGCGAAGGGATATGACCATTGGGATCTGGCGGCTCGAATTCATAGCAGGGGGACACATGGTGCTCATCGGAGCATCAGACGCTGGGGTAGCGTCCGATGGCCCCGACACCGGCGCGTCTGATGCCCCTGTTTCGGGTCCAACGGCTAGGCCGACTTGTGTGGCCTATTTAAGGGGCTTGGCCGGCTCACTTGGCTGCTCTCTTGCACATTTTGATTCCTAAGCATACTAGTGAGCATTGGCAAGCCTCCCAACTCATCTCCCAAGTTGATTTGATCAAACCAAGTGAGATTGAGTGATCTAGTGCGTGATTTGAAAAGAGTTCAATCTAGTGGCACAAGTTCTTCGCATCGGCTTTGAGTTTCTTGTTACTCTTGGCATTTGCTGGTGCCTAGACGGCTTGGAGGCATTGTGGTGTTGTTGGCAAGAGAAGGAGATTGTTCTTGGCCACCACCGTTCGAGATTGTGAGAGGTTTTGGAGCCTCACCTCACCAGAGCGGAAAGAGGCATCCTTAGTGGATTGCTCATGTCATTGAGCTACCTCACTAGTGGTAGATTCTTGTGGCGCTCTTTGTGAGCTTGGCTTTGCGCCGATTAGCCACCGGGTCACCTAGTGTTGGTCGACACAACGGGGAGTAGCGTGCCGGCAAGCACGTGAACCTCGGGATAAATCTTGGTGTCCCATGTGCTTATTGTAATTGTGCATTCTTCGTGGTGATTGGCTTCACGATTGGATTTCACCGGTGATTGGCTCTCTACTAGGCGATCCCGAAGGCTCGGTGAAACCCCCTCTATCTAGCTCATTTACTTTGTCATATACCTTGTATTTCGAAGTTGTGATTAGTTTACATAGTTCATTCTTTGCACACGCTTGTTTATCTTAGACCATCTTGATCATAGTTGTGCTAGAACTAGTTTATTCCGCATTAGTTTCTAGCTCTAATTTCTTGTGTTCCATAGTTATATTAGGTAGAATTATTGGATAGGTGGCTTGCAACACACTATTAGGCTAGCGCAAAAAACTTCGCTATTTGTTATACTAATAGTGTTTGCCTAAGTAATCTTGTAGAGTTCTAATTAGGCTATTCACCCCCCCTCTAGCCAATTTGGACCTTTCAAGTGGTATCGGAGCCGTGGTCACCGTTCGTTTGAGGCTTAACATCCTTCGGTGTCAAAATGGCTCAAATCAACTATATGGGGAAGCCACCACATTTTGACGGCACCAACTTTGATTGTTGGAAGAGAAAGATATGTGCATTCACAAGAGGAATGAATAGAAAGATTTGGGAAGTGATTGAGCATGATTTTGCGGTAATTGACACCGCAAGTCCCACTCTAAGAGAAGAAGAGAAGCTTCAATGGAATGATGTGACAATCAACTTGTTCTATGAAGCATTTGATACAAAGGTGTTTGAGAATGTCAAGGACCTTGAAAGAGCAAGTGAGATATGGGAGAGATTGGAGGAAACATATGAAGGCACCAAGGCAGTCAAGGGTGCCAAGCTATACATTCTCAAGGACAAGCTTGCCATGTTCAAAATGCAAGATGATGAAAGCATACTGGAGATGTTTCACCGGTTGCAAGTCATTATCAATGACTTGAGGGCCTTGGGAGAGAAGGTGGAGGACAAGGACTTTTCTCACAAGTTCTTGAGATTCTTACCACCAAGGTTTGCGGATACATGGGTGTATGCCGGGTCTCTAAGTGATGAGTGATTGTCAACTGGGATGATGCGCATGTTCTTTGGCTTGTGTTGTGCAGGTGTCGAGCACGGATGCAGTGATCGAAGGCAGGTGAAGGTCAAGCTGAGACGTGCCGTGCCGACGGACCGGGTGCGGTGAAGGATGGGCGTGCCGTGCGGCGGACGTGCCATGTTGAGGTACCGAGCGGTGAAGGGCGGACGTGAGGTTTGGACTGAGGGACCAGAGGCCTGAGGATCAGCTGTGGTGGCTGGCAGCCTGTGACGACGACAAGTGAAGAAGTGCGGTCATGTGTTGCCTGAGTCGTGGACTTGGGGACACGTGTCGGTGGACGCGGTGCACGGGAGGTGCATCCCATCTACGACGTCAGTTTGGTGGTAGAGCCAGAGAAAAACCATCGGATGGACGGTTTCCAGGTTTGGGCCTCAAAACCTGGGCGTGGACGGTTTCCGAGTTTGGCCACAAAACTCGGGCTGAGGGTTTCCGAGTTTGGCCACAAAACTCGGGCTGAGGACGGTTTCCAGGTTTGGGCCTCAAAACCTGGGCGCTGAAGGTTTGCTGAGTTTGGCCTCAAAACTCAGATGCTGGTGGGCTGGTTTCCCGGTTTGGGCCTCAAAACCAGGGGTTGGCTGGAAAAGGCTGGTTTCCCGGTTTGGGCCACAAAACCGGGGGTGCAGAGCGAGGGTGGCACGTGGCGGCGATCTGGAGGTTGCGTCGAGGCAACGCTTCGAATCGAGCGGGCGTGGCCGTCGGATACACCTACCACCGAGTTGGTCCAGAATAACCCTAGGGTTTAGCTGGTTCGCTCTGTAATTAGAATAGTGAGGGGTAGAGTAGGAAATAGACTTAGGCTAGTAGTAGGATAAGTAGTCGGGAGACACCCTCCTCCCATCTATCTCAGTCATTTGCTCTTTCGCACTTAGGGTTTCCTGCTCTCCCATCCCCTGCTGTAGCTAGCTGAGATCCGCAGAGAGACTTGCCTCTGTGTACAGTTGATTTTGAGGAAGTGAGGCCGTATCCTCACTGTTGTAGCGTGTGGTTGCCACATGGTTGCAATTCGTGGTTGTGATTCGCGTTTTGTTTGTGTTCTTCGTGGAATCCTTTTTCCCCATGATTTTCCCGTCACTCGATCTCTTTGCTCGGTTCATCTTTTGCAAATCCGTTTGAACCAAGTTGTTCTAGATCGTGAGGCACTTCTTTCCACCGAAGGAATTCTCCTCTAACCTCACGGTCTAGGAGATCGGTCGATTTTCGTTTCGGGTCAAGTTTTTCTCCCTTCCCTCGAAATTCTTCGATTCATCGATTTGGAGATAGGTTCGAGCCATGATCTCTTAGGGATAGCTCACTATACTCCTTTTGACTCCTCTCACCAAGTTTGATCCCTAGGGGATTTGTTTTGGGTGAGATCGAGTTGAATCGGTGGACGAACAGCGCTGTTTCGGGGTGACCGGACGCTTGGTCGAGATGACCGGACGCACGGGCAGAGAGTCCGGTCGTTGAATGTTCACTGTGTTCGTCTCGTAACTTGACCGGACGCACCGTTTTGCTCTCTGACCGGACGCATAGGTCCTACTGTTCACTCGGCTTGACTTTTGTGACCGGACGCACTGTTGCTGACCGGACGCTCCTTGCTCGTGAGTCCGGTCAGGAACAGTAAGGTTCCAGAACCGTTTCCTTGTGACCGGACGCGTCCGGTGGTGACTGACCGGACGCAGCCAGAGTCCGGTCCAAGCTGTTTCGCGCAGTTTTGTTCGTCGTTCGTTCGTGCGATCTCGGATTTGGTTTCCGTCTTTTGCGTTGGCTTTCTAGAGTTGTGTAGTGTCCCACTGTGCTTCTTGGAAGCATCCACCCTACATCTAGGGTCGTGGACATTAGCAAGCTCTAGGGTTTGCTTTTTGGGGTGATTCTCGGAATAGTGGCTACTAGTTTCCGAAAGGAAATTTTGAAGCTCCCATTCACCCCCCCCCCCCCCTCTGGTCGCTTTCTGGTTGCTTCTCGGTCCTTCAAGGTTTGATACTTTGGTGACAATTCTAGTGAGGGAAGGATTGGATACGGTAACCCCAAACCAAGTACTAGGTGATGTGGTCACTCAAGACACATACCGTGTGGAAAGGGATGGGGGAGCCCAAGAGGAAGAAAAGAAGAAGAAGACCGTTGCATTCAAGGCTTCATCCTCCAAGAACAAGAGCAAGGGCAAAGCAAAGAAGGAGGAAAGTGATGATGAAGCAAGCTCAAGTGGCTATGAGATAGATGATGAAGAAATGGCTCTCTTTGTGAAGAGATTTGGCAAGTTCATGAAGAAGAAGGGCTATGGAGCAAGAAAGAGAAGAGATGCAACCAAGAGCACAACCAAGAGATGCTATAGATGCAAGAGCAAAGATCACTTCATTGCGGATTGTCCATATTGTAGTGATGAAGATGATGATCACAAGAAGAACAAGAAGAAAGACAAGAAAGAAAAGAAGGAAAAGAAAGAGAAGAAGAAGGAAAAGAAGAAGGGTGGTTCCTATGTTGTGACATGGGATAGTGATGCTTCCTCAAGCGATGATGATGATTCTAGTGATGATGAGAGGAAGACCACCAAGAAGAAGGCTATGGCTAGTCTTGCTATATCAAGCAAGCCTTCTATCTTCAACACTCCATCGACATGCTTCATGGATAAGGCCACTAAGGTATCATCCGATGAGAGTGATAGTGAGAGTGATAGTGATGATGATGAGGAGTACTCAAAGGAGGACCTCATGAGCATGCTACAAGATGCTCACTCTTACATTGAGACTAAGAGGAAGGAGTGCAAAGAATTGCGCAAGGCCAACAAGGCTCTTGAGCAATCCTTTGATGAGTTCAAGTCTACTCATGAGAGGCTAGAGGAAGCTCATGAGAAGCTTGATCAAGCTCACACTAGGCTTAAGGAAGCCCACTCCTCCCTCCTTGATCAAAGTAAGATTGAGGATGTTGTAGAGACATGCAATGTAGGAGTAACATGTGATATTCTTGATGAATCTTTTTATGCTCCTATTATTGTTGCTCCCACAAATGCATCATCATCATCTAGCTCAACTAAAATGTCTACTTCTACTACTTGTGATTCATCATTAGTGGTAGAGAATGAGAACCTTAAGAACAAGGTTGTTGAGCTCACTCATGCTTTAGGCAATGCCTATAGTGGAGATGCCCGCTTGATAAAGTGCTTGGGTAGCCAAAGATGTCCACTCAACAAGGAGGGACTTGGCTATACCCCCAAGAAGGGCAAGGCGGCTTTTGCTCCTCACAAGACTTGTTTTGTGAAGAGCAATGGTCGGTTTTGCCATAGTTGCAAGCAATCCGGGCATATAGAGCAAAATTGCTTTAACAAGAACAAGAATAAGAACAATGCTCATGTTTCATCCATTAGACTTGATTCTTGTTATATGCTTACAAAGGGCACTAATGGTGTGAAGGCTAAGTATATTGGTGCACCCATGGTTGGCCCAAAGAAGAAGGCAATTTGGGTGCCCAAGAGCTTGGTAACTAACCTTGGAGGACCCAAAAAGATTTGGGTACCTAAAAAGAATTGATCTCTTTTGTAGCTGAACTATAAAGCGGGAGGAAGGCATTGGGTGCTTGATAGTGGGTGCACTCAACACATGACCGGAGACGGTAGAATGTTCAAATCAATCAACACTAGTGGCAATGATCATGCGGATGCTATCACATTTGGTGACAACAAGAAAGGCAAGGTCAAAGGCTTGGGCAAGATTGCAATATCCAATGACTTGAGCATCTCCAATGTGCTATTAGTGGAATCTCTCAACTTCAACCTATTGTCCGTGGCACAATTGTGTGACTTGGGTTTCAAATGCATATTTGGGGTTGATGATGTGGAGATAGTGAGTGTTGATGGAAGTGACTTGGTGTTCAAAGGATTTAGATATGAGAACCTTTATTTGGTGGACTTTGATGCAAGTGAAGCTCAATTGACAACATGCTTATTCATCAAATCAAGTATGGGTTGGCTATGGCATAGGCGCTTGGGACATGTTGGAATGAAGCAACTAAAGAGGCTAGTGAAGCATGACATGGTTAAAGGACTAAAAGATGTTCACTTTGAGAAAGACAAGCTATGTAGTGCATGTCAAATGGGAAAGCAAGTTGGAAACACTCATCCCAACAAAGGAATGATGAGCACTACACATGCACTTGAGTTGTTGCACATGGACTTGTTTGGACCAACTACATATGCAAGTATTGGGGAAACAAGTATGGCTTTGTGATAGTGGATGATTATACAAGATACACATGGGTCTTCTTTCTTGTTGACAAGAGTGAAGTGTTTGGCATATTCAAAACCTTTGTCAAGAGAAGTCAAAATGAGTTTGATAGAAGAATCAAGAAAGTGAGAAGTGACAATGGAAGTGAGTTTAGAAACACAAGAGTTGATGAGCTATGTGATGAATTTGGAATCAAACATCAATTCTCGGCCAAGTATACACCTCAATCCAATGGGATAGTTGAAAGAAAGAATAGGACACTCATTGATATGTCAAGATCCATGCTTAGTGAATACAATGTGAATGATTCTTTTTGGGCCGAAGCAATCAACACGGCATGCTATTATAGCAACCGGCTCTATTGTCACCCTATATTGAAGAAGACACCAAATGAGCTCCTCAATGATAGAATGCCCAACATTGCATATTTCCGGGTCTTTGGGTGCAAGTGCTACATATTGAAGAAGGGCACAAGACTTGGCAAGTTTGAAAAGAAGTATGATGAAGGGTTCCTACTTGGTTACTCCACTACCAGCAAGGCATATAGAGTGTGGAACAACACATCAAGAATAGTTGAAGAAGTCCATGATGTTGAGTTTGATGAAACCAATGGCTCTCATGAAGAACAAGACAATTTAGATGATGTAAGAGGAACACAATTGGTGGAAGCTATGAAGAACATGGATATTGGTGATATTAGGCCAAAGCAAGTGATTGACATTGAAGATGACAAAGATCAAGTGCTCTCTCCTCCAACCATGCATGACAATGATATTGCAAACTCTAGTGGTTCTCAAGATCAACAAGATGCTAGTGCAAGTACAGGTGCTCAACCGGAACAAGTGCTTCAACCAACACATATTGCAAGAGATCGTCCTTTAGATCAAATTGTTGGTGACATAAGAAGAGGTGTGCAAACAAGATCAAGATTGGTTTCATTTTGTGAACACTACTCATTTGTATCATCTTTTGAGCCAACAAAGATTGATGAAGCTTTGATGGATGTTGATTGGGTAAATGCAATGCATGAAGAGTTGAACAACTTTACCCGCAATGATGTTTGGGAGTTAGTGGAAAGACCAAAGAACACAAATGTTATTGGTACAAGATGGGTCTTCCGGAACAAGCAAGATGAAGATGGGATTGTTGTTAGAAACAAAGCAAGATTGGTTGCACAAGGCTACACTCAATTGAAAGGCATTGACTTTGGAGAAATCTATGCACCGGTTGCTAGATTGGAGGCAATTAGAATCTTACTTGCATATGCTTGTTCTCACAACATCACGCTCTATCAAATGGATGTGAAAAGTGCTTTTCTCAATGGGTTCATCAATGAGCTAGTGTATGTTGAACAACCTCCTGGATTTGAAGATTTGAAGAAGCCCAACCATGTGTACAAGCTCAAGAAGTCATTATATGGGTTGAAGCAAGCACCTAGAGCATGGTATGAAAGATTGAGGGATTTCTTGCTATCAAAGGGTTTCAAGATGGGGAAGGTTGACACCACACTCTTCACAAGAAGATTGGAAGTGACTTGTTTGTGTTGCAAATCTATGTGGATGACATCATATTTGGATCAACCAACCAAGACTTTTGTGAAGAGTTTGGAGAAATGATGGCTAAAGAGTTTGAGATGTCTATGATTGGAGAGCTTAGTTACTTCCTTGGTCTACAAATCAAGCAAATGAAGAAAGGCACATTTCTTAGTCAAGGCAAGTACATCAAGGACATGCTCAAGAAGTTTGGGTTAGATGAAGCAAAAGCAATAACCACTCCAATGGGCACAAATGGACATTTGGATAGTGACTCTAGTGGTGACATGGTGGATCAAAAGTTATATCGGTCAATGATTGAAAGTTTACTCTATGTGACCGCATCAAGGCCGGATGTCATGTTTAGTGTGTGCATGTGTGCAAGGTTCCAAGCTTCACCAAGAGAAAGTCATTTGAAGGCAACCAAAAGAATATTCAGATATTTGAAGCACACTGCTAATGTTGGACTCTGGTATCCTAAGGGCTCTCAATTTGAATTGATTGGATACTCGGATTCCGATTATGCGGGATGCAAGGTGGATAGAAAGAGCACATCGGGCACTTATCAATTGCTTGGAAGATAACTTGTCTCATGGTCATCAAAAAAGCAAAATAGTGTTGCACTCTCTACCGCCGAAGCCTAATACATATCCACGGGTAGTTGTTGTGCACAATTGCTATGGATGAAAGCAACATTGCAAGATTATGGAGTCAAGTTTGGACAAGTCCCATTGCTATGTGATAATGAGAGCGCCGTCAAAATAGCCACCAACCCGGTTCAACATTCAAGAACAAAGCACATTGATATAAGGCATCACTTCATTCGAGATCATCAAGCAAAGAAAGATATATCTATTGAAAGTGTGGGCACCGATGATCAACTTGTCGATATCTTCACCAAGCCACTAGATGAGAGAAGGTTTTGCAAGCTAAGGAATGAATTGAATATCCTAGACTTCTCCAACATGAGTTGAATGCACCCCCACTTATGACATGCCTCTCCTCCAAGAAAGCAAAGGTGAAATTGTTTGGCATGTGCATTCATTCTTATTTGGTTGTGATCTAGTTCATATAGCCATCACATTGCTTATTTAGGCTCATTCATGGTAAATCAAATGAATTTAAAGTATATATGGTACCACTATTGCTTCTATGTTTGATTTGATCTAGTGGTAGCATATAACTTGTTTGTGAGCTTGTAACTCTAGTGTTTGGTCTAGTAAATGAGCAATGGGTGTTTAACCAATGTGAGTACCATTGTAAGATGCGTGAAGAAGCTTACTCTAGAGCAAACCGTGTTAAATATCCTATGCTCATGAGCTAGATTAAGCCATAACTTGACTTAGTTTGATCCCCACATATGAATCTCATGATGCAAAGGTTGTCTCCTTTCTTTACGACTTGCCCCACTTTTATGATAATTGTTGACAAAGGGGGAGAAAAATAATGACAAAGATATGGGGAGATGGGGAGAAAATGCTAAGATAAAAGAAACATGCTAATGAAACCTTCAAATGGGATCGGAGCATACAAATAGGGGGAGCAAGCTCATAAACATGTATGTTGTATTTCAAATGTGCATATTCATATGTTTGATTGCAATGCATAAGCTATTTATTTTGATATTCATGCTTATGTGGTGAATGCTAGTGTTAGGACATGATTGATGATATGACTCACTAGCATGAATAGGATGATAACTAGACATACTTGTATTTTTAAGTGGTTCAAGAGCCTTATTATTATATTGATCTCATGGGGTTCTTGAGTTTTGGTGTATGTCTAGTGACAAATGATGCTAAGGATGGTTTAACATATGCACTCCGATTGGTATCATGCTTCAAAGGTCCATTCTTATGCCTTAGCATCATCATTGGTAGTATTGCTCATCCACATTTCATAATCATACATATGTGCCAAATTTAGAACCAAACTCTATAGCACATATGTAGGAGGATCTAATACTATCAATGTGGTTACTCAAATTTAAATTACATATCTTTATATAGGTTGTCATCAATTACCAAAAAGGGGGAGATTGAAAGCCCTAGTTTAGTTTTGGTTAATTGATGAAACCTATTTGGTCTAATCCTATTACTAAGTATGTGTGTAGCTTATAAGAAAGGATGGTGACCAAGCCAAGTGGTGGAGCTAGCATGGTGGCAACCATGGAGGATGGTGATGGCCACAAGCACTCAAGAGATCGAGTGCTCTACCATTGGCGAAATGAAGAAGAGAAGAGATGGAGCAAAGAGGCCCGAAGGCAAAGGTATAACCTATAGGGCTCTTTGTTTTGGTGATCAAGACACTTAGTGAGTGTGATCACATTTAGGATACATAGCCGTACTATTAAGAGGAGATCATTCATGGCTTATGTGATGTTCAAGTGCCACTAGGAGTTCTCTAACATATCGATGCTATAAACCTAGTGAGTGACTAACAAAACCCCTTGGAAAATGCTTTGCAAAATGCTAACACACATGCACAAGTGTTGAAACACTTTGGTGTTGGCGCATGGGAGCAAGGGTAGAAGTTAGAAATCGAAAGGTGCTGAGTTACCAGCATCGGACGCTGGCCGAGCGTCCGATGGCTAACCCAAGTGTTGAAACCCAGTATTGGAGTAACCCCGGATGAAAGCCCAGGCGTCCTCATGCAATGCCAACCCGTGACCCGTCGGAGGTCGGCTAGGACCTTGGCCGTCCGCCGGAGGAGAAGGACTGCGAAAAATGGTTAGGGTTTTCCCCGAGTAAAATAGAAGTTTTGGAGCATAGAAAAGATAATCGAGGAAAGGATTACCCAAGCACGCGACGGCGGATCGCCGTAGGGCCGTCAACAGATTCCGACTCCTCGGCAGGGCGCTTACCACGGTCATCCGCCATTGACATTGGTTACTGTTCGAGGAAGAAGAGCAGTCGGCGGTTGAGGAGAGCAAAAGCCAAAGAGTAAGGCGATGAATGTGTGGTGTGATCGGGAAGCCGACGTTTCGTATTTATGAGTAAAATAAGGGAGCGAAGAGGCGTCGGACTTGAGAGCCCTTAGATTTAGATCCTGAGGTGAATCAATTAACTGATAAGTGAGCCATTTAGATTCTGATCGGCTAAATGAAAAATGATGGAATATTCGGATGGCATCGGCTAAGAGTAGCTGATGGAGCATCAAATGTTGAATAAACAAGTGACAAGCTTACACAGATCAAGAGTTAAAGGCTGCAAACAAACAGAGTTACATGTTCAGTACAGATTTCAGTGCATTCAGAGCATTCAGACGGATGGCGTCTATGTCATCGATCTCCTTCTGGTCTTCTTCAATTGAACCTGGAATTGGCTTTTTCTTAGCCTTGATGCTCTGGAGCTCACCATGGAGAAGTGCTATCTTTTTCTTCTGCTCGCAAAGTGCAACAGGGATCTTTTCCAAGTTCTCTTTCTCTGATTTGATCTGTTCATTGATGACCTGGAGCCTGATCAGCAACTGATCCCTTTCAGCTTCCAGAGATGACAGATTGCCGATGAAGACAGTGGAGTCTGCATTAAGATGGTCTATGGTGTCCTTTGCGGTAACCATGCCAGAGATACAGCGTTCTTCATGTTCTGGCAGATGCACATGAGCTTCACGTGCCCTGAGCTTAGCCTTGGCCTTGGAGCTTCGATCCAAGAAATTCTATGTGGGCAACGGAGGTTAAGATTTCCTTTAGATCTTCTGGGATGTCATTCTTGACCAAATCCATAATATCTCCGATTCCCTTTACATCTTGCACCAAATCGGCTATATTGATTTCCAGAAGGGGGATTAAGGGTTGAAGCCGAAGCTTAACTTCTTCAGGAAGTTCTTTTGGAGATCTTCGTGCAGGGGTTTCCTCTTCATCCATATAATCTTTCAAATTGAAGGGGACGATAGGAGAAGAAGGCTCTCCTTGTTCCTGAAAGGATAGGTGTGTAAGTAATCATAAATGAAAGGTTGTTAGAAAGAGATGGTGTTACTTGAAGCACCTGGTCAGATGGAATGATCTAAAGCTCAGGAACAGCCGATGAAGACTCGGGAAGAACATCTGAAAGAGATTTTCATCAGGTTTTATGGTCACCTATTCAAAAATAAGATCAATCGGCTAAGAGTTATACCTAGTTGAGGAAACTCTTGATCAATGTCAGGGAGAGGAGGCATTTCAAACTCAGTACTTTGAGTGTCAACTTGCTCCTAAAGATTAAAAAAAAGAGAAGAAGTTACAGATTAGATAATGAGAGCAGAAGGGGTAGCTTTTCTTACTTCTGTATTGATATTTTCAGTCAAGGATTGGCTGCCGTCAGAAGTGTCTTTCTTCTTTTTCTTTGATATAACTTTGCTAGTTGGCTTGTCAATCTTTTGCTTCTTGATGAAGGTGCTGAGGGTCTGATCATCTGGGATATTAGAAATTTTCCTCTTCATCAAGGTTTTTATTGTAGGAGCATCACAGCCAATTCTTGGATTTGGGCACCATACATTGTAGTTTATTTCTGGAAGGTTCAAGGTGACCAAATCTTGCAAGTATTTGCAAGATGATATCAGAAAAGAGCAGATAGTAAGTACACAAAGATTGAGAGGAAATTATACCTCATCAGTTGCTTGAAAGTCTGAGTCTACTTTGAGGCAGTAAGTGGCCGGAGCCTCATTGAAAAGGTGAATACTCCATTGCTGCCACCAGTTTTGGAAGGAAGATGAAGAGAAAGGTCGACAGTTCCATTCTTTGACTATCTTTAGGGAAACAGATTGTTCTAGTTGAAAATCTCTGTTGTACTCTAAAGCAGAGTCTACTGCTTCCCTTGGTCTGAGCTTATCGGTAAAGTAGAGAGCTGGGGACACTTGGCCAAAACCTATTTGCCTAGCTGCCATGACAAGATGATAAAATTCATAGGACATGGGAGGTTTTTCTCTACCGTGCCTGATTTTAGTAGGCAGAAGACAAGGCTTCATCAATTGACATAGAATTTTCAATCCTTCATCATCACATTCTCTCTGAAATCTAAAGGTGTATGGATTCTCAAGTTCTGCAATGTCTGGATACTGAAACCAGCTGAAGATAGCTGTAGGGAATTCTCTGTAAAAAATCTTGAAGAAGAAGCTGGTTGGTTCATCAATAAATATCATAGCAGCAGCTTCTCCAAATGAAGTACATCTTCTCATCTTGGCATCATCAGCCAGTAGCTTTTCTTGGTCATCTGGATACAATGATGGGAAGGATAAAGTCCTCAGATCTGGGGTTGTCAGCCTATGGAGGTGGAGATTAAGCCAAAGTTGGAGCAACCACCAAGGTCCAGTTATTGATGGGATGCCTTTGTTCTCCATCAAACTTGGAGCTACTTTGTTCAACATGTTGTATAAGGAGCCTAGAAGATACTTTCCCAGAGAGATATCTGAGTTTACAGTCACTTTTCTGCTAATGCTTGGAAATTTGAGGTTGGACCACAGCTTTGCCCACAGAATAAATATTTATCCAGCCACATATTCAGAAAAATTGTGTGCTCTCGTTCTGAAACACTGGACTGGGAAGTGTTAAATGAAGCAATGTAACTGGACCAACCACCAGTTTTGAGATTTCCTAGCTTGATCGAGGGCTTGACCTGAAGGCTGTAAGGGTTGATGGACCCAGTGATATTTAAGTCGGTTAGCATGTGCACATCGGCTAAAGTCGAAGTCTGGGCCCTTGCTTGAACATAAAAGCATTAAAGGTTCCAGACCAGAAGTAACAGGCAGCCTTCAGCATCGGTTCATTCCTCTTCATGTTAGCTAGGGACATAGTAATACACTGGTCCAAGTTACAAAGAATCCAGTCTGATTTCTTCTTGGCTTCTACCTTGATTAATCAATCCTTCCAGCCTGAAATAATTGATGGTCAGTTCCTAAAAGGAGTTTTTCCCCCAATGCTTTGAAGCAAAATCAGAGTTCTTGAAGAGGACTCTTTGAGTCTCGGCCGTGATAACTTCAGTATGATCAAGATTGCCTACTGGACCAAGGAAGAAGTTGTTTGGACTATCATGGATCGGGATGAGGATTTGGTCGTAAAGCGCTTGAAAATAAATATGAGGGATATGCAGAGTAAAAGATCATCAGGAGAGGGGAATGCTAGAGGCCCAAATTTTTACCACAGGGATGGAATCTTGAGTCGCCATTTGACCTGCGGGAGCACTGAATTTGGATTCTCAAAAGATTTTACTTGAATTGAGTGGCAGCGGACTTCTTCAAAAGCTAGGGTTTGAGGATGGCTCTCGAAGAATGGAATAACGGTTGGGAAGAAGACTCGGTTGATCGACTAAAGAGAAATTAGTTGATTGGACCTCAAGGGAAGAGAAATGGCATTTTTGGAATAAAACAAATTTCATCCCAAAATTGGGGGGCATGTGTTTACACAAGATTTTGGACCGAAAGGATTATTATTTTGTAGGCACAAATAGCTGATTTGTTAATAAAGAAATCGGCCAGAAAAATAAAATACACTTGTTGGGACCCGGACGTGACCGAGAGAACATGTGGACCAGACGTGATAGACTTTGAAGATTTGTTGGGTTCAGCCGAAGAGTTTGAGTCCGGGTCAGTTTTTATTTTGTCTTTATGTATCCTAGTCGTGTTAGAACAGGAGTCAACTAGGTTATAAATAGCTAGAAACCCAATTTTTTGTAGGACACAATCAATCCAATCAATACACCGGCCACCGGCCAAAACCCTAGGAGTAGGAGTAAGGTAGAACTCGGCGGAACCTTTAACCAGGCAGGGCTGCATTGGCTCGACCGACCTCCAGTTTGCTTGTAAGTTTCACCAATGACTCGTGTCTTTGTTCAATGAGGCTGTATTTGGCATCGACCAAACTCTTGTTAAGCTATGACATGGCTAGTTATCGGTTTAAGTTCGTCTTTTGTAAGACTATCTTGACTTCGATCAATCTCTTGCTTTAGTCGATCTTCACTAGTTATCGGCTCTATTGGTTTTGGCAAGCTAATAGATTCATCAAATTATCGATGTTGTTTATGCTTTAATGTTTTTCTTTAGATTTAAACACATATTTGCCAAATCAAGATTGACAAGCTAGCTTAAGCTTAAAAGTTGTTTAGTTTCGGCTACCCAAAGGCCTTGCACGCTCACACCAAAGGAAATAGCCGACCTAAGCCTTTTATCGACTATTTTGTCAATCTTGATTGTTACATGTTGTGCGTTCGAGATATCCGATAGAATCATGGTTTGATCTAAGAAAGGATGATTTTGATCTAGTGTGTTTATTATGGTTGTATTTCCGAACCCCACTGATATACATAATAGATTAGATTTGTTCGATCTTAAGTCGGATCGTGGTTTTAACGGGTAGATCTTGTTTGTGCTTCATGGACCCTGTATCGGCTAAAATAGCCGATCCAGTTATGCTTTATTCATAATGGGTACTTTTAAATGGTCTGGATCAATGGATCTCCTTGTTGCTTTGGACGTGATCTAACTTGGTCATCATTATGGCTGTATGGAGACACCCCACTGTTGATGTTCAAGTGATTTTATCGATCTATTTGTTATTATGGCTGCATGGAAACACTCCATTGTTAACAGATAGAACTGCCTATGCAATTAGTCGATTCATCGGTTCATGCCATTTAAACGTGCACATAGATTCTTTATCCTTTTAACATGTTTAAGCTGATCGGCTGTTTTCTTGTCCTAAATGTTTCTTTACATATATCATAGCCGTTTTGCTTTATATCTTTATAAATGCTTTTTACGCAATCTTTTGGGAGTTGACTTTGTAGTCAATGTCCTACAAACAAATGGCTATATCAGAGCCGCATAATTTGGAACTGTCTGGCACCAAACCGGTAGGTTCCATAATTTGACAACCTTTTCTTTTCCTTGTCAATTACAGGACAAATTGACTGGCACGTCCGAGATCGCTCTCATCTAGATTCGGAACTGTCACCCTCTGAAGGTCCGGGATGTCAAGACCCTGCTCCGTACGCCCTCTGAGGACTGTGTTTGAGTGTGTTGGCGCTTCATCCAAATTTTCGTGTCAACAGGTATATAGTCGTTGGAGTGAAAGAATGCTCGAAAGAGTGCTGATCCGACAATTTAGCAACAAGCAAACGTGCTAGGAAAGGCTCAAATTGATCACAGAATACGAAATATGAACATATAAGCTTAGTGAGCAGTTTTTAACCATTCAGAAAAGGGGTTTCACCATCAACACGACACTGAACATGTATAGACAGGAAGTCAAACAAGTGCTAAACATGTATACAAGGTGAAGTACCCCTAGCAAAGTTCAATCATCATGCTATAGAATGAAACATAGACTTGTGTTTTTCAAATTTTATCGGAGATTTGCAGCGGTTATTAACACAAGTTCACTTTTTAGCATATCATTGCGAGAGGTTGAAAGCTTGTCATTGCCTAACTTTTCAACCGAGCTAAGCCTATGCATAAGCAATCAGAAGCTTGAAGCATCAGTTTTGGTCTTACCCTACACAACTCAAGTTTAACTCAAAGTGCAATGAGAAACTGTCTCGATACCGTGATGTGCTGACAAAGCAATCCCAACTCAATCTTTTCAAATTCACATAGACTTGGTTCAGATTTAGCAGAATATGAACATACCAAGCAAGTGAATGACTCAGAACTAGAGACATAGCAACCTAGCATATATGAAATAGCACATGTGACTTCAACACATTCTAAACATGCTAGTTGCCAATCTCAATGGTGAACAAGTATCAAGTTTTATGTTCATTAAGCATATTCACCATTTGTAAAAAATAGCTCAGCTCACAACATGTATCAATGACAAAAAAGAGCCTAAGCTACAAGCATCATCATATAGCATCGAAGCAAAACTATTCAGAGCATAAGTTCATTCTACCGATTATAGACATGAAGCTCAAGAATGCAAAGTGTACATGATGAAATGTATACAAAAGTTAGTCTAGAAGAAATAGAGCAGAAAAACTAGACTAAGACTATCGGAGCAAAAGCAAAAACAACCCAAAACAAATGGGTAATGGAGAGTCAGTCAATGATACAACAAGAAACGTGCTTTCCGTATCTAAAAGGGAAAACAAACACCAAGCTCACCTCTCAACCTGGCAAAAGTAGAGAGGTCTAAAGGCTTGGTAAAGATATCCGCAAGCTGGTTTTGTGTGTCTACATGCCTAAGATCAATGTCACCTTTCTTGTAGTGATCACGAAGAAAGTGAAAGCGAACATCGATGTGTTTGGTCTTGGAGTGAAGAACAGGGTTCTTTGCTACACAAATGGCTGCAGTGCTGTCGCAAAGCAAAGGAACCCGACTGAAATATAGACCAAAATCACGCAATGTAGCAACCATCCATAAAAGCTGCGAAGCACAAGAGGCGGCAACGACATACTCGACCTTGGTGGTAGACTGGGCTACGCTAGACTACTTGCGAGAAGACCACGAAACAAGCGAGGAGCCAAGAAATTGACAAGTCCCAGAAGTAGACTTGCGCTCAAGCCGACAGCCAGCAAAATCCGCATAGGAGTAACCATAAAGCGAAAGGGTCAAAGAAGAAGAGTACCAAAGT
This sequence comes from Coix lacryma-jobi var. lacryma-jobi, assembly GCA_009763385.1. NCBI lineage: Eukaryota > Viridiplantae > Streptophyta > Magnoliopsida > Poales > Poaceae > Coix > Coix lacryma-jobi. Next base: position 571,456 of record VDCT01000421.1, on the reverse strand, counting down.
CCGAACTCAGGAGTGTATCGGAGGTACCTCATGATGCGCTTGACCGCCTGCTTGTGCGAAGTCCGAGGGGACGCCTGAAAACGAGCGCACAGACACACTGCGAAGTCTATGTCTGGCCTTGTCGCTGTCAAGTACAGGAGGGAGCTAATCATGCTCTTGTACTCCTTCTGGTCCACAGCCTCTCCATCTTGGTCCACGTCCATCGCAATAGTCGTCGCCATGGGCGTTGTAAGAGGCTTGGCCTCGCCCATGTAGAACTTTTTCAGGATGTCTGTTGATGCTCACTAATGCTCATAATTAACCATCAACTATTGCATGAAATGACACTAAATGAACGACAAAGCATAGTTGTAGGGTTTGAAACTAATAAGTTCCACGAGTTTTGGTGCTCTCACTTGTTTTGTAGGACATCCATGTTTTTACCATATAAAAGTACCTCAAGTGATGAATTGGAGTGCACCATTGTGAAGGGCTCGTCGAGATGATCGAAATGGACATATCATTTGCTATATTCGGAGTCCCGGATGAAAAGATATTAATTTTGCAACGAAATCTGCAAAAGAAGGATCTAGAAGACACCACAAGGCGGCCCGCCACGTGGGCCCACTGGGCCAGACCGACCGGTCCCACCCCATGACCGACCGGTCGGCCACGAAGGCCGTTTCGCCTCCGCCTTCTGGAACCTTCTTCCACCGCCTCCTAGGATGCATCTCCACCGTCCCTGAAGTCGGTTTGATCCAAGGGCTCACGTTCCACGCTCCGGGCTATAAAACCAGACCCAGACCCCCCTCTCCAGGCATCTCCATCTTCATTATTCATCTCCACATCAGAAACTAGGGTTTCAATTAGAAGTAGAGGTCCCTCTAGATGAATCTCTTCTAGTTCATCTAGAATTAGATCTAGTTCTAGTTCTTCAAGTTCTAGTTCTTGTTCTAGTTGTCTAGTTCATCTAGTTGTAATTAGAGATCAGATTAGAGAGAGGAGAAGGAGAGAGCTGAGGAGGAGCCGGATCTATCAGATCTTCCTCGACATTGTATTGGTGCAGCATCTGGTTCGTCTTCAAAGTAATCTCCAGGTTCTTCATTTACTATTTCTAAGTATTATATTTAATTTCAGTTCTTGCTTTATTTTATTTACTGGATCTCCGCTCATATTGAGTGCTCTAGTTATCATATGTGATTAGAGTAGTAAGCGTTAGTGTAGACGTGGTGTCTAGACTAGGGTTTACCTGAGTTTGCGCCCAATCCTCCGGATAGTTGTGGTAGCTACAGGGGTGACAGCTTTGTAGATTGTTATAATCCACCACGTTAGGATTGGTGTTTTCGTAGAGCTTTTTGGCAGTCTTCTCCCGATTACCCTTTTCCCAGTCTTTTTCAAGAATCGGAAAGGTATTGTTGCTCCAAAGTAAGTAAAGTATAGTAAGCCTTTAAATAAATAGACCCGCTTAGAAAACACTATATCTCTTTCCACCCATATTACCATTCTTTTCTTGGACGTTCTTAATTCTTATAGTACACTTCACGTTCCCCGTGGAAATCGATACCCTAGAATACTCTCGGGTGAAAGCTACATCGGTATCCGTGCGCTTGCGGATTATTCTGTGTGCATTTAAAATACCCAACAAGCTTTCTTGCGCCGTCGCCGGGGAACGGTAGCTGTTCTAGAATCGAGCCAAGTTCGTCCGCATTTCTTTTCTTTTTAGCAGCCTTCCCCTAACTACCTTCTTCCCAGTCTTTCTCGAGAGTTGGAAAGGACCTGTTGCTCCGAAGTAAGTAAAGTATAGTAAGCCTTTGATTAGATAGGCCTGCTTAGAAAACCCTATATCCCTCTCTAGCCACATTATCATTCTTTTCTTGGACGTTCTTAATTCTTCTAGTACACATCATGTTCCCCATGGAAATCGATACCCTGGAATACTCTTGGGTGAAAGCTACATCAGTATCCGTGCGCTTGCGGATTTTTCTGTGTGCGTTTAAAATACCCAACAAGCTTTCTGGCGCCGTTGCCGGGGAACGGTAGCTGTTCTAGAATCGAACCAGGATCGTCCGTGTTTCTTTTCTTTTACCACCTTTTTCTTATCACCACCTTTACCTCACCACCACACTTCTTACCACATGGATTTCACTCCTATCTTAAAATTCTTTGCTCCAAAGGGTGACTTGTTGGAGCCTCCACCATCATCACACCCCATTCATATAGATGGCTATGAGCTTCGCCCTGCTCTTATAGCCATGGTTCGGGAGAAATCCTTCTCTGGGTCAGAATACGAAGATCCATACACCCACCTTAGGGAATTTGAGCAAATGTGTTCTTGTCGGACTATTGCTGGCATGACACAAGAGACCATTAAATGGAAACTATTCCCGTTCTCCCTTTTGGGAAGAGCGAGAAAATGGTATGATCATTCCGTAAGGGGCTTAAATGGAAATTGGGATGAACTTCGGGACAACTTTTGTCTTAGAATCAAAGTTCTTACATTTATACAAAAAGAGAAGGAGACACTAGAAGCAGCTTGGGCTAGGTTCATAAGCCTTACCAATTTTGGCCCAAATCTTTCCTTACCTGACCATGTCCTACACTTTCACTTATATCGTGGTCTTAACAAGGAAACTGCTCTACATCTCGATTTAGCTTCTGGAGGATCATTCTCACATAAACTTGCTAGTGAAGGAGGAGACATCCTAGAGAAAATCCTTGAAAACACTCCTTCCACTAGCACTTTTGACGAATTCCCAGAAGAAGTCGAGCCCAATCCCGACCAACACAAGGAGGAACACACAACCAAATTTGAAATTCCTTTGAATCCTTCTAATAATTTGGTTGTCACAGAACCTTCTCTAGAGAAAACACCCCACACTTTAGAAAATTATGAATCCCATCCTTCGGTGTTCTTCTCTGAAATCGAGGAAGTTGATATCAAAGAGCATGGAAGCCACTTCATAAACACCTCTATAAATCCATGCTCATATGAGACATCTCCTGATTCCAGTGGTCTGTCTAACATTGCCACACTCGAGATTTTCAACCCCCTCACGCTTTATGTTTACAAAAACTTCAAAAGGGTGGTTGTAGATGCATATGTTTATCACAAATTTTGTAGATCTCGTTGTGCTCTTAAGTTGGTGTTGGAGGGGAAACCACTTCACCAAATCACATCTTGAAGGTTTCCCAAAGGACAAGCTTAGTGTCCTAAAATAAGCACTTACATATCAGTGTCCACCTTCCTAATATGCTGCCCTTGTGTAATGAGCATAGAGATATAATTGTTAAAATATTCCTTCGGGTACTCTTGTCACTAACCTTTCCAGGTCTGGAGCAAAGAGTTCGAAGGAATGACAAACATAAGGTATGTCCAACTAATCATCATGCAACATTGAATTGCAGTTATCTAATCTTGATTTTTGCAAAATCTAAGCTGGGGGGATACACTTTGTAAGAACATCTCTTACCATGTTGCTATGTTGGTTGCCCCTACCTTTAAGACATGCTCATATGCTATACACTAATCATGCTCTTTCATCACCATTTGAGTAAATATCTTTAATGCTTCAATGCTACCTTCATTTGCTATAGTATATGTTTAGGTTTGGAGTATTTTCATACATCTCTTAAATGAAGCATGGTGCCTAGTTTAGGAGTGGTGATCTTGCTTTAAAAGGCCTTTTAATTTAAGCATGCTTAGGTTAAAATGCCCTCTTAAATCAAATTAGACATGGTGTCTAGGTTGGTTTTTGAGCCAATAGTATACTATAGTGGATGCTGGATATTTTGTTGGACTAACCCCTGCAGGAAAACTTTCAATATCAATTTGGGAAAGTCCTGAGATGAACTCACACTAGAACTGAAGAGATATATGAACTTTAACAACTTGCGCAAGGGAGACACAACTCACTGATCATGGAGAAATGAGAACCATGGAACAAGACAAAAGATGAGTGCCACAAAACAATACCTACAATCAAAGCACTCACTCCATGGAAGTAGCTGAACATGTCTGAGCTGGGTCACTAGAAGATAAAGACCATCGTGGGAGGAATAACACACCTTCACTGATAGGTTGACACATAGAGAAGGAAGGTTGATCCCTCTAAAGATGATCCTACTATACCTTCCTCTTCTCAAGCTCCCATCACTCAGGTTCACTATGAGATAAGCAAGAGAAGACAAGCTATTTATGAAGAACAACCAGCCAGACAAGAGAAGCTTCCACAAGGTGGTTCGACACATCACTCTTCAATGATAAAGGTAACATCTCAAGGTATGTGACCATCACTTTAAAAGCTTCTCCTTAATTCTGGTATGTGCATAAATAAGAACCAAACATGTTTCAGTTGCACCTTATTTGATCCAACCTAATCAACTCAACATGTTCAGTTCTTTACTCTTTGTTCCTAGCTTTACACTCTTGAATCTCACTATCTTAACCAATGAGCTAAAATATTATGCATCTAACCTTTGGAAGATGATATATCACAATCATGAAAAGATCGATACTTTATGCATAGATTACCCTTCCTTGGGTTAAGTAATCTGATCTGTTAAATATTTTAAGATGTTACTTTCATGCTCATCCTCTAATCCTATCACTCATGTTAAGATTGAATAGGACACATAAACAACATGTTTGTCTTGTGCAATGTGCCTAAGGTTAGAGGGGAATAAACAAAGCTTTTGGTTCTGTTGGTGTTTTTCCACCAACAGAGCCCATGCACTTGATCTCTACCTTGTCTTTATGAGCAGGATACACTCTTAAGCAAAACATGGAGAAGTTTGTCACTCCCAAATTCTATAGAGTGAAGGTCCTAGATCTAAAAGAACATGCACACTGAGCAAGATGCTGCCAGCGTCCACAATTAACGCTTCACTTCAACTACTGGATGAACAAATGACATGATTGACACCATATCAAGAGGCATAAACAAGAAGGAATGATGGAAGACGTCATAGTCAGAATTAGAGGTCATGAAGTCCCCACAGACTTCTTGATCCTCGACATGAGAAGACGATGATGTCCACCTCATCCTAGGAAGACCATTCCTCTACGCTACAAGTACAATCATTTACAAGAGGAAATCCATTTTCACTTTCCTGGAGAAAAGACACGATGCAACTTCATGAACTAAATGCCTAATGAAGCACCCAAGAAGAATAGAAGTGAAAGACGCCGCTCTCAAAGCCAAAGAAGACAAACTATCAAGAATAGAGAGGCCAATCACGAAGAAGAAGCTATCGACACTGTCCCAGAAAAGAAAGGAGAGAAACCTCAAGACAGTGAACCACAGGAAGTGAAGACTCAGACCAAGAAAGTATGGGAGAAAATGTCTGCACCTAAGAGATACAATCAATAACATCTTTCCAAACGTCTGACATACCTTGGGAGGTCTGAACCAAGGGAAGGTCCGGTTCGTCGGACCTAAATATCCGAACCTTCGCCAGAAGGTAAAAATCGGTAGTTATATTCACTTTGCTCATATTTAATCCATAACCATTTCTTGTGTCATCATATTTAATTCACAACACATTTTAATTTCTGCATTACAATAGAAAACAAAATAAAAATATGTCACTGCATCATAAAGCCCCATGTGAATAATTTTATGGTGTGTAAAAACCTACAGGAATGTTCACTGTGCTGGCATAAAAAAATAATAAAAATAAATATGCATGCATTCATCCTGTGCATTTTCTCTTGCATCATAAAAATATAAAATACAAAAATATTGAGAAAGAGATCTTACTGAAATTCTAGACAACTAAGGCTTAAGTGGCCAACTTCTAACGCTTAATCGGTTCCACAAGTTTTGTTGTCTATTTGAGTTTCACAGGGTTTGAAAGGCCAAGAAAAGCTGACGAGCAAGTGAATGCTCTATCCATTGTTGGAGCGCTGTCTCAACAAACATCAACATCAATCAAAGCTCCGACAGAAGAAGTACATTTCCACTGCAAGTCCGCTACATGACAAGATTGAATGACTACGTCAACATTCAGCTTGGGGGAAAGCACCCCGTATATCCAGGTAAGAATCCTTATCCTCTTAAGTTTTTCTTTCTATACATAAATAAAAATAAAAAAAATAAAAAAAATGTGGGCACATGAAGGCTCACCAATAATTAAAAAAAATATGGGCACATGAAGGCTCAACGCTATTAAGGGAACCAGCTTGGGGGAGACACACCCTCGTTATCATCACGATTCAGGTATGTCTTTATTATTATCTTAATGTTTTTAAGTAGTAAGTTAAAGTATGTTAGATTAAATAAATAAATAGTGTGCTTAGCTTGTTTTAAAAGTTGATAATAAAAGAAGAACTCTCTCTAATCTATTACATGGAAATGATGAATAGTTGCTCTATCTAATTTCTTTCAAGTACCTAACCTTCAAAACATGAGTTCTCCTAATTAACAATGATGCTTAAAACTAAAATTAAATGCATGGGTGACCAATACTTGATCTAGAGTCTACATAATTGACAGATATGATATGTGATGATCTGAGCTGCTATTATCTTGTTCTAAACAACATTGGAGTTCCAGAGATTTCTTAATATAAGTATGTCTAATAATTGCATTGAGTTAAATTAAGCTTTGTTGACCCTATGAGAAGTTATCATGCTATTGAATTGAGATCACTTACACATTTCATCCATCTCCCGCATAAATGCTTATGATTATCTATTGTTATCCTCTCAAAAGTTTGTTGGAAGCATGTGGCTATTGAAAAAAAAAAGAAAAAAAAGAGAGAAAAAATCTGAGGAAATAAAAAAGGGACAAGTGTCCGAAACCTCAAAAAGAAAGATCCCGAGGAAATATAAAGGGACAAGTGTCCGGAACCTCGAAAAAATAAATATTAAAAAATGTAGGCACGTGCCCGCTAGTAGAATTAGCCTGATAGCCATGTGTTTCTAATAAACAAAAGAGAGTGATATATTCAAAAGGGAATCCGCCTCCATTTTCCATACACATGCACTTCTCGATTCAATGGTATGGTTGACTTTCTCTTTGTATCCATTGTTTAATTTCGCAACATATGTTTTTGAAAGTTCATAAAAACTTCGGGATAATGGTGAAGTGACAGAGCAAGAGACATAGTGCTTGATTTGATCGTTTTATCTTTCAATTACTCAAGATTCAAGGTAAAGTACTAAGCCTCATGATGAATAATATGATACTTTTTCCTATTCCATATGAGAACTTCTGTTTAAATACATGTGTACTTGTTGGAAGTGAAGATATTGCAGCAACCCCTGATCCACCGTTGAGTTTGGCTTTGCTCGGGACTAAAAAAGGTTAAGCTTGGGGGAACTTGTTGATGCTCACTAATGCTCATAATTAACCATCAACTATTGCATGAAATGACACTAAATGAACAACAAAGCATAGTTGTAGGGTTTGAAACTAACAAGTTCCACGAGTTTTGGTGCTCTCACATGTTTTTTAGAACATCCATGTTTTTACCATATAAAAGTACCTCAAGTGATGAATTGGAGTGCACCATTGTGAAGGGCTCGTCGAGATGATCGAAACGGACATATCATTTGCTATATTCGGAGTCCCGGATGAAAAGATATTAATTTCGCAACGAAATCTGCAAAAGAAGGATCTAGAAGACACCACAAGGCGGCCCGCCACGTGGGCCCACTGGGCCAGACCGACCGGTCCCACCCCATGACCGACCGGTCGGCCACGGAGGCCGTTTTGCCTCCGCCTTCTGGAACCTTCTTCCACCGCCTCCTAGGATGCATCTCCACCGTCCCTGAAGTCGGTTTGATCCAAGGGCTCACGTTCCACGCTCCGGGCTATAAAACCAGACCCAGACCCCCCTCTCCCGGCATCTCCATCTTCATTATTCATCTCCACATCAGAAACTAGGGTTTCAATTAGAAGTAGAGGTCCCTCTAGATGAATCTCTTCTAGTTCATCTAGAATTAGATCTAGTTCTAGTTCTTCAAGTTCTAGTTCTTGTTCTAGTTGTCTAGTTCATCTAGTTGTAATTAGAGATCAGATTAGAGAGAGGAGAAGGAGAGAGCTGAGGAGGAGCCGGATCTATCAGATCTTCCTCGACATTGTATTGGTGCAGCATCTGGTTCGTCTTCAAAGTAATTATATTTAATTTCAGTTCTTGCTTTATTTTATTTACTGGATCTCCGCTCATATTGAGTGCTCTAGTTATCATATGTAATTAGAGTAGTAAGCGTTAGTGTAGACGTGGTGTCTAGACTAGGGTTTACCTAAGTTTGCGCCCAATCCTCTGGATAGTTGTGGTAGCTACAGGGGTGACAGCTTTGTAGATTGTTATAATCCACCACGTTAGGATTGGTGTTTTCGTAGAGCTTTTTGGCAGCCTTCTCCCGATTACCCTTTTCCCAGTCTTTTTCGAGAATCGGAAAGGTACTGTTGCTCCGAAGTAAGTAAAGTATAGTAAGCCTTTAAATAAATAGACCTGCTTAGAAAACCCTATATCTCTCTCTACCCATATTACCATTATTTTCTTGGATGTTCTTAATTCTTCTAGTACACTTCATGTCCCCCCTGGAAATCGATACCCTAGAATACTCTCGGGTGAAAGCTACATCGGTATTCGTGCGCTTGTGGATTATTCTGTGTGCGTTTAAAATACCCAACAATGTCCTTCGTGTATTTGCCTTGATGCACGAACGTCTCGTCTCGGGTTTGCTTGATTTGCAACCCGAGGAAGAAAGTCAACTCACCCATCATACTCATCTCAAACTCCCTGCTCATAGTATCTACAAACTTGGCAACAAGTGCATGAGAGGAGCCACCAAACATGATATCATCCACGTAAATCTGAATCAAAAGGATGTCATTGCCTTGCTTGAGGAGAAAGAGGGTCTTGTCTACCCGTCTCATTTTAAAACCCTTGGCGAGCAAAAAGGTTTTTCAAACGCTCATACCAGGCTCTCGGGGCTTGTTTCAAACCATACAAAGCTTTTGAAAGTTTGAAAACATGGTTTGGAAACTTGGGATCTTCAAAACCAGGGGGTTGCCTAACGAACACATCTTCCTCTATATACCCATTCAAGAAAGCACTCTTGACATCCATTTGGTATAGCTTAAAACCCTTCGAAGCTGCAAAAGCTAGAAGGATCCTAATGGCTTCTAAACGAGCTACAGGGGCAAAGGTTTCTTCATAATCGATCCCCTCCTTTTGGCAGAAACCCAGGGCTACTAGCCTAGCCTTGTTCCTCACTACCATCCCATCCTCACCCTGTTTGTTTTTGAAACCCCATTTGGTACCTATAGGAAGGCATTCTGGTGGAGGTGGAACTAGGGTCCAAACTTGGTTTCGCTCAAAATTTTCTAACTCCTCATGCATGGCATTAACCCAATTAGGATCAAAAAGAGCATGTCCCACATCTTTGGGCTAAAAAGAAGCAACGAAGGCAGAATGAGCAAAGTGTGAGATCTCATACGCTCGTGACCACGTGACTCGCTGGTCGATGCCACCGATCATCTGCTGCGGAGGATGGATCTGCTGGACCCTTCGGGGCGCTTGCCTCGCCGAAGTCGCCTCCACCTCGCCAGATGTTGTCACTCCCTCAAGTGCAGCCGGTGCTCACTGGAGAGGTGGCTCAAGAGGACCCCAAGTAGTGGAAGTAGTGAGATCGGGTCCTCAAGCAGACGTCGTCGTCGCTGGGTCGAATGGTGAAGGACCGAAAGTGCTACACACAAGCGACCAGAGGAGGGGTGAATGGGAGCCTTAAATTTCTTTTCAGAAACTTTTAGCCTCTTGACGGACCAGGATGTCAGAGATGTCATCAGTTAATGATTACTCTAACTAATCCCGGACGGCACGGGAGATCCGAAGACTTGTTACGAAGTGTACTTGGATTAGGACTCTCGTTGTAACTTAGTCAAGTTCTTAAAAGAAGTCTTGTAATTAGAATAGGACTCCTTTGATGTAATCGACTAGGACTCGGCCTGCGCTATGACTTACCCGGATATATAAGGGGAAGTGGGCGCAGGCTCCAGACGATCGAACATTGAATCATAATCATACACAAGGCACACGCCGCACTGGACGTAAGGTATTACGCTATTTAGCGGCCTGAACCAGTATAAATCGTTGTCCCTGTGTACTCGCCGAGTCCTACGAACGTCGATCCCCACCGAACAAATCGTCTGAGATTACTCAAGACGAGTTGCCGGTTAACAAACACCGACAGCTGGCGCGCCAGGTAGGGGCTTTCGACGATTCAACGACCAAGAGCCCGGCGAACCACGACAACATGTTCTCGGCGGGATCAATTTTCGTTTTTGGCTCATGGACTTGCATCGCGGATGATCAAGGAAAGCTACATTGACAACTTCACACTAAATCAGAACTGCAAGCCACGTCAAAGATGGAACACCTCGCTCAGAACCTAGCAAATCTTGCAATCCAAGATCCGCAGGATCCTGAGGACCAACTAAAGGCATCTGACTCCTACTCGAACTCGAGTCCCGAGGAGAAGGACCCGGACACTAGCCACGGCGTCACCTTTGGACCGCGGAACTCCGCTGAAAGCCTTCATGACCTGATTGACGCAACATTCAAAGAGTATCAACAGATACCATTGACAGGAGCTCAACAAGGACTCGTTTTCAGCTTTACCAAGGAAGGTAACATTGTCCATTGGCCAATTCAGCCTACTCCGGCTAGACTGGTTGGCACAATCGACCAACAACTTCCATACCAACACGGACATCAGCTCCCCTTTGAGGAACACGACATCTCAACGGAACTAATCTCCAGCGCCTCTACTCTGGAGTCGATAACACCAGGATCATCAAACCAGAGCCACACTCGTGAAGTTTTCATGGCGGGGCATCAGTCATCCTTACGACCACCAACCCCTCCAGATGTACTCTAGGATGATGAAACTCTAAGCAGGATATCTGACAACGACCCGGAAGGACCCGGAGAAACCGAGTCTTTGAAGGCTGAGAGAATCCGAAGGAATCAAGCTAAAGAAGCCCGCAGAAGGCGAGCAAACCACCGCAAGGAAGCTGTAGACCGCTACAACATACGACTAGAAGAGTATAACACTCGGAGACGTCTGGAAACAGAGGAGGAGCGCCAAGCTCACACTAAGGAGCATCAGTCTCAGGATAATCACAATAGACGATGTCCCGATTGCTCTCGCAACCTCCAACCCGAGTTTATGAGGGTCGCCGGCCATAAAGTCTTCCAGACTCCCTACCAAAACATCCTGGCTCTAGCTACAGAGATGGGGGCCAAGACCAACCGCACCCCTGAAGAAGAGCGACGGTTGGTCATGCTTCAGACTACCGCGCTTCAACTCCGAGGATGGAATCTCGAGTCCTTAGCCGATGAGCAAGCTTCATCTCACCCAAGCCAGAGGCGGCCTGTTCAAGAGCGACTCGGTCGGATCCCAGCAAGGAGTCGTCTGGGCCACCGAGTACTTGATCAAGCCGAGGGAGGAGCCGAATCTTCATACAGAGGAATCGCAGTCGCAACATCCGACGCAGTCGATCATTTCCCCTGCTTTTCCCAAAGACTCCGAGCAGTCTCGTTCCCGCGAAAATTCAAACCCGGGAACTATTCAAAGTACGACGGGAAGACAGAACCTAAACGGTGGCTCAGGCTGTATGCTCAGGCAGTTGAGTTAGCCGGCGGAAGCAACGATGTCAAAGCACTCTATCTCCCAATGGCTTTAGAGACAATGTCGCTCGCCTGGTTCGACAAGCTTAAACCCGAGTCCATCAACTCTTGGGAACAACTCCATCGTATCTTCATTGAAAACTTTGCGGGTGTCCCAGAGAGATCAGATCCTCGGACTAAGCTCAGATCCTGTAAGCAGCAGAAAAATGAATCAATGCGGAAATACTATAGGCGCTTCTCAGAGATCCGCTCCACAGTATCCGACATCACAGACAGAGAAGTAATTGACCTCTTTGGCAACAGCATTTGCGAAAGGTACAATTACAAAGATTTCATCAAGCAGGACCCGACCACTGCCGACGAGTTCCATCGGGCTGTAAACTCCATGATGGCGACAGAAGAACACACACAGGAACGTTTCCCCGATAGAAACACGCAAGGTGATCGAGGGAACAACCAGAGAGGCAACCAGGCACCACAGCAAAACACCTGGAAAAGGGCGGGAGACAATACTGTTGCTGCCATGGAGCCTCAGAAGAAGGGAAACAAGCCATTCACCTTTGATGACTTACTCGACGGACCGTGCCCTTTCCATCCGAAAGGCGGACATCAGGCAAGGCACTGTCGACAGCTCAAGGAGCGAGGCTTGAACTCTGACTTCAACAAAAACAAGAAGGACAAAGGCAAGAAGACAGCTGAAGACCCTCATCAAGACGCTGGTGGTTTCCAGCACCCCAAAGGCACCATCAACGTCATCTTCGGGGGAGTAACCACCAACGATAGCAAGAGGCTCCAGAAGCTTTCCCTACAGGAGATCATGTCTACTGAACCAGCGGCACCCAAATATCTCGACTGGTCCGAGCACCTGATTAATTTCTCCAGAGCAGACCAATGGACTAGCGTCTCTACGGTCGCTGGATATACATTGAGTAGAGTACTCATCGATGGCGGGGCAGGACTCAACGTCATCTTCGCAAGCACTCTACGCAAGATGAATCTAGATCTCGCAACCCAACTCACACCATCAAGTACCTCATTCTACGGTGCGGATACATGGGTGTATGCCGGGTCTCTGAGTGATGAGTGATTGTTAACTGGGATGATGCGCATGTTCTTTGGCTTGTGTTGTGGAGGTGTCGAGCACGGATGCAGTGATCAAAGGCGAGGTGAAGGTCAAGTAGAGACGTGTCGTGCCGATGGACTGGGAGTGGCGAAGGGCGGACGTGAGGCTTGGACTGAGGGACCAGAGGCCCGAGGATCAGCTGTGGTGGCTGGCAGCCTGTGACGACAACAAGTGAAGAAGTGCGGTCATGTGTTGCCTGAGTCGTGGACTTGGGGACACGTGTCGGTGGACGGGGTGCACGGGAGGTGCATCCCATCTACGACGTCGGTTTGGTGGTAGAGCCAGGGAAAAACCATCGGGTGGACGGTTTCTAGGTTTGGGCCTCAAAACCTGGGTGCGGATGGTTTCCGAGTTTGGCCACAAAACTCGGGCTGAGGACGGTTTCCAGGTTTGGTCCTCAAAACCTGGGCACTGAGGGTTTGCTGAGTTTGGCCTCAAAACTCAGATGCTTGGTGGGCTGGTTTCCCGGTTTGGGCCTCAAAACCGGGGGTTGGCTGGAAAAGGCTGGTTTCCCGGTTTGGGCCACAAAACCGAGGGTGCAGAGCGAGGGCGGCATGTGGCGGCAATCGGGAGGTTGCGTCGAGGCAACGCTATGAGTTGTCCGAGGGTGGCCGTCGGATCCACCTACCACCGAGTTGGTCCAGAATAACCTTAGGGTTTAGCTGGTTCGCTCTGTAAGTAGTTAGGGGTAGAGTGAGAATTAGGAATAGGTTAGAATTAGGATAAATAGGGGGAGACACCCACCTCCCCATCTATCTCAGTTCATTTACTCTTTGCTTCTAGGGTTTCCTGCTCTCCCAATCCCCTGCTGTAGCTAGCTGAGATCCGCAGAGAACCATACCTCTGTGTACTGGAGATTTTGAGGAAGTGAGGTCGTAACCTCACTGTTGTAGCGTGTGGTAGCTACACGGTTGCAGATCGATGTGTTGATTCGCGTTTTTGTTCGCGTTCTTCGTTTCTCCGCAATTTTCCCGTCACTCGATCTCACGCTCTCCCTTGCGTCTTTGCAAAATCCGTTTGAATCAACTTGTTCGTATTTGAAAGGAGATCATTTCCACCGAAGGAATTCATCTATCTCTCTACGAGCAAGTAGATCGGGTTGGTTTCATTTTTGTGGCGCTTTTCGGTTCATCCTCCTCCCCTTTTGATTTCCCGGTGATTGACTCGATTTGAGCGGATGATTTCTTGGGGATAGTCTCCTAACTACTCCGTGATCATCCTCTCCAAGTTTGGGAACGTGGGATTTTGATTTGAATTGATTTGGGGAAGATTTGGGTGAAGGGCGATCAAAGTCACCCTCCCTGAGTGACCGCGGACAGTCCGCCACTCAGGGCGCGGACAGTCCGCGCGTCGGGGCTGGTTCAGTCCAGCCGCGGCCAGTCCCTGTTGGTTTTGGCTCGGGTCACCGGCGTACAGTCCGCCGTGCTAAAGCACGGACAGTCCGGGACCGAGCAGGGGGACTTCAGCAGCAGTGTGTTTTTGCTGACTTGACCGGCGGACAATCCGCCACCAGAGTGCGGACAGTCCGCAGTAGGGGCGGACAGTCCGGGACCCCACGGCCGGACAGTCCGAGAATTGCCTGAAGCTTCCGGTTTGGTGTGTTTGCTCTTCTGGCTTGTTCGCTTGGTTTCCGGACTTCTCGTTTCGCCTTGTAGTTGACCAAGGAACCTCTCTAGATATCTTTGCTACTTGTTAGCATCAGTATTTGGGGACTTCCTGACGTAGCCGTCTATCTACGTTAGGGACTTGGTTTTTGGGGTCGTGTTCGAGCCGGAGCTTTTGGAGTTTGGTGTGCTATCTCTTTGTGGTGTTCCGCTGTGATCCTAGGGATCATCCACCCTCTTCCAAGGGTCGTGAGCATCACGGTTTCGATCACCGTTTCTCGGGGTTGATTTTGGGACATTTGGCCAAAGTTTCGAGAGAAATTTTTGAGCTCCCATTCACCCCCCCCCCCCTCTGGTCGCCTTGCTAGTACTTTCTCGGTCCTTCAATTGGTATCGGAGCGGGTTAAGGATCTTCCACCTTAGCCGGTTCCAGATCCACAGAAGGCGACATGGATCGCGGCGTGGGCAAACCACTGTTTTTCGATGGGACGAACTATGCGTATTGGAAGCTATGCATGTCGGCCTATCTGCAGAGTTTGGGTGCTTCCATCTGGGATATTTGCAACTCTGCCGATTACGTGGTCTTGGCTGCATGTGTCTCTCAGCTTCAGATCGATGAGCACGATGCCAATAGCCGAGCACGTAATGCTCTTTTCTCATGTTTGAGCATGAGTGAGTTTGATCGTGTTTCTCACCTCGCTACGGCTCGGGAGATTTGGGATACCCTCATGAGTTTCCATGAGGGAACGTCTCAAGTCAAAACCCGTCTCTATGAGTCGTTCAAGCGAGAGTATGAGAACTTTCGACATATGCCTGGCGAGAGCATAGAAAGTTTATTCGCTCGCTTTCAAGTGATTGTCAACAGGATGAGGGCTAACAAGGAGCTGTTGCCTTTCGACGATCATGAGAGAGCTTTGAAGCTTTTGCATACTCTTGATCGATCGGTGTGGGACTCCAAAGTTCAGGCGATCATCGAATCACCTAACTATGAGACCCTCACGTGCGACGAGCTCTTCAGTAAGCTCAAGTCCAGTGAGATTGATGCCATGGCGAGGGCTTCTTATGAGAATCCTTCTGGCCCGACTATGGCTTTGGTTTCTGGCTCTTCTAACCCCTCTGGAGGTTTTGCTCTTTCGTCTCTCTTTTCTGTCACAGAGGACCAGCTGGAGTCTTTGGGGGATGACGAGTTGGCAATGCTCGCCAACCGGTTCTCGCGGTTTCACAACAACCGCATGAACCGTCGCCGCGGAGGAGGACGCTCAGGATGCTACGAGTGCGGCGACCCCGACCACTTCATCGCCAACTGTCCCAAGAAGAAGCATCATCTGGGAAGGGCGATCATGGGCACAAGTACGACTCCGGCAAGCGCAAGGAGAAGTACGTCCCCCCGCGAGGCACAAGCGGAGGGGCGGCTTCGACAAGGAGTACATCAAGAAGAAGTACTTGGAGAAGGCCCAGGCTGAGCAGCGTGCGTTCTTCGCCACGCTCAGCGACGTCGACGGCTCGGATGACGACTCCGCTTGCTCAAGCGACGACGAGTCCGAGAAGAAGAAGAGGATCGAGGACAAGCTGAACGGTCTCTGCTTCTTCGCCGACGACGACGGCTTCTGCACCATGGCCCTCGGCAAGGAGGTCGACGGCGAGCTGGTGAACTCCCCTCGAACGACGACGACGACGACGACACCTCCCAGGTATCTCTGACCCACGATGAGCTTTCGCTGAGGTAGAGAACTTACTGCCGCGCTCCTTAGTCAAGATAAGTTGCTTAGGCGAGCCGCTAGAGAGCGCAAGGAGTTTAGGCAGAAGTGGGAGGATACGGTGAAGGAACTTGATTCTGTCAAGTCCACCGTAGTTGTCACAGATGAGGAGGAGTGCGAGGCGTGCACCACGCACATGACTGATCTTCTCACTTTGAGAAGTAAGTATGTTGCGTTGGTAGGAGAGGTGGATGAGCTCCGTGCTAGACCCATGCTGTTGGGTGCGTGCAAGACTTGTCCTGTCTTGCAATCCGAGTTGGCAGAGAAGAATGCCAAGATTGTGTCTCTTGAGGAGGCCAGCTCGGGTAGCACTTGTGTGACTAGGTGCGCTTTGTGCGAGGGTTTGGAGATGGAGATTGCCAATGTGAAGCATGACAAGATGCAAACCGAGGAGGAAAACACATACCTTCGGACCATCTTGTCATGGGTGTCTTGTGGTGAGCCACAGCTCGGGATGATGATTTCCCAATTCAAGCGAGCTGCTGGAGGTCCCGGTGTAGGCTTTGCTCAGGGTGTTGATCTTTCTGCTTTTGGGAAGATTGGAGAGTCGAGTGGTCTGAACCCGAGTGAGAAGCCCAACTCCACCACTACTCCCAAACTAACCAAGCTTCCACCCAAAGAGCCTCTCAAGCCTAACACCAAGGATGGGGTGTTTGAGGAACCTCCGAGAGCTCCACCCAAGAACCAAGTGTGGCATCCCAAACCAACCACCTAAAAAACAAGCTTGACACAATGCCACCTATCCAGGAGGAGTTGCCACAGAAGGGCAAGGTGATCCACACCCACAACCGTGAGTACCAACAACCCCTTTGAGAGCGGTGAGGTACCACTGTGAGCACTGTGGGAGAGATGGACACTTGAGCGAGTTCTGCTTTAGGCGCAAGAGAGAGGCGCGCCGTGCTAGGGAGATGAACAACCCGGACATGTACCATCCTTTCCATGATGTACATGCGCCGAATGTTCAGAGGAGAGCACCGAGACGTGCTGCTAGGCCCAGAGGTCCAGAACCTCAAGTTCCCAGGCCTAGGCAGCAGAGAGCTCCGAGGAGAGACGCTAGGCCTAGAGGTGTTGAGCCTCAAGTTCCTAGGCGTAGGCCTCGTAGAGAGCGTGCCCGGCGGGAGCCTGCATTTGTAGGCTATGGACCCCGTGGCGGTGGCTTTGCAGTTGAGCGTTTTTCCCCACCGCTTTTGAGTATCGCGATGGAGCGCTCCTTCCCAGCGGACCACGTTTTCTAAACGTGGTGATCGCTTCCTCGTAGGCAGCTAGGAATGGTTTTTTCACTAACCGTTCTTTTGAGCAGCCGGCCCAACACTGGTATTCTTCTTACTTCACTAACCCCAGTGTTGGCCCGTATGCTCACCCTATCTTTTTATTGATGTAGGTAAAACGATTGGAGAACGTTTGGTTGGTGGATTCCGGGTGTTCGAGGCACATGACCGGAAACGCCAAGTGGTTCTCCAGTCTTAGTCCGGTCGCCGGAAAGGAGTATATCACCTTCGGCGACAACAGCAAAGGTAAGGTGTTGTCTCGTGGGTCTGTGCGAGTTAATGAGCACTTTGTGTTGCGCGATGTTGCTCTTGTTTCTAACTTGCATTTTAACCTTCTTTCTGTTTCGCAACTTTTGATGATGACTATGAGATTCGTTTTAAACCGAATCTCAGTCGTATTTTGGATCCTCAGGGCAATCTTGTGTGTTTGATTTCGCCCTTTGGAAAAGTCTTTCGTGCGAATTTCTCGGAGTCTTTTGGTTCTTCGTTGTCTTGTGGCTGGACCTTCCTCTTCTGATCTTTGGAAGTGGCATAGGAGACTTGGACATTTGAGCTTCGACTTGCTTGCAAGGCTTAGTTCACTTGGCCTAATCCGAGGATTGCCCAAGTTATCATGGAGAAGGATCTTGTTTGCCATTCTTGTAGACACGGGAAGATGGTTGCCGCTCCCCACCATCCAGTGACTCAGGTCATGACTAAGCGCCCTGGAGAGCTTTTGCACATGGACCTTGTTGGTCCGGCTCGGGTGAGCTCGGTTGGGGGGAAGTGGTATGTGCTTGTTGTTGTTGATGACTTTTCGAGATATTCGTGGGTTTTTTTTTAGCTGAGAAAACCGAGACTTTCTCCTTTGCTCGCAATCTGATTTTGCGTCTTCAGAATGAGTTCCCTTTGAACTCTATGCGAGCAATTCGGAGTGATAATGGTTCCGAATTCAAGAATTCGGATTTTGAGAAGTTTTGTGACTCTTTTGGGTTAGAGCATCAGTTTTCTTCCCCCTACACACCGCCTCAGAATGGTGTTGTAGAGAGGAAAATCGGACCCTTGTAGAGATGGCCAGGACGATGCTCGATGAGCATAGGACTCCTAGGCGATATTGGGCCGAAGCTATGAACACTGCATGCTATATTTCCAATCGCATTTTTCTGAGCTTTCTTGAAAAAGACCTCTTATGAGTTGCGTTTTGGAAAACTGCCCAAGGTGAGTTATTTTGAGTTTTTGGTTGCCATTGTTTTATACTCAAAAAGGGCAACTTGGACAAGTTTGAGTCTCGTTCTTCTGACGGTGTGTTTGTGTTTTTGGTTATGGCACTCACACTCGAGCTTATCGTGTACTTAACCTTGACACTAACCGAGTCATGGAGACATCCGATGTCACCTTCGACGAGACCATGGTTTGTCCTTCTTCTCGTTTTGAGCGTGCAGGTGATCATGAGGTTGGCGAACCTCTTTTCGATGATGAAGAAGAAGGTGCTGAAGGAATAGATGACCCAGCACCTCCACTCTGCTGTGCCGCAAAGAGCGGCTTCTACGACGACTCACGGCCCCGACACATCTTCTTCCTGGGGGCCGTGGGATCCGCCACCCCGAGCGGTACCCTTTGTACCCGGGAGGCACCAGCTGCTGTTGAGGGGAGGCCACTTCGGCAAGGGAGGCGCCACGACACATTCAGCGCCAGCACCCGCCTCAGCAGATGATCGGCAGCATCGACGAACGCGTCACCCGGTCAAGGCAAATCTCTCACTTTGCTCATTCTGCATTTGTTGCTGATTTTGAACCCCGGGATGTTGGACACGCTTTGACGGATCCTGATTGGGTCAATGCCATGCATGAGGAGCTTGAGAACTTTGAGAGAAATCGGGTTTGGGTTCTAGTGTCTCCACCTTCTGAGTGTCATCCAATTGGGACAAAATGGGTTTTCAAAACAAACAGGGAGAAGATGGCCATGTTGTGAGAAACAAGGCCAGACTCGTAGCCCAGGGATATAGTCAGAAGGAGGGGATAGACTATGAGGAGACATTTGCTCCTGTAGCACGTTTGGAGGCTATTAGGATACTCTTGGCTTTTGCTGCATCCAAAGGTTTCAAACTTTTTCAAATGGATGTCAAGAGTGCCTTCTTAAACGGCTACATAGAAGAGGAGGTGTATGTTAGACAACCCCCCGGTTTCGAAAATCCCAAGTTTCCAAACCATGTCTTTAAACTTCACAAAGCTTTGTATGGTTTGAAACAAGCCCCTAGAGCCTGGTATGATAGGTTGAAAACCTTTTTGCTTGCTAAGGGTTTTAAAATGGGATGTGTAGATAAAACGCTCTTCTCCTCAAGCAAGGCACTGATACTCTCTTGGTCCAAATTTACGTGGATGATATCATTTTCGTGGTTCTTCTCACGCTTTGGTTGCCAAGTTTGCAGACACTATGAGCAGGGAGTTCGAGATGAGCATGATGGGCGAGTTGACGTTTTCCTCGGGTTGCAAATCAAGCAAACCCGGGAAGGAACGTTTGTGCACCAGGGCAAGTACACCAGAGATATCCTGAAGAAGTTCGACATGGGTGAGGCCAAGCCTCTTCCAACACCCATGGCGACCACGACGGCCCTGGATGCGGACAAGGGGAGAAGCAGTGGACCAGAAGGAGTACCGGAGTATGATCGGGTCGCTGCTGTACCTGACGGCGACACGCCCGGACATCCAGTTCGCGGTGTGCCTCTGCGCGCGCTTTCAGGCGTCGCCGCGCACCTCTCACCGTCAGGCGGTCAAGCGCATTATGAGGTACTTATCCTTCTCTCCAGAATTTGGGATTTGGTATTCTGCTTCCTCCACCCTTTCCCTTTGCGGTTATTCCGATGCCGATTTTGCTGGTTGCCGTATTGATCGCAAGTCCACTTCTGGGACTTGCCAGTTTATTGGTTCTTCTCTTGTTTCGTGGTCCTCTCGCAAGCAGTCTAGCGTCGCCCAGTCTACCACGGAGGCTGAGTATGTTGCTGCGGCTAGCTGCTGTTCCCAGTTACTCTGGATGATGGCCACTTTGCGTGATTTTGGTCTGAGCTTTTCTCGTGTTCCATTGCTTTGTGACAGCACGAGTGCGATTAGCGTTGCTAAGAACCCCGTGCTTCACTCGAAGACCAAACACATTGATGTGCGCTTTCATTTTCTGCGAGACCACTATGAGAAGGGTGATATCGACCTTCGCCATGTCGATACTCATCATCAGCTTGCTGATATTTTTACCAAGCCTTTGGACCAATCAACCTTTAATCGGTTGAGAGGTGAGCTTGGTGTGTGTTTCCCCTTTTAGATGGGGGAAACACTTTGGATTTTGTATGATACACTGACTTTTGTTTTCAGTTGTTTTTGCTTCTTTTTGTTTCTTCGTGCATCTTTTGCATTTTAGCATACGCTTTTACATTCTGAGCTTCATGTGTATAATCTGAAGAATGTAACTATGCTCTGTGTAGTTTTTGCTCCGATGCTTTATGTTGATGCTGTAGCTTATGCTCCTTTCTGATCACTAGTGCATACTATGAGCTGAGCTATTTTTGAATGGTGAATTTGATAATGAACTTAAAACTTGAAAATGTTCACCATTGAGATATGCAACTAGCATGTGTAGGATGTGTTGAAGTCACATGTGCTTTTCATATATGCTAGGTTGCTATGTCTCTAGTGTTGAGTCATTCACTTGCTTGGTATGTCATATTCTGTTTAAAATCTGAACCAAGTTAAGTGAATTGGAAAGATCGAGATGGGTTTGCTTGTTAGCACCTCACAGTTTCGAGACTGTTTCTCATTGCACTTTGAGTTAAACTTGAGCTGTGTAGTGTATGACCGAAACTGTTGCTTTAAGCTTCTGATTGCTTATGCATAGGCTTCGCACAGTTGAAAAGTTAGGCAATAACAAGCATTCAACCTCTCGCAGTCACATGCTGTTTTCTGAACTTGTGTAATTTCACCGCTGCAACTCCGATTAAAATTTGAAATCACAAGTAAATGCCTAAATTGGTATCAGCATGATGATTGAACTGTGCTAGGGGTAGTTCACTTGGTATACATGCTTAGCACATTTGACTTCCTGTCCATACATGTCTTGTGCTATTTTGATGGTGAATACCTTTTTCGGCTTAAAACTGCTCACATGTTCATATTTCATTCTTAGTGATCAGCTTGAGCCTTTGCTAGCATTCTGTGCATTTTTCTGAGTCATCGGATTTGAACTCTATAGAGCATCTTTGCACTCTTTTGAGTATACTCCTGAAGCTCCTAACTTGCATTTTGACTCATTGCATTTTGGAAGGGGAGAATTCTGCGTGTTGGCACTTTTTGCTGGTGCATTTTCTGAGGGGGAGAAATGGTTCTTGATAGTGCATTTTCAACTAAGGGGGAGAAATTGCAAATCATATCATAACCCTCCTTTTGCTTAGGGGAGCCTCCTGGTTGTTTGCACTATTCGAGGGGGGAGTTTGCTCCGGTGAGTTTTGACATTTTCATTGGGTTTGGAGCGGTTTGCTAGTTGTGTTGAGCCTTAGCCTCTTTCTTGAGGGACTAGCATTTGCTTTTCAGTTTTCAATTGGTGTCCGAACTCTTTTTTAACGGTAGCAGTCTGTATCGAGCTTTCTTTGCTAGTTGTGTTGAGCCTCTGTGCCTCTATCTTGAGGGACTAGCATTTTGCTTCGATATTTTCGATTGGTTTGCTAGCGGTGTTGAGCCTGTTCTACCTCTTCTTGAGGGCTAGCTTTGCTTTGCTTGGTTGCGTCGAGCCGTTGCCCATGTTTTTGGGACCAAGTTCTTTTGCTCTTTCCACTTGACCTTCTTCGGCTTTGCTATGCTTTTGGGTCATTTGGTCGAGTTCTCTCTTCTCCTTCTTCCTTCTTCTCTTTCTATTATGATTTGTGTTGGTAGTTGACAATGCACTCATCAAGGGGGAGATTGCGGATACATGGGTGTATGCCGGGTCTCTGAGTGATGAGTGATTGTCAACTGGGATGATGCGCATGTTCTTTGGCTTGTGTTGTGCAGGTGTCGAGCACGGATGCAGTGATCAAAGGCGAGGTGAAGGTCAAGTAGAGACGTGCCGTGCCGATGGACGAGAGTGGCGAAGGGCGGACGTGAGGCTTGGACTGAGGGACCAGAGGCCCGAGGATCAGCTGTGGTGGCTGGCAGCCTGTGACGACAACAAGTGAAGAAGTGCGGTCATGTGTTGCCTGAGTCGTGGACTTGGGGACACGTGTCGGTGGACGGGGTGCACGGGAGGTGCATCCCATCTACGACGTCGGTTTGGTGGTAGAGCCAGGGAAAAACCATCGGGTGGACGGTTTCCAGGTTTGGGCCTCAAAACCTGGGTGCGGATGGTTTCCGAGTTTGGCCACAAAACTCGGGCTGAGGACGGTTTCCAGGTTTGGGCCTCAAAACCTGGGCGCTGAGGGTTTGCTGAGTTTGGCCTCAAAACTCAGATGCTTGGTGGGCTGGTTTCCCGGTTTGGGCCTCAAAACCGGGGTTGGCTGGAAAAGGCTGGTTTCCCGGTTTGGGCCACAAAACCGGGGGTGCAGAGCGAGGGCGGCACATGGCGGCAATCGGGAGGTTGCGTCGAGGCAACGCTACGAGTTGTGCGAGCGTGGCCGTCGGATACACCTACCACCGAGTTGGTCCAGAATAACCTTAGGGTTTAGCTGGTTCGCTCTGTAAGTAGAGAGGGGTAGATAGAAATAGATAGATTAGGAATAGGATAAGTAGGGGGAGACACCCTCCTCCCAACTATCTCAGTCATTTTGCTCTTTGCTTCTAGGGTTTCCTGCTCTCCCAATCCCCTGCTGTAGCTAGCTGAGATCCGCAGAGAACCATACCTCTGTGTACTGGAGATTTTGAGGAAGTGAGGCCGTAACCTCACTGTTGTAGCGTGTGGTAGCCACACGGTTGCAGATCGATGTGTTGATTCGCGTTTTGTTCGTGTTCTTCGCGTTCTTCATTTCTCCGTGATTTTCCCACACTCGATCTCCTCTCTCGTGCGTCTTTGCGAAATCCGTTTGAATCAACTTGTTCGTATTTGAAAGGAGATCATTTCACCGAAGGAATTTATCTACTCCTTACGAACAAGTAGATCGGGTTGATTTCGTTTTCGTGGCGCTTTTTGGTTCATCCTCCTCCCCTTTTGATTTCCCGGTGTTTGAGTGATTTGAGCGGATGATTTCTTGGGGATAGTCTCCTAACTACTCCGTGATCATCCTCTCCAAGTTTGGGAACTTGGGATTTTGGTTTGAATCGATTTGGGGAAGATTTGGGTGAAGGGCGATCAAAGTCGCCCTCCCTGAGTGACCGCGGACAGTCCGCCACTCAGGGCGCGGACAGTCCGCGCGCGTCGGGGCTGGTTCAGTCCAGCCGCGACCAGTCCTGTTGGTTTTGGCTCGGGTCACCGGCGGACAGTCCGCCGTGCTAAAGCGCGGACAGTCCGGGACCGAGCAGGGGGACTTCAGCAGCAGTGTGTTTTTGCTGACTTGACCGGCGGACAGTCCGCCACCAGAGCGCGGACAGTCCGCAGTAGGTGCGGACAGTCCGGGACCCCAGGGCCGGACAGTCCGGGAATTGCCTGAAGCTTCCGGTTTGGTGCGTTTGCTCTCCCGGCTTGCGCTTGGTTTTCGGACTTCTCGTTTGGCCTTGTAGTTGACCAAGGAACCTCTCTAGGTATCTTTGCTACTTGTTAGCATAGGTATTTGGGACTTCCTCGACGTAGCCGTCTATCTACGTTAGGGACTTGGTTTTTGGGGTGTGTTCGAGCCGGAGCTTTTGGAGTTTGGTTGCTATCTTCTTTGTGGTGTTTCGCTGTGATCCTAGGGATCATCCACCCTCTTCCAAGGGTCGTGGGCATCACGGTTTCGATCGCCGTTCTCGGGGTTGATTTTGGGACATTTGGCCAAAGTTTCGAGAGAAATTTTTGAGCTCCCATTCACCCCCCTCTGGTCGCCTTGCTAGTGCTTTCTCGGTCCTTCATACGGATAGTACCCAGAGGTGTACCCTCAGAAGGATCATACTACCGTCACTTTGGAACTCAGATCAATTACCGGACGGAGTAAATCAGTTTTGAGGGCGTGGTAGTGATTCGAATCATCGTCACGCCATATTGGGACGACCTGCTATTGCCAAGTCTATGCAGTCAAGTAGTACCCCACTACCGTACCCCTGTTGAAGATGCCGGGTCCTAAGGAATCTTAACCTTCAGAGGCGAATGAAGCAGTCATTTGATTGTGCACAGGAGAGGCTGTTCAAATCGCTGTGAAAAGCTCACTCGCTCTAGAAGTGCAAGAACTCGCTCTAATGGTGCATAATACCAAACTGGAGATTCAGAAATCCCAACCAAGAAGGCGGGTTTACTATCCAACCATCAGCAGAAGTCTTACAAAAACATTGACCTGGAAACCAGTGATCCGTCCAAGACAGCGGTTATCAGTGCTCACTTATCTGAAGAATAGGAATTCGCCTCACCAAGTTCCTTAGAGCAAACAAAGATATATTGCTGGGAAACCGGCTGATATGCCGGGAGTCCCAAGGAACTTGGCTGAGCACAAATTGGAGTTTAAAAGAAAGCTCTAGACCTATAAGCAAAGATTACGACGATTCTCACCAGAGCAGAAAGAGGCAATCAAGAAGGAGATAGCCACCAAACTACTCGCGGCTGGATTCATCAGAGAATCCTTCACCCCGAGTGGTTAGCCAACCCAGTGCTAGTCAAAAAAAAGAAGAACTCTGCTGAGTGGCGTATGTGTGTTGACTACACAGACCTCAACAGACACTGTCCCAAGGATCCTTTTGGATTACCAAGGATAGATCAAATAGTTGATGCCACCGCAGGTTCCGCCCTATTATCCTTCCTGGATTGCTACTCCGGGTACCATCAGATCGCTCTTAAAGAAGAAGACCAACCAAGACATCATTCATTTCTCCTTTCGGAGCATATTGTTACAAAACCATGTCTTTTGGGCTGAAAAATGCGGGAGCTACTTACCAACGTGCTATCCAAGACTGTTTGGGCGATCAGATTGGCCGCAACGCAGAAGCTTATGTCGACGACGTGGTCATAAAGACAAAGGAACCGACTACCCTCATATTGGACCTAGAGGAAACTTTAACTGGCTATCATCAACATGAAGCCGCCTACCTCGGTCAGAGATGTTCAAAAACTCACTGGGTGCATGGCCGCATTAAACCGATTTATCTCACGGTTAGGAGAAAAGGGACTCCCTTTCTTCAAATTGCTTAAAGCCGGCGATAAATTTCAGTGGACGGAAGAAGCGGACAGGGCTTTTGAACAACTCAAAGGATACCTTACCAATTCACCCATACTGACGCCGCCAGGACCCTGGGAACCGATGATGCTGTATATTGCAGCCACCACACACGTCGTAAGCACGGCAATCGTGGTGGAGCGCAAAGACGACAAGCACATCTATCATACCCAGCGACCAGTCTACACATCAGCGAGGTACTCTCCGATTCAAAGGTCAGATACCCGCAAGTACAGAAATTACTCTACGCTCTACTTATATCCTCAAGAAAGCTACGGCATCACTTCGAAGCCCATGAGATCACAGTTGTTACGGATTTTCCTTTCGGAGAAATCCTCCACAATCGTGATGCTACTGGAAGAATCTCCAAGTGGGCAGTCGAACTGGGGGCACTCAACATCAAATTCACTCCCAGGAAGGCAATCAAGTCACAGGCTCTAGCCGATTTCATTGCCTGTTGACGCTGGTATCTATCAAAATTAAAGGATAAATAAATATGAAAAGGGCAAGAATTTGATCACCAACAAAGGTTTAGGGTTTCCACTGACAATATTCCATGAGTTTTGGTGAGTTATGATTCTGCAGGGACTAAAACAGGAAATCGGCACCGATAGCTTCCCATAGAAGGAAACCGTCGGGAGATAACGCAACCGCCACGTCGGGATACTTCTAGAAGACTCCAGAGAACACATAGAGACACCACGAGAAAGGGCGCCGCGGTCCACCTCCAGGTGGGACCGACCGGTCCCCTGGACCCACCGGTCGGTCCCCCCCTGGGCCCGCTGGTCTCCGTCTTCTGCAAGCTTCCTCCACCGACCTCTAGGATGCATCTTAGCCGTACCTTAAGTCGGTTTGATCCAACGGCCGCGGTTGATCCCTCAGGGCTATATAAGCAGCCCTAGACCCCCCTCTCCAGGCATCTCCATCTTCATTATTCATCTCCACATCAGAAACCCCTAGGGTTTCAATTAGAAATAGGTTTCGAGGTCCCTCTAGATGAATCTCTTCTAGTTCATCTAGAATTAGATCTAGTTCATCTAGTTGTAATCAAGAGCCAGCTATCAAGTAGAAGACTAGATTACCCCTCTAGTAGGCTTAGAACCTAGTCTTATTCTAGAACTGGAAGAGAGAGAGGAAGAGATCAAGACGGAGCTCCGGCCTGTCGGATTCAACTTCTTATCTTGTACCTGCGGATTCAAGTTCATCTTCAACTTGCTTCAGCGATTGTTTCGGTAATCAACGTCTATATTTAAGTTTGAGCTATTGTTCTTATTATTCTTAAGCTTTTGTGACTCTCTTTTGAGTACTTTAATTCTAGTCATTCTAGAGTTAGAGTTGTTGGATATGTAAGCGTGGTGCTTAGACTTGATAGCTCATATATGCCTCCTATAACGCCGGTAGTAGTGGTTGTTCGCAAGGGTGACTCTTATAGCCTTGTTGATTCTTCTATAGTCCACTTACCCGTGTGTAGGGCTCGTAGGATTATACATTTGCATAAAAGACTCATACTCTGTTTGGACCTTTATGGCACTTCCCCACTAAGAATAATATAAACATATCACTCTTAAATTGGAATTAGACAACCTTAGTAATCCCCTCTATGATTCTAGATTCTCCGTCCTGTTAGCTACTCAGGGGTTAGACTTGAGACTTAACACTATCCGTTCCTTTGGGTTTGATATTAAAACTGGGTTACTCTCGTGAAGTACTACATCGGTAGATGTTATCTGTGTGCGCTTGCGGATAAAGTAGAGTGTGCGTTAATTTTACCAACAAGCATTTATGGCGCCGTTGCCGGGGATAGAGTTTATCTCTACTCTTGGTAGCAACGTTAGTAAGTGTCAACAAGCATTTCTGGCGCCGTGCCGGGGAACGGTAGATCATTAAGTCTTAGTTTATCCTTGTAATCATACTTCTATCTTTTCCTTTTTTGTCCCTGTCTTTTCATTATTTTGTTTTCATTCTTATGAATGTTGTTTTTTAATTCCACTCTTATCTATCACTACTCCATGAACAAGCTATAACCAGTAGAATCCTTACATCCCATCATAATACCTGGTTATGAGCTATGCCTACCTTTCTGCTGCACTGTCCTTGTAATGAGCATAGAAATATAATTATATTCCTTCGGGTATTCTTGTCACTAACCTTTCCAGGTCTGGAGAAGAAAAGAACGAAGGAACAACAAACACAAGTTATGTCCCACCAATCATCATGCAACATTGAATTACATTCATCCAATCTTGATTTACAAAATCCAAGCTTGGGAATAGACTTTCTAAGAATATTTCTTGCCATGTTGCTATGTTGGTTGTCCCTACCTTTAGGATATGCTCATATACTAATCATACTCTTTCATCACCATCTGAATAAATCTCTACAATGTTTCATGATTCTTTATTTGTTATAGTATATTCTTTGGTTTTGAAGTATTATCATACACCTTTTAAATTAGGCATGGAGCTTAGTTTAACTTTTTCATGAATTAAAGTAAGACATGGTGTCTGGTTTGATTCTTGAGCTAAAAGGTGTGCTGATTTACCTCTAAAGGCTTTTAAATTAAGTATGGTGCTTAGGTTTAAATGCCTTCTAGATCAAATTAGACGTGGTGTCTAGGTTGATTTCTGAACTGATAGTATGCTATAGTAGATATTGGATATTTTGTTGGACTAACCCCTGCAGAAAAACTTTCAATATCAATTTTGGAAAGTCCGGAGATGAACTCACACTGGAGATGAAGCAAGGCGTACAATGAACTTCAACAACTCTTGCACAATGAAGACTCAGCTCATTTATCATGGATGAAAGAACTGTGAGTATCAAAGTTTATTTATTTTGTCTTCTACTGCAAGTTATCTTTTGCCTTGAATCATGTTAAAGTGCAGCCAACACATAAAATACTAGTCTATGCTAAAATAATCCTAAAAATATCTTTTTATTAGCATAGATGCAAAATACATAAGTTGTGGATAATAACCCATGCTTCAAATTCTTGCAATCCTTCGGGTATATGTCCACTAACATTACGTAGGAGAGAGATTTTGTTCATCCATGGTTTGGTCTGAACATTGAAGATCCAAAACTCAAACCATAGACCCATAAACCTACTCTCAGATCACAAAAGGTGCTAGCCTAGCTTTGAGTCTTGCTTAGGCGCTGATGACAAAAGGATGCAACTTACCTCGTATGAGACAACCTATGCCTGCAACCATCATTGCCCAAGACATCAAGATAAAAAGTGCGAAGTTATCCTCTTTTCTAATCAAGAGCTAG
Organism: Coix lacryma-jobi var. lacryma-jobi; assembly: GCA_009763385.1. NCBI lineage: Eukaryota > Viridiplantae > Streptophyta > Magnoliopsida > Poales > Poaceae > Coix > Coix lacryma-jobi. The sequence continues at coordinate 542,543 of VDCT01000421.1, read as the reverse complement.
CTTGGGAGACAAGATGGTACCATTACAACAATAGCAAGATCTACAAGTCAAACACATGAACATGTTGTTAGGAAGTCCATCTACATCACAAGCCAGCCTGGGAGAGACAATTCCGTTGTCTAGATGTGTTTGACAATCAAAGGGAGGAAGGAGAAAACCCAACTTCAAACATATTGATCTCCTACCCACCACTTTGATCAATACAAACCACTAGATGCTATCCCAGTCGAAAGAAAAGAATATGATCCACCACTCATTCTTGGAAGATCGTTCTTAAACACCATCAATGTTATCATCTTTATCGGACCTGGAGAAGTCAACTTTTGGATCTTTCGCTACACCTTCAACATCTACATCACTTATGAGCAGCCAAAGAGAACCAAGAGAAGACGTCGAAGGGAGAACCAACTGCCAAGAATGAGGAGGGCATCATGAAGGATGAAGCCACTGCACCACATGAGTTAGAAGATGAGAGATAATACCTGAGCCAGTAAATCAAGAAGAACAACCAATAAGATCTCCATCATCTAGACACTATTGAGAGGACAAGTCTCAATTGTGACATTACAAGACAAAAGACTCTCATGGAGGCACTCGAGTAGCAGCTCTAAATTCAAGTCTCTTGCCAACCCAATGATTAAAGGAAAACAAGAAAGGTTGACAAGAGAAGAATACTGAACTGTCCCTACATCCTCATAGTACAAGAAAGAGAGAGGATCCAAGTCAGCATACTCGAGGAACAATGTGCCTCACTGATAAGTCGACACATGGAGAAGGAAGGTCGATACCTCTAAAGATGATTCCACTGTGATCTTCCTCCTCTCAAGCACAATGTGAGACAAGCAAGAAAAGACAAGCAGCTAGACAAGAGAAGCTTCCACAAGGTGGTTCGACACATCACTCTTCAATTACAAAGTAACATTTCAAGGTAAGTAACCATCACTTTAAAAGCTTCTTCTTGATTCTAGTATGAACATAAATAAAGAACAAAATATGTTTAAGTTGCACATCACTTGATCCAACCTAATCAACTCAACATGTTCAGTCCTTTAATCTTTGTTCTTAGCTTACTCTCTTGAATCTCACTGTCTTAACTAAATGAGCTAAAATGTTTTGCATCTAACCTTTGGAAGATGATATATCTCAATCATGAAAAGATCGACACTTTATGCATAGATTATCCATCCTTGGGTTAAGTAATTTGATCTGTTAAATATTTTAAGATGCTACTTTCATGCTCACCCTCTGATCCTATCACTCATGTTAAGATTGAATAGAACACATAAACACAAGTTTGTCTTGTGCAATGTGCCTAAGGTTAGAGAGGAATAAACAAAACTTTTGGTTTGTTGGTGTTTTTCCACCAACAGAGCCTATGCACTTGATCTCTACCTTGTCTTTATGAGCAGGACACACTCTTGAGCAAAACATGGAGAAGTTTGTCACTCCCTAATTCTACAGAGTGAAGGTTCTAGATCTACAAGAACATGCACATTGAGCAAGATGCTGCCAACGTCCATAATTAACGCTTCACTTCAAATTGCTGGACGAACAAATGACATGAGTGACACCATATCATGAGGCATAAACAAGAAGGAATGATGGAGGACGTCGTAGTCAGAATTAGATGTCATGAAATCCCCACAGACTTCTTGATCCTCGAAATAAGAAGACGATGATGTCCACCTCATCCTAGGAAGACCGTTCCTCTACGCTACAAGTACAATCATCTACAAGAGGAAATCCATTTTTCACTTTCCTGGAGAAAAGGCACGATGCAACTTCATCAGCTACATGCCTAATGAAGCACCCAAGAAGAATAGAAGTGAAAGACGCCGCTCTCAAAGCCAAAGAAGACAAACTATCAAGAATAGAGAGGCCAATCATGAAGAGAAGAAGCTATCGACACTGTCCCAGAAAAGAAAGGAGAGAAACCTCAAGACAGTGAACCACAGGAAGTGAAGACTCAAACCAAGAAAGTATGGGAGAAAAATTCTGCACCTCAGAGGTACAATCAATAACAACTTTCCAAACGTCTGATATACCTTGGGAGGTCTGAACCAAGGGAAGGTCCGGTTCGTCGGACTAAATATCCGAACCTTCGCCAAAAGGTAAAAACCGGTAGTTATCCTAATATTTACTTTTCTACATATATCTCATATTTAATTCTTAGTCATTTATTGCATCATTATTTAATCCACAAACATTTTTATTTCTGCATTGCATTCGAAAACAAAATAAAAATAATTTATCTATACACTACATCATAAACCATAAAGCCTCATGTGAATAATTCTATGATATGAAAACCCGCAAGGATATTCACCTTGGTGTCATAAATAATAAAAATAAATGCATTCATCCTATTTTATTTTCTCTTGCATCATAAAAATACAAAAATATGAGAAAGAGATCTTACTGAAATTCTGAACAATTAAGGCTTGAGTGGCCAACCGCTAATGCTTAATCTGTTCCACAAGTTTTGTTGTCTATTTGAGTTTCACAGGATTTAAAAGGCCAAGAAAAGCTGACAAGCAAGTGAATGCTCCATCCACTGTTGGAGCACTGTCTCAACAAACATCAACATCAATCAAAGCTCTAATAGAGAAAGGACATATCCATTGCCAGTCTGCTACATTGCAAGATTGAACGACTACGTCAACATTCAGCTTGGGGAAAGGCACCCCATGTATCCGTGCACATGAAGGCTCACTATTATAAAAAAGAGACAAAAACATATGGGCACATGAAAGCTCAACGTTGTTAAGGGAACCAGCTTGGGGGAGACGCACCCCCGTTATCTTCGTGATTCAGGTATGTCTTTATTATTATTACTACTACTATTATTATGGCTTTTATATTATATCTTAAAGTGTGTTAGACTAAATAAATAAAATAGTGTGTCTAGTTTTGTTTAAGAAGTTGATAGCTAAAGAAGAACCCTCTCTCTAATCTTTTGCATGGAAATGATGAATAGTTGCCCTATCTAATTTCTTTCAAGCCTAGCCTTCAAAACATGAGTTCTCCTAATTAATAATGATGCCTTAAAATAAAATTAAATACATGGATGGCAAATACTTAATCTAAGGTCTAGGTAATTGGGATATGACATGTGATGATTTGAGATGCTATTATCTTGTTCTAAACAACACTAAAGTTCTGAAGATTTCTAAATATGAATATGACTAATAATTGCATTGAGTTAAATTAAGCTTTGTGACCCTGTGAGATGTTATCATACTATTGAATCAAGATCACTTACACATTTCGTCCATCTTTCGCATAAATGCTCATAATTATCTGTTGCTACCCTCTCAGAAGTTTGTTGGAAGCATGTGGCTATTAAAAAAAGAAGAAAAAAAAGAGAGAGATCCGAGGAAATAAAAAGGGACAAGAGTCCGAAACCTCAAAAAGATAGATCCCGAGGAAATAAAAGGGACAAGTGTCCAGAACCTCGAAAGAAATAAATAAAAAGAAAAAAAAAGAAAAAAATGTCAGAAAAAAATGGGCACGTGCCCGACAGTAGAATTAGCCTGATAGCCATATGTCTCTGATAAACAGAAGAGAGTGAATATATTCAAAAGAGCATCCGACTTCATTTTTCCATACACATGCACTTCTTGATTCAATGGTTGGTTGACTTTCTCTTTGGATCCATTGTTTAATTTGACAACATATGTATTAATGCTTTTGAAAATTAATTAAAACTCCAGGATAAAGGTGAAGTGAAAGAACTAGAGACATAGTGCTTGATTCGACTGTTCAATCTCTCAATTATTTAGGATCTAAGGTAAGAGTAATAAGCCCCATGAAGAAAACACATGATATGTTTGGAGAATTTTGTTTAACGGCAGGTATACTTGTTGGAAGTGAAGATATTGTAGCAACTCCTGATCCATTGTTAAGTTTTGGTTTTGCTAAGGGACTAGCAAAGGGTAAGCTTGGGGGAATTATTGACGCTGGTTATCTATCAAATTGAAGGATAAATAAATATGAAAGGGGCAAGAATTTGATCACCAACAAAGGGTTAGGGTTTCAACTGACAATATTCCATGAGTTTTGGTGAGTATGATGATTCTGCAGGGACTAAACCAGGAAATTGGCACCGATAGCTTCCCATAGAAGGAAACCGTCGGGAGATAACGCAACCGCCACGTCGGGATACTTCTAGAAGACTCCAGAGAACACATAGAGACACCACGAGAAAGGGCACCGCGGTCCACCTCCAGGTGGGACCGACCGGTCCCCTAGACCCACCGGTCGGTCCCCCCTGGGCCCGCTGGTCTCCGTCTTCTGCAAGCTTCCTCCACCGACCTCTAGGATGCATCTTAGCCGTACCTTAAGTCGGTTTGATCCAACGGCCGCGGTTGATCCCTCAGGGCTATATAAGCAGCCCTAGACCCCCCTCTCCAGGCATCTCCATCTTCATTATTCATCTCCACATCAGAAACTAGGGTTTCAATTAGAAGTAGAGGTCCCTCTAGATGAATCTCTTCTAGTTCATCTAGAATTAGATCTAGTTCATCTAGTTGTAATCAAGAGCCAGCTATCAAGTAGAAGACTAGATACCCTCTAGTAGGATTAGAACCTAGTCTTATTCTAGAACTGAAGAGAGAGAGAGAGAGAGGAAGAGATCAAGACGGAGCCGGCCTGTCGGATCAACTTCTTCATCTTGTACCTGCGGATTCAAGTTCATCTTCAACTTGCTTCAGCGATTGTTTCGGTAATCAACGTCTATATTTAAGTTTGAGCTATTGTTCTTATTATTCTTAAGCTTTGTGACTCTCTTTTGAGTACTTTAATTCTAGTCATTCTAGAGTTAGAGTTGTTGGATAGTGTAAGCGTGGTGCTTAGACTTGATAGCTCATATATGCCTCCTATAACGCCGGTAGTAGTGGTTGTTCGCAAGGGTGACTCTTATAGCCTTGTTGATTCTTCTATAGTCCACTTACCCGTGTGTAGGCTCGGTAGGATTATACATTTGCATAAAAGACTCATACTCTGTTTGTGACCTTTTATGGCAACTTCCCCACTAAGAATAATATAAACATATCACTCTTAAATTGGAATTAGACAACCTTAGTAATCCCCTCTATGATTCTAGATTCTCCGTCCTTGTTAGCTACTCAGGGGTTAGACTTGAGACTTAACACTATCCGTTCCTTTGGGTTCGATATTAAAACTGGGTTACTCTGGTGAAGTGCTACATCGGTAGATGTTATCTGTGCGCTTGCGGATAAAGTAGAGTGTGCGTTAATTTATACCAACAAGCATTTATGGCGCCGTTGCCGGGGATAGAGTTTATCTCTACTCTTGGTAGCGACGTTTAGTAAGTGTCAACATTGCCGAGTGGACAGAAATACAGCAGATCCAAGACGGCGCTATTCCTAATCATTGGAAGATGTACTTCGATGGGTCCCTCAAACTCGGAGGAGCAAGAGCCGGAGTACTACTTGTATCACCTGCTGGGGAGCAGCTCAAATACGTTCTGCAGATTGTGGCCTGCTACCAACAATGAAGCAGAATATGAAGTGCTACTCCACGGACTCAAGCTAGCAGTCGCATTGGGCATCAAGCGACTCTTAGTCTACGGCGACTCTTCTGTGGTTATTCACCAAGTCAACAAAGACTGGGATTGTACCAAGGAAACAATGAATGCCTATTGCACGGAAGTCCGTAAGTGGAAAAACACTTTTTGGGCTAGAGCTTATTCATATTACCGGGATCTCAATGTCGCAGCAGATATCCTAGCAAAATTGGGATCTGACAAAGCTCTAGTTCCTAGTGGTACCTTCGTACATGAGTTATCCAAGCCTTCAATCCAAGAGAAAGAAGAGGCTGAGCCAGCGCCCTCCACTTAGGTTCTAACTCTAGCTCCCGACTGGACACGAGCTTTTATTGACTACTTCAAAGAGCATAAACTGCCAAGTGACAAAACCACCGCAGAACAAGTCACCAGACGTAGCAAAAACTATGTACTAGTCGGGGACAGGCTATATCGACGCGGAGCTTCATCAGGAGTCCTCCTCAAATGCATTTCACCCAAAGAAGGCAGGGAAATCCTAAATGAAGTTCACTCCGGGTGTTGTGGCAACCATGCAGCATCAAGAACACTAGTCGGAAAAATCTTCAGGTCAGGGTACTATTGGCCCTCAGCCTTGAAGGATGCAGAAGACCTAGTCCGCCGCTGTCAATCATGCCAGTTTTTCATCAAGCAGCAGCATGTACCTGCGCACGAGTTGATCTGCATCCCTCCATCATGGCCTTTCTCATGTTGGGGACTCGACATGGTGGGTCCTATTAAGCGAGCCCCAGGTGGATTCGAGTACATCTACGTTGCAATTGACAAGTTCACCAAGTGGATTGAGTATATGCCATTGGTCAAGTTCAATGCATCCAAGTCAGTACAGTTTATGTAGAGCATCTTCCACCGCTTTGGAATGCCACATAGAATCATCACCGACCTGGGATCACCCTTTACAGCCATCGAGTTCAAGTCATGGGCCGGCGACTACGGAATCAAGATAGACTATGCATCAGTAGCCCATCCTCAATCCAACGGCCAAGTTAAACAAGCAAATGCCCTGATTTTTGCCGGATTAAAACCAAGGCTTTTTGACCTCCTAAAAGATCACGGCGGCAAGTGGGTTGAAGAGTTACCCAAGGTAGTCTGGGGGCTGCGAACGCAACGAAGTCGGGCAACAGGTCAAACCCCTTCTTCATGGTATATGGCACTGAGGCAATCCTCCCAGCTGACTTGATCTGGAACTCCCCACGCATCGAGCAATACAATGAAGGCGGAGCAGATGACACCAGGCGGTTAGAAGTCGATAGTCTCGAAGAAGCACGACTCACCGCACTCTTCCAGTCAGCAAGATACCTTCAAGGGATGAGGCGCTACTATGACAAGAACGTCCATCACCGTACCTTCCAAGTAGGCGACCTGGTCCTGAAGAAAATTCAGAATACAACAGGGCGCCACAAGCTCATGAGTCTGTGGGAAGGACCCTACATAGTATCCAAAGTAACAAGACCCGGGTCATTTGAGCTAGTCACTGAAGATGGATCTCCATTGCCAAATTCATGGAACATTGAACACTTGAAGAAATTCCATACTTAAGGACTATGCTACAATCCTGACTCAGGGCAATTGTATTTATTAGTCGGATATTAATAAAGTTTGGAGTTCATCAGAAATAAAAACTTTCAAATTATCCAGGCTTTTTCTACATCTCATCACGACTACTTAGTCGCATAAAAATCTCTGCAATAGCAGGGCTCACCACCGACTAATATTTAATATTACTCGGATGGATGGTTCAGCGGTAACCATTCTCGAGTTACGAGCTTCGAGCTCAATACAACTCACAAGGTAGTACGGCTTAACACCCGGCTATCAGCCCATAGTGAATATGGTATCTATAGTAGTAGATACTAGTTCCTATAAGGCATAACAAGGTGGGGTAGGGGTAGTACTCGCCCTGTTACTGGACAGAGGTCCACCTACCTTCGCACCCAAGCTGCGATCATCAAGAGGATATGATCCACCCAGAAGGAACCATCGTTACGGTCCTTCAAGAGGTGGCTGGTCAGAATTATCCCTTGAACAAGGGTACTAAGAGTAGTACTCGGGCAAGACTAAGTTCTCTATATGATCGTTATAAGACTACTAGAGAAACGAAGTCACACGACCCAAACCCAAGTGCTAGAGAGCACCCGGATAGACTTGTCTCATAAGACGTCTGGTCATACATCCACATTAAGATAGAAACAACCATTGACGAGAAATTTCTTGCAATGACGAGTTGATACGAACTTCACAAAGATTCAAAAGTAACTAATACTTTGTTTCTTTATATTTTACAATAACTGTTTCCAGGGAATACAAGCGGCAATCAAACGATCAAGGAGGCTAAGCTACTCTACAAGATCTAAAATCTGCGAGTACTCCTCCGCCGCGGTCTTCACCTCCTCTTGCATCGCTGCAAGGTCCTCGTCGCCTTTACCTTCAGGAAGGGTCATCAGAGCGGACAAGTCGAAAGACAGCAGATGCAACCGCAGCAGCATCGCCATCAGACCTTGCACCACAGAAGTCGACATATCCTTGATATATTGAGCCAGTCGTCCAGGCGCAGCCTTGGCCCGATCAATCAAAGTTTCTTCGACTCCTCCTGGTACCGGAATCATGTTCAGGATGGGCTCGATGGCATGTTCCAAGGCCTTCAAGGAAGCTTGCGAAGACTCAAGGGCTTCCCGCGACTCCTTCGTAGACTTCATAGCCTGCAGAAGGTCCCGGTCAGCTCCCTCACGCATCAATTTGACTTCCTGAAGAGTACTTTGCGCACTAGCAAATACCTCCTCAAGCTCCACCTGCTTCCGGTTGAATGCATTCTGCCACCCAGAAGCCAGCTTATTCGCATCTGCATAAATATCAGTTGGTTACTATATCATTAGCTAACAAAAAGGAGCAGACTGGCACAGAAACTTCAAGTTTACCCTCAAGCTGCTTTTTGGAAGTCTTCTTCAGCTCCTTCATCTTCTGCTCCATAGAGGAAGCTTTGGCTATTAGCCCAACCTCACGGTCGTTAGCAGCGTCACGCTCTGCCACCACTTCCTTGAGGCTGCCTTGGAGTTCATTGATGCGGTTATGCAGAACCTGGGTAGCTACTTTTTGACTGATCTGGTCCTGGGCAATGTAGTCCCGAGCTCTTGGTTCTCACGGGACATCTCCTGGCGAATCCGGGTGACCTGATCCTTAACCTTGAAGTCAAAGGCCTGCATACAAACAATATTGTGAGTACTCGGATGCGACTACAGTACAACAAGAATAAATTGAGAATCTTACCTCAACAAATTGGTGAAGGGCTTCAACAGGAGCCCTCACTTGATCGCTCAGCTCCTTCAGTCGGGTGAGGTCTGATTATACCCTGATACATCGAGAGTCGCCCCTTGGCGCGAGGACACGGGCGCATCTAGGGACCCTCCCTGTTGATGAGTTGAAGTTTCAGCACGAATATCCATCAAAACCATCTCCAGGGTTGGTTCATCCGGCCGTCGTGTGCGGAAAAACCAGTCATTGAACACTCGGTCAAACTCCAACTGAGCAGGAGAACGAAAGATGGAGAATGGCACACCAACCTGAGGCAAGGGGAGAACATCTGCTTCAGGTGCCACATCAATCTGTGACCTGGATGAAGAGGAGCCGGGCAGCGGATCTACCTGGCTAAAAGTCGGTGGGATGCTGGATTCATCCTTGCTCAGCATCTCCGACTCCTCTACCACCTGGGGCTCAGGAACGGCACTCGAGCTCACGGTAGCCGATTTCGTTTTCCTACAATAGAGGAGTATTTATGATTAATTCCAGCAGTGTGCGAGCACTCTAAAAGTATAGTTCTGTAACTTACTTTACAAGCTTCAAAGGTCGAGGCAACCTCAAGAGAGGTTTTGGTAGTAATGGGTCTGGAATCGGAGCTTCTTCAAGGATCGCGTCGCTCGAAGCCCCTTGTGTTGCCTCAGCATCTGTTACAAAAATAGATATAAGACCAAAATTTATCAATCCAAATACAAAAAGAGTACAAGGTACTCGGGTTTCCCCCTTACCAAGAGCACCCATATTACAGTGCTTTTCAGCCAGAGCTGGTGACAAAAGTACTTTTCGAATAGCACGGCGCCTACCAGTGCGAGCCTTCTTTGGGATAGTTTCCCCGGCGTCTTGAAGTGGAGTCGGTGACCTCTTCCGGCTACTCTCGGCTTCTGGGTCTATAAGCATGACATCCGAGTCAGTTGAATCTGTGTCAAGCCAGTCAAGATCTTCAGGAGAGCTTGGTTTGGTGGGAAGGTCCTCACTTCGGATAGGACCCTCCAGAACTATGCCTCCACCTTCTTCAGTAGCCGGAGGCAGGGGAGGGCAATCATTGTTATCTCTTCCCTAGCCCTACAAGAGAAGAGCATTCAGTCAAGTCAGAAGGATATCTATTTAGAACCTCGAAGACATGATAGGACAACAACTCACCTGAGGAGGCGGGTTGATGGCGCAGAATGTCGTCATCACCGGAACAAGGTGTTCACGGCTCTTGAGCAGTCGGTTCACCCTCCTCAGGATCTCATGATCAGGCAGCTGTTCGGCGTCATGACGACCAGGGTCTTGTATACCCAGGTACTCGAAGCCAAAATTGGCTCATTGTTGAAGAGGATGGATGCGCCGTGCAACAAAGTCTTGGACGACGGTGTACCCGGTCAATCCACTGATTATCAACCCATCTATCATATCAAGGAGGGGTCGGATAGTTTCTAATTCCTCATTAGTAATCTGGTCCTTCCATTCACGGCACTTCTGCGGCGGCCATCCATCATGACGACGAAGAGCTAGCGGGGGATTACCCATGTAGAACCATCCGGCAGCCCAGTCTCATACAGAATCCGACAACTCAACGGTTATATACTGGCTAGCTACTTCCAATCTAACCTGGATACTAGCTCCTCCGACTACTTGACGCTAGCATCACTGGGCTGACACTTAACCCAGAAGAAGTAGCGGAAAAGAGTAAAATGGGACAAATTCCCAGAAAAGCTTCACATAGGGGTGAAGATTGCAATATGAAGACACGCATTAGGAGTAATATGGTTGAGAGTCAAACCATAATAATGCAGCAATCCACGGAGAAAGTCAGAAGCAGGAAGCCCGAATCCTCGCTCCACGAACGACTTGAACATGACGATCTCAATTGTGTTGGGGGCGGGAGCACGATGGCCAGAAGGTACTCGCCATCCGTCAAGAGGTTGTGCTCGCAGTAATCCCTGTTCTGCTAACCACGCCAACTCCGTCACCGTGGTATCTGGCTGTTTCCAAGCTAGTACATCAGTATGAGGGCATGGATGCTTTGGCCTTCCAGTGGTGGTGATCCTAGGCTTTTCTTCTCCGTAGCAGTTTGTCTCTTGGGACCCATGTTGGTGATGAGAGATTTCTTGCGCATCAACTGAGGATTGGCTAGGGGATTTGTAACTCTGAAGGCAAAAGCTTGATGAAAGCGTGAGGAATATACAAGCCCGACGGCGGCTTATTATAGATCTGTTTCTTTTTCGGCGGCAACCGTTCACTCTCACATAATGGCGTCAAAGAGATGACTGTTCAAAACCCTAACGGCTGGAGGAATGCTACAGGACGGGCGTCAGCAGCCACAGTCAACAGACAAGTTCCCTTCTTTCACAAGACAAACTTAGTAATTGGAAATCAAGAAAAAGGACTCGGAAAATATTCCAAGTACCCGGATCTTATTTATTATACTCGGACTTACACAGAGATACATGAAAACATCTGAGATACAGCAACTACCAACACAAGTACCATCAGGATGTAAAACTCTACTCTAGTACAATCAAGGTACAGAGTCTTGATGCCTAATGCACCAAGGACTGGGTTCAGTGAGACGCAGTAAAGTAAAGTAGACACAGAACCTTGGGTACACACATGAGCCTTTTCAGTGTGTCCCAAGGGGGTCTCACGCACCGCCCAATGCTCAAGGAACTCGGGGAAGACCATCACCCTCGCCGCCCTTTTGACAACCTGTGACTCGAGGTTATCTATGAGTGGTAGTCACAAGAGTTCTTCTAGGCGCACCTCTGTATCCCTCTGCTCGCGACCACTTGGAAACCACCCTAGCGGATGGTCCCTTCACAAGAGTTCTTCTGGGCACTTCATCTACTCTACAAAAGGAAAACGCCCGGGGGCTCGGCCATCTCAGCTACTGATATTACAATACTCATGAGGCTAACAGAAGTCATACACTCCTAAAGGATATGAACTCCTTGCTTCCTAGGCAGGGTATTTATAGGCGGCTTCTTCTTGGTATGGACATAGTTCATCAACAAGAGTGTCCGCCGGAGCAATAATTCAACAATGTACTGTGGTGCACGTGAAGCCTGGCATTGGTAATAGAGTTGATTCTCATACGAACTTCAAGACGAAGATGACAAGTTTGCAGTTGCAGAAAACGACCAAATATCATTATTACGTACAGCTGGAACAGTCACCGGTCAATTATTGTTGGCCTCATGGTAATTTTTATTCAGTGGGGGTGATAAGGGATGTTTGTTGAAAACATTACCCACCTGAAGCTGAATATTTATTACTTGGACAGTTTTAGCAACGAATTGGTGTCATGTTCGACTCCTCAAGACCTTAATAGATTACCTGATCATATATTTTGAAGACCCCAAGAACAACTACTATAGTACTCGGAACTTAGGCTCGGGGGCTGCAGCGTATAATCTATAAAGGAAATGTTTTTTCTTATTCAAGAATACTCGGAAAAGGCTCCAAAGATCCTCAAAGTTATTGTAAAAACAAGAGGCTCGGGGGCTACACCCTATGGGTGCACTTTTTGAGAAAAAAAAAGTGCACGCCATGGAATTTCCGTAACTTCGGAGCACTTCAAGATTTCTCAAGACATTACTCGGAGATTCTCAAGAAGAAACTGGAAGATAACGTCGTGAAGAAATGACGAAGAGCTCAGGGGCTTGACGGACTAGGATGTCAGAGATGTCATCAGGTAATGATTACTCCGACTAATCCCGGACGACACGGGAGATCCGAAGACTTGTTACGAAGTGTACTTGGATTAGGACTCTCGTTGTAACTTAGTCGAGTTCTTAAAAGAAGTCTTGTAATTAGAATAGGACTCCTTGATGTAATCGACTAGGACTCGGCCTGCGCTATGACTTACCCGGATATATAAGGGGAAGTGGGCGCAGGCTCCAGACGATCGAACATTGAATCATAATCATACACAAGGCACACGCCGCAATGGACTAAGGTATTACGCTATTTAGCGGCCTGAACCAGTATAATCGTTGTCCGTGTGTACTCGCCGAGTCCTACGAACGCCGATCCCCACCGAACAAATCGTCTGAGATTACTCAAGACGAGTTGCCGGTTAACAAACACCGACACCTTTGTCCCAGAAAATCAACCCAAGAGCAAAACCAATTCGTGTGATGTCCACGACCCAAGAGAATGGGTGGATGTTCCCTAGGAACACAGCGGGACACCACAAAAACTCACCCGCCCAAGTTCACGCAAGTCAACTAGTGACAGGATGAGCTTTGGGTAACCTCAACCTCACCCAAGCAACGCGAGGGGGATTCAGGCTATTTTGCAAAGCGGGAAGCCTGATTTCTGTAGAGCATGAAGTCAGAAATCCAACGCAAAAACCCAAAATCAAATCTGAAGTCGAACAAGCAAACTGTGGACGAAACAGTGCTGAAGTCATAGCTTCGGACGCTGGCCTGCGTCCGATGGACAGTCACCGGACGCGTTCGATGCAAAATGACCCTGTTTGGAACCTTACTGGACTGCCATCGGAGGCTGGCTACAGTGAACCTTCAGCGTCCGATGCCTAACCCCCGGACGCGTCCGATGGCAACGGACGGTCCGATGGTCAGCGTCCGATGCTCCTTCAAAAATGCAGACTTTTGACACGTGGCACCTGCGCGTCCGATGCCAAGTACTCAGCGTCTGATGCCCCCGACCTGAGCGTCCGATGCCCCGAAATTGCACAGTTCTTCCGCGGATTCAACCCGATCTCTTCTGAATCAAAAGCTCTAAGGCTTAGACTTCGTATGAGGAGTTTCAAAGAGGTTAGTGAGCTATCCCAAAGAGATCATGGCTCGAACCTAACTTCAAATCGGTGAATCGGAAGAATTCGAGGCAAAAAGAACAAAACTCGATCCGAAATGAAAATCGACTGATCTACTAGCTCGTGAGGTTAGAAGTGAATTCCTTCGGTGGAAAGAGGTGCCTCAATCTAGAACAACTCAGTTCAAACGGAATCGAAAAAGACGCAACGAGTAAGGAGATCGATCACCGGGAAATTCGTGGAGAAAAGCAAACCGTGAAGAACAACACAAAAACGTGAATCACAACCACGAATTTGCAACTGTGTGGCTACCACACACTACAATAGTGAGATTATGGTCTCACTTCCTCAAAATCTCATGAACACAGAGGTATGGTTCTCTGTGGATCTCAGTAGCTACAGCAGGGATGTGGGAGAGCAGGAAACCCTAAGTGGAGAATAGCAAATGACTGAGATGGGATGGGAGGTGGGTGTCTCCCTCTACTTATCCTAATTCTAGTTTCCACTCTACCCCTACTTAATTACAGAGCGAACCAGCTAAACCCTAAGGTTATTCTAGACCAACTCGAAGTGGATGCTGATCCGACGGCCACGCCCGCACAACAGGTAGCGTTGCCTCAACGCAACCTCACCGATTGCCGCCACGTGCCGCCATCGCTCTGCTCATCCTTTTCACGGACCTCGCCCCCGGTTTTGAGGCTGAAACCGGGAAACCTGTCTTCACGACCAACCCCCGTTTTGAGGCCCAAACCTGGAAACCGTCCCAGCCCGAGTTTTGTGGCCCAAACTCGGAAACCGGCCGCACCCAGGTTTTGTGGCCCAAACCTGGAAACCGTCCACCGGTGGTTTTTCTGTGGCTCAACCACCAAACCGACGCTGTAGAGGGGATGCACCGCCCGTGCACCCTGTCCACCGACACATGTCCCCAGGTCCTCGACCCGAGCAACGCTGTGTCCCGCAAGTCTCCGCTCGTCGCTGTCCCAGGCTGTCAGCCACCACAGCTGATCCTCAGGCCACCGGTCCCTCAGTCCAAGCCTCACGTCCGCCCTTCGCCGCTCCTGGTCCATCGGCACGACACGTCTCTACTTGACCTTCACCTTGCCTTCGATCACTGTCTCTGAGCTCGACACCTGCACAACACAAGCCAAAGAACATGCGCATCAAACCAGTTGACAATCACTCATCACTCAAGATCCGGCATACACCCATGTATCCGCAAATGGGGCAGCTAGTGGAGTTGACTCGGGATCACCCCAATCGGCGTCTTCCTGCTCCTCCTCCACAAAGATGGTCTCTCCCAGCTCATGTTCTCCTGCAACATCAAAAGCAAAAGAAAAAGAAACACAATGCATAGTCTCATCGAATGTGACCTCGTAGGTCTCCACTATCCGGTTAGTCTCAAGGTTAAGAACTCGATAAGCGCGAGAATGCAAAGCATAACCAAGAAACACACCATCAGTAGAACGAGATTCAAATTTATCCAAATTGTCTTGCTTCAGGATGAAGCACTTGCACCCAAACACCTGAAAATGATACACCTTGGGTACCCATCCAAAATGCAACTCATAAAAGTCTTTTTCATGAAAGCACGAAGAAAGATGCGATTTGAATCATGGCAAGCGGTGTTGATCGCCTCAGCCCAAAAACGCCTAGGAGTCCTATGCTCATCGAGCATCGTCCTGGCCATCTCAACAAGGGTCCGGTTCTTGCGCTCAACAACGTCGTTCTGCTGGGGGACATAAGGAGAAGACAACTGATGCTCAATACCATGAGAAGAACAAAAAGAGGTAAACTGTGAGTTAATAAACTCAGTACCATTATCGCTACAAATAGCTCTAATAGTATCAGGGGGAAACTCAGTTTTCAACCTCAAAATCAAATCTCGAGCAAAAGAAAAAGCCTCGTCCTTAGCCTCCATGAAGAACACCCAGGAGTACCTCGAAAAATCGTCCACGATCACTAGAACATACCACTTCCCACCTGTTGAGCAAACCCAAGCTGGACCAACTGTGTCCATGTGTAAAAGCTCGTCAGGTTGCTTGGTCATCACCTGATTAACAGGTGGGTGAGAAGCAGCAACCATCTTCCCGTGACGACAAGGGTGGCAAACATGGTCCTTCTGAAATTTCAGCTTGGGCAATCCTTGGATTAGGCCAAGTGAGCTAAGTCTTGCAAGCAAGTCAAAGCTTAAATGACCAAGTCTCCTATGCCACTTCCATAGATCAGAAGAAGGATCGGCCACCAAACATCTAGAAGAGCCAAAGAACGAGAAAATCGGCTTGGAAAACACGGCCAAAGGGGATGACCCAACAAACAAGGTCTCCCCGAGAATCCAAAACTCTACTCGAGTTGTCCTTAAAGCGCACTTCATAACCGTCCTCAAGAAGTTCCGAAACAGAAAGCAAATTAAAGTGCAAATTCGAAACCAAAGCAACATCCTTGAGAACAAAATTCTTGTTAAGTCGGATAGACCCACGAGAAACAACCTTACCTCTACCACTATCCCCGAAGGTGATGTACTCCTTATGTACAACGAGGTCTAGGCTGGAGAACCATTCTTCTTTTCGTTCATGTGGCGCGAACACCCGGAATCCATGAGCCACATGTTCTCCAGCCGAAGTTCCTGCATCAATAGAAAGGCAGGAAATGAGCATATGGCACAACACTGGGGTTAGTATACTGAGAAGGATATCAGTGTTGTGTCATAGGCCGAGAAAAAGTGTTAGGAGAAACACCAAACTGACCTCGTCCCATGGGTGGATAGCAATCACCACCAAACTGAAAGGATGGTCCGCTATGGAACAGAAAACCTCCAAACTCACCTCCTCGGTCATCTAAGAAGCAAAATAGTGTTGCACTGTCTACCGCCAAAGCCGAATATATATTAGCGGGTATTTGTTGTACACAATTGTTATGGATGAAAGCTACATTGCAAGATTATGGAGTCAAGGTTGGACAAGTCCATTGTTTTGTGATAATGAGTGCCGTCAAAATAGCCACCAACCTAGTTCAACATTCAAGGACAAGCACATTGATATAAGACATCACTTCATTAGAGATCATCAAGCCAAGAAGGACATATCTATTGAGAGTTTGGGCACCGATGATCAACTTGCCGATATCTTCACCAAGCCACTAGATGAGAGAAGATTTTGCAAGCTAAGGAATTAATTGAATATCCTAGACTTCTCCAACATGAGTTGAATGCACCCCCACACATGACATGCCTCTCTTTCAACAAAAGCAAAGGTGAAATTGCTTGGCATATGCATTCATTCTTATTAGGATATGTTCTAGTTCATATAGCTATGACATTCTTTAATTAGGCTCATTCATGGTAACTCAAATGAATTTGAAGTATATATGGTACCACTATTGCTTCTATGTTTGATCGACTTGATCTAGTGGTAACATATAACTTGTTTGTGAGCTTGTAACTCTAGTGTTTGATCTAGTAAGTGAGCAATAATGTTTAACTAATGTGAGTAAGATAACCATTAAAAGATGTGTGAAGAAGCTTACTCTAGAGCAATTGTGTCAAATATGTTATGTTCATGAGCTAGATTAAGCAACAATTTGACCTAGCTTGATCTCCTCAAATGAATCTCATGATAAGATATCTCCTTCCAATAAAACTTGTCTACCCTTTATGTTAATTGTTGCCAAGGGGGAGAATTGGGTTACTTACAAAGATGAACAGGGGAGATAAAGTAAAGGAGGGGGAGTCAAGTAGGTTTGAGAGTTTCAAGTGGTTTGGAGCTTGGTCAATTAAAATTTGAGCACACAAATAGGGGGAGCAAGCTCATAGACTTGATTGTTGCATTTGAAATGTGCATATTCGTATGTTTGATTGCATTACATAAGCTATTTAATTGATATTCATGCTTATGTGGTGAATGCTAGTATTAGAACAAGATTGATGATATGATTTACTAGCATTTATAGAATGACAATTAGACATATTTGTGTTTCAAGTGGATCAAGAATCTTTTATTAATGTTGATCTCACCGGGTTCTTGAGTTTTGATTTATGTCTAGCTACAAATAGTGCTAAGGATGGTATAACATGTGCACTCCGATGGTATCACGCTTCAAAGGTCCATTCTTATGCCTTAGCATCATTGTTGGTAGTATTGCTAACCCACATTTCATATCCATACATATGTGCAAATTTTAGAACCAAACTCTAGCACATATGTAGGGGGGCTAATACTATCAATGTGGTTAACTATAAGGGATGACGCCTTCTATGACAATTAGAGGGTTTCTCTTGTCATAGAAGGCCCGTCACTAAGGACCTTCTGTGACAATTTTTATGACAATTTTGATTTGTGACAGTTTTTGTGACAATTATAATTGTCATAGCTCACAAATTATCATAAAAATAGCTTGTAATTGTCACAGAAGATCCTTAGTGATGGGCCTTCTATGACAAGAGATTTGTCATAGAAGGCCTAATTTTCTATGACAAGTAATTACTCAAATTTAAATCACATATCTTTGTAAAGGTTGTCATCAATTACCAAAAAGGGGGAGATTGAAAGCCCTAGTTTGGTTTTGGTTAATTGATGAAACTTATTTGGTCTAATCCTATTGCTAAGCATGTGTGTAGCTATTAAGAAAGGATTAAGACCAAGCAAGGTGTGGAGCTAGCAAGGTGGCAACCATGGAGAAGATGGTGATGGCCACATCCACTCAAGAGATCAAGTGCTCTACACCTGGTGAATTGGAAGAAGAAGAGAAGAGATGGAGCAAATAAGCCCAAAGACAAAGGTATAACCTATAGGACTCTTTGTTATTTGGTGATCAAGACACATAGCGAGTGTAATCACATTTAGGATAGATAGTCGTACTATGAAGAGGAGATAATTCACGGCTTATGCGGTGTTCAAGTGCCACTAGGAGTTCTCTAACATATTGATGCTATAGACCTAGTTAGTCACTAACACAACCCTTGGAAAATGCTTTGCAAAATGCTAACACACATGCATAAGTGGTGAAATACTTTAGTGTTAGCACATGGAAGCAAGGGTAGAAGTTAGAAAGCGAAAGGTGCTGAGTTATGGACATCGGACTCTGAGGCAGGCAGCATCGGATGCTGGCCTGACGCGTCCGATGGCAAACCCTAAATCAGTGTGATGCAACAAGTTGCATCGGATGCTGCGTTGGACGTTGAGAAATCACTATCTGAGTCCGATGCTGGTGACGTGGCGCGAGCTAACTTAGTAGGGAGCATCGGATGCTAGCCTGTGTCCAATGAGGTCACATCGGACATGTCCGATGTGATTTCGACCTCTCTGAAAGCTCTCTAGACACCATCAGATGTAGGTCCTTAGCGTCTGATGCTAAGGGCCCAACGCGTCTGATGTGGGGCTGATTTGTGTTGAAAAGAGTGAATGGTATCAGAGCATCCGATGCTCTGGCTTCGGCGCGTCCGATGTCACTTTAACAGTGGCGCAAAGTGAAGTAGCCATTGGGATCGGGCGACTCGAATTCATAACAGAGGGACATGTGGCTCCATTGGGAGCATCGGACGCTGGCCAACGTTTGATGGCCCCAACGTCGGAGCATCTGATGCCTGTATTTTTAGCCCAACGGCTAGCCCGACTTGTGTGGGCTATTTAAATGGCTTGGCCGGCTCACTTGGGTTATCTCTTGCACATTTTGATCTCTAAGCATCCTTGTAAGCATAGCCAAGCCCCGCACTCATCTCTAGTGTTGACTTGATCATTGCTAGTGAGATTGAGTGATCTAGTGCTAAAATTTGAAAAAGTTCATTCTAGTGACACTAGTTCTTCGCATTAGCATTGAGTTTCTTGTTACTCTTGGCATTTGGTGGCTTGGAGGCGATTAGGTGGAGTTGGCAAGATTGGTGAATGTTCTTGGCCACCACCGAGTTGATTGTGAGGGGTTTTTCGGGCCTAATCCCCGCCGGAGAGGCGAAAGACACCCCTAGTGGATTGCTCATGTCATTGAGCTACCTCTCTTGTGGTAGATTTTGTGGGGCTTGTGTAGTTTGCCGTGGTGCCAATTACCCACTAGATCACCAAGAGTTGGTCAACACAACGGGGAGTAGCGTGCTGGCAAGAACGTGAACTCGGGATAAATATTTGAGTCACGCGTGCTATATTGTGTGATTGATCTCATCAATGATTGGACTTCATTCCCATTCTTGGTGATTGGTTCTTCATCTATCTTATTCATCGGTGATTGGTTCTACAAAGGTGATCCTCAAGGCTCGGTGATAAACTTTCTACTAGCTCATTTCATTGTGATATTTACTCTCATTGAGCTAGTTCATTGTATATCTTTTGTATATATATAGTTTGTTGATAGTCTTGCTCACTTTTGTTTATAGCATATATCTTGTGTCGATTACTTATAGTTCATCCTCTTAGCCTTTATCTATATCTTGTGTCATTTATCTTGCTAGATATAACCTAGGTAGAAATCTTGTTGCTCACTTTTCTAGCGAATCAATTACTTGTGCTACACTACACCTAGTTTATACTCTTGATCACTAGTATAAACTTATTTGATATTGTGTGGCATAAGAGATATTAGGTAGAATTATTGGATAGGTGGCTTGCAACATACTCATTAGGCTAGTGCATAAAACTTCGTTATTTGTGTTGCTAATAATGTTTGCCTAAGTGATTTTTTATATTTTTAATTAGACTATTCACCCCCTCTAGCCAATTGGACCTTTCAACATGGATTTGATAAAATAGCAATGCTTTTTCCATTATACATGTAGAGAAAAAATTATACACGTAAACCTAGAAAATGAAGGAGATCTGATTTAACATTGCTTAGATTTCGTCAAACGTATCAAACATAGCATAAGGCCATCCTCAATGCAAGTTTTATGTCCCTGTTTCCAATGCACTTAAATTTTGGAAACAGTGTAGAAGAGTTTCATCCCCAGAAAACTCGCTCTACTCCCATAAAACTCTCATCACCTCTCTTTTCATTAATATAGTGACATGTCAACATATTTAATGCTCATGAAACTCTATGAAATCACCATTGAGACTGGCCTAATAAATACTCTTTTATCAAAAAAGTGTTTTTTATATGTGTTGGGTGCTACACTATCAAACAATATAGACTTATGCTTCTACACAAGGGTTTAGAGAAATATGGCCAAAAGGTCAACCAAACATTATTGTGCTATAGACAAACCGCAGTTTATGAACATTGCCATGCAATATGTCGAGTGACCATGTCCGCACAAAAGATACGAACACATGATTTAGGATCGGTATATCAGCAATCCACGCTATTTAGAGATTATTGTTCAACACAATAGACATCACATGCTTTATATCTAAGATCATTGCATCAATAAATATAAAATATCTTTATATATAGGCTTTGTTTGACAAGATTTATTTGTTGAGGCTGGTGTTGTTTTGTTGTGACTTATGAGAGAAAAACACTATTTCATATTTGAAAAGTAGGATAGATTTCTAGTGATTAGCTCACACAACCTTATTTTCACTTCTGTAAGTAGAAGATTAGCATTCAGAAGATTTGTCAAGGAAATCCTAAACACAATCAAGGTTTTCACTCTTGTACGTAGAAGACCAGCATGCAGGAGATTTGTCGAGGAAATTCCAAGCATGGTCAGGGTATCTCGGGGTATTTAGTTGTCAGAACTAAAGTTTAGTCCTAGTCATATTAGATGTTAAAATACTAATTTAGAACATTAAACATAAACAAATTACACAGATTGAGACTAATTTGTGAGATGAATTTATTAAACCTAATTAGTCCATGATTTGATAATGTGGTGCTACAGTAAATATGTGCATATATGCTAATGATGAATTAATTAGATTTAATAGATCAATATCATGAATTAGTCTTTATGTATATGTAATTAGTTTTATAATTAGTTTATATCTGGTCTTCCTAGATAGTATCTGAATATTCGATGCAATTCGATGCGATAAAGACTAAACTCTAATCCGCCCATCAAACACCCCCAGGCCGACGTTGGTCCCGATCACTCTCATTCGCATGCCCACAAAATTCAGCTCCTGCTGTAATGTGCTGTCCTCACGCTCACGATGGCTGCGCGGCCTGGCTGGTGACAATCTGTGATGTGCTGTCCTCACGCTCACGATGGCTGCAGGCCTGGCTGATGACAATCAGAAACATCATGGCCACATCACCAAATGGAAAAGGAGAAGAGTCAACAGTCAACACCGTGTGGCATTATTAGTAGCAGTAACGGAAACGAAAACAAATGTTGATAGGATCAGACAAACTTTTTTCGAGAGGAGGCGAAGCGACAACCATCCGACGGAGACGAGGACGGACGAACATCGGCCGCCGCTGCCAAGGATGCGGGCGGGGGCCTCGTGTGTGTCGTATCGTATCTTATGGTTTCTCTCTTTCTTCCTCCCGAGCGCGAGCGTGAGCGTGAGTAGCAGCAGCAGCAAAGGAGAGCAACACCGTTCCCTTTACCAACCCACCATCATCGCCCCCACAAGCGCAGGCAGCTCCACCACCCGATCGATCTCCATCATCTACTCGTCATTCCTCCACCTCGCCGCTCGCCTCCTCCACCCTTCTCCCGTCCCCGTCCGCTACCAAACCCTAGCTTTACCTACCCTTCCCACTCCTCCCCCCGGAGGCGGGCGGCTCGCGCGCCATTTTCTCCGCCCGACTTTCGCACAAGGTGAGACTCCGCTTCTCCACCCTAAAAACCCTACTCTTGGATTCGGGGGATCCGGCTGCGCGCGGATCTTCTCTGACCTCTCCGCTTCCTCAACTCCCCTGATCCGTGCCTAGGGTTTTACGTCCCGCGATATGCCGCTCCTTAGCCGTTCTGTAACTTTTTTATTCAAAAAACTCCATTGTTCCCTGCTAACCTGACTCTCTTTTCTCAACCCTGCTGCCATACAGTGATCGACCGCGCCACTGCCCACGACGAGGCCTCCTCTTGCTGTCGCTCTTCCGGCTGCCAGCTAAGTGAGGACAAATAAAAGAGGCTTCCCCCGTGTCCTGATCCGTACTGCAGCAGAGGGCCCTGATCCACGCCCATATCGGGTGTCGCTCGGGTGACTTGCTCGGGCAGATTTGGGCCTAGGCCACTAGGGTCGTGGCGCTAGGCGTGGCCCCAAAACCCTCCTCGTAGTACAGGAGTTGAGTCAAAATGTGTTGTAGCGCTTCGGCCCAATATAGAGAGGCGACAGGCCGGCAACTAGCGATCTGCGAGCACAGTGTGTCCACCGAGACAGACTCCCCGACCCGGCGACCCCGTACCCGTTCCTGGTCCTGGCTCCTCGTCTCCATAGTCCGAGCTCCAAACTCCACCGGGTGCCTAACCCTAGACGCCGGCTGCCGACCGCCATCCTCCTCCGTCGCTCGTCGGTACTCCCTCCCTCCTGACCCACAACTTCACTCCGTCAGGCTCAGCCCCCGCGGTCCCGCCAGAACTTCCACCACGCAGGGCGCACGCCATAGCTGCACTGCCGAGCGGGCACAAGATCCGGTGCCAGCAGCAGTGGTGGCAGGCGCAGGCAAGCATCTTGGCTCCCCGTGGCCGCATGCCCGCATGATCAGGCACCAGCCTCAGTCTGCAAGGGCGAACGCACTGCACAGCCAAGCTACTAAGCAGGCGGCTCTGAGTTCCCTGATTGAGGTGATTGACTCTATTTCTTGCAGTTGCTGATTGTAAATTTGCAATGAAGAGTACCTGTTGAGGCTTGGTATTATTGGACTATTGGTGATTCCCCATTCCCATTGTCAAATCTTAAGTTATGGTACTAGCTTTCTTGTCTTTGTTCCTTGCTGAGCACCGAATGATTTAATCGGTTACACCAATTTTTATAGAGTCGACTAAAGACATTAAAATCCTTTTTCTCAAGCTCCTATGCCAATATACAACCATTAGTTACATATATTTTTAATAACTTTCATGTTTCCATTAATTATGTTATAGATTTAAGTATGGATTTGAAATATCATCTGAATTTATGCATCTATATATGAGCTAGTTAGTACGTATGGGTATTAAACTCTGTGTGGGTGGTATTTTGACAGTGGCCCTAGGCTTTAAAATCGACGAGCTCCGCCACTGGCTCGGGGGCAATGCAGAGGTACGCTGGCAACAGCGCTGGGTTCAGGGACGGCGCGAGGTTGGAAGGCTCGCCCTTCTCTTCGTCCTCCTCCTCCTCTGGTTACCCCGTCAGCTCCAGGTGACACTCTACCCCTGTTTCCCTGTCCACCCTGTTGGCCGCATGGTTACACAGATTTGCTTACAACAACCCCTGCCTGCCGTTGCAACTGCAATGCAACCCCACGAACAAACTGCATGCATGCCGTACTTACACTTTTCCTTCAATAATATACATGTTTTTTATAAACTTCCCATGCCCATTGTTTTTGAGGCGTCGCCTAGTCGTCGCCTAAGCGTTGTGGCGTACCCCAGGCACCGCAGGACGCCACAAGGTGTTAGTTACGCCATATCGCCTAGGCGTCGCCTAGGCGTCGCCTAAAGGGCGCCTAGGCGTCCAGGCGCACCCCCAGCGCCACAGGACGCCGCAACGCCTCAAAAACATTGCCGATGCCTACTGTATAATGACTAGAAGATGCTATGTATCACTTCAAGTGTAGTAGATATGTTATACTTGCTCGTTTCAAATGAGGTGCTGTGGTGCAGTTGGAAGTAGTAGTGATCTCACTTTCAGTTCCAGTACTCTATTTCTTGTTTATGTTTTGCTTGTGCATTTTTTTCCCAGTTCCAGTACTCTATTTCTTGTTTATGTTTTGCTTGTGCATTTTTTTTTCCCATGGTGGTGATTCTGATTTCGTTTTCTCCCGAACACACCCCTGTCTTTCAGGCGGCAGCAACAGCTAGCTCCGTACAAGCTAAAGTGTGACAAAGAGCCACTTAATAACAAGTATGTCCAACTTATTGACCAAAGGCAGTTCACTTCATTGAGAAAGCTAACTATTATTCTTTTATTTGCATGCTTGTCTGAGACTGATTGTGTTTCTCTTCTTTTTTTTTGGCCCTCCCTTTCAGCTTTGACATGATTTCTTGCTTATAAAAACAGCATTTTCATATACTGTTCTTTATAACCCAGCACTGTTGATTTGTCCAAAGAGATGGTTTAATTTGATCTTATGTCGTACCCTCTACATTATGTCTCCTCTGTAGGCTTGGGCCACCTGACTTCTATCCACAAACACCAAACTGTCCTGAAGAGACATTAACCAAAGAGTATGCACAAGTTGGGTATAAGGAGACTGTTGAAGGAATTGAGGTGTGTATGGAAACAGAAGTTATACACAACACATTATGGACATCATTTTATTATTTTTTCCCACCGCAGCCATACTTTTAGGAGTTTAGACAATCATAACCTCTTATTCGTTATTGTATTCATATGTACTTTGCTTTCACTTCCACAGTTTGGACATATTCCAACAATCTAGTGCATTGACTGTGATTAAATTTTCCTGGGCTTGATAGGAAGCAAGAGAGATTGTACTCAGCCAGATCCCATACTTCTGTAAGCCAGATGTTGTCATAAAGTGCAGGGAGGTAAGGAGAATCTGTCTATATTTACTGAATTACTTGTAGGGCAATCCTGTTTTTTCCCCATTATGACACAAAAGTTGGTTCCTTGTTCAAAGAAATGCTACTTCTGTAAAAAGAGAGGGCAGGATGGATATTCAGGCACAATGAAATGTTAAATAAAACTTGCCGATGGCCGTGATATTTGATACTCTTCACAGATAATTGAAACAGATATTTTCTTGCTTTGCATGAGAAATGTGCTAGGCCGATAACATTGCAGTCTACGTTCTTCTACTAAATTTTATTTACCAGCCCTAGAACAGAATGCTTCTGTGGCTCTTGTTTAATTATGAAGTGCTCGCTTACACCAGATGATCATAGTTCGTAATTCTGCATAAACATGAACCCTGGAAAATTATCTGTGGTACTCCGAAAGAATTTTTGACATCGAAACTACACATACTAAGGCTTTAATGCTTGAAATGGATGATATTGCATGGAATGAAGATTTAGCATTAAGTTTCAGTTTGTTGACTTCCTTAGGTCATTGTGTTTATTGTGTGAATTGGGTCCCCTTCAAGTTTGATTTTGTTCTTTCATGTTTTGATATTCACAACCTGCACATTCTACTGAATGTGTTGCATAGACTTGTATTTTCCTCTTAAGTTCTTGTTAAGCCTTCCAGGCCGGTGGATAGTGGTTATAACCTTCTTGTTAGAATATGGTCTAATAATTTATCTTTTCTTCCTAAGCTTCTTTTCCCTTCTCTTTTCCTTTTCTTTTTGTATGTATGGTTTACTCAGATAAGGTTACAACTAACACTTTGTGATGTTCATTCTTTGATGAAGGCACTAAAGAAGCGTTTAGAGCGATCAATGAATCCCGCGCTCAAAGAGAAAGGTAGCATCTTTAGTACTGGTGCGGCGGCTGTATAATCATATGTCAAATGTGTGTTGTCTTCAAGTTACTTGTGTAAACATATAATACTGTATGATGATATTTTAGTGTTGGTAAAGAATGATGATTTCTTTCTGGATCCTAGTTTATGGATATGAGTTCTTCTCTGATCTCTATTGATCAAGCCTGGAGTTACCCAGCAAAGGCCATGTAATGAGGACGCACGCAGAAAATGGGCTGAGGTAGCGACTAATCTGTCATTGTTGTTACAATATAGTGTTTGTTTCAGTGGAACCTTGGTAAATATATTTCATGTTTGCTATAAAATTTGCACAATTCTCAGCTTGCCTTCGCTTGATAGTTATATGTTCTGCTTCCTTTGAGTATTTGATAGTGTACTTCTATAATAACACCTAAGGACATATGGCCGTTCTTAGTGTGAGGTGCTTTTGACATTTAAAATCTTGAACAGTATTGCTACTTGGGATAGAGAGCATTAGCCTTTTTCACGTGTGTGCGTCCATGGAATTCAAAGTTATACAGCATGGAGTATTTGACTTATGGTGCTTAATGCCTTTTTTACTTTTGTTACACTGGTGCTGCAGCAATGAGCTCAGCCCGCTTACATTAAGTAGTCTCTTTTCATTACATCCATTATTGCCTTGCAGGCCCTTGCTCAGCCAAACAAGCGACTGCGTTTATTGTCTGAGCACGTTCCTCATGGTTACCGTAGAAATCACTTTTTGAAGGTCTCATTCGATACAATGTCCCGTTACTAAGAGCAACATGGTTTATTAAAGTCACATACCTGAATCAGGTTTGGAATCTCTTGGAACCTATCTCTTGTTTACTACCAAATGCCATATTGCATCATTGTGATGACGTGTATTCATTTTATATAGCTACAGACCCGACCGTCACCTAACAGTATTTCAGTAGCAGCTTCTGATAATCAACGGTCTAATCAGTGGACAAAGGATGTTGTTGAATATTTACAACAAATTTTGGACGAATTTTGTTCTAAAGAGGGTGCTGTTGTACCTCCATCTTTTAGAGAGCAGTCATCACCAGGTCTTGCTGCTGGAACCAATCAAATAAAAATGAAAACGGAAGCATCTCCAGCTGGTGGGGACAGTGAACAACCCTTGGTGCACTTCAAATGGCGGTATATGGTCCGTCTCATCCAATGGCATCTCACAGAAGAATTGCTTGCCCCCTCGGTACTTATCGAATGCTATCTAACCAACTTCAGGTACTTTTGTTCGAGAGATCAGTCGGCATGAACATTTATGTTTCAGTTCTTATTCATCTATTGAAATTATTGATCTATTTATCTCCTTTGTCAGGAGAGAGATTCAGTTTATGTTTTAGAGCTTCTTTTGCCTATTATGCTCGGTCTGGTTGACACCATTACTCTCTCACAAACATATGTGCGCATGTTCGTGGAGCTCCTAGTGAGACGGCTCAATGATGCTTCTGTCGTTTATAGTCCAAAAAGGCCTTCAGTTTCATCTGTTATAGCAGAGTTACTGCGATACATGGTACTTGCAGTGCCAGATACATTTGTTTCTTTGGATTGCTTTCCTCTCCCATCATTTGTGGTTCCTGATGTATATGGTAGAGGTGCTTTGTTGAAGATAACTAGTGGTGGTGGAATTTCTAGTTCTAAGAGGCGTGATGCTTATCGGTATTTGTCCTGTGGTTATGCTGTTTGTTCAATTCAGAACGAGCATACGATCTCGCAACAGTTGCTAATCCTAACCTTCAAGCACGTGGTGCAGCCAAAGTGGTACAGGCTTTGGACAAAGCTCTTGTCACAGGATTTTTTTCAGTGGCATATTCTTCACTTTTTAATGATTTATCTGATGCATTAATGGAAAAAGATGGATTAAAGAAGTCAGCCCCTGTTTGCAGTCTTCTCTGATGTGGATTGGGACTGTTGAGCCATCTCTTATCTGTTCTATATTTTTCCTTTGTGAATGGGCGACATGTGATTACCGTGATTGCCGAGCATCTCCATCTCAGAACGTAAAATTTACAGGAAGAAGAGATGTATCTCAGATACATATGGCAGTGTCTATCTTGAAGAATAAAATGGATGAGATGAATAACTTATCTCGTTCTAAGAGTAGCACTCGTGTTACCCTGAATACTATCACCAAAGGTTCTTCATTGACCGATGCTTGTTTGACAGCAGCTGCCATAGATGATTCTTCTGGATTGCGAAGTAATGCAAAGAATGTGGATGAGAAGAAGGATACAAATGATATCTTTGAAAGCCCTGGTCCATTGCATGATATTATTGTGTGTTGGTTGGATCAGCATGAAGTTAGCAGCGTTGCAGGTTTTACCCGGGTGGACGTTCTCATTGTAGAACTTATCCGCAATGGTATATTTTTTCCTCAGGCTTATGTCAGGCAGCTAATTATTAGTGGAATTACTGACAAGAACGACACAATGTTGGATGTTGAAAGAAAAAGGAGGCATCACAGAACTTTAAAGCAGCTTCCTGGTCTTCTTTATTTGATATTCTTGAGGAAACTAGGACTGTGGAAGAGCAACAGTTATATGAGATGATGTCAACGTACTCCAGCGAGCGGCGCCTTGTTCTCTCAGAACTTTCATGTGGTCACTCATTTTATTCAAGTGGCAGAGGTGACTATACTGCAAGTTCCTGCATTCGGAAGCAGGGTGATCTTCCAGTTGCATCAGGAGGTGATAAGCACGGAAGAGTGCCAGAACAAGTAGAAGATGTTAAAGCTATATTGTCAAGTCTGTTGGGTTTTACATACCCTCCCCCATTGGAATCAGAACCTTGCCAAATCAAAATGAGCTTCAAGAATCAGCAACGTCAACGCTCTCACAAGCTGAGACTGGAGAAGCAAAAAGTGGATGCGAGGATTGTATGAGGTCCAAGGGGCAGAAATTGGATGATAGTGCCACTCCTTTCCAAGGGTTTCCATTGATTCAATTGGACGAGGAAGATATTTGGTGGGTGAGGAAAGGCACAAAGTTACAAGAATCTTTCAACATTGAACCTGCACAGAAGTCTGTTAAGCAAACTTCTAGGGGTAGGGCAAAAGTGGTTCGTAAAACACAAAGTCTTGCACAACTTGCTGCTGCTAGAATTGAAGGTAGCCAGGGGGCATCTACTAGTCATGTCTGTGAAAGCAAGATGAGCTGTCCCCACCATAAACCTAATGCCGATGGTGACAATGTCAAAGATTTTGATCACACGAGGGCGGCAAATCTAACTGAAATTGGGAAGTCACTAAAAAGACTTAGATTGCTCGAAAGACGATCTGTCTCTTCGTGGTTGTTGAAATCAGTAAGACAACTTGTTGAAGTAAATGAAATGACAACTGCTAAAGCTTCCAGTTCTATAAGCATCCTTTCTTTGCAACCTGATGATAAAACAACATCCAAATGGAGGCTAGGCGATGAAGAACTGCTGTCAGTTCTCTATGTTCTGGATACATGCTGTGATTTAGTCTCTGTTTCGAGGTTCCTCGTATGGTTACTAGCAAAAGTTCGTGGCGGAATGGGTTCTTTAGGCCAACCTGGGAGGAGTTCTATGCATACGAGGAACAGAGATCACCAAGTTTGTCAGGTCAGCGAGGCACTTGTGTTCTCATCTCTACTTAGGTATGTTCATTCTAATGTTCCTCTGTTTTCCAAAAGGTTTTATGCAATTATTTGTTTACACAAATGGGAAACAGTTAATAGGAGAGGGAATGAAAAAGAATATATGAGTTAATAGAAGAGGGAATAAAAAAGAATATATGGTGTTTTAGACAAAACCATTTCCAATAAGCATTTTGAACCATTTTTTTCATAGTATAATATCTTAACAGTAGAAAGTACTACAACTATTATGTTCTGGTAGTACTGAACACTTTAAACATATTAGCTGTCAAGGATGTTTGACCACTCCTAATGCTTTGCATTATATATCTCTTTAAATGCAGAGTTATATTTATCTGGGGGAATTTTTCTCTTTGTTATCTTGTTTTGGCATATATGTTTGTGTGAAATGTACGCGCAGATTCTGATTTGAGTTCATTTGGGGGCAGTTTATGCATACTTTGCATCCTTGTTATTTTTGTGATATTGGCATTATGAGACCTGCTTTTTATTCTGTTTTAATGCATAGACATGCTTTAGTTGTTAATGATCCCATATATATACTTACCTCTGAGAGTCCTTGTTGAGTGTTCAATTAAACCTTTCTTTCTAAAAAGTAAAGGTATCCGAAAAAAACAGTGTAGTTGTTTGCTGCCCATCATACTATTTTGCGTCACATAAACTTGCTTCGCTATTTTGGTTGGTCTCTGAAAATGCAGTCCATGTGTGGAGAGGGGACCATGCACACAGTGAGACCAACTTTGCGCATCACGAAGTAGATTTTTATGATGTGACTATATGAAAAGATTTAAAGAATGACATTCCTAATAGCTTGCATCATAGATAGACAGGGGTTAAGCCATACACTACATAATTAATTAGCAAATGAAATGAGGATTGGTCAGCCAGCAGCTAGACAAATCTCTTTGTCCACCAGTTTTCATGGTTGCATTCATGTTGAACTTTGTTATGCTTTTATATGGTTTTGATAACTTTATTATGCAATGCTTGCAGGTATGAGAACATACTTCTTGCGACTGACATCTTGCCTGATGTTCTAAGTGCTTTAGTGAACAGAAATTTTATGTCAGCAACTGTCAGGCATCCTGGTTCAACAGCTTTTGCTTATGTCCGATATTTTTTGAAGAAATACAGAGATGTTGGCCAGTGTGGCCAAGTGGGAGAAAAGCTTTCGGACCACTTGTGATCAGCGCCTGCTAGCTGAGCTTGATAATGGGCGGTCCATTGATGGTGATTTGATTTCTTCTTCGGGGGTTTCAGCAGGCGAGGAGATTGATGAGCAGGTCCGCCAAAAGTTGAATGGAAGGAGTTCAAGACTCGTGCAGAATATGAAAGAGATAGTACAACGGCAAGCTGATGAATTCAGCGCAGTTTAAAGGAAAAGAATGTTCTTGCAGCACCCAGGAGTCCATCCACTTTTGAGAAAGAAGATAGCTATCAAATTGCACATGACATTGTTTCAGGTTTAGTAGAATGTATCAGGCAAAATGGGGGTGCAAATCCAGATGGAGACCTTTCAACAGTTGCATCAGCTGTTTCTGCAATTGTTGTGAATGCTGGGCATGTGATAGCAAAACATTTGGATTTTGCAGGTGGTAACTATCAAGGTGTTCATTCTGTGAGTACTTCGCTAAATTTTGTTCGCCGCACTTTGCGTGTCCACATAAATTCTCTTTGCTTACTGAAAGAAACTCTTGGGGACCGCTTCAGTCGTGCATTTGAAATAGCTCTGGCGGTTGAAACTTCTGCAGCTGTTACAGCAGCTGTTGCTCCTCCAAAGATGCACCGCAATCAGTTTCAACCATCTCCTGAGGCCCATGATGCATATGGAAATCATACAAGTGACCTCAGCAACTCAGGGAAAGGCTCTGTTGGGAGAACTGCAAAAGTATCTGCTGCTGTTTCTGCTCTTGTTGTGGGGGCTGTTGTTCATGGAGCTGTTAGTCTTGAGAGGATGGTTGCTGCTTTAAAAGTAAAAGATGGTTTGGATATTCTGCAGCTCCTGAGAGGTTTGAAATCAAGTACGAATGGTGTATCCCGTCCTACTGGAACCTTTAGGATTGAAAATTCCACAGAAGTTTCGGTACATTGGTTTAGGATTCTATTGGGGAACTGCAGAACTGTCTACGATGGGCTTATCGCAGATATTCTTGAGATTCGTACATTCTTGCACTCTCAAGGTTGCAACGGATGCTTCCTCTAACTGTAATCTTTCCTCCAGCCTACTCAGTTTTTGCCATGGTTCTTTGGAGACGATATATTTTTAACCGCGAAGATCCGCAGCTTTATCAGTCTCTGTCAAACGCAATAAGCGATATTACCAGACATCAACCTTTTCGGGAGACCTGCTTCCGTAATACACATCAGCTGTAAATCTTCTGGCTTCTGATGTTGGTGATTCGGAGTTTGCAGCAATGCTTGAAAGTCATAGCCCGGACAGGAATTCAAAAATATTACCCTTTATACCTCTCCGTGCCCGGCTTTTTCTGGACGCTCTTATTGATTGCAACACACCAACTACTCAGGGGGATGGTGCTTCAGAGCCTTGTGACCCCAAAGATAATGAATTAAAGCTTTCAGAGAGGCTTATGCAACTCCTTGATACTCTTCAACCAGCAAAGTTCCATTGGCAGTGGGTTGAGATGAGGCTTCTTTTAGATGAACAGGCTCTTATGGAAAAAGTTGCAAGGCAGCAACAGCACTTGAATCACTTCGGTCATTATCCCCTAATGCTGAGGGTTTTGCCCTTTCTGATAGTGAAAAAGGGTTTACTGAAGTCATTCTATCAAGGCTACTTGCTAGACCTGATGCTGCTCCTCTCTATTCAGAAGTTGTCCACCTTCTTGGAAAGCTTCAGGAGTCGCTTGTTATGGATGTAAAATGGATTTTACAAGGGCAAGACGCTATTCTTGGGCGCAGGTCAACAAGGCAGCAGCTTGTTCATATTGCCCAACGAAAAGGGCTTTCAACAAAGGCACAGGTTTGGAAACCATGGGGTTGGTCCAGCTTGCTTAGCGATGTCATTGCTAATAAAACTGCAAAAAGGAAGTTGGAAGTTACATCAATTGAGGAAGGGGAAGTTGTGGATGATACTGTTGATGCTAAAGGCCTAGCAAGACTCCCCCTCATAGTGTTGATAGAAGCTTTGAATGGATTAAATCAATAAATAAATATTTAACTGAGAAAGCCCTTGCTGAATTAGTATTGCCATGTATTGACAGAAGTTCTGCTGATATCCGCGGTATACTTTCTGTTGATTTGATCAAACAGATGGGGGCTATTAGTGAACATATCAAAGCAATAGCACGGAATGGGGCTAAACAAGTTGGTTCAGTTCTGTCTGGAAATGAAGTGCCATCAAACAAATCAAGTGGCCGTAAAGGAATTCGAGGTGGAAGCCCAAACATTGGTAGAAGAGCTCCTGTTGGTAATGACCCAAGTCCTCCTCCGGCTTCTGCTTTGAGGGCAGCATTATGGTTACGCCTCCAATTCATCATTAGGTTGCTTCCAGTAATCATTGCAGATAGGTAAGTTTACATGTTTTGGTTAGAAGTTGGCCTCAGTATTTGATCCAACATGGGTTTTTGATAGTTATACGTATAGGTTTGTCATAGATTCTACTTATGTCAGATGCTCTAGCTTTGTGTGGCATTGTTGAATGTTTTTTCATACTGGAATTACTTAACAGGAAGATATAGACCTTTACACTTTGCAGCAGTTCAAATATGATGGAAAATCAGCACATTTTATATTATGGACGCGGCTAAAAAACGGCCGGCCGTACGTTAAGCGCCCCGCACGGCCGGCCGCTCCATGTAGGAACGCACGGTCTTTGAGCGCCCCCAGTCCGCGAGCCTCGACGCCCAGCCCTCAGCGCGGACCTCAGCGCACCTGCCCCCGGCGTCACGCGCATGAGAATAGTCGCCCCCCGGCAAGGAGCAGGGACAAAACGGGAGGATGCGAGGAGCCTGGAAACGAAGGCAGAAAATTATTATTCAGCGAAAAACAAAATTGGTCAAATGAAAAAGCAATTTTGGGTTAATGGAAAAGCAATTCGGTTGAATCGAAAAACAATTTGATTCAAATCAAAAAAGCAATTTGGATTTAATTGAAAAGCAATTTATTTAAACTGAAAAGGCAATTTTGGATTACCTGAAAAGCAACTTTGCCCCCAAAAAAAGCAAAAAACAACTTTGATAGATCCAAACCTTATCCTTCTCCATGGAGTCTAGCTCAGCTCGCAGCCAGATCGAGGCAAGTCGACCGATCTCGATCTCCCGCGGTCGCCCTCCCCGCGGTCGCCATGGACTGCTGCTTCCGCGTGTACGGGCTGGCCATCGCCAACCTGGTGTGCGTCGGCGGCACGGGCTTCCGGTCATGGCAGATCCGGCACCGCCGTCGCCGGATCCGGCGGATCCACCACCGCAGCTGCCGGATCCACCGCTACCTCTGCCAGGATCCGCCATGGCTGGCGCGCGGAGGCGATGGGGCGGTGGGGCGTGGCGGTGGGCAAGCAGAGGGGTGCTGCGTGGAGAGGAAGTCGCCGGGAAGGAGCAGGGAGGATCTCGCCGGGAAGGAGCAGGGAGGAATCACTGGGGAGTAAGAGGGGAGGAAGAGAAGTCGCGGCCATGGGACAGCCACACGCGCGTGGAAGACGAGCCTGTGCGGCGGGCTGGAGTGGGGCACTGGGGCCTGTGTTTGCGAACGGTGGTGGCCGAGCGAGTGCGGACTGGAGTGGAGCCTGTGCGTGCGTAAAGTTAATAAAACGGCTGGCTGGTATTAAGTCTTTACCTTATATTATATAGAAGGATTTGCTTGAATATTACTGCACTCAATCATGCTTGTCTACTGTCCACCCTATGTTGTGTACACAATTTGTCAGTGACCATTTGGTGGACTGCTATCCAATAGCCTGTCGTGAAGGGGTTATGAATCCTTGTGTTACTTGATGTAAATATTTTAGTCAGGCACTTTTAATACACAATGCAGTATCTGCAAATTTGGTTTTCTAATAAAGTGAATTGAGTCAGAACTATAATCTCTGATGACCAATATATCAATTAGAAAAATTAATGTGACCATAGTTCTTTCCATTTCCTTGAGATTTATTGTTACTTTCACTAGATTGGCAGTGTGCTCAAATTAGTGTAAACTTCCTCTCTAGCTTTTTCCTGTTTTGGATAATCGATTGGTTGGTCCCTTCGATTTTCTAGGCTATTGCTGGGATACTTTCTTTTGATAGCAAATCTTCACTCTTATTCTTACACATACTGACTATGAAAATTCTTAGGAGCATGAGACAAACACTTGCTTCTGCAATTCTGGGCCTGCTTGCAACGCGCATGATTTATGAAGATGCAGATTTGCCCCTTCCTCCTACCAATGCAACTGCTTTAAGGCGGGAGGTGGATTCCTTGCTAGAACCTCCCCTGGATGTCCTGTTTGATCGGCCTGGCGAAAGTCTTTTTGAGAGGCTTTTATGCGTTCTCCATGCATTGCTTGGGCTACAAACCAAGTTGGCTGAAGTCAAGGTCAGCCTCTAGGTCGGCAATTAGAAGTCAACGAGATTTCTGTGCATTTGATAATGAAGCAGCTGAGGGCTTACAGGTTAGTTCATTTGCTTGAATTCATAAATGATAAATGCATACACTAGTTTTTCTTTTAGGCTGCTGCATCTTTCTGCATAAAGTCTGTTTTCCATTATCTTTGCTATACAGTGATTGGCTTAGGGCTTCATTTTTCCCCTTTCATGATATGTATGCTACAACTAGCTGATTTGTACCTATATTATTTTCATGCAGCATATGTAGTAGCCCTGTGGTCTCTTTTGTTCTATTTTTTTTTATGTATCTCTCTTGCAGTCCGCGCTGGATCACATGGACTTGCCTGAAACAATCAGGCATAGGATCCAAGCAGCCATGCCTCTTCTTCCACCGTCCTGGCACCCTTCTATGCAATGCCAACCTCCTCAGTTGTCGTTAGCTGCATTAGCACCACTCCAGAGCAGTACATCTGGTGCAGGTCCTCAACAGAAAAGTTCTTTTGTGAATTGGGTGCCCACTAATGTATCAAGCAGAAGCAAAGCAGTATTGCCTTCTCATGATCCTGAAATGGAGGTAGATCCATGGAACTTGCTTGAAGATGGCACAAGCTGCCCCTCAACATCTGGAAACAATGGCGCGAGTGGAGTAACAGGTGACCATGCTAATCTGAAAGCGTGCAGCTGGCTTAAGGGCGTTGTGAGGGTGAGGAGGACAGAACTGACCTATATTGGGTCTTTAGATGATGACAGCTGACACGTATATGATTAGTTTGGTGAATTGGACGCAAGGAAAGTAGGCTCACTTGTTGGCACTAGAGTGATGGTATTTGACATTTTGTGCCGTTTGCAAGTTATACATCATTCTTTGAGAGCTTTGTACCACAATGTGGAAACGATGGCGTTAGGTTGTATCTGGTGTACAATATCCTCGTCGCCCCCCGTTTTGTTTTAGGGCCTGTGGGGGCTACTGTATATAATGGAAAATATTGATCCATTCTGAGGCATGGCCCGAGAAGACGCTATCCCAGAATTAGAAAGCAGTAGATTTTTAGCGAAAAGCCATGTACTACTTGTTTGTTTGAGATGTAATCTAGTGAATGAGACACTCTTTTGATCTAAGGTCTTGTTTAATTCGTAAGTAAAAAGTTTTTAGGTGTTATACTAGACATTTCGGTATTAATTTAGTCTACTATAAATAAACTAGTATATATCCGATCTGAAAATCGTGAGATGAATTTATTAAGATTAATTAATTTGTCATTACCATGTTTATTGTAGCATAATATTGTTAGATTATGGACTAATTCTCTCACAAATAAAGAGAGAGATGGACACCGCCTTCGTGCGGAATTTTTCGCTACCCCATCGGTCCCGCGGGTCGTGCGACCCCTCAACACACTGGCCAACGCTCCTTTGCCAACGCCTAAAAAGAAACAAATCAACGAGCGACCGCGCCTCGCAACATCCTGATCCCCTTCGGCGCCGCTCGGAGGCCCAAAAAAAGAGAGAGATGGACACCGCCTTCGTGCGGATTTTTCGCTACGCCATCGGTCCCCGCGGGTCGTGCGACCCCTCAGCACCTAGCCAACGCTCCTTTGCCAACGCCTAAAAAGAAACAAATCAACGAGCGACCGCGCCCCGCAACATCCTGATACCCTTCGGCGCCGCTCGGAGGCCCCATCGTTCGTCCGCGACGACCCACCGCCGCCGGAAGTCCACGCCCCCAAGCCGTCAGCCTCCTCCGGATCTGCCGCTGTCCGCGCCCCCAAGCCGTCGGCCCCCGCCGGCCGCTGCGCCGGACGCTGCTGCCCAAGAGGCGTCGAGCTCCTTCCTCGGGGTCGCATGGAGCCGCCGCCGGACGTCCTCGACTGTTTGAAGACTGCCTCGCTGCCCCCCTCGGCGGGCCCTGACTCTGCGAGCCGAAACCCTGGCCGCCGCCTCTGTATCCCCGATTCCGCAGGGAAGTGGGCGAGGGACGGGCGCCGTGCAGCAGATGGAGCCTGCGGAGGCGCGCAAGGGGTGCTGCTCCGTCCCCGATTCCTCGCTCCGCTTCAGTGGTGCTGAGTCATCGCCGCCTCGCCCCGCGCGACCAATCGACGGCCGCGCCCACCATGGTAACCTCCCTTCCTCCTCCCCGCTGCTTCTCTGTGTGCATATGGTAAGCCGCTCGTCATCGTCGTGCTCTACGTGGTGCTGGCAGCCGAACGTGTGAGGAGAGTGGCCGGAGCACGGGAATCTGGAAGAGATGGTGAGCTCGCTTAGGTAATTAACAGAATGTTTCCCCTTCCTTTCTCTCAGGTTGGGTAATTAGGTGCGAAATCTCGTTAGGTGTTTGGCCCTAGGCTTTGTCAGTTCTGAATTTATATACATTTCAGAGCTCTTTCATATTTGTGTTTGTTTGAGAGCTTTTTAGGCCGAATTTCAATGGGTGACGAACTAATTAGTCTTGTTTTTTAGTTGAATATTTTGAGAGATTTTGAATTTTGAATTTGTGCTATCTTTGAACAGTACAGATCAAGTTGGTTTTCTTTGGCTATAAAGGCAGAAGATGGATATATGGTGATTTTTTTTTTAATTTTTAATGAGTGCGGCAGCCTCTTTTTTAATGTCGGCTGGATGAATGTGCTTAGCAAATGGGTCCTACATAGGACGACATGGTACCCTATCCAGCTATCTATATGCATTTTTTCTGGTATAAAATAAAACTTGAATGCTAGGATTACAGTCTTTTCGGGACGGAGGAGTAAATTATAATCTGCACATCATAAGGGTCAATACATATCACTCTCTTTTAAAGAGCTTTATTTAGGAATTTGTGCTATCTTTGAACAGTAAGGAATTAGTTTGCAGTGTAGATCAAGTTGGTTTTCTTTGGCTGTAAAGGCAGAAGATGGATATATGGTGTATTAGATCGCTTTAGATTGTTCCAGTAATTTTTCATGTAATATTCAAACTGATTGAGTAAATCAATACAAATTTCAGGGTAGTTGGAAACTGCAGGGTTTGCCGAAAAAAGTTGTACATAATTTTATAAAAATATCTCCGGTGTGCTCTTCTTTTGCTTTTGTTATATGAAGATTACAACTACTTGAGTGTACTATTGTAGTCAGGATAATGTTGCAGAGACAACTAATTATTTTGTTACATAAAGACTACAAAGGTGAGGAAAATCGACCAAATATTGATCTGACTTATGAAATCATGAATCATTTTATTTCTTCAGTTTTCTCAAAATCGTGATATGCTCTGTGCCAGATTGTTATTTTGCTCTCAAAAAGTTCTTTTCTGTTCTAAATAATCTGCTGAAAACATAATCAATTTTTGAGCACCTCATGTCTGCAAATAGTGAGTGATGGTCAGTCTAGGATGGGAAATATTAGTTTCATATGTACAAGCGATTTTCTGTCATTTTTTTTATTATGGTGCATGAGAGGCCTTTCCGTTTTTGTACAAATATTAGATTCAGTGCAAGTCCATGTTGCTTTATAAATGTAATAATCATAAGTTATTCTGATATTAAATATCCTAAATTTCCATTGTTATTTGTTCCATACTATTCACCCTTTGTTGGTTTTTTTTGCAGCAAAACAATGGTAAGGGTAAACTTATTTAAGCAGAAATAGGAGAGGCAACAAAAATCATAAAGCACAAGGTAAGCTCAGATTTCCATTCTTTGGACTCATTTATATACTAGGTAGTTCGGCACGCTTCGCCACGCCCGCATGATTTACGCGCTGCTGTAACAGTTCAGTTGGACAGGTAGAGGTGCATTGTGTGTGTGTCTGCTGTAGTTGGTTTTGTATGATTATAATATGTCGCCTATATATACAGACTTAAGAGGTTATGTGAAGTCAGAAATTTGCATGCACACAATAACGCATGTCAGCATAAGATATGCTAATCGATTCGGCATGGAAGCAGTAGCCGGTATACTAACTGCAAAATGCAGATGCTTGACATAATTAACATCTACTATAGCAGTGGCAGGTTCTGCGAGCAGACGGCATAAATAATACTCCGCTAGCCTGTATATACACACAAGTATTCTGATCCAAAGATGCAAGATATAGCATCATTGGACTGGGTGGAACCCTGAAAGTTAAGCTGACCTAGCAATAAGCCCTAACACTATCCAAGGCCGTAACAATGGCAGGCGTTGTTGTCATCTTGTATCTGCATGAATAAACTAATGTAAGCATACTTAGTTTCATGGCAAAGGAATAACAATATTGAAGAAGAAATTTGAATAGTATTTGACATATACTTAGTTCCATGTATATAGTTGTATTGGGGAGAAGCCCTATAACCAAGCAAGTTCCGGTTTGTCGTGGTCATGAAAATGAGTATAAATGATACATAGAGTGATCTGTATAAGGCCCCAAAGAGACATGTATAGCAGAAAACCGAGAATCAGTAGATTAGGGAAAAAAAACATGACTATTTGAGTAACTGAGAACCTAGATAAGTTGAATCAAGCACATGTAAGCAGAGAAAATGGAAACTAAGGAAATAGTACACTAGTGGCAATATCCGAGTTGTAGTGAGTTATGGAGCAAATGTCGTGTAAAACAGTGTATCTAATTTTGTTCAGAGGAAGCAGCAAGCTAAGCATGTCATCAGACTGAAGTCTGAATATGAACCGGAGGCAACATTGAGGAATTTAACACATTGTTAAAATTGAAGGTTGGGCACATACAAATACAATTGTCAAATATTTTGGCTCTGCAAAGTAACAGAAGGAATTTTATTCGAGGTCAGGTTAACATTTAGTATCATGTACTTGCAAAGTTAAAATAACTTTTAATACATGGTGTGTATTATGTAGATAAATTTGCATGAAACAGAAAGATGAGGGTATGAACATTATCATAATCGTGATTAATAAATGAAAAAACACAAAATGGAAAGAAGATGTGGTACTACTTTAATTGAAACATCAGGAATCCTTACCATTCCAAAATGCCTTATTAGGCCTCTCAATGGATCCATGCAGTGGAGCATACTGTCATATATATATTATCGAATAGAATTTGGTAGCCTGGAAAATAAAAGATGTGCCAGACAGAGTAATGAGGGCATTGTAGAAGAAAAATTAAAGATGCTAATTTTACAATAATGAAAGGTACTCCCTCCATCCCAAATTATAAGGCATTCCAAGAATCTTGGAGAGTCAAAGTTTTTTAACTTTGACTAAAATATAGAGAAAAAATACAAAGATTTATAACATCAAATATGTATATTATGAAAATATAACTAATAAAAAATCTAATTGTACTTATTTGGTATCATAAATATTATTATTTTATTATATAAATTTGGTCAAAGTTGAAAAACTTTGACTCTCCAAGATTCTTGGAATGCCTTATAATTTGGGATAGAGGAGTAATACACATGTTGGATAATGTGTGGGCAGAATGTAGATCGGGGTTTTCTTCAACTATGAACACATGATGTTTGAGCATAAACCAATCAAGCATGCAACTGCAAAGATATTGCACATGCGAACTGCATCTTATTAGAAATATTTTCCCAATGCCAATCTAATGGGAGCAGGCTTTTTGAAATCTGTTTATGTTACCAATCACCACCAAAGTTCGGCTAGCAGCATGGTTTGAATGCTTTGAAATGAAGGATAAATAGGAAAACAGAGTCCTGCCTCACTTTGTAGCTTCTTTTCTGGTATCCCAAAGTATAAATTTCACAAAAGGCACTAATTAAATAAGATACAATACTAAATATATAAATGTCACTATATGTATAAAGACATCTTTCAAAACTGGTAAAAGTTGATATGATATTAGGTGCTATGAGAAGTAATTCAGTCTATATGCTTTGTGAGAGAGACGAAATACAAACATACCTATTTTTGAAGTGGATTCCTATACCAATATTATAATGCATACTAATTAAGTTTTCTGATCTTTTAGTATATCCTTTTTTGTAACCAAAATGTAGCTAATATGGAACGCAAGAAGGACGAAAAGTATGTTAAAACAGAGGAAGGGGCTGGAAGAGTTCCACCAGATTTTAGCAAACTACATGACACGAATCTCTCAGCAAGATAACCAAAGTATGACAACATGTAACTGACAAACCATCCTATGTAATTGTATGTGACAACCTTGACTGCAAGAATTAGTAGCTTCAATTGAATACACAATAAGAATCATGTCCGTATTCAAATATGCTACAAAAACTTGCACTAATTGGCACTAATGATCAATTAGGCATAGAACAGAAAGTCAGCTTTCAACCAGATTTACCATGATCACCTATTGTTACTCAGAATCATAATCCAATGTCATTATGTATTATCATTATATGCTCTATCAAATAATGGAGTAATAAAAGATTATCATCAGGAGTAAAAGGTCAGCTCTTGATGTAGAGGATCAGAGGCATTTGTTATGCAGAATTAGCATAATCCATGAAGTTGCATTATGAATAAAGAATATCCCATGAAATTAATATATAACATAACACTGATAGATATATGTATCATGAACACATATATAAAGAAAAGGTGGCAGGAGCAGCAA
The DNA here is from genome assembly GCA_009763385.1 of Coix lacryma-jobi var. lacryma-jobi. NCBI lineage: Eukaryota > Viridiplantae > Streptophyta > Magnoliopsida > Poales > Poaceae > Coix > Coix lacryma-jobi. The sequence goes on along the minus strand of VDCT01000421.1, from coordinate 500,747 downwards.
GGGCATCTAAAGAATTGGCATTCTAAAATAACAAATGATGAGCATTTCTATAGAATTGATCAGAAAAAATTAGACCAGGGGAGTCTATTCAAAGCTGCATGGAGACATTGATGTTTCAGAAGAAATTAGAAATCTGCATGCATAGAAACTACAGCATGGGCATCTAAAAAACTGGCAAGGAGAAATTAGAGCAGGAGTAGGCTATCCCAAGTTGCATGGAGAACCTAAATAGTTGGCAGGTTTGACATAAGAAATACTAACCCAACAATCTATAAGGCACTACCAAAACTTGCCATGTAGAATGCAGCAATCTATAAGGCGCTACAGTAAAATCCTTGAGAGCAAAATGGAGTTGTACAATAAAAAATCTGAAGGATTGATGCAACAACACAAAGAAATCTGAGTTAGCCGAAGGCATCTCCTTGCCAGCCCAGCTAAGGATAATAGCATAAGGATAAAACAACTACATATGAATAGGTAATAGATACGCATGTCTTTTTGAAAGAGAGCTATAATAGCAATAGTGACCAGTCAACCTACCTATGCTGGAAGAATTCTAGAGGTAACAGTAGATGAAACAGACGACAGGATCAGAGGTAGGTCAACTGTTTCATCAATCTGGCTAGGCTAGATCACGGTCAGGTACTGATCTATCTTTATGCAAGGATAAATGAGCTGACATGATCCATGTTTTGCGGCATGATAACCCGGAATAAGTATATCTATCAAAACGCATGACAGGGATAGAAAATCTGAACAAACTGAAAATGTAATATCAAATACCGGACCAAACCTTGAAAGATGATTTTCTTGCAGCTGCTTCAATTGCACATTGATTTTTGGACATAATATATTTTAGCTATCTCCCATCTCATCCCTGACCTGTCAAAAGCAATGATGATTAGGCGAAATTTTGCGGTCTTGACTGAATAGCTCTTGCATCACAATTAATTAACATGGATTGTTAATGTCATAAAATGACGGGACTTATAAATGAACAAAATTTCCTTTTCCAGTGGTTGGCACCAAGATAATATCTTAGGATATAAATGGACAATATTGCTACAGTGAAATGAACAATGCGGTATCTCATTCACCTGCTCTTGCTACATAACCAAGTATCCTGAATTATAGATGGAATAGCAACAAAAAACTGATATTATGATTAGCTAGTTGGATAAGAAACTATTTCTTTTTTCCTGAACAGAGGATTGATGTATACATTGCTGAGACAACACTTAGGATAAGCACACCATGATGGAAGGGATGTTAAGTGAGATTATATTCTGCACACATGGAGAAAACTACAGATCAAATCAAATATAACTACAAAAGTATTGGTGATTCTATAAAGTACTATTGGCATCCAAGTATAAAGAGATTTAGTCCAAGCAGAAATGGCAGAAGGACTTCCTTAAATTTTAAGAACACTATTAATCTCACGTTCCGATTACTGAAAGAAAAAAGTTGAGACTATAACCAGCATGATGTTCCATTGTGAATCAAGATCCTCCACATTTCCATTGGCATATAACTGCATGCAATGATAAGTGATTTTTAACATGAATCAACAACAGGGAATGCTAGAAGTACCATATCCATGCATATAAGATGTCATGTACAAATATAAATAATAGTAAATATGGAAACAGAATAATAGTATGAGACAATCGAAGTCAGATTGGTACGCACCAACTGAACCATCATTAGCCAGTGTTTTCTGAAAAAATGGAATTAGTTCGGTCATCTAGACATTGGTAGAGAGGGAGTTGTTGCCGATGCTCTAGAGCAATTCTTTGGCGTGGAAAGGACGCACAAGTAATAAGACAACCAAATCAGATTCATAAAGGGCGCATCGATCAGATCCAGATCCAGATCGAGAAGAAGGCAGAGATCGGACAGATCGAGAATTCCAGATCGAAAAGGAGGTTATACGCACTGTTGCTCTTGGTGTCACGACGATGGCGAGGTATTCGAGGATGATCGTGAGGTCTGGCGAGGTAATGGAATACAACGGAGAGGTATACCTAAGGGAGCCATACCTGCCGGCGGAGATGACGATGGCGCGGTCTCTAATGGGCGCTTGGACCTCAGACCCATCTGCACCCAAGCTCCTTGGCCATCACCACCCCTTGGTGATGGATCCGCCGACGCAGCCACCGGCACAGCAAGGCAGCGCATCCACATGCACAGACGCTGGATAGGGAGGCGGCAGCGAGGCACCCGACGTGGCTTCTATGCGCGCTGCGGCGGTGGCAAGGAGAGGATGAAGAGATGGAGGCAGCGGCGGAGAGGCACTAGGGCTAGCGCGCTCCGGCCGGTGGGAAGGAAGAGAATGAACGGAGAGGTGGAAGCAGAGTCGGCGACGCCAACGATGGGCATAAAACCACAAAAGTCCAAAAACAGGACTGCACACGCACGAACCTTGGATCAGCGCTCAAGCGATGAGTCTCTATCTTTATCTCTATCTCTACCACTAAAACGTTTAAAGTGGAATCGTCCACGCCCCACTTCGGCGTGCCCTTGGCTTCGGAGTGCCTCCACTCCCCGCGTCCGCCCCCACCCCAAAACGCCCAGACTCCCTTCAGCGCTCCCTCCGCGCCCTCCACTCCGCCCTGCCACCTCCTCCCTCCGCGCCCTTCCCTCCGCCGCCCTCCCTCCGCGCCCTCTCCTCCGCGCCGCCGGGGTCCTCCGGCCTCCCCTCCCCTTCGGCGCTCCACCGCCTCCCTCCGCTCCCTCCACTCCGCCCCGCCGACGACGCTCCACCGTACCTACCCGCGCGGCCCTCCCTCCGCGCCGCTCGCCCCCAAGCCGTCGTCCGCCCGCGCGACCGAGCTCCTCGCCGGCCTCCTCCGGATCTAACGCCGGCCGCGCCCCAAGCCCCGGACCCGCCGGATCTAGGGTCCACTCCTCCCTCGCGTGCCCTCCGCCCCGCCCACGCTCCACCGCCTCCTACCACGCGGCCCTCTCCTCCGCGCCGCCGGTCTCCTCTGCCCGCCCGCCCCCAAATCGCCGGACCCGCCGGATCTGCCGCCGTCCGCCCGCGACGACCGAGCTCCTCGCCGGCCTCCTCCGGATCTAACGCCGGCCGCGCCCCAAGCCGCCGGATCTAGGGTCGAGCTCCTCCCTCGGGCTGCGCGTCGAGCTCCTCCCTCAGTTTCCGCCTGCAGGGAGCTCGTCGGCACCGGTGATTCCTCCTCACCCCCCCTCCTCCCTTAACCCACCTGTCTCCCTAGGGTTCGGATGTGTCCCCCTCTTTTGTTGAGTGCTAGCGTGCTAGAGTGCTAGCTAGACTGTGTGCTAGCAAGGCATTAGTCGAATTCAAGGACCTGTGACCAAAATTAGTATAGTCATGTACCTGTGATGTGCTAGCAAGGCATTGTTGCCATTATAACCATTAGTACAGTTTGTTACAGTGACTGAAACCATGTGTATATGTGCTTATAACCATATGTTTCTGAACCATAAGTATATGTCATCTCTGAGTTTATGTCATCTGTGAGTTTTGTAACCATGTTCACTGCTCTAATTGTTTGCATTGCAGGCCAGTTTGTTCACATAACGTGTAGGAAGACCAATATCCTCCTACACAGTTAACAAAGTTTGAGATTTTGAGAAACGACAGAAAAGGTTTGAATTAGCTTGAGGACACAAACATGTGCATTTCTATATTACTAGCCTTGTGAAAGTAGTGTCTTCTTTCTGAAATTCTATTTCGATGCCATACCAATTGTTTAGCTCTGCTTATTGAGAATTGAAGAATATTAGACTGTTAGTAAAATTTGCAATTCGACAGATTCCTGAAATGGATTAAATGCTTACATACAATTTATTTCTGAAAGGGGAAATGTGCCTTGCTGTTTATGTCGGCACACCCTCTAAAATTACAGTTTATTTCTTCTACCTGGCTATTGGAAAGAGAGTATGGACTTAACAGTACTTTCTAATTTTACTAATGATAAAATAATAAATGTCCCATGCTGTTTATGTCGGCACACCCTCTAGAGCAGATTTTGCATTTTGGTAAGATTGGAATTTAGTCGAATTCGAGGACCTGTGATGATGTACGCAAAAGCTAACCTATGCACAAAAATGTTTGCTTGGTATCCTTCTAGCAAAGTTAAAATGCATGGTATCCTGTATGTGTTTGCTTTCATGTCCTGAACTCCTGATACCACTTGCATATTGTATTCGACGTATCACCCCTGTGAATTGAAGCTGTTTTATATCATATTTAACAATTAATTACTGATGATGATATATGTTCTCAGTCGTCTTCCTTGCTTTTTTGTTACCTTGAGGTATCAGATTGCATCTAAGTGGGGAGGTCTGTTCTTATTTACATGAGTTGTAGTCTTGCCACTGATAGTTCTGCATCCTCGGCCAGAGCATGACAGATGCATCTCTATGTTCTGTAGTTAGCTCCCTGGAAAAACTGGATTAAGCATGTTAAAGTGGCAAGCTGTTAAAAGTTCTATCAGTTCTATCAGTTGTTGACAATTTATTTCTGAAAGGGAAAATGTCCCAGGCGAGAGCTGCAGCCTGGACACGCGCCTGTCCCGCCGCGCAGCAGCCCGCGCCGCGTTGAGGGCGGCTGCGAGGTTGGCATCCGCGCCCTGCTGGCCATAGAGCAGACCCGAGGGAGGAGGAGGGGGCGGTGGGAACAGCTGGTGATGGGGGCCGCCCGCGCCGTCAGGGAGAGGCGCGCCCGTTCTAGGAGGAAACCTCCCCGCGCCCGCGCCGCCCGGATAGAGACACTTGGTAGTAATGTCAATTATTTGATTGCCCTATGTCATCACTTGGTAGTGAACGAGACACTGAATAGCTCTATGGAACAATTTATGTTAATGATATGATGGGCGTAAATATTGGAGATTGCGAACATGGCCAGACATTCAAATATTACAAGTACCTGCCACAATTCATATATTCCCATGGGGATTGAGTATTTCTGCTTTTGAAACTCTTAGTATCCTGATTTCTTTTTTTATATCCTACATACTTAATCATATATCTTACTTCCTTTGTAGAATAATTAGTGTCACATTGATGATAATTTCTTTGCTAGGACGTATGGCTGATCACTACTATTCTATTTCTTTGATCTTTATTAGAAATGGCTAATCAATGTCACTTATGGTAAAATTACTAAGTCTCTGATGAAGCTCGCTATGTGATGCTTGGGTTTCTCTTTATCAAAAGTGCACTGTGAAGATGCTATGACAGATGATGGCTCATTTTTCAACTTTTTTAGGAAAAAAATGTGACTTAGAAATGGCTATGATTTAGAAATTGGTGTTCTTTTTGTGGCTCTCTGCTGCATTAAAATCATAGATAGTTGTATGGCTCAGAATTTGGTGTATTTGGTAAATTGAATTCCTTAAAATTGATAATGAGAACTAAGAGGTAGTGAGACATCCATTTTTTCTCCAGGATTATTTTCTTGTCAGCTCCGTCAGATTAGCAAGAGCAGTTAGCTAGCATTACATAATTCATATAAGAACTAAGGAGTAGCATTGTACTTCATGTAAAAATGCAGGTACATTAGGTTTTCAAAATTGGTGCTAACACCAATTATTTGTTCATGCAATTTTCCGAATTTGTATGTCAGGGCTTGAAAGCTTTTGCATAGTTGGTTTTATACCAGTTCTAAATACAGTTGGTGTGCAAGAAATTTTTCTACTGATTTGTTGGTACTATATTTTCTTGAATACATTGGAATCACTGTGTTATATGTTCCAAAGTCAATATTATGGTACGATAATATGAACTATTGTAAGTACTCTCTGTTTTTCTCGAATACATTTGGAGGCACCATGTTAGTTTTATATGTTCCAAAGAAATATTATCGTAACAATCATGACTACTTTTAATATCTCTATAATGATTTGAGCTTAGTACTATGGAATAAACATCTTTTTACCGTTAGATTGTCTATGACGGGATGTTATGATGTCTGTACCATTTTTTGGATATGGTTTATTATTTATTGGTAGTATCTGTACCATTTTGTATTAATGTATTATGTCTCCTAATATTTATTTGGTTCTCAGCAGTCACATGCTTTGTCTATAAGGTGTATTTTTTTGTCTCAAGTTAACTAGGTCAAAATAACCTGCGAAATTTATTATTGCTTCATGTTTATGTCATGTCAAAAATACCATGATAGTATGTTTTTTTATTAGGTTTACTGTTAAAAAATAGAACTGACACTTAATTTTAATTAGATGTCCTTCTAGCTCCTTCAACGAATATGAATTGATATTCTCATTACTTGCCTGGTTTAGAATTGTGATATGGCAATCATCTGCAAACTATTCTTGTCAGCAATTATTTTTCTGAATGCAGAGCCAATATCATGATTTTATTTCTGCCTTTTATTGATCTTTTCAGACTAATCTTCCTCTTGGATAGTGACCTGAATACCATTCTTACAAAAACATGGAGGGCTGTTTAGGTTAGTACCGTCTACATATATTTTTTTCTAGGTTTTTTCGGGAGAAGGTTGCAAGCTTCACTAATGATTTTTTTCTATAGGTTCTTCAGGAGCATAGATTCCTCTAGTGTACTCATGCAGTTTTTTTTGTCCCTCTTTTTGTGTAGGAATTGTAATGGAAAACTAAGTAGACCTTGCTTGTTTCCTATTAGCATTTGTCAGTACTCAATGGATATGAAGACTCCTGCTAGGAGCTGATTTATTGAGTGTTCACTTTTCTTAAGAATTATTTTTTATGTTGTTGAAGAGCATTCAGAGACCCTATTTCTAGAAAATTAACTAATATTCGGATGTTCTAGCCATCTTTAGGCGATGATCCATCCATGTGATCAGGACAATGTTGGCTTGGAACTTAGTATCATGTTCCTTGAAAGACTGGGATAGAAACACAATATGATACTTTTTTATAAGATTTTTTATATTATGATTTTGATTTTCGAAATATAAAATGATGTTTTTGAAATGTGGATCGTGGCTATGTTGGCCTCAAGGACAATGACCTAAGAACTATCCGACCACCGCCTGATTTGGTTCTCATCTGTGATGTAGCTCTGTTAACCTCTATCAGGTTGATTACTACATCTCATCTGCTTTTTGCAACTTTAGTTGATTCGTAAGACGTGTTATGAGAAAATTTGATCCAAGCAATACTGAATATTCTCTTAGTTTTCTAAGATTCGATCCAATTGGAGAATCTTTACATAAAACAATGTTTAGTATTATTTTTTTTTTTTTTTGTTTCCTGTTGCAACGCGCACATATAATTGGACTATGTTAGTTTCACAACTTTACTTTTAGATTAATAACACTTCAATGTCGGTATTTTTTTTTTATAGTTTTGTTATCTTATCGTGATTTTATGTGTGCTTTTACTATAAAAGTTTAATTGTCTCTAGCAACGCATGTCACCACCCCAAAATTTCCTATTTTGGGTTGTGCTTAGAAAACACCAAAATAAATAAGAGAATTATGAATTTTATAAATTTGCCTATCTTTAGTTTGTTAGAGCAAACATGATCAAATAAAAATAGTATCAAAATATTTTCTAAATAATTTTGTTGGAGTTGTAACACCCTAATTTATGGTGTTTTCAAAAATAGTATTAAAATGCTTTAATATTTATTTTGTGAGCATGGAACATAGGAAAATAATAAATATTTTAGAAATAAAATAAATATAGAAAACATAGTGTGGTGAAGCACTCATGCTGAAGCATATTTTAAATTATTGCTTGAGTGGTTTTTATTCAAAATAAAACTGAATTCAAAAATGAATTTGAAAATGTTTGGAAAATGGATTTAGAAAAGAAAATAAAATAAAAAGAGAAAAGCCTCCAGCTGCTCCTTCCCTTCCTCCCCTTCGGCCCAGCAGAGCTGGCCCCAGCCCCGCCCCCCTCTCCCCTCCTCTCCTCCCGGGCTCTCCTCTCTCCCCGTCCGCTTGGGCCTGGCCCAGCCGCAGCGCCGCGCCGCACAGCCCACGCCGGCCCACGTGACCGCTGCAGCCCGCGCGCCCCTCTTCTCTCTCTGCGCAGCGGGACCCCCCGGTCAGCTGCTTCCCCCTCCCCGCGCCCGCGCCTGCAGAGCCGGCAACCGCCCCATCCCACACGCGGCTTCTTCAAATTGGCGACGTGGGGGGCATATCTCGCGCTCCTGGCTTCATAACTTGGCTCCCCACTCCTATCCCTTCATTTCCTCTCTTCCAATTCGACCAGAAACCGCCCCAAGCACCACCCGAGCCACCGCCGTGTGCTATTGCCGCCCGCCGTCGTCGAGTTGCTGCAGCACGGCGTCTCCGGCCAATTAACCGCCGGGACGACCCTTGTCTCCCCTCCGTGAAGCTCTGCCACCCGAGCTTGGCACCTCTACCGCATCGGAGCGCTCGAAAGCCGCTGCCGAGCCTTCACCGGCGACCTCCACCCGCTCCACGCCGTCGCGAGCACAACCGCCGCGTTCCCCGACCCCGATTTCACCGCTGTGAGACCCCCTTGTCCTCCTCTCTCTCCCTGACCTCTCCCCTTGAGCTCTGTCCACGGAGTGTGCCCGGCGTAGCTTCGCCGACCGATCTCCAGCCATGGCGCCGCCGGGGACGGCCCTGTTCCGACCGGCCGCCTCTCTCTCTCCTCCCCGTTCTAATCCTGCCCGTCGGGATGAGATCCGACGGCCCAAGATCACCAATACCCCTTCGCGGGGACATTTTGCGAACCCCCCCCCCCCGAGACTTTTAAGTTACGCATCCCGGTCCTTCCACCGGCGCTGTTTTACAGTTTAGCCCTCGAAGTTTTAAACGCCAGATTTGAATTAGATTTTGAAATTCAATTTGTATTTAAATTGTTTCACATATTTACAAAATTGCCACTGACTTCAATTGCTTATAAAATGCACGTTTAAACTCCGATTTGATCCGTTCAAATTGCGTTAGCTTCGTAATTTAGTGCTCTATCCGTTTATGCCCCTGTTAGTCTGTTTTGGGACAGGTTAGCCATAGGGTCCAAGTTAATCTCGTTTAGGGCTTTAGAAACCCCGTTTCGGTCGTATCTTTCGCGCCGTAACTCCGTTTTCAGTGAACCAAATATCGTCGTGATCGTAGGATCGAGTACTTCTGTTTTATCAAAGTTTTATTTCTGTTTACCACTGTTGGTGTACTGTTCTAATGGATAGCCTTGTTTGCAATGCATGTGTGCGCTTGGATGCTTGTGTGGTGTCCTGTTATCGTATGTCCAGTCGGTGAGTTATGCGTTGGTGATCAAGAAGAAGTTCGTGATCCAGAGATCGTGATCAAGAGTCAACCTTTGGAAATCTACAAGTCAACAGAAAAAGGATCTTGAGTTAAGGCAAGTATAGCAATCAGGTTTTCCTGTTTGCAATCATGATCCTGTTACTGAATTAATGGTTGCATCGAATGATAAAAATGACTTATTAGCAACTTAAGAAATTTTCCGTACAAGAACCTTCGGGATTTACAGTGCAACTGATGGGGGTTATATGGCTCTGGCTTTAGCTCAGTATGAGGACCTTTTCTAGCTTGTTAGAGGTTACCCTTGTGGCGCAAATGGGGGATAGCAGACTGGGGATTCCCTGTGACTGGTTGAATCACCCAGACTGACTAATGAAACCTAGCGGCCCTAACTTGTTAGACGAACCTTTGAAAGGCTTCATCGTGAACCCTGCCGACTTTCCTTGGAAGTGAGTTAAGAGGCTGATCACCTCGGGCAAAAGGGCAATTCACGTCTCACAGTGAAAGTGTACACCTTTGCGCAAAGTTTATTAAACTGATATATCAGCCGTGCTCACGGTCACGAGCGGCCTTGGAGACTTTTACATTAAGATTATGACTATTGTTGGTTAATATGTTCATTGTTTACCATTTTATGCTATTCATTATTTATGTTACATTGATCATGAAACTTGGGATCTATATCCTTGTTGCTATACTTGTTGAGTTCAACTTGGACTCACTCTTGCTTCTTCCCCCACACCCCAGTCTCCATCGGAGTCGCGCAGCGGAAGCGTGGTGATGACTCAGCCGAGTTTCCTAAGCTTAGGCTTGTGGTCAACCAGTCAGTTGTTCCCTGTGAAGTTGGTGTCTCCATCTGAAGATCGGAGTGTCTTCCCGCTGTCTGATCCTTAAGGTTATGTTCTTTGTTATATATATACGTTATATATGAGCATTGTCTTTCGATATTACCCTTCATTTGTGGCTATATGTGAGATTTGACTTCCTGGGCTCACATATGGTGCATACTTGGTTTTGTTCTTAAAACCGGGTGTGACAAAGTGGTATCAGAGCAATGCTGACTGTAGGACGCAAGCCTAGTTAGAAACTGGTCGTTTTAAGATTTTGAAAATTTCTATAGAACCCTTGTTCTATCCATCTTGGTATTTTCTTCTTTATTGTATTTTTTACCCTAGTTATTTATCTCCTCCTTGTGGCTTAAATTTTAAATTTTGCTCTCACCTTCACTCCTTGCCTTGAATTGCTTTTGAAAACTTCCCTCTATCTAAGTAGATGGATCGTTGACCAAGTTATATCGTCTCTGACCGCAGTTGGCGACAGAAGTTGATCGCTATGCAAAGTCAAGACCTGGGAAGAATGACTCAACAGCAAGACTCAACACAAGGACCAACCAACATGGAAGGAAGCCATAAGAAACAGTTACAAGGTGATAAAGTGGAGCAAGATTACATCTATGGAAGATTGAAGCATGTGGATATGACCACCATTCATGGAGCAAAGAAAGCTGTGTATGGCATGAATCCAGTCAATTCAGTACCTGCCATGGTTCTTTTTGACCCTAGTGCCTCGCACTCGTTCATCTCTGCCAAGTTGGTAGCTCGCCTGAAGATAAGGGTGGCCAACAAAGAAGCTCATAGTAGTTCGCACACCAATTGGAGAACTTGAGACAAACCATGAATGTCGAGATGTTAGAGTCCAGATAAAAGAGAGTGAATTCATAGTGAAACTGAATGTTTTGGAACTCTCAGGGATCGATGTTATCCTTGGGCATGGATGGTTAAGGGGTCGTAAAAGTGAGGTCAATTATTCCCGACGTTCAGTGTTTTTAAGAACACCATCAGGTGAAAGGATTGAATATCGAGGTATGCCATTATCACCCAATGAATGTGAAGCAAGTCTGTTGGTAGATAGCACTAGTAAGGTGCAAGAGGTTCACGATCGATGTCTTTGTTGCAAGCATTATGGGAATTCTTGTCTTCAAGAGAAGTCAACCAAGGATGAGGTCAAAGCGAATCCAAGTGGTGAAGTCAAGGAAGATAAGAAGAGGAAAGCAATTCATCATTCGAGCCACCGTTGATACGTCACCAACAGTTGAGTTCTACTCCAGTACCACATCCAGTTTCAACCCTTGTTCAGACAAGCCTAGATCAGCAGCACTTAGAAGCTCCTCCAGTTAAGAACTTTCCACATGAGGTTTACATAGATGGATGGACAATCACCTACAAAGAATTCCAACCACCGAAGCGAGTTAAGAAGCAGAATAGACTGGTAAAAGTCAATCCTCCGAGTCAGCAAGATGGCAGCACATCAAACAACACTTCTATCGCAACAGATCCAACCAAAGGAAGATGTTATCATTGTCAACAAGAAGGACATTATATCAGATCCTGTCCCAAAAAGATCAACAGTCGACTCATGGAAGTGGCCCGAGCCCAGTCACTACAGAGTAGCCATCAACATGTGATGTCAGTGCCTGATGCAAAGGAAGTCCCTGATAACAGATGACAAATGAAGAGTGTACAAGAAAAGCTGTCCTTGATGTTCTTGGTATCGTGTTCTAGTAGTTCTTGAGCCCTTATGTAATAAAACGTTAGTAGCGATGTAAAGTCAAGTCTTTGGCCCATGTGTGGCCTGTGAATTTGTAATGTTTCTTGTTTGTCCTTATGATAATGTTTGTTTTGCATCTTTGTAATGAGTGCAATGATTTTGTGGGTTCCTCACAATCTCATTTAAGTTTAGTTGATAGGTTTAAGGTTCATGCATAGAAGGTTGGGTTTCTGTTTCTTCTTTTCCCTCTATCGTGTCTTTTCGGAGCAGTCTGTCCTTGTCAGCTTATATCTCTGTTTATGGATGTTCAAAAATCATGGAACAATTCTGGACACAAGTAGACTTCATGATCTTTCTCTGAGCGCAAGAACCACCCTGATAGCTGTTATGGTTTTGGAGTTATGAAATTCACAAGTTGATGCATCTGTGCTGTCTGGAATCTGGAATAGTTTCTGTTTTCTGCTGTTTTCGACGACCTTAACTCCAGAATCTGGAAAAGTGTTCTACATGAAAGTTGTAGAGGATTTCATAATCTTTCCATAAAGGTAAACTGCAACTTCATTGGATAAACAGAGCTCGAGTTATAGCTGTTTTACTGCACTGCTGTTTTGCTACTCGCGAGAAATTTCAGAATTCTTGTTCTTACCTTTACATATGCATTTCTCTGGGATATTAGAAGTTGGTTATGGCTGTCAACATGCTGGGAATAATATGCAAGCTACCCTTTTGTGTTCTCTAGTCGATCCTTTCTTAAGGGGGTAGTGCTTTGATCAACAGATGTTGAGGTTGCGAGTTGTCTCTCGTGGTACTCTATGAGTATGATCATCTATCCTTGCTCATGTTGTTTTTGTTGGTCACCTGATGACAGGAAATGTGGCACGCCATGAATCAGGATCCCTTTATGCCACCTCTCACTGATGATCACGAGTACAATGAAGCTGAGCACTATCAAAACAACAATGTTGAAGTTCAAGTTGGGAGTGTTCCGAGTCAGAATCCACAACAACGAAAGCGAAAAGAAAACCCAAAAAGAAGCTTACTGAAGTAAGTAGAGCACAGCGCAATTATACTAATGGAAGGTTGAGCAATATGGATTTGGATAACATTCAAGGTGCTACAAAAATGGTTGGTGGTTACATTCAAGTGAGCTCAACACAAGTTTTTGCTCTGTTTGATCCCAGTGCTTCGCACTCTTTCATCTCCGTCGAGTGTTTAGAGACGAACAAGATGGCGAAGTGTCCAACAAAGACGCCCTTGATAGTTCATACCCCAGTTGGAGAAATACAGGCAGATCAGATGTGCCCGAAAGTCAGTCTTGTCATAAACAAGGAAAACTTTACTGTAACCTTCATTGTTTTGGAGTCCCTCAATATTCCTATGGTTCTTGGTAATGGCTGGTTGTGTGCGCACAAAGGAGTAATTCATGGTACTCAATGCACAATGCTTCTAACTGCGCAGTCAGGGAAAAGAATTGAGTATCACGGTTGTCAACTGCAATCTGAGAAAGCTGATGACTTGTACGATGGAGTGCAGACTAAGGATGTCATCGTCAGGTGGAGTAAGACCCTTGTTAAGGGGGGTAGCCCCCGTGTTCCTTGAAAACACCGTTGTCTTTCTTGCTAACCTCTAGAATCTCGGGACGAGATTCCGTTAAGGGGGGTAGTTTGTCACACCCCAAAATTTCCTATTTTGGGTTGTGCTTAGAAACACCAAAATTAAATAAGAGAATTATGAATTTTATAAAATTTGCCTATCTTTAGTTTGTTAGAGCAAACATGATCAAATAAAATAGTATCAAAAATATTTTCTAAATAATTTTGTTGGAGTTGTAACACCCTAATTTATGGTGTTTTCAAAAATAGTATTAAAATGCTTTAATATTTATTTTGTGAGCATGGAACATAGGAAAATAATAAATATTTTAGAAATAAAATAAATATAGAAAACATAGTGTGGTGAAGCACTCATGCTGAAGCATATTTTAAATTATTGCTTGAGTGGTTTTTATTCAAAATAAAACTGAATTCAAAAATGAATTTGAAAATGTTTGGAAAATGGATTTAGAAAAGAAAATAAAATAAAAAGAGAAAAGCCTCCAGCTGCTCCTTCCCTTCCTCCCCTTTCGGCCCAGCAGAGCTGGCGGCCCAGCCCCGTCCCCCTCTCCTCCCGCGGGCTCTCCCTCTCCCCGTCCGCTTGGGCCTGGCCCAGCCGCAGCGCCGCGCCGCACAGCCCACGCCGGCCCACGTGACCGCAGCAGCCCGCGCGCCCCTCTTCTCTCTCTGCGCAGCGGGACCCCCCTGTCAGCTGCTTCCCCTCCCTCGCGCCCGCGCCTGCAGAGCCGGCAACCGCCCCATCCCACGCGGCTTCTTCAAATTGGCGACGTGGGGGCATATCTCGCGCTCCTGGCTTCATAACTTGGCTCCCCACTCCTATCCCTTCATTTCCTCTCTTCCAATTCGACCAGAAACCGCCCCCAAGCACCACCCGAGCCACCGCCGTGTGCTATTGCCGCCCGCCGTCGTCGAGTTGCTGCAGCACGGCGTCTCCGGCCAATTAACCGCCGGGACGACCCTTGTCTCCCCTCCGTGAAGCTCTGCCACCCGAGCTTGGCACCCTCTACCGCATCGGAGCGCTCGAAAGCCGCTGCCGAGCCTTCACCGGCGACCTCCACCCGCTCCACGCCGTCGCGAGCACAACCGCCGCGTTCCCCGACCCCGATTTCACCGCTGGTGAGACCCCCTTGTCCTCCTCTCTCTCCCTGACCTCTCCCCTTTGAGCTCTGTCCACGGGAGTGCCCGGCGTAGCTTCGCCGACCGATCTCCAGCCATGGCGCCGCCGGGACGGCCCTGTTCCGACCGGCCGCCTCTCTCTCTCCTCCCCGTTCTAATCCTGCCCGTCGGATGAGATCCGACGGCCCAAGATCACCAATACCCCTTCGCGGGGACATTTTGCGAACCCCCCCCCCCCCGAGACTTTTAAGTTACGCATCCCGGTCCTTCCACCGCGCTGTTTTACAGTTAGCCCTCGAAAGTTTTAAACGCCAGATTTGAATTAGATTTTGAAATTCAATTTGTATTTAAATTGTTTCACATATTTACAAAATTGCCACTGACTTCAATTGCTTATAAAATGCACGTTTAAACTCCGATTTGATCCGTTCAAATTGCGTTAGCTTCGTAATTTAGTGCTCTATCCGTTTATGCCCCTGTAGTCTGTTTTGGACAGGTTAGCCGTAGGGTCCAAGTTAATCTCGTTTAGGGCTTTAGAAACCCCGTTTCGGTCGTATCTTTCGCGCCGTAACTCCGTTTTCAGTGAACCAAATATCGTCGTGATCGTAGGATCGAGTACTTCTGTTTTATCAAAGTTTTATTTCTGTTTACCACTGTTGGTGTACTGTTCTAATGGATAGCCTTGTTTGCAATGCATGTGTGCGCTTGGATGCTTGTGTGGTGTCCTGTTATCGTATGTCCAGTCGGTGAGTTATGCGTTGGTGATCAAGAAGAAGTTCGTGATCCAGAGATCGTGATCAAGAGTCAACCTTTGGAAATCTACAAGTCAACAGAAAAAGGATCTTGAGTTAAGGCAAGTATAGCAATCAGGTTTTCCTGTTTGCAATCATGATCCTGTTACTGAATTAATGGTTGCATCGAATGATAAAAATGACTTATTAGCAACTTAAGAAATTTTCCGTACAAGAACCTTCGGGATTTACAGTGCAACTGATGGGGGTTATATGGCTCTGGCTTTAGCTCAGTATGAGGACCTTTTCTAGCTTGTTAGAGGTTACCCTTGTGGCGCAAATGGGGGATAGCAGACTGGGGATTCCCTGTGACTGGTTGAATCACCCACTGACTAATGAAACCTAGCGGCCCTAACTTGTTAGACGAACCTTTGAAAGGCTTCATCGTGAACCCTGCCGACTTTCCTTGGAAGTGAGTTAAGAGGCTGATCACCTCGGGCAAAAGGGCAATTCACGTCTCACAGTGAAAGTGTACACCTTTGCGCAAAGTTTATTAAACTGATATATCAGCCGTGCTCACGGTCACGAGCGGCCTTGGAGACTTTTACATTAAGATTATGACTATTGTTGGTTAATATGTTCATTGTTTACCATTTTATGCTATTCATTATTTATGTTACATTGATCATGAAACTTGGGATCTATATCCTTGTTGCTATACTTGTTGAGTTCAACTTGGACTCACTCTTGCTTCTTCCCCACACCCCAGTCTCCATCGGAGTCGCGCAGCGGAAGCGTGGTGATGACTCAGCCGAGTTTCCTAAGCTTAGGCTTGTGGTCAACCAGTCAGTTGTTCCCTGTGAAGTTGGTGTCTCCATCTGAAGATCGGAGTGTCTTCCCGCTGTCTGATCCTTAAGGTTATGTTCTTTGTTATATATATACGTTATATATGAGCATTGTCTTTCGATATTACCCTTCATTTGTGGCTATATGTGAGATTTGACTTCCTGGGCTCACATATGGTGCATACTTGGTTTTGTTCTTAAAACCGGGTGTGACAACGCACGGGCACGAACCTAGTATACTTAAAAAATCATCTCGTAAAGTTATCGTAATCTGTATAATTAGTTATTTTTTGTGTTATATTTAATACTTCATGTGCTTGTTTAAATATTTATGTGGAGTAATTTTTTAAACTAACAAGGTTATGGCATATTTCCTTTCGAGCTTGGCTCTCAGGCCTTTCAATTAACATTCAATTAATATCACGCCGACTAAAGCGCCGGCAACTAGATTGCTCACAATCTCCCAGATAATTCCGCTTCCGAACTTGGTTCAAACTAGAGTAGCTTTCTTTTTGATCTAAGGATTAATAGAAGTTGAATTGCATATTCCTTGAGCGGTTGGTGGGGCTCTTGCCTTCCTTTGCCGTGTGTGTTCTCTGGTAAATTAGAGCTTCTTCTGCGGTAGGAGAAAAATCTAACTCTAAAATTATTATTGGAGGAGATAAAAAAGGAGAGAATTATTTATTTGACCCTCAAAAAACTCCGGTTACTTATGTGGCCCTTTTTCTTTTGAAGTTGTGTATATGGCCTCAAACGAAACTTTGTTACCTATTTGGCCTTCCGTTAGATTTAAGAGCATAACAGTGTTAAGTGTTGGGTAAAAACATCATTTTGCCCCTGTGCCTAAAAAAATAAAAAAACAGAGTATATGTATATATATATACAACATATAATAAACAGTATATATAAACAATATATATTATATATTATTTTTTATAAACAAATATATATATTTTTTTTATATATATTGTTTATATAATATACATATACTGTTTGTATACACACTGTTTTTTATTTTTAGCACAGGGGCAAAATGGTCTTTTTACACAACACTTAACACCGTTATGCCCTCAAATCTACGGAAGGCAAAATAAGTACAAAGTTTCGTTTTGAGGCCATACACAACTTCAAAAGAAAAAGAGCCACATAAGTAACCAAAGTTTTTGAGGGCCAAATAAATAATTCTCCCATAAAAAAGTGTGTTTGGAGTTTTGATGGTCTCCAGTTAGGTTTGGAGAACTGCTAGAGTTACCAAATTTTCAATATAACTTTTTTTCTTGTTAGGGGGTGAGGAAAGGGGACTGCTGGAGTGGTTCTGGACTGGAATTGGAACAAACTGTCACAATGTGTGTGTCTCTTTTTTTTATTTCCAAGGTCAGTCTCAATGAGGGTTTCATAGGATGTTCATGTACATAAATAGAGTGTCATATTAGCTTTTTTTATGAAAGTGGGAGGAGATAGGAAACGTTTCATCCCCACAAAACCTTTGAGCTTGTTTCCAAAACGGTGAAATCTTAGTGAAACCCCATTAAGAGCATCATTGTGTTTCATCCCGTACAACACGCATGTCTCGAGAGAGAAATTTATGGAACCACGAGACATAAAACACGCATTGAAACTGTACATTGAGGAAGAGATCTATATTATTTGTGTTGGAAACCGGGAGATGAAGTTGTAGATTAAGATTGGCCTATGTTGGTGTTTATTACCGGCAACTCGTCACGGGATTACCCGAGACGATTGTTCGGAGGGTTTCGGCGTATGCAGAACTCGATGGTAAATGCAAAGACAATGATTTATACTGGTTCGGTCTGCTGAATAGCATCCAATGTTTTCCTAAACAGTAAACGGTAAACAGTCGGTCACTCTTTGTTTAGCGTTTAGGCCGTTTAAACGGTGTTTAAACGGAGTTAACGGTCTAAACGGTTTTGTATGGTAACACTAAAATATACATATTTGTGTATGTAAAAATTAAATTTGATAAGACGGTACATATTTGCACATGTAAAAAATAAATATTATACCAAATAATATTTTTGAAGAAATCTAAATCCCACAACATTTCATATACTCACAATGTTAATTAGTTTTGTGGTGATTATGGTAGTCGTAGTCCTCTAATTAACCAAATATGGATTAATGGTTGTTTAGATCATTTAATCATGTATAACCTGATTTTCTTTAGACCATTTAGACGGGTTTTAACGGTTTAACGGGTTTTAAACGGTCCAACCGTTTAATTTACCGTTTAGGCCTAAACAAAACAGATGGCCTCTGTTTACCGTTTAAACGGTGTTAAACGGACTAAACGGCCGTTTAGGCGAACAGAGATAGCATCCCTACATCCAGTTTGAGGGATAATATATTGCGTCCTGCGCTTATGGGTGTCTGGTTGTGCACCTTGACCTCTTTGTGTATCCCGATCTAGGGAGCTCTGCCTCTCTTTAATATAGTCCAGGAGGCAAGTCCTAGTCAGTTATAATCCTAGGTGTCCTTATAGTCCAGGAGGCAAGCGTCCTAGTCAGTTATAATCCTAGGTGTCCTAGTCGGTTACAAGCGCAATACTACTAGGATTACATACGGAGAGTCCTAGTTGCACTAGTCTTCGCCTTTGGAGTACTCGGGGACTCTGTGCCACATGCCCCCGAACTCTTCATGTTTATCGGTGAAGTCTTCTTTAGACTCTTGGCCTTGATCAAGTGTCATCCGAGTACCTCCTGAGAGGAAACCATAAAGTGCTCTTCAAGTCTTCTAATGGTGTGCGCTTTCTGAAAAGTGCACATATTGGGTGTAGCCCCCGAGCTTCTTGTTGTTTAGCATAAAGAGCTGGAGGATGCATCATTTAAGGATATGTATCCCGCAGTCCCTAAGCCTATATATACTACTAGTCGATTGTAGGATCTCGTAGACATTCATCTCAACGGTGTAGTCGAGTAACCTCTCGAAAACAAGGATCAACATATGCTTGTCGCCGAGTTGTTGAACTGTTTATAAATTTGATCTTTCATCCTTGAAATCGAGCCCCCGAACGTAGTCGAAGTGAAGCCCGACTAAGCTGATCGAGCCCCCGAGCTTAATGTCGACTACGCTGTGGAGCTTGATCGAAGCGACAGAAATAGAATATTGGTGAGCCCAAGGCTTTGGGTGGATAGTCTCCTCACCGAGACCCCGTATCACCCCACCTCGGAACTCTCAAATCATCGTAACCATGTTCGAAGGCTCATCGCAACAGCACGGTGTTCGAGTGAGGCAACCTTAAGGGTGTACCTCACCCAACAGCGTGGTGTCCGAGTAAGAAAGCCTCAGGGGCGTACCTCACTGGGTGTTGTAGTCCATATCTTTTCCCCTACAAGTAGACATACAAAAATATGTAATAACTAATATTCGGATATCAAGTGAGAAGCAGGTCCTAACATTATCAAATGTGTATGAAATTTTTGCATCTTGCTTTTGCTAGGTTGTTTATGTCACCCGAGTAGTGAGTCTGTGATGTTTAAGCACCTGTCCTGCGTGTCGAGAGCTGGATCGAGCGTGAGGTACAGATTAAGGCATGCACTTACTCAAGTAATTTTACAACTTGCTAAGAGAGATTAGAGCAGTCATGTTGCCGAAAAAGAGCACGCTCCGAGTTTACATTGTACACCCGTGAGGTGTTGTCCCGACTACAAGCTTGGAGCTGTATGAGTAGCCGGGAATGCAATTATGATGTGGCCGTAGTGGCTCACGATTAATATATGAAAATATTTAAAGAATATTAAAGCGTGACTTAACTGGTTTAATGTCGAGTTGTCGTTGGTCAGCACCGCCGAGGGAAGTGGTCGGCATCGTCGAGATCCCCGAGTAATGGATGTCTTGGTATACTCAGATGACTCGCTGTTACTCGGTCGACTTGTTTGCAGTTCAATAACGACTTGATGGTTCAACGCCTGCTCGACAGTTCGCTTGTGGCTCGACGGTCGCTCGGTGTCTCAACGGCAACTTGATGGCTCGCTCGCAACTCAACAGCAGCTCGAGAGCTCACTTGCTTGCGGCTCAATGGTAGCTTGATAGCTCGCTTGCGGCTCAACAGCAGCTCGAGGGCTCGCTTTTGCGCTCAACGACAGCTTGATGGCTCGCTCGCGGCTCAACAACAGCTCGAAGGCTCGCTTACTTGCAGCTTAACTACGACAACTTGATGGCTCGCTCACAGCTTAATAGTAGCTCGAGCGCTCACCTTGTGGCTCACGGCTCACTTGCGGTTTTACGACAACATGATGACTCGACGACTCGGTAACCAAGTATTATGAATATATGAGTAGCTGGTTATTGATGAAGCTGATTAGTCGAAACAGCTCGTCGGCAAATTCTTAATCGAGCCGAGTTATGTCGGGTAATTCTTGACCATCTAGATCTCGTTGCCGACTAATATATTAGGTTCGACCAGAGTAGTCGGTCACTGTGCAATCGAACTCGGAAGTTGGAGCCAGACTCGGCTCTCCACGAAACAACTCGCCGGGAGTCGGGAGGCCAAGTCCGAGTTAGCATCAGCCCTCTAACGAGGTGGTGCCAAATTATAATCAAAGTCTGAGATGAGGGGTGTGAATCTGATCTACTAGGCAGGTAACAGGCATGGAGATATGTGTCTGTCTGGAACGTCTTCATAATGTCCAAAATTAGCTTGTACTCCTATGGCTGATCGGATCAGAGCTGACTCCCATGCATGTGTTGCTCACGATTGGTGGAGACGACCTGATGATGGAGATCACGAGTACGAAGCATTGATCTGTCACCTGTCCCATTATTTTATTGTTTGAGGCATGCGACGATGCGATGGATCTCAGCAATCTGTTGTCTCTGGTGGTGTGGTAGTAGTTCCTGGTTCTGAGCCCGCGGACCTGACGCTGGTGCAGGTTCCGACTGATACTGCCAGTGCTCGCTGAGGCCTGGCTTGGCGAAGGATACAAGATGCACCCAACTGTTTCGTGGCTGGTGTTGGATTCTCGTGTAGGCATCGAGTTCGACTCAGACGCGGTGGCCCACAACGGTAGTGGACGTGATGATGCTTCTGTGATGATGCTTCTGTGCGGCATCCTGGGATCGAACGACGCGACGAGCTTGCTAGCGTAGGGAACTACCCCGGCGGCTGTACGAGACATTGGGTGTATGGGACCATCGCCGAGAATGTGTGTTGATCCAGAGCTCCGTCGAGCTCTTGATCACAATTGCGTCAAAGGCCCCTACCTGGCGCGCCAGCTGTCGATATTTATTAACCGATAAACTCATCACGGGATTACCCAGGACGATTGATCGAGAGTTTCGTCGTATGCATACTCGATGGTAAACACAGAGACAATGATTTATACTGGTTCGGTTGCTGAATAACATCCCTACATCTAGTTTGGGAGGAATAATATATTGCGCTTTGCGCTTATGAGTGTCTCGTTGTGCACCTTGACGTCTTTCTGTGTCGCGATCTAGAGAGCTCTGCCTCTCTTTATATAATTTAGGAGTCAAGAGTCCTGGTCGGTTACAATCTTATGAGTCATAGTAAAATTACAAGGTAGCAATACTACTAAGCTTGCATACGGAGAGTCCTAGCTGGATTAGGTCTTCCCCTTTCCTTACGAACTACCGAGTACTTTGTCCCACAGCCTAATAGTACATCGAGGTTTCCTTTCACTAGTAGTCTAAACGGGTGCACGTATGATCCGTAATTCTAGGTGGCGTGGTGATTCAGACTCCGTAATCCTGGCCTGCGCGTACGACTGCGGCGCCGGCGACAATGGCCACTTGCGTCGCGGCGCTCCTCCCGATTCCTCCGTTGTAACACTTTGATTTAAATTTTCCTAATTTAATTAAGAAATTAGAAACTCATTAGGTTAGCTAATTTGATTAGAGGAGAAAATAAAATTTATTTAATTATTCGTATTGCATTCATGTCATTGCATATTTTATTGAGTGGAAAATAAATTTATTAAACCCCGTTTAGGGCGAATCAAATTTATTCTATTTAGAAAAGAAATAAAAAGTATATAAATTTTACCAAATCAAACTCAAGGTTTAATTGCAAAATCTAGGAAAGTATTTAAAAGTTTTCAAACAGTTTTGGTTTTTAAATGAGTGTGAAAACCCATTCGGAAATGATTTTGCAAAAAGTTTTGGAATAGAAAGGAAAAATCTGGTTGGGCTCTCTCACCCTCTCTCCCTCCAACCCAGCCGAACCCACCCGCAGCCGACCCGTTCCCTTTCTCCATCCCTTTCCGGGGCCGCCTTCACTCTCCCCCACTTCTTCCTGCGTCCGCGCGCAGCCCACACTGCAGCTCAGCCCAGGTAGCTCGTGGCCGCGAGCGCACCCACCACACCTGCGTTGCAGTCGCACGCGCGGCCCTTCACCACTGTCAATGCCAGGCGGGCCCCTCCTGCCAGGGTATCCCTCCCTCTCGCGCCCCCGCAAAGCTCACCTCTGCCTTCACTGATCGCTTGCAACAGCCCCCTCCGAACCTTCGGTCCTGATCCGCTGCAGGTTAGGGTAGCGCCGCCAGCCTCCCCTTCTCTCTGCCTACAAGGGGGACTAACCCTCCCCGCCAACTACCCTTTCTTCCTCCCGAGCGCTGCCGCCATTGCCACCCTCAGAGCTCACGGCCCCCTTAGCGACACCTCCTCCACCATCCAGACCCCTCCGTTGGGATCGTTAGAGCGGAGCCGCGTTCGAGAAGCCAGTTTGGGGGTACGAGTGCGTCGGGAAGCCAGTACTCTACCTCACCGGAGCTCCAGGCGCCACAGCTTGCTGCCCTCCATCAACTACGAACCCCGCTCGACACCGTGAACAACATCTACTACCCTGAGCTGAGCTCCCCGTTCCAACTTACCCTTTTTTAGTCTCTACTGGCTTCTAGGCCAACCCCGAACCTGAAGGACCGAATTGGCGACCAGAGGGGAGGGGGGGGGGGGGAATGGGAGCCTCAAATTTCTTCCGAGAAATGGACGCTAGATGACCATTGGACGCTGGACTGTAGCGTCCAATGTCAGCGTCCGGCCCCTTGAAAAACACAAAATGACACGTGGCAATGGCGTGTCCGATGTGATGAACACAGCGTTCGGTGCCCTCGGCTCAGCGCCCGATGCTCCCGAAACTGCACAGTTTTCCGTGGATTCAACTCGATCTCCTCCGAATCAAAAGCTCTAAGGCTTAGACTTGTGTATGAGGAGTTCAAAGGATGTTAGTGAGATACCCCTAAGAGATCATGGCTCGAACCTAACTCCAAATAGATGAATCGAAAGAAATCAGGGCAAGGGAGAGAAAAATCGATCCAAAACGGAAAACGACCGATCTACTTGTTCGTGAGGTTTGAGTAGAATTCCTTCGGTGGAAATGATCCCTGACAACAAAGAACAAGTTGATTCAAACAGTTTCGTAAAAGACACAACGTAGAGGGAGATCGAGTGACGTGAAAATTGAGACCAAAAAGCAAAAGCGAAGAACAACTCAAGAACGCGAATCACAATCTCAATTGCCAGTCGAAATTCGTCCCACGAGGAGACAACGGGAATCCGGTCCCGTTTCCACAAAATCCAAATACACAGAGGTATGATTCACCGTCTCTGCGGATCTCAGTAGCTACAACAGGGATGTGAGAGAACAGGAAACCCTAGGTGAAAGTAGCAAATGGCTGAGATATCTTGGAGGGAGGGGTTGCCTCTCCTAATATAGCCTAATACAATTATTCCCCTTCTACCCCTACTGCTAATGAGCGAGCAGGCTAACCCTAAGGGTATTCCTGACCAACTCAAAGTGTAGTTGATCCAACGGCCACGCCGCGAACATCAGGTAGCTTCGCCATAATGCGACCTCACCGGATGCCGCCAAGCGCCGCTCGTCCTTTTCACGGACCTCCCCCGGTTTTGAGGCCGAAACCGAGAAACCTGGGCCATCCTCTGATTTTGTGGCCGAAACCGGGGAACCTGTAGACCATTGGCTGAGTTTTGTGGCCCAAACTCAGAAAAACCTGCCAGCGCCCAGGTTTTGAGGCCCGAACCTGGAAACCGTCCTCAGCCTGAGTTTTGTGGCCCAAACTTGGAAACCGGCCGCACCCAGGTTTTGAGGCCCAAACCTGGAAACCGTCCTCTCGATGGTTTTTCTGTGGCTCAACCAGCAAACCGACGCCGTAGAGGGGATGCACTGCCCGTGCACCCCGTCCACCCGCAAGTCTTCACTTGTCGCTGTCCCAGGCTGTCAGCCACCACGGCCGATCCTTAGGCCACTGGTCCGTCAGTCCAAGCCTCACGTCCGCCCTTCACCGCTCTGGGTCCATCGGCACGACACGTCTCTACTTGACCTTCACCTTGCCTTTGATCACCATATCTGTGCTCGACACCTGCACAACACAAGCCAAAGAACATGTGCATCATACCAGTCGACAATCACTCATCATCTCAAGATCCGGCATACACCCATGTATCCACAATCTCCCCCTTGATGAGTGCATTGTCAACTACCAACACAAATTGTATGGAATATAAGAAAGGAGAAAGAAGAGGAAGCGAACTCAACCAATCGACCAAAAGCGAAGCAAAGCCAGAAGAAGTCGAATGACGTGAGCAAAACAACTTGGTTCCCAAAGACATGGGAAACGGCTCGACGCAACCAAGCAAAGCAAGCCCTCAAGAAGAGGCAGAACGGGCTCAACACTGTTAGCAAGAAATTCAGAGCAAAGCAGTCAAAGCTTGAGTAAATCCGCTAGTCCCTCCAGAAAGAGCAAAGGCTCAACACAACTAGCTGAGAACTGCTCGAAACCAATTGAAAACGAACCGCTCCAAACCAACTGAACAACTTGTCAAGCAAAAATGAGCAAACTCCCCTTCAATAGTGCACACAACTAGGGACATGATTTGTCAAATTCCCCCTTAGTTGAAAATGCACACAAAAAGGCACATGCATATGATTCACAAATGCAGGTTAGCAGCTTCAGGTATATATTCTATAGAGTGAATAGATGCTCTAAAGAGTGCTGATCCGACTACTCAATATCAAGTAAAATATGCTAGCAAAAGCTCAAACTGATCACAAAATACGAAGTATGAACATATGAGCAATGTGCAGTTTTTTAAGCCATTTAGAAAGGGTTTCACCATTAAAATAGCAATACACATGCATAGACAGGAAGTCAAGCAAATGCTAAACATGTATACAAGGTGAACTACCCCTAGCAAAGTTCATCATCATGCTATAGAATGAAAACATAGACTTGTGTTTTCAAATTTTATCGGAGTTGCAGCGGTGATCACACAAGTTTGAATTTTAGCATGTGATTGCGAGAGGTTGAACACTGACCTTGCCTAACTTTTCAACCGAGCTAAGCTATGCATAAGCAATCAGAAGCTTGAAGCAACTGTTTCAGTCTTACACTACACGACTCAAGTTTAACTCAATGTGCAATGAGAAACAGTCTCGATACGTGATGTGCTATCAAATGGTCCCATCTCGATCTTTTCATTCACTTAGGCCTGGTTCAAGTGCAGTAGAATATGAATATGAACATACCAAGCAAGTGAAAGACTCAGAACTAGAGACATAGCAACCTAGCATATATGAAATAGCATAAGTGACTTCAACACTGCGGATACATGGGTGTATGCCGAGTCTCTGAGTGATTGTCAACTGGGATAATGCGCATGTTCTTTGGCTTGTGTTGTGCAGGTGTCGAGCACAGATACAGTGATCGAAGGCAAGGTGAAGGTCAAGTAAAGACGTGTCATGCTGATGGACGAGAGTGGCGAACGGCGGACGTGAGGCTTGGATGAGGGACCGGTGGCCTGAGGATCAGCTGTGGTGGCTGACAGCCTGGGACAGCGACGAGCGAAGACTTGCGGGCACAGTGTTGCTTGGGTCGAGAACCTGGGGACACGTGTCGGTGGACGGGGGGTGCACGGGGCGGTTTATCCCCTCTACGGCTCGGTTTGGTGGTTGAGCCACAGAAAAAACACCGAGTGGACGGTTTCCAGGTTTGGGCCTCAAAACCTGCGCTGATGGTTTCCGAGTTTGGACCACAAAACTCGGGCTGAGGACGGTTTCCAGGTTGGCCTCAACACCTGGGTGCTGCGGGTTTCTGAGTTTGGGCCACAAAAAACTCAAGCGATGGATGGCTAGTTCCCGGTTTGGGCCTCAAAACCGGGGGTTGGTCGTGAAGGCTGGTTTCCCGGTTTGGGCCTCAAAACTGGGGGCAAAGTCCGGGAAAAGGACGAGCAGAGCGGGTGGCGGCACGTGGCGGCAATCGGTGAGGTTGCGTCGAGGCAACGCTACCAGTTGTGCGGGGTGGCCGTCGGATCACCACCTACCACGAGTTGGTCCAGAATAACCTTAGGGTTGAGCTGGTTCGCTCTGTAATTAGTTAGGGGTAGAGTGGGAATTAGAATTAGGATAAGTAGAGGGAGACACCCACCTCCCATTCTATCTCAGTCACTTGCTCTTTGCTTCTAGGGTTTTCCTGCTCTCCCAATCCCCTGCTGTAGCAACTGAGATCCGCAGAGAACCATACCTCGTGTGTACTAGAGATTTTGAGGAAGTGAGACCATAATCTCACGTTGTAGCGTGTGGTAGCCACACAGTTGCAAATTCATGGTTGTGATTCGCGTTTTGTTTGTGTTCGGCGCAGGTTGCTTTTCTCCACGTTTTTCCCTTTGTCGATCTCCCTACTTGGTGTGTCTCTTGCAAATCAGTTTGAACCAAGTTGTTCTAGATTGTGAGGCGCTTCTTTCCATCGAAGGAATTCTCCTCTAACCTCACGAGCTAGTAGATCAGTTGATTTTCGTTTCGAGTCAAGTTTTTCTCCCTTCTCCCGAATTTCTTCAATTCATCGATTTGAGATAGGTTCGAGCCATGATCTCTCAGAGATAGTCACTATCCTCCTTGTGATTCTCCTCTCCAAGTTTGAACCCTAGAGGTTTCATTTTGGGAGAGTTTGGATCGAATCGGTGGATGAACGGTGAACTTTCGAGGTGACTGGACTCCTGCATCGGGACGACCGGACGCTAGGTTTGTGAGTCGGTCGTTTGAAACTCAGTCACTGTGTTCTTCGTGTCTTGACCGGACTCTGAACGTGCAAGTGACCGAACTCGCTCCTTACGCTGTTCACTGCTTGATTCTTCTGATCGGACGCTGACAAGGTTTGACCGGACGCTCTCAATAGTGAGTTCGGTCCAGAACAGTAAGGTCCCAACGGGTTTTGCCAGACCGGACGCGTCCGGTGCTCACTGACCGGACGCAGGCAGAGTCCGGTCATTTCTGTTTTGCGTTGTTTCGTCCGTGGTTCGTTCGTCCGTTGTCGGTTTTGATTTTCGGCTTTTGTGTGGGTTTCTAGAGTTGTATAGTGTCTCGCTGTGCTTCTTGGAAGCATCCACCCTTTGTCTAGGGTCGTGGACACTTGCAAGCTCTAGGGTTTGCTCTTGGGGTTGATTCTCCGGACAGTGGCGACAAGTTTCTGAAAAGAAATTTGAAGCTCTCATTCACCCCCCTCTGGTCGCTTTCTGGCAGCACTCTCGGTCCTTCAATTGGTATCGGAGAGGGTTAAGTATCTTCCACCTTAGCCGGTTCTAGATCTACAGAAGGCGACTTGGATCGCGGCGTGGGGAAAACCGCCGTTTTCGATGGGATGAACTATGCGTATTGAGATACGTATGTCGGCTATCTCCAGAGCATGTGCTCTTTGTTTGGGAGATTTGCAACAAGGCCGATTACGTTGTCTTGGCTGCTCGTGTTACTCAGCTTCAGATGGATGAGCACGATGCCAATAGCCGAGCGCGTAATGCTCTTTTCTCCTGTTTGAGCATGTCCGAGTTTGATCGCGTTTCTCACCTCCCCACGGCTCGTGAGATTTGGGCGACCCATGCGCTTCCATGAGGGAACCACTCAAGTCAAATCCCGTCTCTACGAGTCGCACAAGCGGGGAGTATGAGAACTTTCAACACATGCCTGGTGAGAGCATAGAAAGTTTATTCGCTCGCTTTCAGGTCATTGTCAACAAGATGAGGGCTAACAAGGAGCTATTGCCTTTCGACGATCATGAGAGAGCTTTGAAGCTTTGCATACTCTCGATCGGTCGATGTGGGACTCAAAGGTCCAGGCGATCATCGAATCGTCTAACTATGAGACCCTCACATGCGACGAGCTCTTTAGTAAGCTGAAGCCTAGTGAGATTGACGCCATGTCAAGGGCTTCTTATGAAAATCCTTCTGGCTCTTCTGCTAACCCCTCTGGAGGTTTTGCACTCTCTTCACTTCTTTCTGTCACAGAAGAGCAGCTGGAGTTCATGGGGGATGACGAGTTGGCTTTGCTCGCCAACCGGTTCTCGCAGTTCCACAACAACCGCATGAACCGTCGCCGCAGAGGAGGACGCTCGGGATGTTTCGAGTGCGGCGACCCCAACCACTTCATCGCCAATGTCCGAAGAAGAACAAGCAGACCTTCGGCAAGGCAAATCATGGGCACAAGTATGACTCCGGCAAGCACAAGGAGAAGTATGTCCCCACGAAGCACAAGCGGAAGGGCGCGGCTTCAACAAGGAGTACATCAAGACGAAGTACATGGAGAAGGCCCAGGTTGAGCAGCGTGCTTTCTTCGCCACGCTCAGCGACGTCGACGACTCGGATGACGACTCCGCTTCCTCAAGCGACGACGAGTCCGAGAAGAAGAAGAGGATCGAGGGACAAGCTGAACGGCCTCTGCTTCTTCACCGACAATGAGGGTTTCTGCACCATGGCCCTCGGCAAGGAGGTCGACGGCGAGCTGGAGGACATTCCTCGGAACGATGATGACGACGACACCTCCCAGGTAAAACGATTAGAGAACGTTTGGTTGGTGGATTCCGGGTGTTCGAGGCACATGACCGGAAACGCCAAGTGGTTCTCCAGTCTTAGTCCGGTCGCCGGAAAGGAATTTATCACCTTCGGTGACAATAGCAAAGGTAAAGTGTGTCTCGTGGGTCGGTGCGAGTTAATGAGCACTTTGTGTTGCGCGATGTTGCTCTTATTTCTAACTTGCATTTTAACCTTCTTTCTGTTTCGCAACTTTTTGATGATGACTATGAGATTCATTTTAAGCCGAATCTCAGTCGTATTTGGATCCTCAGGGCAATCTTGTTTGTGTGATTTCGCCCTTTGGGAAAAGTCTTTTGGCGAATTTCTCGGAGTCGTTTGGAGTTTCTCGTTGTCTTTTGGCTGGACCTTCCTCCTCTGATCTTTGGAAGTGGCATAGGAGACTAGGACATTTGAGCTTTGACTTGCTTGAAAGGCTTAGTTCACTTGGCCTAATCCGAGGATTGCCCAAGTTGTGCATGGGAGAAGCATCTTGTTTGCCATTCTTGTAGACATGGGAAGATGGTTGCCGCTCCCCACCATCCAGTGACTCAGGTCATGACTAAGCACCTGGAGAGCTTTTGCACATGGACCTTGTTGGTCCGGCTCGGGTGAGCTCGGTTGGGGGGAAGTGGTATGTGCTTGTTGTTGTTGACGACTTTTCGAGATATTCTTGGGTTTTGTTTTTAGCTGAGAAAAACTAAGACTTTCTCTTTTGCTCGTAATCTGATTTTTCGTCTTCAGAATGAGTTCCCTTTGAACTCAATGCGAGCTATCCGTAGTGATAATGGTTCCTGAAGGACCGAGAAAACACTAGCAAGGCGACCAGAGGGGGGGGGGGGGGGGTGAATGGGAGCTACAAAAATTTCTCTCGAAACTTTGGCCAAATGTCCCAAAATCAACCCCGGAAAACTTCAACCGAAACCGTGATGCCCACGACCTTGGAAGAGGGTGGATGTCCCTATGATCACAGCGAGGCACCACAAAGCGATAGCGAGCCAAACGCCAAAAGAACCGGCACAAGTTCGACCCTCAAAAACCAAGTCTCGAACGTAGATAGACGGCTACGTCGAGAAACCTCCAAATACCTATGCTAACAAGTAGCAAGGATATCTAAAGGTGTTCCTTGATCAACTCTAAGGCCAAACGGGAAATCCGGAAACCAAGCGAACAAGCCGGGAGAGCAAACGCACTAAACCGGAGGCTACAGCAGGATCCCGGACTGTCCGGCAGTACGGTCGCGGACTGTCTGCCCAGTGGCGGACTGTCCGGGCTCAGGTTGCGGACTGTCCGCCGGCCAAAAGAGCAAAACCGCACTGCTGCTGAAGTCCCCTGGACAGTTTCCGGATTGTCCACGGATGACAGCGGTGGACTGTCCGCCGGTCAAACCGAAACAACACAGCCGAGCCGCGCGACCACTGACTCAGTCGAGGCCCGATGCGCGGACTGTCCGCGACCCCAGCGGCGGACTGTCGCGGATGAACAGAGAGGGCGATTTTGGTCGCCCTCAACTCAAATCTTCTCCAAATCGATTCAAATCAAAATCCCACGTTCCCAAACTTGGAGAGGATGATCATGGAGTAGTTAGGAGACTATCCCCAAGAAAACATCCGCTTAAATCAACTCAAACACCGGGAAATCGAAAGGGGAGGAGTATGAACCGAAAAAGCGCCACGAAAACAAAATCGACCCGATCTACTTGTTCGTGAGGAGTTAGATGAATTCCTTTGGTCGAAATGACCTCCTCACTACAAAGAACAAGATGATTCAAGTGGATTTCGAAAAGACGCAGTAGGGAGAGAGATCGAGTGATGGGAAAATCATGGAGAAACGAAGAACGCGAAGAACACGAACCAAAACACAAATCAACACATCGATCTGCAACCGTGTGGCTACCACACGCTAAAA
This sequence comes from Coix lacryma-jobi var. lacryma-jobi, assembly GCA_009763385.1. Lineage (NCBI taxonomy): Eukaryota > Viridiplantae > Streptophyta > Magnoliopsida > Poales > Poaceae > Coix > Coix lacryma-jobi. The sequence continues at coordinate 469,930 of VDCT01000421.1, read as the reverse complement.
ACAGTGAGGTTACGGCCTCAGTTCCTCCAAAATCTCCAGTACATAGAGGAATGGTTCTCTGTGGATCTCAGCTAGCTACAGCAGGGGATTGGGAGAGCAGAAAACCCTAGAAGCAAAGAGCAAATGACTGAGATGAATGGGGAGGGGGGTGTCTCCCCTACTTATCTAATTCTAACTATTCCTAATTCCCACTCTACCCTAACTACTTACAGAGCGAACTAGCGAAACCCTAAGGTTATTCTGGACCAACTCACGGTAGGTGGTGATCCGACGACCACGCCCGCACAATAGGTAGCGTTGCCTCGACGCAACCTCACCGATTGCCGCCACGTGCCGCCACCGCTCTGCGTCCTCTTCACGGACTCCGCCCCCGGTTTTGTGGCCGAAACCAGGAAACCAGGCCTACACGTCCACCCCCGGTTTTGAGGCCCAAACCGGGAAAACCAGCCTCCAAGTCCATCCCTGGTTTTGAGGCCGAAACCAAGAAACCCGCCAGCGCCCAGGTTTTGAGGCCCAAACCTAGAAACCGTCCTCAGCCCAAGTTTTGTGGCCCAAACTCGGAAACCCGCAGCTCGCCCAGGTTTTGTGGCCCAAACCTGGAAACCGTCCAACCGATGGTTTTTCTCTGGCTCTACCACCAAACCGAAGCTGTAGAAGGGATGCACCCCCGTGCACCCCGTCCACCGACACGTGTCCCCAGGTCCTCGACCCGAGCAACACCATGTCCCGCAAGTCTTCGCTCGTCGCTGTCCCAGGCTGCCAGCCACCACAGCTGATCCTCAGGCCACCGGTCCCTCAGTCCAAGCCTCACGTCCGCCCATCGCCACTCTCGGTCCCTCGGCATGGCACGTCTCTACTTGACCTTCACCTTGCCTCTGATCACTGTATCCGTGCTCGACACCTGCACAACACAAGCCAAAGAACATGCGATCAAACCCGTTGACAATCACTCATCACTCGAGACTCGGCATACACCCATGTATCCGCAATCTCCCCCTTGATGAGTGCATTGTCAACTACACCCACAAATCATAATGGAAATAGAAGGAGGAGGAAGAAGGAAGAGAGAGAACTCGACCAAATGACCCAAAAGCATAGCAAAGCCGAAGTAGGTCAAGTGGAAAGAGCAAGACAACTTGGTCCCCAAAGACATTGCTCGACGCAACCAAGCAAAGCAAAGCTAGCCCTCATGAAGAGGTAGAGCAGGTTCACCGCTAGCAAATACCAAATGAAAAATCAAAGCAAAGTGCTAGTTCCTCAAGACAGAGGCACAGAGTCTCAACACGACTAGCAGAAAGCTCGACATCATGACTGAAAAGCTCGATACCAACTGAACCCAGCTGAAGCAAAGATGCGACTGCTAGTCCCTCAAGATAGAGGCAAAAGCTCAACACAAAGCAAAGCGCTCCGAACCAATTGGAAATTTCAAAAATTTATCACGAGCAAACTCCCCCTTGCATGGTGCATACAACCGATTCCTCTCCCCTTTAAACATGGGAGGCATGATTTGTCCAAATTCTCCCCTTAGTTGAAAATGCACCATCAAGTGAAAAAAACTGCATCAACAAGCAATCAAGCAAGGTCTCCCCTTGGGAAAAATGCACCATCAAAAGTGCCAACAAGAGAAGTTCTCCCCTTCCAACATGCATATGAGTCAAAATGCAAATTAGCAGCTTCAGGAATATAGTCAAGAAAATGCAAAGATGCTCTAAACAGTATAGCTCCAATGACTCACTGGAAAGCATACAAGCTAGCGAAGGCTCAAACTGATCACCAAATATGAAATATGAACATATGAGCAAAGTGAGCAGTTTTTAGCCAAGAAAGTATTCACCATCAAAATAGCACAAAGCATGTATAGACAGGAAATCAGACAAGTGCTAAGCATGTATACAAGGTGAACTACCCCTAGAACAGTTCAATCATCATGCTATAGAATGAAACATAGTCTTGTGTATCCAAATTTTATCGGAGTTGCAGCGGTTAAGATTACACAAGTTCAGAATTTAGCATGTGATTGCGAGAGGTTGAAAGCTTGTCATTGCCTAACTTTTCAACTGTGCGAAGCCTATGCTGAAGCAATCAGAAGCTTAAAGCAACAGTTTCAGTCATACACTACACAACTCAAGTTTATCTCAAAGTGCAATGAGAAACAGTCTCGAAACTGTGATGTGCTGACAAGCAATCCCATCTCGATCTTTTCGATTCACTTAAAAACTTGGTTCAATTTTATTGACAGAATATGAACATACCAAGCAAGTGACAGACTCAGAGACTAGAGACATAGCAACCTAGCATATATGAAAAGCACGAGTGAATCAACACATCCTACACATGCTAGTTGCATATCTCAATGGTGAACATTTTCAAGTTTTATGTTTGTTAAGCAGATTCACCATTCAAAAATAGCTCAAACTCACAACATGTATTAGTAATCAGAAAGAGCATAAGCTACTAGCATCAACAAATAGCATCGGAGCCTACTAAATAGAGCCTAATTACATTTAAAGATTATATGCATGAAGCTCAGAATGGAAAAGCGTATGCTGAAATGCAAAAGAAAACAAAGCAAACGAGAAAATAGTCAGACAATAATACAAGATCAAAAATGTTTCCCCCATCTAAAGGGGAAAAACACACACAAGCTCACTCCTCAACCGATTAAAGGTTGATTCGTCCAAAGGCTTGGTGAAAATATCAGCTAACTGATGATGAGTATCGACATGGCGAAGGTCGATATCACCCTTCTCATAGTGGTCTCGCAAAAAGTGAAAGCGCACATCAATGTGTTTGGTCTTCGAGTGAAGCACGGGTTCTTAGCAATGCTAATAGCATCGTGCTATCACAAAGCAAAGGAACACGAGAAAAGCTCAGACCAAAATCACGCAAAGTGGCCATCATCCAAAGCAACTGAGAACAGCAGCTAGCCGCAGCAACATATTCAGCCTCCGTGGTAGACTGGGACGACACTAGACTGCTTGCGAGAAGACCACGATACAAGAGAAGAACCAATAAATTGGCAAGCCAGAAGTGGACTTGCGCTCAATGCGACAACTAGCAAAATTGGCATCGGAATAACCGCAAAGGGAGAGGGTGGAGGAAGCTGAATACCAAATCCTGAACTCAGGTGAGAAACGAAGGTACCTGAAAATGCGCTTGACCGCCTGACGGTGAGAAGTGCGCGGCGACGCCTGAAAGCGCGCGCACAGGCACACCGCGAACTGGATGTCTGGGCGTGTCGCCGTCAGGTAGAGCAGCGACCCGATCATGCTTCGGTACTCCTTCTGATCCACAGCTTCTCCATCCTTGTCCGCATCCAGGGCCATCATGGTCGACTTGGGTGTTGGAAGAGGCTTGGCCTCACTCATATCGAACCTCTTCAGCAAGTCCTTTGTATACTTGCCCTGGTACACAAACGTCACTTCTCGGGATTGCTTAATTTGCAATCCGAGAAAAAAAGTCAGCTCGCCCATCATACTCATCTCGAACTCCCTGCTCATAGTATCTGCAAACTTGGCAACCAAAGCGTGAGAAGAACCACCGAAAATGATATCATCCACGTAAATCTGGACCAAGAGAGTGTCTTTGCCTTGCTTGAGGAGAAAGAGCGTTTTATCCACACATCCCATTTTAAAACTCTTAGAGCAACTCCAAGAGTTCCCCAATTCTTCCTCATCTTTAGAATTTAGGAAAAAGAAAAAAATTATCCCTCCAACAGCTCCCCAAATCTTTCCCCAAATATCCGCGGTATCGCAAAATCTCTCCCACCGCGCGGATATATCGTGGTCTTCTGCGCTCCGCATCCTCCTCCCGTGCGTCTTTTTTTTCGCGCGACTGTGTTTCCCGCGATTTCTTCTTCACGGCGCACGGTGTTCCTCCCGCGTCTCTCTTCCCCAGCAGCCGCGCGGTTTCCTCCCGCAGCTCTCCTCGACGATCCTGTCGGCTGCGACGACCTAGGGTTCAGGTATGGTGTTCGATCCCAGCATGCCTCTCTGTTGCCAGTTCTCGTAGTTGCTAGGCTTTTGCCATGGTCGTTGTTCATCGCTATAGCCCTAGGGTTCATCGCTGCAGTCAGCCACAATCCCATCGTTCAGTCTCGATGTCTCGCTGTTGTTAGGATAGCCTCGCAGCCCTCGCTGCTCCGGCGGCTTGTTCCCCGTTGGCCGGCCCTCTATAGCCTCACTGCCCTCGCGAGAGAGGCAGAGAAAGATGGGGATGGACGAACAACACTGAGCAATCGACTGTTGTGAGAGGATTCAGGAGGTGTGGTAGCCTGACACCATCCACCATAATTGTTTTTACGGTTTGATTTATTGGGAATCAACGTTTTAAAAATGATTGATTGGATGAACTATGTACTATTGTCAAGGAGAAAAAATAATCTGACTGCTTGCATCTCTCACTGCCCCATCCTTGATCGCTGCAGCCGCCCATAATTCATGGATGCCCCTAGTTCAGTACTAGGCAGTTGTTGTTTGTTCAAAGTTGTTTTGTAATTATTTTTTCGATCTACTTTGCTGTTGTGCAATGAGTTGTTGTTCAATTGATGTAGGATGGACCCGATGTCATCCAATGGGTTCTGGACAAATCTGGTGAATGGAGGGGAAGTTTGCTGGTTTGGAAGACTTGAATTTTCCCATGACTCAGGATATCCATGAACTGAAGAGGTGGAGACTGATGTTGTTCAAGTTGAGGTTGTGCAGGATCCACAAAGTGGTGCTAGAAGCCAAGGTAAGAAAAAAGCTTATGCAAAGAGGACAAAAAATTTTGATCCGAAGGAGGATGAAGTTGTTGTCGCAGCTTGGTTGAATACAAGCAAAGATCCTGTGCATGGGGCTAATCAACCTCGTGCATCATTTTGGAGTAGAATTCATGCATACTATGAGAAACACAAGAAAGTTTCCACTTTCAGAACGGAGAGCTCCATCATGCATAGGTGGTCAACTATCTTGACTCAAGTGAACAAGTTTTGTGCATGCTATGAGGCTATTGAACGCAGGCATAAAAGTGGTTCAAGCATTTTAGACACGGTTTGTTGTGTATTATACCATTCAGTTTTCATTTATATTCATTCATGACATAGAACTAAATATTATTGCATTTGCAGCTTTCTGAAGCGTGCGACATGTACAAGGACTAGATGAGAACCATCAGACATTCACTTTAATTCCTTGTTGGAACATGTTAAAGAACGCAGATAAGTGGAAGTCCAAGAGGAGGGAATTGGCTGAGCTAGAGAAGCAAGGCGCTAACAAGAAACAGAAGAAGAAGGTGGATTCGACACCGAGCACTGTAAACGCAATCAACGTTGACGATGTTACTGAGATTGCAGCCCCTGAAGGTGAAGGACGGAAGCGGCCAATTGGTCAAAAAAAAGCAAAAGAAGCTCTCAGGCGAGGAGGAAGTGAAGCTTGCATTGAAGCTCTGGACAAGCTGTGGGCAAAGAAGGAGTCTTTTGACATTGAGAAAGAGAAGAAGAAAGAAGAGAGGTTTTTGGCCTCATTTGAATTAGAGAAAAAGCGTGTTGAAGCAGAAGCTAAAAAGGCCGAAGCAGAAGCTAAAAAGGCCGAAGCGGAGTTGATCGAGAAGGAAGACAAAATAATGTCAATGGACATTACTAGCCTGAGCCCACTGCAACAGCAGTATTACTTGACTATGCAGCAGAGGATCGTTGATCGTCGTTTGGAAAACTAGAGTTTTAGTTATATCAATAATTTTATTTGTTTCCAGAATTTAATTTCCATCAAGAAATTTATTTTCAGACATTGTTGTATCAGTTCATATCAGTGGTTTCATTTGAAAGACAAATTAATAGTTCATGGCGTGCTATATAGACTGGTTTGCATTTCTGGGCTTATCGCTGATTGGAAAATACGTAAAGCTGCAGCTGAACTGTGCTGTCACTCTCCCTCGACTGCTCCTGTAATTGCTGTCGCTACCTGCTGTCTCGTGTCATCCTTGGCTGCAGCAGCAGGAGCAGCTCTCGCTACTCGCCTCCAATTCATGTGAGAACCATCATGTCACGCTGGCTGCAGTGCTCTCGCCTTCGTACTGGTACTATACAGCGCCAGTTAAAATACAACATCATGTACGGGTATTGAAACAGTAGGAAGAGATATAAAAACACATACTGTTTATATTAAATAAATTTGGGTAAACAAATATTCAGTACACTTGGTAAGGAAACTATTCATTACACTGAAACAAAATTTGTTTGTATCTAATATAAATCAGGATGATTATTCCATAAGTGCTCGATGAGGTCTTGTTTGAGCTGTTCATGTGTTTCCTTGTTCCTAATCTTTTTATGAGCATCAATATATTCGGCTAGTGTTCGAGTACTTGCTGCCACGAGCAGGTTCCACATTTTCACCACCATAATCAAACTTCTCATTAGGGTCCACAAATCCTTCATCTTCAACAATCATGTTGTGCATTATCACACATGCCTTCATGATCAACCCAAGGGTCTCTTCATCCCACATGCGAGCTGGTTCTCGAACAATAGCGAACCTTGATTGGAGAACCCCAAAAGCTCTTTCGATATCCTTCCTCGCCGCTTCCTGTGCTTTGGCGAAATATTTGTTCTTGTTGCCCATAGGAAGAGTGATAGATTTTACTAAAGTAGCCCATTGGGGGTATATACCATCTGCTAGATAATAACCATGGTATAGTCATGACCATTAATGGTATACCTTACCTCTGGAGCTATCCCCTCTGCTAGGTTCGCAAATAAAGGAGACCGATGAAGAACATTGATATCATTATGTGACCCAGGCATTCCAAAAAAGGCATGCCATATCCAAAGGTCTGTCGAAGCAACACCCTAAGATGATAGTGGGCTTCTCCACATGCCCTTGTATTGACCTTGGGACTCCATCGGACAATTCTTCCACTCCCAGTGCATACAATCGATGGACCCTAGCATTCCCGGAAAACCATTTTCTCACCAAGTGCCAGTAAGCGTGCTATGTCAGCGTCATTAGGATGCCTCAGGTATTCATCTTCAAATATATCAACAACTGCAGCAACAAACCTACGTAGGCTCTCAAGTGCCGTACTTTCTCCAATACGAACGTACTCATCTGTAGCATCAGCTGGAACTCCATAAGTCAGCATACGGAATGTTGCAGTCACTTTTTGGAAGCAACTTAATCCAAGTACATTGGCCGCATTTCTTTTTTGAACAAAGTAGTCATCGTGTGATTCCACCGCATTCATTATGCGTAGGAAGAGTTCCCTACTCATCCGGTACTGAAGTATGAAGAAACAAAATTTAAGCAAATCAAATAATTAAGAACAAAGTATGTACCAAACTAAATACAATTAACAACAACCTTCGACGGAATATATCTGGACCATATGTCGAATTAGCCGCCAAATAATCTTGAAACATCCTTGTGTGCCCACCTTCTCTATCTCGATAAATGACTCTATGGCCAGGAACAGAACCACCATGTCTTCCCTTGACAGTACTAGTATCTGTTTGCACAATTCGACCAGCTGATAATATAAGGTAAGCATCATCATCTGACGACGAATCATCCAATTCCCTTTGCATAGAGACCTTGAAGAACTCATGGCAATTGATCTGGGCAGCGGGATGCAACAGGAAGACGTGGGGAGAGAATAGGGTCTGCGCGACGGCTATCAGCAGGAAGGGAGACAAGGAAGCTTCGAACAAGATGGATGATTGACAACTGATCTGGTGGCGACGAGACAAAGGGAGGGGAAGGCCGCCGACGACACAGGTAGCGGCGGGCGGCGGCCACCAAGGTCGCGCGGCCACCAAGGTCGCAGCTGCCTGCGAAATTTTCTTCAACGTGAAAAACTTGGAGTGGGCCACCAATTTTTTTTTTAGGAAACTAATTTGGGAAACTATTGGAGAGGCTTCTTTTTTCCTCCCATATTCATTTGGGAGTTGGTAATTTCATGATTTGGGGAACAAAAAAAGGGAAACTCTTGGAGTTGCTCTTAGCAAGCAAAAAGGTTTTCAACCTATCATACCAGGCTCTAGGGGCTTGTTTCAAACCATATAACGCTTTGTGGAGTTTGAAAACATGGTTTGGAACTTGGGATTTCAAAACCGGGGGGTTGTTCAACATAAACCTCTTCTTCTATGTAGCCGTTTAAGAAGGCACTCTTGACATCCATTTGAAAAAGTTTGAAACCTTTGGATGCAGCAAAAGCCAAGAATATCCTTAATAGCCTCCAAACGAGCTACAGGAGCAAAAGTCTCCTCATAGTCTATCCCCTCCTTCTGACTATAGCCCTTCGCTACAAGCCTGGCCTTGTTTCTAACAACGTGGCCATCCTCTCTTGCTTGTTTTGAAAACCCATTTTTGTCCCAATAGGCTTACAGTCTGGAGGAGGTGGAACTAAAACCTAAACCCGATTTCGCTCAAAGTTCTCTAACTCCTCATGGCATGGCATTGACCCAATCCGGATCCGTCAAAGCGTGTCCAACATCTCGGGGCTCAAAATCAGCAACAAAAGCAGAATGAGCAAAGTGAGAGATTTGTGACCTGGACCGAGTGACACGTTCGTCGATGCTGGCCCATCATCTGCTGAGGGGTGTTGGCGCTGAATGTGTCATGACGCCTCCCGAGCAGAAGTGACCTCCCCCTCAACACACTGGTGCCCTCCCGGGTACAAAAGGTATCGGGTGGGCGGATCTCACGGCCCCCAGGAAGAAGACGTGTCGGGGCCATGAGTCGTCGTAGAAGCCGCTCCTTGCGGCAAGGCAGGTGGAGGGGTGCTGGATCATCCATACATGCAGCACCCTCGTCCTCGTCATCAAAAAGAGGCTCACCAACCTCATGATCACTGCAACGCTCAAAACGAGAAGAAGGACAAACCATGGTCTCGTCGAAGGTGACATCGGATGTCTCCATGACTCGGTTAGTATCAAGGTTAAGTACACGATAAGCTCTAGTGTGAGTGCCTAAACCCAAAAATACACCATCAGAAGATCGAAACTCAAATTTGTCCAGGTTGCCTTTCTTCAATATAAAATAGTGGCAACCGAAGACTCTAAAATAACTCACCTTGGGCTGTCTCCTCCCAATCGCAACTCATAAGAAGTCTTTTTCAAAAAGCTCGGAGAAAAATTCGATTCGAAATATAGCATGCTGTTCATTGCTTCGGCCCAATATCGCCTAGGTGTCCTATGCTCATCAAGCATCGTCCTGGCCATCTCTACAAGGGTCCGATTCTTCCTCTCTACAACACCATTTTGGGGCGGTGTGTATGGGGAAGAAAACTGATGCTCCAAGCCCAAAGAGTTACAAAACTTCTCAAAATCCGAATTCTTGATTCGGAACCATTATCGTTCTAATAGCTCGCATCGAGTTCAAAGGGAACTCGTTCTGAAGACACAAAATCAGATTGCGAGCAAAAGAGAAAGTCTCGTCTTTCTCAGACAAAAAGAAGACCCACGAATATCTCGAAAAATCGTCGACAATAACAAGCACGTACCACTTCCCCCCAACCGAGCTCACCCGAGCCGGACCAACAAGGTCCTGTGTAAAAGCTCTCCAGGGCGCTGTGGTCATGACCTGAGTCACTGGATGGTGGGGAGCGACAACCATCTTCCCATGTCTACAAGAATGGCAAACAAGATCCTTCTCCATGGACAACTTGGCAATCCTCGGATTAGGCCAAGTGAGCTAAGTCTTGCAAGCAAGTCGAAGCTCAAATGTCCCAGTCTCCTATGCCACTTCCAAAGATCAGAGGAGAAGGTCCAGCCACAGACAGCGAGAAATACCAAACGACTCCGAGAAATCCGCACGAAAGACTTTCCCAAAGGGCGAAATCACACAAACAAGATTGCCCTGAGGATCCAAAATACGACTGAGATTTGGCTTAAAACGAATCTCATAGTCGTCATCAAAGAGTTGCAAAACAGAAGAAGGTTAAAATGCAAGTTAGAAACAAGAGCAACATCGCGCAACACAAAGTGCTCATTAACTTGCACAGATCCACGAGACAATACCTTACCTTTGCTATTGTCGCCGAATGTGATAAACTCCTTTCCGGCGACTGGACTAAGACGGAGAACCACTTGGCGTTTCCGGTCATGTGCCTCGAGCAACCAGAATCCACCAACCAAACATCCTCCAATCGTTTTACCTACATCAATAAAAAGACATAGGGTGAGCATACGGTCCAACACTGGGGTTAGTGAAGTAGGAAGAATACCAGTGTTGGGCCAGCTGCTCAAAAGAATGGTTAGAAGAAAAACCATTCCTAGCATGCCTACGGGGGAAGCTATCACCACGTTAAGGAAAACGTGGTCCTCTAAGGAAAGAGCGTCCATCGCGATACTCAAAACGCGGTGGGGGGAAAACGCTCTACAACAAGGCCACCGCCACGGGGTCCATAGCCTACAACTACAGGCTCCCGCCGGGCACGTCCTCTCCGCTGCCTAGGCCTGGAACTTGAGGTTCAGGACCTCTGGGCCTAGCAGCACGCCTCTGAACATTCGGTGCATGTACATCATGGAAAGGATGGTACATGTCTGCATTGTTCATCTCCCTAGCACGCACGCGTGCCTCTCTCTTACGCCGAAAGCAGAACTCACTCACTCAAGTGTCCATCTCTCCCACAGTGCTCACAATGGTACCTCACCGCTCTCAAAGGGGTTGTTGGTACACATTGGTGTGGTGTGATCACTTTGCCCATCTGTGGCATAAGCTCCTCCTGGATAGGTGACATTGTGTCCAGCTTGTTTTTCAGATGATTGGGTTTAGGAGCCCATTGCTGGTTCTTGGGTGGAGCTCGTGGAGGTTCTTCAAACACCCCATCCTTGGTGTTAGGCTTAAAAGGCTCTCTGGGTGGAAGCTTGGTAAGTTTGGGAGTAGTGGTTGAGTTGGGCTTCTCACTCGGGTTCAGACCACTCGACTCTCCAATCTTCCCAAAAGCAGAAATCAACACCCGGAGCAAAACCTACACCAGGACCTCCAGCAGCTCGCTTGAATTGGAGATCATCATCCCGAGCTTTGGCTCACCGCTAGACACCCATGACAAGATGGTCCGAAGGTATGTGTTTTCCTCCTCGGTTTTTGCATCTTGTCATGCTTCACATTAGCGATCTCCATCTCCAAACCCTCACACAAAACGCACCTAGTCACACAAGTGCTACCCGAGCTGGCCTTCTCAAGAGACTTAATCTTGGCATCCTTCTCTGCCAACTCGGTTTGCAAGACTGGACAAGACTTGCATGCACCCCAACAACAAGGTCTAGTCCGGAGCTCATCCACCTCTCCTACCAAAGCAGGATACTTGCCTCTCAAAGTGAGAAGGTCGGTCATGTGCTTGGTGCACATCTCACACTCCACCTCCTCAGAAACGACCACGGTGGACTTAGCAAACTCAAGCTCCCTCACCGTGTCCTCCCACTTCTGCCTAAACTCCTTGCGCTCTCTAGCAGCATGCCTAAGCAACTTATCCTAACTAAGCAAGGCGGCAGTAAGCTTCTCGACCTCAGCAGAAAGCTCATCGTGGTGAGAGATACCTGGGTGTCGTCGTCATCGTCGTTCCGAGGGGTGTCCTCCAGCTTGCCGTCGACCTCATCACCAAGGGCCATGGTGCAGAGGCCGTCGTCGTCGGTGAAGAAGCAGAGACCGTTCAGCTTGTCCTCGATCCTCTTCTTCTTCTCGGACTCGTCATCGCTTGAGCAAGCAGAGTCATCATTCGAGCCGTCGATGTCGCTGAGAGTGGCGAAGAACGCACGCTGCTCAGCCTAGGCCTTCTCCAAGTACTTCTTCTTCTTGATGTACTCCTTGTCGAAGCCGCCCCTCCGCTTGTGCCTCGCGGGGACATACTTCTCCTTGCGCTTGCTGGAGTCATAATTGTGCCCATGATCGCCCTTCCCAGATGTGTGCTTCTTCTTGGGACAGTTGGCGATGAAGTGGTCGGGTCGCCGCACTCAAAGCATCCTGAGCGTCCTCCACCACGGCGATGGTTCATGCGGTTGTTGTGGAACCGCGAGAACCGGCTGGCGAGCATCGCTAACTCTTCATCCCCCAAAGACTCCAGCTGGTCCTCTATGACAGAGAAGAGTGAAAAAAGTGCAAATCCTCCAGAGGGTTAGCAAAGAGCCAGAAACCAAAGCCATAGTCAGGCCAGAAGGATTTTCATAAGAAGCCCTCAACATGGCGTCAATCTCACTAGACTTGAGCTTGCTAAAGAGCTCGTCGCAAGTGAGGGTCTCATAGTTAGGCGATTCGATGATCGCCTGGACCTTTGAGTCCCACACCGACCGATCAAGAGTGTGCAAAAGCTTCAAAGCCCTCTCATGATCGTCAAAAGGTAACAACTCCTTGTTCGCTCTCATCTTGTTGACAATAACCTGAAAGCGAGCGAATAAACTCTCTATGCTCTCGCCAGGCATATGTCGAAAGTTCTCATAATCCCGCTTGTGCGACTCGTAGAGACGAGATTTGACTTGAGAGGTTCCCTCATGGAAGCGCATGAGGGTCGCCCAAATCTCACGAGCCGTGGGGACGTGAGAAACGCGAATCAAACTCGGACATGCTCAAACAGGAGAAGAGAGCGTTACACGCTCGGCTATTGGCATCGTGCTCATCCATCTGAAGCTGAGTAACACGAGCAGCCAAGACAACGTAATCGTCCCTGTTGCAAATCTCCCAAACAGAAGAGCCCATGCTCTGGAGATAGGCCAACATGCATATCTTCCAATACGCATAGTTCGTCCCATCAAAGAACGGCGGTTTGCCCCACGCCGCGATCCATGTTGCCTTCTGTGGATCTGGAACCGGCTAAGGTGGAAGATCCTTAACCTGCTCTGATACCAATTGAAGGACCGGGAAAGCACTAGCAAGGCGACCAGAGGGGGGGTGAATGGGAGCTAGAAAAATTTCTCTCGAAACTTTGGCCAAATGTCCCAAAATCAACCCCGAAAAACTTCAACGAAACCGTGATGCCCACGACCCTTGGAAGAGGGTGGATGATCCCTATGATCACAGCGAGGCACCACAAAGCGTTAGCGAGCAAAACGCCAAAAGAACCGGCACAAGTGCGACCCTCAAAAACCAAGTCTTGAACGTAGATAGATGGCTAACGTCGAAAACTCCAAATACCTATGCTAACAAGTAGCAAGGATATCTAAAGGTGTTCCTTGATCAACTCTAAGGCCCAATGGGAAATCCGGAAACCAAGCGAACAAGCCTAGAGAGCAAACGCACTAAACCGGAGGCTACCGCAGGATCCCGGACTGTCCCGCAGTACGGTCGCGGACTGTCTGCCCAGTGGCGGACTGTCCGCTCAGGACGCGACTGTCCGCCGGCCAAAAGAGCAAACCGCACTGCTGCTGAAGTCCCCTGGACAGTTTCCGGACTGTCCACGGATGACAGCGCGGACTGTCCGCCGGTCAAACCGAAACAACACACAGCCGAGCCGCGCGACCACTGACTCGGTCGAGGCCCGACGCGCGGACTGTCCGCGACCCCAGCGGCGGACTGTCCGCGGATGAACAGAGAGGGCGATTTTGGTCGCCCTCAACTCAAATCTTCTCCAAATCGATTCAAATCAAAATCCCACGTTCCCAAACTTGGAGAGGATGATCATGGAGTAGTTAGGAGACTATCCCAAGAAAACATCCGCTCAAATCAACTCAAACACCGAGAAATCGAAAGGGGAGGAGTATGAACCAAAAAAGCGCCACAAAAACGAAATCGACCCGATCTACTTGTTCGTGAGGAGTTAGGTGAAATTCCTTTAGTCGAAATGACCTCCTCACTACAAAGAACAAGATGATTCAAGTGGATTTCGAAAAGACGCAGTAGGGAGAGAGATCAAGTGATGGGAAAATCACAGAGAAACGAAGAACGCGAAGAACACGAACCAAAACGCAAATCAACACATCGATCTGCAACTGTGGGGCTACCACACGCTACAACAGTGAGGTTACGGCCTCACTTCCTCCAAAATCTCCAGTACACAGAGGAATGGTTCTCTGCGGATCTCAGCTAGCTACAGCACGTGGGAGAGAGCAGGAAACCCTAGAAGCAAAGAGCAAATGACTGAGATGAATGGGGAGGTGGGTGTCTCCCCCTACTTATCCTAATTCTAACTATTCCTAATTCCCACTCTACCCCTAACTACTTACAGAGCGAACCAGCTAAACCCTAAGGTTATTGTGGACCAACTCATGGTAGGTGGTGATTCGACGGCCATGCCCGCACAATAGGTAGCGTTGCCTCGACGCAACCTCACCGATTGCCACCACGTGCCGCCACCGCTCTGTGTCCTCTTCACAGACTCCGCCCCCTGTTTTGTGGCCGAAACCGGAAACCAGGCCTACACGTCCACCCCAGTTTTGAGGCCCAAACCGGGAAACCAGCCTCCAAGTCCATCCCTTGGTTTTGAGACCGAAACCAGGAAACACCCGCCAACGCCCAGGTTTTGAGGCCCAAACCTGGAAACCGTCCTCAGCCCGAGTTTTTGGCCCAAACTTGGAAACCCGCAGCACGCCCAGGTTTTGTGGCCCAAACCTGGAAACCATCCACCCGATGGTTTTTCTCTGGCTCTACCACCAACCGAAGCTGTAGAAGGGATGCACCGCCCGTGCACCCCGTCCACCAACACGTGTCCCCAGGTCCTCGACCCGAGCAACACCATGTCCCGCCGCAAGTCTTCGCTCGTCGTTGTCCCAGGCTGCCAGCCACCACAGCTGATCCTCAGGCCACCGGTCCTTTAGTCCAAGCCTCACGTCCGCCCTTCGCCACTCTCGGTCTCTCGGCACGACACGTCTCTACTTGACCTTCACCTTCACCTTGCCTCTGATCACTGTATCCGTGCTCGACACCTGCACAACACAAGCCAAAGAACATGCGATCAAACCCGTTGACAATCACTCATCACTCGAGACTCGGCATACACCCATGTATCCGCAGTTCCGAGTTCAAAAACTCGGATTTTGAGAAGTTTTGCGGATCCTTGGGTTTAGAGCATCAGTTTTCTTCCCCCTACACACCCGCCACAGAAATGGTGTTGTAGAGAGGAAGAATCGGACCCTTGTTGATGACCAGGACGATGCTCGATGAGCATAAGACTCCTAGGTGATATTGGGCCAAGGCTATGAGCACTCCATGCTACATTTCCAATCGCATTTTTCTTCGAGCCTTCTTGAAAAAGACCTCTTATGAGTTGCGTTTTGGAAAACAGCCCAAAGTGAGTTATTTTAGAGTTTTCGGTTGCCACTGTTTTATAGTCAAAAGGCAATTTGGACAAGTTTGAGTCTCGTTCTTCTGACGGTGTATTTTTGGGTTGTGGCACTCACACTCGAGCATAGCGTGTACTTAACATTGATACTAACCGAGTCATGGAGACATCCGATGTCACCTTCGATGAGACCATGGTTTGTCCTTTTTCTCGTTTTGAGCGTGCAGGTGATCATGAGGTTGGCGAACCTCTTTTTGATGATGAGGACGAGGGTGCTGAAGGGATGGATGATCCAGCATCACCTCCACCTGCTGTGCCGCAAGGAGCGGCTTCTACTACGACTCACGGCCCCGATCCCTCTTCTTCGACATGGGGGCTGTGGGATCCGCCACCTTGAGCGTACCTTTTGTACCCAAGGAGGCACCAGCTGCTGTTGAGGGGAAGGCTACATCAGCTCGGGAGGCACCACGACACATTCAGCGCGAACACCCGCCTCAATAGATGATCGACAGCATCGGCGAACGTATCACTCGGTCTAGGTCACAACAAATCTCTCACTTTGCTCATTCTGCATTTGTTGCTGATTTTGAACCCCGAGATGTTGGACACGCTTTGACGGATCCGGATTGGGTCAATGCCATGCATGAGGAGCTTAAAAACTTTGAGAGAAATCGGGTTTGAGTTCTTGTTCCTCTTCCTCCTGAGTGTCATCCTATTGGGACAAATGGGTTTCAAAAACAAACAAGGAGAGGATGGCTATGCTGTGAGAAAACAAGGCCAGACTTGTCCCCAGGGGTATAGTTAGAAGGAGGGGATAGACTACGAGGAGACTTTTGCTCCTGTAGCTCATTTGGAGGTGATTAGGATACTTTTGGCTTCTGCTGCATCCAAAGGGTTTAAACTTTTTCAAATGGATGTTCAGAGTGCCTTCCTAAATGGCTACATAGAAGAGGAGGTGTATGTGAAACGACCCCCCGATTTCAAAATCCCAAGTTTCCAAACCATGTTTTTAAATTTCACAAGCCTTGGATGGTTTGAAACAAGCCCCTAGGGCCTGGTATGATAGGTTGAAAACCTTTTTGCTTGCTAAGGGTTTTTAAATGGGATGTGTCGATAAAATGCTCTTTCTCCTCAAGCAAGGCAATGATACTCTCTTGGTCCAGATTTTCGTGGATGATATCATTTTTGTGGTTCTTCTCACGCTTTGGTTGCCAAGTTTGCAGATACTATGAGCAGGGAGTTTGAGATGAGCATGATGGGCGAGTTGACGTTTTTTCTCGATTGCAAATCAAGCAATCTCGAGAGGGAACGTTTGTGCACTAGGTTAAGTATACCAAGGATATCCTGAAGAAATTCGATATGGGTGGGGCCACCTCTTCCAACACCAATGTCGACCACGACGGCCCTGGATGCGGACAAGGATGAGAAGCTGTGGACCAGAAGGAGTACCAGAGTAGGATCGGTCGCTGCTGTACCTGACGGCGACACGCCCGGACATTCAGTTCGCGGTGTGTCTTTGCATGCGATTTCAGTCATCGCCGCGCACCTCTCACCGTCAGGCGGTCAAGCGCATTTATGCTTCACTCCAGAATTTGGGATTTGGTATTCTGCTTCCTCCAACCTCTCCCTTTGCGATTATTCTGATGCCGATTTTGCTGGTTGGCGTCTGGAGCGCAAGTCCACTTCTGAGACTTGTCAGTTTATTGGTTCTTCTCTTGTATCGTGGTGTTCTCGCAAGCAGTCTAGTGTTGCCCAGTCTACCACAGAGGCTGAGTATGTTGCTGCGGCTAGCTGCTGTTCCCAGTTGCTTTGGATGATGGCCACTTTGCGTGATTTCGGTCTAAGCTTTTCTCGCGTTCCCTTGCTTTGTGACAGCACGAGTGCTATTAGCGTTGCTAAGAACCCCGTACTGTATTCAAACACATTGATGTGCGCTTTCATTTTCTGCGAGAGCACTATGAGAAGGGTGATATCGACCTTCGCTGTGAGACTCTAGTGTCAAGCACTGCATTAGGAACTACATTTAGCTACTAAAATGCATAACCATGCATTGCATCATTCATGTGCATCAAAGTGCTTTTATCTCTGATTTATTTAATTGAATCTTTGGTTTCTTTTGGACTTGGTTGTTTGAGTGACTTTCTGACTTGGCAAATAGTTTCATAAAATAAAGAATATTGAATAAAATGTTTTTCTTGTTGACATCTTGACCTAGTTCAAAATAGTTTATCAAATAAAAGGAGGAAAACAAAATGGTTTAAGTCTCAAAATTGGCTTTATTTATGGTGGAGGTTGTAAAAATGTTTTTCAGAAAAAGTGTCTTATATGAAAGTTGTAGAGAAAATTATTTTGAGCAACTTTTATTTTTGGATCAAAGCCTAGTTTGTAGTTTTTGAAACTGTTTTGAATGGTCAAAGTTTGAAAAGTTTTTGGAGAAAAAGAAAAGGAAAACGTTTTTCCTGTGCCCTCACTTTCGGCCCAACTAGCCTTCTTGGCCCAGCTAGCGCCGCGCCGGCCCACTCGCTCGCCCGCGCGCCGCTCCCGCGCGCTCGCCGCGCACAGCGCGCCGGTCAGCCGACCGCGCCGCGCCGCACGCCGCCAAGTCGCCGCGTGGCGACCCCTCTCTGCGCGCATCCCACTCCCACCTCTCACCGCGGATCGCCTCCCTCTCGAGCCGCGCAAGTCAATCCCTCCCCGGCCACTCTCCGCTCGCCTCGCCTGCCGAGCCGCCTCGCCAACCGCGCCCGCTCCTCTCGCCGCTCGCCGCGCCGGCCCCCCACGGCCGCTTTCCGGCCAAGCCTGGACAAAACGGCAGCGCCGCTCCCTCCCTCACTTCACTTGTCTTCGCCTGCCCTCGCCCGATCCCCCTCACTCCATTCTCTCCACACAAACAGACCCGAGCGCCACCTTCGCCACCGCACGCCACTGCAAAACTCTCCTCTCCGTTCCGGCCACCACCAAGTCCCTCCCTCCAATCCGTCTTACACCGAGCTTCGCCTTCGCCCCGCACACACGGTGCAATGCGAAGCACGCCGACCAAGCTCCACAACGTTCGCACCGCCGTCTTCCCCTTTTCGGTCGCCACCGACGCCGGAGAACGCTCACCGCCGTTTCGCGTCAACCGAGTCTTCGCCGGGCCCCTCCTTCACCGACGAGCTTCGCCACGCCAAGGCAAGGTGAGAACACCACCTAGCCTCAACTCTACCGCCCTCTAGCCTCCCCCTCTGGCCCAACCGAGCACCATGGCCATCCGCCATGGCCATGCACGAGGCCAGGCCCTACCAGAGCTACACAGCCAAACCAAGCCCTCCGATAGCCCCCTAGGGTTCACTTAAGCTTTTGCCTCCACCAATTTCACCGGCGACCACCGGAAACGGCCAAGCCGAAGCACCGCTGCCACCACCGCTGCCACCGCCGTCCGCCATGGCTCGTCGCCGGCGAGCTACGGTCGCGCGCTGGCCAACCGACCGCACCACCTGATTCGCCTCGTCAAGAGGACACAGCGAGCCTAGCCTCGCCGCCGGCGACCTCACTCACCGTCGGCGAGCATCGGGCGGTCAACCCCGTCCTCTGCTTTTCTTTCACTGACCAGTGGACCCCTTTGACCTTGCGGCCCCACACGTCAGCCACCCAGGGCCGATGGACCAGGTCTATGCAAGTTGAGCCGGGAGATTCAAATGATTTTCCTTTTTGTTTTATTTTCCAGAAACGCTTGTTATTTTTGTGTAGCTCGATTTAGAAGTCCAAATAAAGTGCTTTCAGTTTTGATAGCTTGTTTATGAGTAAATCTATCATGGAAAAAATGAAAGTATTTTTGGTGAAAGTTTATTTTACTGTTTTTATTTAATTTAGTTTATGTGCTTTTGTTTGGATAATGGTTATATATGTTTTTCTGGTTAAGTTAATTCATGGAAATTTTGTGTAGGTTTCTTATCATGTTATGCACCTATGACAAATGTATGAGGCACTATTTATTAAGAAAAAGTTTCTGTTATGATTTAAAGTCCTTTTTAGCTGTTTTCTTGAAATAAGTGTTAAGGTGTTTTATAGGTCAAAATAAATTATGGAAAATTTATACAGTCTCGGTGTATAATGTTGTAGTTAGGAAAAATGTAAGCATGGTTGATCATGTGAAAAAAAAATGAAGTTGCCTTATAAATGTACTTTTCTGTGTTTTTCTTAAGAAATTCATGTAGGATATAATGTAATATTTCTGTTCATGGAACTTCTTGATAAATATGAAATGTGGAGTAAGAATCTGGAAAAAATATGAAACTGAGTTTAGCACCCTTTCCCACTAGGGTTGTAGTTCAATGGGGTTAATTTGGAATAGATTTGTTTATTTTGTGTAGGGTGATATATTTATGTTTTGGCAGTACACTTCCTGCAGTAGAGTGTTTATGTGTAGATAAAGCAAGAAAATTATGAAACCTGCTGTGTGACACTTTTTCGGAGAACAGTTAGTTCAAAGCACCTTTTGAGCAGTTTATTTCATCTTTTTGTGGCCGCTGTTCTGTAATTGATCTCTTGCGGAAAATTTTTTAGTGAAGTCCAGTTAGTGTCAATGTCTTTCTGGAATTTTGGTGGATTTTCTGAGTTCAGCAAATTGCACTTGCAGTTCAACCCTGAGTTTCTTTTGGATTTAAATAAGAAATAGATGAAATAATGGATTTTGTTTTATGAGATAAATAAGTATTTACCTCAATGTCAAAAGTGGTTCAACAAGTTGGCTTTGTTTGTTTGCAAGAAGCATTGCTTTTCATACCGCCACATCTCGCACCCACATTATTTATTTATTATTTACCGCATGCAATAGGATCGACACACCTGGGGCCTGACCAGGAGCAAGAAGCAAGCGTCGAGCAGGAGATCCTGGAACTTCATCAAGCAGAGGAAGTCGACCCCGCGACAGACACTAACTTGCTCGAGTGCCCCTCCCACGAGGCCTCGGTCTTCGCTCAAGGCAAGCCCCGGAGCATTCTAAGTCTCCCAATATTTACAATTAAATTACTTGAGTCATTTTCACTTGTGATGCATTAGGTTAGGAGTTGATTGAATCCTACTTGCTGCATTACCATTCCTTGATTATTGATTAATATCTGTCTTGTTATCCTGTTATTATTTATTAATGTAGAATTGCTTAGCCTGCTAAATAAAGAAGTAGTAAGGATGTTCCCGTATACGCCTAGTGGGTATTCACCGGATCACGGTTGGCTATATTTGCTATCGTGGAAAGAACCTGAGTAGTAATGAAATACGGTCAACTGGAAACAAGTTGGAAACTTGGGGCAGTCCGTCCGTTGGATCATGTAGGTTTGTATCGATGTTGGCCCTCGTTCATTTTTGAATGCGCCCTTTTACTTAGGGATATGTCAGTGCCGTAATTATCGACCCCAAAGCCGGTTAGACGCTGTTCGGGCCGGTCTGAACCCGTGTCGCACCCTCTAGTATGGAAATGCGATCTGTCGCGTGAGGCCATCGCCAGGTTCCAATTGGGTGGTCCGTGCTGTGAGCCGCGACGATTACCACCACGAACAAGCATCGAGCGGTTGCCCAATGCATGGATCCGACGGGGAAAGTGTGGGCTGGTATTAAAGTCTTTCACACCAGCTGGTTTGGAATCCGATTCGAGTCGCCGTCTCCCCCGGTTAGTGGAAACTATGGCGAGCTTCACCACGATGCAACTCCATGTGATGTTTAAAGGTTCAAACTAAAATGTGGATAAGTCAACTGGATATGGTTATACTATTGCTTGTTAGACTCATGTGTGTAATAGTTCAGGTGCAAACCTAGAGTAAAGAAATAGGTCTAAAACTGACAGCTCATCTATGTCATTAATACTCCTTATCTTAATTGTGAGCTTTCCGCAACTAAAAGATCCCAGCTCCACCAAAAGGCCTTGCATATCCTTAGTGTCTTTATTTTCAGTTGGACGGGTAAGTCTAGCTGAGTACATTCCCGTACTCAGGTTTTATCCCGTTTGTTGCAGATGGCTAGGTTTACTATAGCTATTGTAAGCACTGCCTCTACCCGGTGGAAGGTGATGAGGAGTAGGCCCAGGGCAGGGTCGTCCAGAAGCTTCCCTTTTTCTTTTGCTGGTCTGAGACTACTGATGGCACATTACTTAAAAAGGAGGAGTGAGTTGTGTTGAGTTGGAGTTTTCAAACAATGTTTTATTTGGACCACATGTGTGGTGGTCGTGTTTCAAAACTTATTTAAGCTAAGCTTCCGCACTTTAAATTCGGTATTATAATAACTCGCTTTTAAATTCGCACTCTGATGTTTTAAATCCGGTTTCGTTTATTTGTGTTGTATCCTTTCGAATGTAATACTTGAACGATGCGATCCTGTATGTTGTACGATGTTGAAATCCTTCAAGATTTCCGGACTACCGGGTATATGGCTTCAAGTGCGGGTCGATGTCAGACGTAATTGACTAAGACGGTACTTGAGTTCTTATAATCAGGACGGTTCCGCGACATTCGCCATGTCGATACTCATCATCAGTTGGCTGATATTTTCACCAAGCCTTTGGACCAATCAACTTTTGCTAGGTTGAGAGGTGCGCTTGGTGTGTGTTTCCCCTTTTAGATGGGGGTAACATTTTGACTCTTGTATTATAAACTGACTTTGTTTTTTCAATTGGTATCTTTTCTTCATGCATCTTTGCATTTCATCTTGCATATTGAGTTAAACTTGAGCCGTGTAGTGTATGACCGAAACTGTTGCTTTAAGCTTCTGATTGCTTCTGCATAGGCTTCACATAGTTGAAAAGTTAGGCAATGACAAGCTTTCAACCTCTCGCAATCGCATGCTGAAATTTGAACTTGTGTAAATTAACCGCTGCAACTCCGATAAAATTTGAATACACAAGTATATGTTTCATTCTGTAGCATGATGGTTGAACTCTGCTAGGGGTAGTTCACCTTGTATACATGTTTAGCACCTATTTGACTTCCTGTCTATACATGCTTAGTGCTATTTTGATGGTGAATACCTTTTTGGCTAAAAACTGCTCATTTTGCTCCAATGTTCAGATTTTGTATTTGATGATCAGTTTGAGCCTTGCTAGCATTCTGTACATCTTATGAGTCATCAGATCAACCACTTTGTCGTCATCTTCTCATTCTATCGACTATATTCCTGAAGTTGCTAACTTGCATTTTGACTCATATGCATTTTGGAAGAGGGAGTTATTCTGTCAAGGGGAGAAACTTGCTTGATGGTGCATTTTCAACTAAGGGGGAGAATATATTGACAATCATGTGCTTTCCGAGTTGAACTAAGGGGGAGAAATGATTTCCTGGTTGTGTGCATTATTTGAGAGGAGTTTTGCTCGCTGCTACGTTTTCGAGCTGGTAACAGTTGGTTCACAGCATTTTTGGTAGCTAGTTGTGTTGAGCCTTTGCCTCTTTCTTGAGGGACTAGCACCTTTGCTTTTATGCTCTTCAGTTGGGATCGAGCTTCCTCGCTAGCAGTGTTGAGCCTTCTGCCTCTTCTTGAGGGCTAGCTCTGTTTTGCTTGGATTTCAGCTGATCCTTCAATTGGTATCGAGCTTTCTCGCTAGCGGTGTTGAGCCTGTTCTACCTCTTCTTGAGGGCCAGCTTTGCTTTGCTTGGTTGCGTCGAGCCGTTGCCCATGTCTTTGGGGACCAAGTTGTCTTGCTCTTTCCACTTGACCTTCTTCGACTTTGTTATCCTTCTGGGTCATTTGGTTGAGTTCTCTCTCCCTCTTCCTTCCTTCCTCTATTTCATTATGATTTGTGTTGGTAGTTGACAATGCACTCATCAAGGGGGAGATTGCGGATACATGGGTGTATGCCGAGGCTCTGAGTGATGAGTGATTGTCAACTGGGATAATGCGCATGTTCTTTGGCTTGTGTTGTGCAGGTGTCGAGCACGGATACAGTGATCGAAGCAAGGTGAAGGTCAAGTAGAGACGTGCCATGCTGATGGACCGAGAGTGGCGAAGGGCGGACGTGAGGCTTCTTGGACTGAGGGACCGGTGGCCTGAGGATCAGCTGTGGAGGCTGACAGCCTGTGGACAGCGATGAGTGAAGAATTTGTGGCACAGTGTTGCTTGGGTCGAGAACCTGGGGACACATGTCGGTGGACGGGGTGCACGGGCGGTTTGCATCCCCTCTACGGCTCGGTTTGGTGATTGAGCCACAGAAAAACCACGAGTGGACGTTTTCTAGGTTTGGGCCTCAAAACCTGGCGCTTGATGGTTTTCGAGTTTGGGCCACAAAACTCGGGCTGAGGACGGTTCCAGGTTTGGGCCTCAAAACCAGGGTGCTGTGGGTTTCTGAGTTTGGGCCACAAACTCAGGCGATGGCAGCTTAGTTTCCCGGTTTGGGCCTCAAAACGGGGGTTGGTCGTGAAGGCTGGTTTCCGGGTTTCGGGCCCAAAACCGGGTGCACGATGTCCGGGAAAAGGACGAGCAGAGCGGTGGCGGCACGTGGCGGCAATCGTGAGGTTGCGTCGAGGCAACGCTACCAGTTGGTGCGGCATGGCCGTCGGATCACCATCACCACGAGTTGGTCCAGATAACCTTAGGGTTTAAGCTGGTTCGCTCTATAATAGTTAGGGGTAGAGTGGGAATTAGAATTAGGATATGTAGGAGGGAGACACCCACCTCCCATTCTATCTCCAGTCACTTGCTCTTTGCTTCTAGGGTTTTCCTGCTCTCCCAATCCCCTGCTGTAACACTGAGATCCGGAGAACCATACCCTGTGTACTAGGGATTTTGAGGAAGTGAGACCATAATCTCACTGTTGTAGCGTGTGGTAGCCACACAGTTGCAAAGTCATGGTTGTGATCGCGTTTTGTTCGTGTTCTTCGCAGGTTGCTTTTCTCCACGTTTTTTCCTTTGATCGATCTCCCTACTTGGTGTGTTCTCTTGCAAATCAGGTTTGAACCAAGTTGTTCTAGATTGTGAGCGCTTCTTTCCATCGACGGAATTCTCCTCTAACCTCACGAGCTAGTAGATCGGTTGATTTTCGTTTCGAGTCAAGTTTTCTCCCTTCTCCCGAATTTCTTCAATTCATCGATTTGGAGATAGGTTCGAGCCATGATCTCTCAGAGATAGCTCACTATCCTCCTTGTGATTCTCCTCTCCAAGTTTGAACCTAGAGGTTTCATTTTGGGAGAGTTTGGATCGAATCGGTGGATGAACGGTGGAACTTTCGAGGTGACCGGACTCCTGCATCGGGACGACCGGACGGACGCTAGGTCTGTGAGTCCGGTCGTTGAAACTCAGTCACTGTGTTCTTCGTGTCTTGACCGACTCTCAACGTGCAAGTGACCGGACTCGCTCCTTACGCTGTTCACTGCTTGATTCTTCTGATCGGACGCTGACAAGGTTTGACCGGACTTTCTCAATAGTGAGTCCGGTCCAGAACAGTAAGGTCCCAAACCTGGTTTTGCCAGACCGGACGCGTCCGGTGCTCACTGACCGGACGCAGGCAGAGTCCGGTCATTTCTGTTTTGCGTTGTTTCATCCGTGGTTCGTTCGTCCGTTGTCGGTTTTGATTTTCGGCTATTGTGTTGGGTTTCTAGAGTTGTATAGTGTCTCGCTGTGCTTCTTGGAAGCATCCACCCTTTCTCTAGGGTCGTGGACACTTGCAAGCTCTAGGGTTTGCTCTTGGGGTTGATTCTCGGACAGTGGCGACAAGTTTCTGAAAAGAAATTTGAAGCTCCCATTCACCCCCTCTGGTCGCTTTCTGGCAGCACTCTCGGTCCTTCAAACACATTTTACACATGCTAGTTGCCAATCTCAATGGTGAACATGTTTCAAATTTTATGTTGAAATTAAGCATATTCACAGTTCTAAAAAATAGCTCAGCTCACAACATGTATCAGTGATCAAAAAGAGCCTAAGCTTCAAGCATCATCATATGACATCAGAGCACACACTAATCAGAGCATAGATTCATTCTACGGATTATATACATTAAGCTCGAAAAAGAAATATGCAAAGATGATGAAAAGCAAAGACTAAACATGAACAAAACAAAAGAAGTCAGTCTAAGATACAATAACCAAAATGTTTCCCCCAACTAAAAAGGGAAACACACACCAAGCTCACCTCTCAACCTAGCAAAGATTGATTGGTCCAAAGGATTGGTAAAAATATCTGCCAACTGAAGATGAGTATCGACATGATGAAGGTCGATATCACCCTTATCATAGTGGTCTCGCAAGAAATGAAAGCGCACATCAATGTGTTTGGTCTTAGAATGCAACACAGGGTTCTTAGCAACGCTAATCACATTCGTGCTGTCACAAAGCAATGGAACTCGAGAAAAGCTCAGACCAAAATCACGCAAAGTGGCCATCATCCACAACAACTGGAACATCAGCTAGCCGCAGCAACATATTCAGCCCTCTGTGGTAGACTATGCGACACTAGACTGCTGTGCGAGAAGACAAGTACAAGAGAAGAACCCAAAACTGACAAGTCCCTGAAGTGGACTTGCGCTTCAAGTCGACACACCAGCAAATCAGCATCCTAGTAATAACCGCAAAGGAAGAGGGCGGAAGAAAGCAGAATACAATCCCAAACTCAAGTGTGAAACAGAGGTACCTCATAATGCGCCTGACTGCCTGACGGTGGAAGTGTGCGGCGATGCCTAAAGCGCGTGCAAAGACCACCGCGAACTGAATGTGCGGGCGTGTCGCCGTCAGGTACAAACAACGACCCGATCATTCTCTGGTACTCCTTCTGGTCCACACTTCTCCATCCTTGTCCGCATCCAGGGCCATCGTGGTCGACATGGGTGTTGGAAGAGGCTTGGCCACACCCATATCAAACTTCTTCAATATGTCCTTGGGTGTACTTGCCCTGGTGCACAAACGTCCCTTCTCGGTATTGCTTGATTTGCCCCGCGGAAAAACGTCAACTCACCCATCATGCTCATCTCAAATTCCCTGCTCATTGTATCTGCAAACTTGGCAACCAAAGCATGAGAAGAACAACCGAAATGATATCATCCACGTAAATTTGAACCAACAAAGTATCATGCCTTGCTTGAGGACAAAAAGAGTTTTATCCACAATCCCATTTTTAAACCCTTAGTGTGTTAGCTTTCTTAGCTACACTAGGATAGGGTAACTAAAGTAGCTATCTACTAATGCCAAGCGGGGTTGTCAGTCCCGACACTAGTAGAGCTAGCTAGCGAGAA
Source organism: Coix lacryma-jobi var. lacryma-jobi (assembly GCA_009763385.1). NCBI lineage: Eukaryota > Viridiplantae > Streptophyta > Magnoliopsida > Poales > Poaceae > Coix > Coix lacryma-jobi. Next base: position 443,562 of record VDCT01000421.1, on the reverse strand, counting down.
TGCAATCTACCAGGAGGAGATTCTGCAGCGCACAGAACTATCGTAGTAGCACTTCGCCTGGGAGTACCAGGTGTCAATTTATTGGATCCCAAGGGAAGGCTAGGGTGGGTATGAGTTGAGTCAAGGAGGGGATGTGAGATCGAAGAAAAGAGAAAACGGAAAAGGGGAGAAGAGAGGCTAGAAAGAATATATGGATGGCTCGGTAAGGATGAAGTGATGGCTCCTGGTAAGGTGGAATGGATAGGTAGATAGAGGGTACTAAAGATAACTAAGATAACTCAACTACTAACTACTCCTAGATAACTACAAAGCAAGATAACTGCGAAGCAGGATAGTTACGAAGCAAGGCAGGAAAAGACAAGTATAGTTTTTATTCCTCTCTCTTGTCAAGTATCAGGCGTACTAGTTTACCACTTACTTAGGTTGAACGCTAGCACAACGAGCCTTACTGTTAAACTGGGCCAACTACATGGTGGAATTCAAGGCGCACAGGGCTGTCACCACCTGCTTGCTACCACAGCTATCCGGGGGTCCAGCCGTATCTGAAGGTAGTCTATAAACTAAGCACCACGCTTAACTATATTCTAACTATCTCTACCCTAGCTTTGAATAGAGACAACCCTTGCGGACGTCAGGAGCAATACTTGACTTAATAAGATAAACACCTAAACTAACTAAGCAACCTATTGGCAAAGATCAAACACTAAGCTCACTAGAGATTAACTACTATGGCTAAGTAATTGAACTGTAGGATAGCTAGGCACTCAAGCAATCAATCAAGTATACCCACCAATACTGATAAGTAGAATAAAGTAATACTTGAAATGATGAACTAGAATATAGTAATGCTTGGTAACAAGAGCAAAAACCTAAACTGGAGATGAAGGAAGACTCTTCCCAGCTCCAGAACCGATCACTCGCACGCCTCTACTCTTGAGCTAAGCCTTGAGCAGCGCTTCCGCGAGGGCAAGAATGCCTTGCTCTACTAGCCCCATACTTGCCTAAGCTGTCTAAGCTTCTAACCTAACTCTCACTTGCTTCTCTTGCTTTGCTTGGGATGGTACTTGGTGTGAGAATGGTACTTATGTTGAAGAGTGCCTCCAGGGGGGTATTATAGCCCAAATGAGTGAGGGGGGTTCTTATAGTGGGCAGCCAACTGACCTAGGGTTAGGTCAGGTAGTGGGCGCCACCCCCTACTGGCGGCCGCCAGCTCTCTAGCCGTTGGATGAACCGCCTCTGCTTCAACGACATCCGGTGGTTGTCCAAGGCAGTTTGGAGGTCGGTTGCATGTCCTAGCAACCGACATTCAGCCTGATCCACGCACTCCTCCCTGAGCCGTCCGATGCCACTGACCTAGTGACCAAGGGCCAGGATTTGGCCTTGGGGAGGTCACAACGGATCGTGACATGGCAGGGGGTGACACTTGGGCCAACCCAAGTGGCGGGCGCCACTTAGAGGTGGCGGGCGCCACCTATGGGTGGTGGGCGGGCCACCCCCCTTAGGCCCATTTGGGCCCTGCTGAGTGGGCTTGGCCTCTGGTGGGTCCATATGTCCAAATTGGTTCAAATCCTGCATTCAAATAGAATTCTATGACATGTGGAATTTGGTTAGTTTGAAACCTATTTGACTACATTTCATGCCTTTTTGGTGAACTTTAGGGTCAAATGTTGATGGTAAAATAGGTGTTTAAGGACCGTCAACACTTAGCAAGCAAAAAGGTTTTCAACCTATCATACCAGCTCTAGGGGCTTGTTTCAAACACATACAAAGCTTTGTGAAGTTTAAAGACATGGTTGGAAACTTGGGATTTTTGAAACCGGGGGTTGTTTTACATACACTCTTCTTCTCTATGTAGCCGTTTAGGAAGTCACTCTTGACATCCATTGAAAAAGTTTGAAACCCTTGGATGCAGCAAAAGCCAAGAGGATCCTAATTGCCAGGCTACAAGTCTGGCCTTGTTTCTCACACATGGCCATCCTCTCCTTGTTTGTTTTTGAAAACCCATTTGTCCCAATTGGGTGACACTCAGGAGGAAGAGGAACAAGAACCCCAACCCGATTTCTCTCAAAATTTTCAAGCTCCTCATGCATGGCATTGACCCATCCAATCCGGATCAGATAAAGCATGTCCAACATCTCAGGGTTCAAAATCAGCAACAAATGTAGAATGAGCAAAGTGAGAGATTTGTTGTGACTAGACCGAGTGACACGTTCGTGGATGTTGCCGATCATCTGTTGAAGAGGGTGTTGGCGCTGTATGTGTCGTGGCACCTCCCTTGCTGAAGTAACCTCCCCCTCAACAGTAGCTGGTGCCTCCTCGGGTATCAGTGGCAAACCCCAAGGTGGTGGATCATACGGCCCCCATGTAGTGGAAGAAGACGGGTCAGGGCCGCTAGCAGTTGTGGTCGAAGTCGACCCAATCGGCACGGCAGGTGGAGGTAATGCTGGATCATCAATAACCTTCAACACCTTTTTCCTCATCATCAAAAAGAGGTTGCCAACCTCGTGATCACCGGCACACTCAAATCTAGAAGAAGGACAATGTATGGTCTCGTCGAAGGTGACATCGGATATCTCCATGGCTCGGTTAGTATCAAGGTTAAGTACACGATATGCATGAGTATGATTACCATAACCCAAAACCACACCGTCAGAAGAGCGAGACTCAGACTTGTCCAACTTGCCTTTCTTGAGTATAAAACAGTGGAAACCGAAACTCTAAAATAACTTACTTTGGGTTGCTTCCCAAATCGCAACTCATAAGAGGTCTTCTTCAAGAAAGCATGGAGAAAAAATGCAATTGGAAATGTAGCATGCAGTGTTTATAGCCTTGGCCCAATACTGCCTAGGAGTCTTATGCTCATCGAGCATCGTCATGGCCATCTCAACAAGGGTCCGATTTTCCTCTCTAACAACACCATTTTGTGGTGGTGTGTAGGGGAAGAAAACTGATGCTCTAAACCCAAGGAGTTACAAAAACTTCTCAAAATCTGAGTTCTTAAACTCGGAACCATTATCGCTACGAATAGCTCTCATCGATTCTTAGGGAACTTAGGGAACTCGTTCTGAAGTCGCAAGATCAAATTGTGAACAAAAGTGAAAGTCTCAGTTTTCTCAACTAAAAGAAAAACCCACGAATATCTCGAAAAGTCATCAACACAACAAGCAATACCACTTTCCCACCAACCGAGCTCACCCGAGACTGACCGACAAGGTCCATATGCAAAAGCTCTCCAAGGTGCTTGGTCATGACTTGATTCACAGGATGTGGGGAGCAGCAACCATTTTCCCATGTCTACAAGAATGGCAAACAAGATCCTTCTCCATGTGTAACTTGGGCAATCCTCGGATTAAGCCAAGTGAACTAAGCCTTGCAAGCAAGTCGAAGCTCAAGTGACCTAGTCTCCTATGCCACTTCCAAAGATTAGAGGAGGAGGGTCCAGTCCAGCCAAAAGACAACAAGAAATGCCAAAAGACTTCGAGAAATTCGCACGAAAGACTTTCCCAAAGGGCGAAATCAAACATACAAGATTGCCGTGAGGATCTAAAATACGACTGAGATTCGGCTTAAAACGAATCTCATAGTCATCCTCAAAAAGTTGAGAAACAAAAAGAAGGTTAAAATGCAAGTTCTAAACAGAGCAACATCTCGAAGGACAAAATGCTCATTAACTCGCACAGAGCCACAGGATAGCACCTTACCTTTGCTATTGTCACCGAAGGTGATAAACTCCTTTTCGGTGACTGGACTAAGACTGGAGAACCACTTGGAGTTTTCAGTCATATGCCTTGAGCACCCGGAATCCACAAGCCTACGTTCTCCAATCTTCTCAATAAAAAAGACATAGGGTGAGCGTACGGTCCAACACTGGGGTGATTAAAACGGGAAGAATACCAGTGTTGACCCGGCTGCTCAAAAGAATGGTCAGTGTAAAATCATTCCTAGCGTTCCTATGGGGAAAGCGATCACCACGCAGAGGAAAACGTGGTCCGCTAAGGGAAGAGCATCCATCGCGATAGTCAAAATGCGGTGAGGGGGTAACGCTCAACAGCAAAGCCACCGCCACGGAGTCCATAGCCTACAAAAGTATGATCCTGTCGGGCACGTCCTTCTTGCGGCCTAGGACCTTGAGGCATTGGACCTCTAGGCCTAGCAATCCTCCTTTGAACCTTTGGCGCATGTACATCATGGAAAGAATGGTACATGTCCGAGTTGTTCATCTCCTTTGCATGACGCTCCTCTCTCTTGCGCCGAAAGCAAAACTCCCTCAAGTGTCCATCTCTACCACAGTGCTCACAGTGGTACCTCACCGCTCTCATAGGGGGTTGTTGGTACTCACGGTATTGGGTGTGGATCTTGGTTCTTTTGTGGCATGAGCTCCCCATGGATGGTGGCATAGTGTCTAGCTTGTTCCCGAGGTGGTTTGGTTTTTTGGAGCCCATGTCTGTTTCTTGGGTGGAGCTCTTGGAGGTTCCTCAAAAACTCCATCCTTGGTGTTCGGCTTGAGAGGCTCTTTGGGTGAAATCTTCGTTAGTTTGGGAGTAGTGGTGGAGTTGGGCTTCTCACTCGGCTTAAGACTACTAAACTCTCCAACCTTCCAAAAGATGTAGCACTCTCTATATCCTGTGCAAAGCCAACACCAGGACCTCCAGCAGCACGTTTGAATTAGGCAATCATCATCCCAAGCTGCGGCTCACCACTAAACACCCATGACAGATGGTCCGAAGGTATGTGTTTTTTCCTCGGTTTGCATCTTTTCATGCTTCACATTCGCAATCTCCATCTCCAAACCCACACAAAAGGGCGCACCTAGACACACGAGTGCTATCCGAGCTGGCCTTCTCAAGAGACACAATCTTGACATTCTTCTCTGCCAACTCGGATTGCAAGCCTGCACAAGACATGCACGCACCCAGCAACACGGTCTAGCCCTAAGCTCATCCATCTCTCCAACCAAAGCAATATACTTCCCCTCAAAGTGAGAAGGTCAGTCATGTGCTTGGAGCACATCTCACACTCATCCTCCTCGGTCACGACAACAGTGGACTTAACATACTCAAGCTCCTTCACCGCATCCTCCCACTTCTGCCTAAACTCCTTCCTCTCTCTAGCAGCACGTCTAAGCAGTTTATCTTGACTAAGGAGGGCGGCAGTAAGTTTATCGACCTCAGCAAAAAGCTCATCGGAGTTCTGAGGTACATGGGAAGAGTCGTCATCATCATCGTTCTGAGGGATCTCCTGCAGCTCCCAGTTGACCTCATCGCCGAGGGCCATGGTGCAGAAGCCCTCATCATCGGCGAAGAAGCACAGACCGTTCAGCTTGTCCTCGATCTTCTTCTTCTCGGACTCATCATCGCTTGAAGCAGTGGAGTCGTTGTCCGAGTCGTCGACGTCGCTGAGCGTAGCGAAGAAGGCACGCTTGCTCGCCCTGGGCCTTCTCCAAGTACTTCTCCTTGATGTACTCCTTGTTGAAGTTGCCCCTTCACTTGTGCTTTGCGGGGACGTACTTCTCGCGCTTGCCGGAGTCATACTTGTGGCCGTAATCTGCCTTGCCGAAAGCTTGCTTGTTCTTTTTCGGCAATTGGCGATGAAGTGGTTCGAGCCTCCACAGTCGTAGCAACCACCTCGCCCTCCTCCGCAGCGACGGTTCATGCGATTGTTGTGGAACCGCGAGAACCGATTGGCTAACAGAGCCAACTCGTCGTCCGCCATGAACTCCAGTTGCTCCTCTATGACAGAAGGAGAGAAGACAAAGCAAAGCCTCCAGAGGTGTTAGCAGAAGAGCCAGAAACCAAAGCCATCAACGGGCTAGAAGGATTTTCATAAGAAGCCCTCGCCATGGCATCAATCTCATTGGACTTGAGCTTACTAAAGAGCTCGTCGCACGTGAGAGTCTCATAGTTAGCGATTCGATGATCGCCTGAACCTTAGAGTCCCACACCGACGGATCAAGAGTATGAAGAAGCTTAAGAGCCCTCTCATGATTGTCGAAAGGCAACAACTCCTTATTAGCCCTCATCCTGTTGACAATCACCTGAAAGCGAGCGAATAAACTTTCTATGCTCTCGCCAGGCATGTGTCGAAAGTTCTCATACTCTTCTCGCTTGTGCGACTTATAGAGACGGGTTTTGACTTGAGTGGTTCCCTCATGAAAGCGCATGAGAGTCGCCCAAATCTCCCGAGCCGTGGCGAGGTGAGAAACGCGATCAAACTCAGGCATGCTCAAACAGGAGAAAAGAGCATTACGGGCTCGCTATTGGCATCGTGCTCATCGATCTGATGCTGAGTCACACGAGCAGCCAAGACCACGTAATCAGCACAGTTGCAAATATCCGAAATGGAAGCACCCATACTCTGGAGATAGGCCGACATGCGTATCTTCCAATACGCATAGTTTGTCCCATCGAAAAACGGCGGTTTACCCACGCCGCGATCCATGTCACCTTCTGTGGATTTGGAACCGGCTAAGGTGGAAGATCCTTAACCCGCTCCGATACCAATTGAAGGACCGAGAAAGCTACCAAAGGTGACCAGAGGGGGGGGGGGTGAATGGGAGCTTTAAATCTCTTTTCAGAAACTTATAGCCAATGTCCCTAAAATCAATCCCGAGTGCAAACCTAAAGCTTGATAGTGTCCACGACCCTAGATGTAGGGTGGATGCTTCCAAGAAGCACATCGAGACACTATACAACTCTAGAAACCCAACGCAAAAACCCAAAATCATATCAGAAGTCAGATGGACGAACTGCGGACGAACTGCGCATAACTCAGAGCATCGGACGCTGGCCTGCGTCCAATGTAGGTCTGCCTGACGTGTCTGATGTAAAACAGGCAGAGAGAAAACTTACTGCATAGCCATCGGACGCTTCTACAGTGAAAGCTCAGCGTCCGATGCTAAGACTTTGGAGCGTCCGATGACAACGGAGCGTCTGATGCCTAGCTGCCTGCTGCGTCCAATGCAAAATGAACGCTTCTAAAATCTTACTGCATGACCATCGGATGCTGGACTGTAGCGTCTGATGCCCCTTCAAAAACACAAAACTTGACACGTGGCAACGGCGCGTCCGATGTGATGAACACAGCGTCCGATGCCCTCGTGCTCAGCGTCCGATGCTCCCGAAACTGCATAGTTCTTCCGCGGATTCAACTCGATCTCCTCCGAATCAAAATCTCTAAGGATTAGACTTGGTATGAGGAGTTCCAAGGATGTTAGTGAGCTACCCCTAAGAGATCATGGCTCGAACCTAACTCCAAATCGATGAATCGGAAGAAATCGGGGCAAGGGAGAGAAAAAAACGATCCAAAACGGAAAACGACCGATCTACTTGTTCGTGAGGTTTGAGTAGAATTCCTTCGGTGGAAATGATCCCCTCACAACAAAGAACAAGTTGATTCAAATAGTTTCGTAAAAGACACAACGTAGAGGGAGATCGAGTGACGGGAAAATTGAGACCAAAAAGCAAAACGCGAAGAACAGCTCAAGAACAAGAATCACAATCTCAATTGCCAGTTGAAATTCGTCCCCACGAGGAGACAACGGGAATCCGGTCCCGTTTCCGCAAAATCCAAATACACAGAGGTATGATTCACACGTCTCTACGGATCTTAGTAGCTACAACAGGGATGTGAGAGAACAAGAAACCCTAGGTGAAAGTAGCAAATGGCTGAGAAATCTTGGAGGGAGGGTTGCCTCTCTTAATATAGCCTAATACAATTATTCCCCTTCTACTCCTACTGCTAATGAGTGAGCAGGCTAACCCTAAGGGTATTCCTGACCAAGTCGAAGTGTAGTCGATCCGATGGCCACACCCGCACATCAGGTAGCTTCGCCTCAATGCGACCTCACCTGATGCCGCCACGTGCCGCCAAGCGCCGCTCGTCCTTTTCACGGACCCCGGTTTTGGCCAAAACCGGGAAACCTGGGCCATCCCCCGGTTTTGAGGCCGAAACCGGGAAACCTGTTGACCATTGGCTGAGTTTTGTGGCCCAAACTCAGAAACCTGCCAACGCCCAGGTTTTGAGGCCCAAACCTGGAAAACCGTCCTCAGCCCAAGTTTTGTGGCCCAAAACTCGGAAACCGGCCGCACCCAGGTTTTGATGCCCAAACCTGGAAACTGTCCTCTTGATGGTTTTTCTGTGGCTCAACCACCAAACCGACGCCATAGAGGGGATGCACTTCCCGTGCACCCCGTCCACCCGCAAGTCTTCACTTGTCGCTGTCCCAGGCTGTCAGCCACCACGACCGATCCTCAGGCCACCGGTCCGTCAGTCCAAGCCTCACGTCCGCCCTTCACCGCTTCGGTTCCATCGGCATGACACGTCTATACTTGACCTTCACCTTGCCTTGATCACCGTCTCTATGCTCGACACCTGCACAACACAAGCCAAAGAACATGCGCATCATACCAGTTGACAATCACGCATCATCATCAAGATCCGGCATACACCCATGTATCCGCAAAAAGAAGCTATGTGCCATGCTTCTAAACAATTTAAACCATGTAGGTTTGCTCCAAAGATAAGACATGATACCGAGCAATCCTACCATATGATAAGCCTAGTGTATGCATGATAAAGGATCTAAATGTGCAAAAGCAAACCTAGGCAATAAAGGAACTAGATGCTAAATGAAATTGCAAGAATTTAAATCTAGTTACCTAACATGGGAAGGGGAACTTGGGTCCATAGTAGCCACTAACATACTTGGCAATGACTTGATCCAATGTGATGCACCCCATGATTTGCATCCAAAACTTGCCAAGTCTCCAAATTCCCCGACGTCCACTTGACTACTCACTTCCCTCTTGGAACCCAAATATTTTTGGTGCTCTTCATGTTGAGATAATATCTTTAGGCACCCAATACGTTTGGCCCCATTGTTGGCTTGCTTGTTTACTTTGACAGCCACCACCTTTCATTCTTCTATTCTTCTTCTTCTTCAAAAGATAAGGTGTGGTGGCCTTCTTGTTCACCTTGTTGGTGTAGGTGTTGGAGAGCTTGCTTGTTTGCCTTTTGTTTTTCTCTTTCTTCTTTTTCTCTCCCACATGCTTCACCTTGCACTCATTGGACTTGTGGCCTTCCTTGTGGCATACATAACAAACCACGGTTGCTCCTCATCCAGCTTTTTCACTCCCTTGATGGTGTTATCTTGATGAGTTCGGGTTTGCTTTGTATTGCCTTTTGCTTGGGTCAAGTCCTTGGTGAGGCGAGTCACTTCTTGCCTAAGTAGCTCATTCTCCATTGCAACTTCTTGTGTACATGTCTCTACAATCACATTCTCAACACAAGCTTGTTTGCCTATGGGTGAGTCTAAATCAAGTAAGTCAATGCAAGAAGTAGAGGCATCCTTTTTAGGCATATCAAAGATTGATTTCTCAATTTTAGGTGCCTCGGTGGGGTTTGCTCTGATGGTTTCAAGATTAGCAACTTTTTTAGTTAGCTCATCACAATGTTTGCACATGATTTCCATTTTAGCAATCAAACTTTTGTAAGCATCTTGTGTGCTAGCTAACTTTGCTTTTAGTTTTTCATTTTTCTTAGCAAGTTGCTCATCATTACTTGTGCTATCGCATGTGCTTATACTAGCCTCAAGTTTCTCAATTTTGTTAGATAGCTCAACATTCAAATTTGGAAAAGTTTCATATTGTTCAAGCATAGAATTGTAGGCTTGTTGAGAGCTATCTAATTTTTCTTTAAAGCATTGATTTTCTTTTGTTGGCTAGTACAAGCTTTAGCATATTTGAGATTATCTTGCACAAGTTCATTATAAGAAGGTAGCTCATCATCACTATCACTATCACTATCACTAGAGATAGAGCTTGTGTTACCTTGTGCCATAAGGCACATACGTGAGGAGCTTATGATGAGTGCTTGCGGCCATGCCTCTTGTGTTGGGCTTCATCATCACTTGATGAATCATCCCATGTCTTGATGGTGGTGAGGGCTTTGACCGTGTGGGCTTTTGTTTTGGACAATCCTCCACAAAGTGCCCTCTCTTACCACATCTATAGCATCCACTTTTTCTTTGCTCTCTTCTTTGATTGGTGAAGAGGCAATCTTCAATTGTGATGGGCACACCCTTGACATTGAGCTTGCGGATCATCCTCTTCACTCCACACATTTGCTTGATGTTTTTCTTCTTTATCTAAGGAGGAGTCAGATGAGGTGGAGGCTCGATCATCATCACTTGATTCTTCATCATCATCATCCTCTCTTCTTCTTCACTTGAGGAGCTTGAGCTTGTCTCAACCATCTTTTTTCCCTTCATCTTCTTGTGCTCATCACATGTGAGAGCAATGCCTTTGCTTGATGAAGTGGCTTCTTCTTGACCCATCTTGCGTGACATCTCAAATGCCAACAATTTGCCAATGACAATGGCCGGGGTCATGGTGCTCAAGTCCTCCATGTTGTGGAGGATGGTGATGATGGTCACATACTTGCTCTTTGGAAGCACAGAGATGATCTTCCTCACAATATCCGCATCACCTACCTTTGTGATTCCTATAGAATTGAGCTCATTGATAATTAGATTCAAACGAGAATACATATCACGAACAAGCTCATTATCATTCATTTTAAAGGAATCATAGCTTGTTTTTGTTAGGTGATGTTTTTGCTCACGTACATTACTTGTACCATCATGGAGCTCATGTAGCTTTAACCAAATTTCATGAGATGTTTGTAAAGTAAAAACTTGGTTAAAGACATCCATGCTAAGAGATTCAAACAAGCATTTTTTAGCTCTAGCATTTAGATGAATTTCTTTTTCATCACCCACAGTTAACTTGATGGGATTCTTAGGGGGTCTCATCCCATCGTGGGTGGCTCTCCAAACACATAGATCAACAACTTCTAAAAAGCAAGCCATCCTAGCAGTATAGTAAGGGAAGTTAGTGCCGTCAAAGTGCGGAGGCCTAGAGGTATCCATCCCAACCACTCTCAGGGTGTCGGCTCGAAGACGGTGAAGCCAAGTGTCCACAAATGAGCCAACCGGCTTTGATACCAATTGAAAGGACCGTGACACCTAAGGGGGGGGGGGGTGGGGCGAATTAGGCATCTTAAAACTTCTACTTTAAACTATGGCCTCTAATTTTCTCCTAGTCAAAACCTATGCAAGAAGTAATCTATCCAATGTGCAACTAAGGTTTTGCTAGGTGTGTTTGCTATCTCTACCGCAAAAAGGAGTTATGCAACCTATGTTCCAATCCTATCAACTAGCCTATCAACTAAGCTAGGAAAGGTAAAGCACATCAACAAGGTAGCAAGTAAATGCAGAAGCTAAAGAGTGTGGTAGAGATGCAAACTCCCGTCGACGACTCTGGTATTTTTACCAAGGTATCGAGAAGCGCGCAAGCTTCCCTCTAGTCCTCGTTGGAGCCCCTCGCAAGGAATCCCTCGCAAGGGTCAAGCTCCCAGTCGGGTAACTCCGTGGATAGCCCCAGGCCTTCCCGACGCGCAAGTGGGTCTCCGGCTAAGCCTCGCAAGGCACGACCTCTCCCGGATGCTCCCCATCGTCTTCACTATCAAGCTTTTGGCCGAACCACCGCGGGCCTTGTTCCCTTCGGTACACGGTGGCGGCCACACCACAAACGCGGTTGGTGTGATCTCGCAAGACTACAAGCCCCTCCGAGTACAACAATGGTGCGCGCAAGCACCGGTAGGTAAAGGTTTTTCAACCTCACTAAACACTAGGCCTAACACCTAGAGCAAGCGCAAAGCGGTGGTCTAACTAGCCTAAGCACTTAGCAAAGCACCTACACTAATCACCTAGTATATAACTTGAGCACTTTGGTGGCTAGAGCAACTAAATAAGTGTCTATACACTTGTACACTTCCTTGAGCTCCAACGATCTTGATTTGGCCGCCATGGGGGCATATATAGAGCCCCAAGCAAATAGAGCCGTTGGACACCAAAGATGGACTTTGCTGCGTAGCATCGGACGCTCCTGACGGGAGCATCGGATGCGCGTCCGATGTCACATAACGGCTAGTTCTGCCGACCTGGCACTGAGTCACATCGGACTCTGACGAGCGTCTGATGCGTGACCATCTGACACATCCGATGTCTTCAGAGCCTCTCTGGAACCTCTCTGCATAGGCATCGGACTCTGGGACTGTAGCGTCCGATGCGTCCCTGTAGTGTCCGATGTAACGCTGTGCATGATGCACAGTGTTACCGTCGTGTCTGATGTGGCACCATCGGCGCGTCTGATGCTTCTGCTGGCACCAACCCGAGCTAGGGTTTACAATCGGTGCGTCCGACGCTTTTGAGCCAGCGATGTCTCTGTTTCTTCGTTTCTTCTTCGTTTTTCTCCTTCTTCTTCGTTCTTCATTCTTGCTTGTGCCTTGGACTTTGCTTGATCTTTGTGAGTCTTCTACTGAGCTTCCAATGTCTTGCTTGAGGTGTTGATCATCGGATCACCATGTCGCCTTAGTCCAAGTCACATTTGCACCCTATTGAACTACAAAATAAACACTTGCAAACGCATTGGTCCAATATGGTTGTGTTGTTCATCAAATACAATAATCCAAAGTCAAATGGGCCAAGGTCCATTTTCCTTACACACGCGCCTTCCTCAACCTTAGCTTTGCCTCGACGCAAGCCTCAGGATGCCACCACATGTCGTCCCGTCGACCGCCGTGCCTTCCTCACCGATAGCTTCGCCGCAACGCAAGCCTCTCGGCGCCGCCACGCGTCGATCGTTCCTTTTGGAACCTTCCCCCCCGGTTTTGAGGCTAAAACCGGGAAACCTGTCCTCAGACCCAGTTTTGTGGCCCAAACTCAGAAACCCGCCAGCCCAGGTTTTGAGGCCCAAACCTGGAAACCGTGGACCCCGAGTTTTGAGGCCCAAAATCGAAAATCGTCGAGGGTAGTTTTTCGAGGCTCAACTACCAAACACGCGTCGTAGACGGAGTGTGGTTCGCACACCTCGCCATCGACACCGATGCCGATGCATGTCCAGCCTCCGCCTTCCTTCTTGACTCGGCCAACAACACTTGCGCCACACGCAAGCCCGTGTCCGACCTCCCGCCAAGTGTCATGACGCCATCGTCTTCCTCCTGACTTGGCCGATGCACCGCACATCCCCATGTGCTCCTGCTCACCGATGCCACGTGCCAGCGACCACAGTTGGTCCTTCGGCCTCCTAGTCCGTCGGTCCAAGCCTCACGTCCGCCCTACACCGCTCCCGGTCCATCGGCACGGCCCGTCTCTACTTGACCTTCACCTCGCCATCGACCACTGTCTCCGAGCTCCACACCTGCACATCAACACAACTAAGAGACACATGTTGCCATCACCCCTTCCGGTGAGCCTGTTGACCGACCGCTCATCACTCAGGAAAGGAACCACAAGGGCACATATCAACCTTGTGTTCGCAATCTCCCCTTGATGAGTGCATCGTCAACACAGAGTATCCATAATCAAAGATAAAAGGAAAATAGAAGAAGATAGAAGCAGAAGCTCAATCAAGATGTCCAAAGCCAAGGAAAAAGCCGAAGAAGGACAAATCAAGATAAGCGAAGCTTGGTCCCCAAGGACATGGGAACCGGTTCGACACAACCAAGCAAAGGATTGGAGCAACAACTCAACAAAGAGAAAAACTCGATCATAAAGACAAAAACATGGTTCCCAAAGACATGGGCAACGACTCGACGCAACCAAGTTAAAATCAAGCTAGTCCTCAAGAAGAGGCAGAATGGGCTCAACACCACTAGCTGAAAGCTCAATACCAACACCTGAACCTGAAAGCGCATAAGAATGCGAAACTGCTAGTCCCTCAAGATAGAGGCACAGAGACTCAACACAACTAGCAGGAAGCTCCATACCAACTGAAACTCAAACATGCAAAGGAGCAACAAAGCAGAAAACTCCCCCTAAACATGTGCTAGAAACTCCCCCTCGATAAGTGAAGCACAAAATTGCAAATTGTCACCACATGGCAAAAATTCTCCCCCTTGGGGACAATTGCAACCGATCAAGAGAGAGAAAACGAGCTCAAAACAAGCGAAACGGAGCTAGGTCATGCCTATCGGAGCAAGCAAATGCATATGAGCCTAAAATGCAAGTCAACAGCTTCAGGTATATAGTCATTAGAGTGAAAGTATGCTCTAAAGAGTGCTGATCCGACAACTTAGCAACAAGCATAAGTGCTAGCAAAGGCTCAAACTGATCATAGAATATGAAATATGATCAATTAAGTTTTAGTGAGCAGTTTTAAGCCGTTTAGAAAGGGAATTCACCATCAAAATAGCACTAAACATGTATAGACATGAAGTCAAGTAAGTGCTAATCATGTATACAAGGTGAACTACCCCTAGCAAAGTTCAATCATCATGCTATAGAATGAAACATAGACTGGAGTTTATCAAGGTTTATCGGAGATTTGCAACGGTTGTTAACACGAGTTTATATTTTAGCATATGATTGCGAGAGGTTGAAAGCTTGTCATTGCCTAACTTTTCAACTGAGCTAAGCCTAGGCATAAGCAATCAGAAGCTTGAAGCATCGGTTTCGGTCTTACACTACACGGCTCAAGTTTAACTCAATGTGCAATGAGAAACAGTCTTGACACCGTGATGTGCTAGCAAAGCCATCCCATCTCGATCTTTTCAAATTTCACTTAGACTTGGTTCAAATTAAATAGAATATGAACATGCCAAGCAAATGAATGACTCAGAGCAAGAGACATAGCAACCTAGCATATATGAAATAGCACAAGTGACCTCAACACATTCTAAGCATGCTAGTGCTAGTCTCAATGGTGAACATGTTTCAAGTTTTATGTTCAATTAAGCATATTCACCATTCATAAAAGTAGCTTAGCTCACAACATGTATAATGTGACCAGAAAGAGCCTAAGCTACAAGCACATCATCATATAGCATCAGAGCAAAATTATTCAGAGCATAATTTCATTCTAAAGATTATAGACATGAAGCTGGAAAATGCAAGATGCATACATCATAAGATGCATGCAAAGACTAGTCTAGAAACAAACAGAGCATAAAGCCTAGACTAAGTCAGAAAACCCAAAACACAAGGGTATCAGAGAAGTCAGTCTATGGTAGAACAAGCAAAGTGCTTCCCCCATCTAAAAGGGGAAACACACACCAAGCTCACCTCTCAACCTAGCAAAAGTTGAGAGATCCAAAGGCTTGGTGAAAATATCCGCAAGCTGGTTATGGGTGTCTACATGCCTAAGATCAATGTTGCCTTTGTCATAGTGATCACGAAGAAAGTGAAAATGAACATCGATGTGTTTGGTCTTGGAGTGAAGAACTGGGTTCTTTGCTACACTAATGGCACTCGTGCTGTCACAAAGCAAAGGAACCCGATTGAAATCAAGACCAAAATCACACGCAAAGTAGCAACCATCCATAAAAGCTGCGAAGAATAAGAAGCGGCAGCGACATACTCAGCCTCGGTGGTAGACTGGGCTACGCTAGACTGCTTGTGAGAAGACCACAAAACAAGCGAAGAGCCAAGAAACTGACAAGTCCCAGAAGTAGACTTGTGCTCAAGCCGACAGCTGGCAAAATCTGCATCGGAGTAACCACAAAGCGAAAGGGTCGAAGAAAAGAGTACCAAAGTCTGAACTCAGGAGTGTATCCGAGGTACCTCATTATGCGCTTGACCGCCTGCTTGTGGGAAGTCCGAGGGGACGCCTGAAAACGAGCGCACGGACACACTGCAAAGTTTATGTCTGGCCTCGTCACCGTCAAGTACAGGAGGGAGCCGATCATGCTCCTGTACTCCTTCTGGTCCATGGCTTCTTCATCCTGGTCCGCGTCCATCGCAATAGTCATCGCCATGGGCGTTGTAAGAGGCTTGGCCTCGCCCATGTCGAACTTCTTCAGGATGTCCTTCGTGTATTTGCCTTGATGCACGAACGTCTCATCTCGGGTTTGCTTGATTTGCAACCCGAGGAAGAAGGTCAACTCACCCATCATACTCATCTCAAACTCCCCTTCTCATAGTATCTGCAAACTTGGCAAAAAGTGCGCGAGGAGCCACCAAAGATGATATCATCCACGTAAATCTGAACTAAAAGGGTGTCATTGCCTTGCTTGAGGAGAAACAAAGTCTTATCTACCCGTCCTATTTTAAAACCCTTGGAAAGCAGAAAGGTTTTCAAACGCTCATACCATGCTCTCGGGGCTTGTTTCAAACCATATAAAGCTTTTGAAAGTTTGAACACATGGTTTGGAAACTTGGGACTCTCGAAACCTGGGGGTTGTCTAACATAGACCTCTTCCTCTATATACCCATTTAGGAAATCACTCTTGACATCCATCTGGTATAGCTTCAAACCCTTCGAAGCAACAAAGGCTAGAAGGATCCTAATGGCTTCTAAATGAGCTACAGGGGCAAAGGTCTCCTCATAGTCTATTCCCTCTTTCTAGCAAAAGCCCTGGGCTACTAACCTAGCCTTGTTCCTCACAACCATCCCATCCACACCCTATTTGTTCTTGAAAACCCATTTGGTACCTATAGGGTGACATTCTGGTGGAGGTGGAACTAGGGTCCAGACTTGGTTTCGCTCAAAGTTCTCTAACTCCTCATGCATGGCATTAACCCAGTTAGGATCAGAAAGAGCGTGTCCAACATCTTTGGGCTCAAAAGAAGCAAGAATGTAGAATGAGCAAGGTGAGAGATCTCATACGCTCGCAACCGCGTGACTCGCTGGTCGATACCGCCGATCATCTGCTGCGGAGGGTGGATCTGCTGAACGCTTCGGGGCGCTTGCCTCGCCGAAGTCGCTTCCCCTCCCCTCGCCAGATGCTGTCGCTCCTTTAGGTGCAGCTGGTGCTTGCTAGAGAGGTGGCTCGAGAGGACCCCAAGTAGTGGAAGTAGTGGGATCGGGTCCTTGAGCTGAAGTCGTCGTCACAGGGTCGACAGGGGCAGCCAGTGGAGTTGGCTCAGGATCACCCCAATTGGCATCTTCCTGCTCCTCCTCCACAAAGATCGTCTCTCCAAGCTCCTGATCATCTGCAACATCAAAAGCAGAAGAAACACAGGGCATAGTCTCATTGAATGTGACCTCGCAGATCTCCACTATCCGGTTAGTCTCAAGGTTAAGAACTCGATAAGCGAGAGAATGCAAAGCATAACCAAGAAACACCCATCAGTAGAACGAGATTCAAATTTGTCCAAATTGCCTTGTTTTAGGATAAAGCACTTGCACCCAAACACTCTAAAATGAGACACCTTGGGTACCCATCCAAATCGCAACTCATATGAAGTCTTTTTCGTGAAAGCACGAAGAAGGATGCGATTCGAAACATGACAAGCGGTGTTGATCGCCTCGGCCCAAAAACGCTTAAGAGTCCTATGCTCATCGAGCATCGTCCTGGCCATCTCAAAACAAGGGTCCGATTCTTGTGTTCAACAACACCGTTGAAGGTCCTTGTTTGGTTTTGGTAATTGAGTGACAACTTAGGTGGACTAATATGTGTTTGAAGTGAATTACACGGTGATTAGTCCACAAGTGATCATGTGTGAGCAACATATGCCATAGAGGTGAAATGGCTTGGAGGGTGTTGCAAGGCTCATGCATGTGATGGAGGAGCTTATTGCATATGTGACATGACATGGAGTCATGTGGCTAAGATGGTGAAGATTGAGGCAAGACTTGGCTTGATGGACCGGTTGCGAAGGTGAAGGGCAAGTTGGAGGCTTTGAAGCTGTTGGTACCGAGTGTCGAGTGGCTTGAGCAAAGACTTGGCGCTGAAGGACGAAGCAATGGTGAAGAGCAAGTGAGGTCAAGATCGATGGACCATGGAGGCCATGTGATGATATGAAGTGGATCATATCATTTGATGATAGGTTGGTGCATTTGTTGCATCAACACCGAAGGAGATGGAATGGAATGCACAAGGCAAAGGTATATTTGTAGGGCATTTCATTTCACCGGTCATAGGTGTGTAGAGAAGTTTATGACCATATTTAGGATAGATGGTCGTACTATTAAGAGGAGCAAACTTGTTTGCATATCGGTCATCTAGTGCCACTTGAGCGATCTAACATTGCGTTGTTACTAGGATCGAGTGGCGTGGTGAGTGAAAGTGAAAATCCTTTGAAAAATGATTGTGAAAATGCTAACACACTTGCACTTGATGGTGTTCACTTGGTGGTGTTGGCACATTTGCAAAGGAGAAGAAGTTTGAGATGTTTTGGAGAAAACTTTGGTTGAAAAGAGAAGTGATGGCTCTTGGATTGGAAAACTGTATTGATCCTTTGTGCTTTGGATCATGAGTTCATGTGGGTTGTGTAGCCCTCTGAATAAGATTTCCAAAATGCCCAAGATCGAATTCTGAGTTTGGAGCTAAGAGTTATGGCCGTTCTCGTGGGAGGCTTTATGGAGAGTGGCGGACTGTCCGCGGGGTCTCGACGCACCGATGGGGATGCATCGGACGCAACGAGCTCACTGTTCTCGGGTTGATAGGTGAACGACGGACTGTCTGGGCCGATAAGGGCAAACTGTTGAAGGACTGAGAATGCTACTAAAGGCGACCTGAGGGGGGGGGGGGGTGAATGGAAGCTTAAAATTTCTTTTCAGAAACTTTTAGCCTCTGTCCCGAGAATCAACCCCAAGAGAAAACCTAGAGCTTGCTAGTGTCCACGACCCTAGATGTAGGGTGGATGCTTCCAAGAAGCACAGCGAGACACTACACAACTCTAGAAACCCAACACAAAAGCCCGAAATCAAATTGGAAATCAGACGAACAAACTGCGGACGAAAACGTGCGAATCTGCACTGACCGGACTCTGATGAGCGTTCGGTCAGCTCGAGAGCGTTTTGGAAGCTCTCTGTGTTGGACCGGACTCACGGTACGGAGCGTCTGGTCACAACATGCAAAGCATCCGGTCAGAGAAAACTAACGATGAATAGTGCGAACGTAGAGTCCGGTCGCAAAGACAAGGAGCGTCTGGTCAACTTTACGCATAGTGAACAGCAGGGCCTTCAACGACCAGACTCACTGACCAGAGTCCGATCGCTTTGACCATGGGTCCGGTCACCCCGAGTATGTGTTGTTCATCTACCGATTCGACTCAATCTCACCCAAAACAAAACCACTAGGGCTCAAACTTGGTGAGAAGAGTCACAAGGAGGATAGTGAGCTACTCCTAGGAGATCATGGCTCAAACCTATCACCAAATCGATGAATCGAAGAAGTTCGGGGGAAGAGAAATGAAAAGTTGATCCAAAACGAAAACCAACCGATCTACTTGTTCGTGAACTTTGAGTTGAATTCCTTTGGTGGAAATGATCTTCTCACTTCAAAGAACAAGTTGATTCAAGTGGATACGAAAACGACGCAACGTAGAGGGAGATTGAGCGATGAGAAAATTGAGACAAAAAGCAAAACGCTAAGAACAACTGAAGAACGCGAATCACAATCTCAATTGCTAGCTGAAAATCCACGAGACAACGGGAATCCGGTGCCGTTTCCGCAAAATCCAAATACATAGAGGTATGATTCACCATCTTTATGGATCTCAGTAGCTACAGCAGGGATGTGGGAGAACAGGAAATCCTAAGTGAAAGTAGCAAATGGCTGAGATAGATCTGGAGGGAGGGGTGGCCTCTCCTTATATTGCCTAATACAATTATTCCCCTTCTACCCTTACAGCTAATCAGAGAGCAAGCTAACCCTAAGGGTATTCCTCACCAACTCGAAGTGTAGTCGATCCAACGACCACGCCCGCACATCTGGTGGCTTTGCCTCGACGCGACCTCACCTGATGCCGCCACATGCCGCCACGCACCGTTCGTCCTTTTCACGGACCTCCCCTGGTTTTGAGGCTGAAATCGGGAAACCTGTCGTCCATCGGCTGAGTTTTGTGGCCCAAACTCAGAAACTCGCCAGTGCCCAGGTTTTGAGGCCCAAACCTGGAAACCGTCCTCAGCCCGTGTTTTGTGGCCCAAACTCAGAAACCGGCCGCACCTAGGTTTTGAGGCCCAAACCTGGAAACCGTCCACTCGGTGGTTTTTCTGGGGCTCAACCACCAAACCGACGCCATAGAGGGATGCACCGCCCGTGCACCCCGTCCACCCACATGTCTTCACTTGTCGCTGTCCCAGGCTGTCAGCCACCACAACTGATCCTCAGGCCACCGGTCCGTCAGTCCAAGTCTCACGTGCACCCTTCACCGCTCTGGGTCCATCGGCACGACACGTCTCTACTTGACCTTCTCCTTGCCTTCGATCACTGTCTCCGAGCTCGACACCTGCACAGCACAAGCCAAAGAACATGCGCATCATACCAGTTGACAATCACTCATCTCAAGATCCAGCATACACCCATGTATCCGCAATCTCCCCCTTGATGAGTGCATTGTCAACTAACAAACACAAATCATGGAAATAGAAGAAAGGAAGAAGAAGGAAGCGAACTCAACCAAACGACCAGAAGCGAAGCAAAGCCAAAAGAAGTCGAATGGAGTGAGCAAGACAACTTGGTTCCCAAAGACATGGGCAACGACTTGACGCAACCAGCAAAGCAAAACTAGCCATCAAGTAGAGGCAAAATGGGCTCAACACCGCTAGCAAGAAGTTCAGGGCAAAGAAGCTAGTCCCTCCAGAAAGAGGCAAAGGCTCAACACAACTAGCTGAAAACCACTCCAAACCAAATGAAAACTCATCAAATGAGCAAACTCCCGCTGGACATGAACTCCCCCTTTAATAATGCACACAACTAGGACATGATTTGTCAAGTTGAAGTCCCCCTTTAATAGTGCACACAACTAGCACACAACTAGGACATGATTTGTCAAGTTTCTCCCCCTTAGTTGAAAATGCACAATCAGGCAAATGCATATGAGTTACAAATGTAGGTTAGCAGCTTCAGGTATATAGTCTATAGAGTGAATAGATGCTCTAAAGAGTGTTGATCCGACTACTCAACAACAAGTAAAGACGCCAGCAAAGGCTCAAATTGATCACAGAATACGAAATATAAACATATGAGCATAGTGAGCAGTTTTAAGCCATTCAGAAAAGGGTTTCACCATCAAAATAGCATCAAACATGTATAGACAGGAAGTCGAACAAATACTAAACATGTATATAGGGTGAACTACGCCTAGCAAAGTTCAATCATCATGCTATAGAATAAAACATAGACTTGTGTTTTTCAGATTTTATCGGAGTTGCAGCAGGGATTAAACACAAGTTTGAATTTTTAGCATGTGATTGCGAGAGGTTAAAAACTGGACATTGCCTAACTTTTCAACCGAGCTAAGCCTATGCATAAGCAATCAGAAGCTTGAAGCACCGGTTTTGGTCTTACACTACACGGCTCAAGTTTAACTCAATCTGGAATGAGAAACAGTCTCGATACCGTGATGTGATGTCAAGTAATCCCATCTCGATCTTTTCAATTCACTTAGACTTGGTTCAATTTTAATAGAATATGAATAGACCAAGCAATTGAGAGACACAGAACTAGAGACATAGCAACCTAGCATATAGGAATAGCACAAGTAACTTCAACACATTCTACACATGCTAGTTGCCAATCTCAATGGTGAACATGTTTCAAATTTTATGTTGAATTATTAGTGATCAAAAGGAGCCTAAGATATAAGCATCATCATATATCATCGGAGCATACACTAATCATAGCATAGATTCATTCTAACGATTATAGACATGAAGCTCGAAAAAGTAAAGATGCAAAGATGATGAAATGCAAAGACTAAACAAGAACAAAACAAAATAAGTCAGTCTATGATACAATAACCAAAATGTTCCCCAACTAAAAGGGGAACACACACCACACTCAACTCAACCTCAAGCACCTCTCAACCTAGTAAAGGTGATGGTCCAAAGACTTGGTAATACTATCTGCCAACTGATGATGAGTATCGACATGGCGAAGGTCGATATCACCCTTCTCATAGTGGTCTTGCAAGAAATGAAAGTGCACATCAATGTGTTTGGTCTTAGAATGAAGCACAGGGTTCTTAGCACGCTAATCGCACTTGTGCTATCAGAAAGCAATGGAACTCGAGAAAAACTCAAAGTGGCCATCATCCACAACAATTGGGAACAACAGCTAGCCGCAGCAACATTTTCAGCCTCTGTGGTAGACTGAGCGACACTAGACTGCTTGCGAGAAGACCAAGATACAAGAGAAGAACCCAAAAAACTGACAAGTCCCAGAAGTGGACTGCGATCAAGTCGGCAACCAGCAAAATCAGCATCAGAGTAACCGTAAAGGGAGAGGTAGAAGAAGCAGAATACCAAATCCCGAACTCTAGAGTGAAACGAAGGTACCTCATAATGCGCTTGACCGCCTCACGGTGAGAGGTGCGCGGCGACGACAGAAATCGTGCGCAAAGACACACCGCGAACTGAATGTCGGGCGTGTCGCCGTCAGGTACAACAACGATCCAATCATACTTCGGTACTCCTTCTGATCCACGGCTTCTCCCTCCTCATCCGCATCCAGGGCGTCGTGGTCGACATGGGTGTTGGAAGAGGCTTGGCCTCACCCATATCAAACTTCTTCTCTATGTCCTTGGTGTACTTGCCCTGGTGCACAAACGTCCCTTCTCGGGATTGCTTGATTTGCAACCCAAGAAAGAATGTCAACTCGCCCATCATGCTCATCTCAAATTCCCTGCTCATTGTATCTGCAAACTTGGCAACCAAAGCATGAGAAGAACCACCGAAAATGATATCATTCACGTAAATCTCAACCAACAAAGTGTCATTGCCCTGCTTGAGGAGAAAACGAGTTTTATCCACACATCCCATTTTAAAACCCTTAGCGAGCAAAAAGGTTTTCAACCTATCATACCAGGCTCTAGGGGCTTGTTTCAAACTATACAAAGCTTTGTTAAGTTTAAAAACATGGTTTGGAGACTTGGGATTTTCGAAACCGGGGGGTTGTCTCACATACACCTCTTCTTCTATATAGCCATTTAGGAAGGCACTATTGACATCCATTTGAAAAAGTTTGAAACCCTTGGATGCAGCAAAGCCAAGAGGATCCTAATTGCCTCCAAACGAGCTACAGGAGCAAAGGTCTCCTCATAGTGTATCCCTCCTTCTGACTATACCCCTGGGCTACAAGTCTGGCCATGTTTTTCACAACATGGCCATCCTCTCCTTGCTTGTTTTTGAAACTCATTTTGTCCCAATAGGATGACACTCAGGAGGAGGTGGAACAAGAACCGAAACCCGATTTCTCTCAAAATTTTCAAGCTCCTCATGCTTGGCATTGACCCAATCCGGATCAGATAAAGTGTGTCCAACATCTCAGGGTTCAAATTAGCAACAAATGCAGAATGAGCAAAGTGAGAGATTGTTGTGACCTTGACCGAGTGACGTGTTCGTGGATGTTGCCGATCATCTATTGAGGAGGGTGTTGGCGCTGAATGTGTCGTGGCGCCTCCCTTGCTGAACCTCCCCCTCAACAGTAGCTGGGTGCCTCCTCGGGTATCACTGGAAAACCCGAGGTGGTGAATCGACCGGCCCGCACGTAGTGGAGGAAGATGGGTCGGGGCGCGAGCAGTCGTGGTCGAAGTCGATCCCAGAGGAACAGCAGGTGGTGGAAGATCTGGGTCATCCATCTGTTCAGCTCCATCTTCCTCATCATCAAAAAGAGGATCACCGACCTCATGATCACCTGCACGCTCAATCTAGAAAAAGGACAAAGCATGGTCTCGTCGAAGTGACATCAGATGTCTCCATGACTCAGTTAGTATCAACGTACACGATATTATGATTACCATCCCAAAATAATACTCACGTATATACGTTATATAATAATACCAAAAAAACCAAAATACATCAGAAGAGCGAGACTCAAACTTGTCCGAGTTGCCTTTCTTGAGTATAAAACAGTGGCAACCAAAACTCTAAAATAACTCACTTTGGTTGTTCCCAAATCGCAACATAAGAAGTTTTCTTCAAAAAAGCACGGAGAAAAATTCTATTGGAAATATAGCATGCAGTGTTTATAGCCTCGGCCCAATACCGCCTAGGTTTCCTAAGCTCATCGAGCATCGTCCTAGCCATCTCAACAAGGGTCCGATTTTTCCTCTCTACAACACCATTTTGTGGCTGTGTGTAGAGGGAAGAAAACTAATGCTAAACCCAAGGAGTACAAAACTTCTCAAAATCCGAGTTTTTAAACTCGGAACCATTATCGCTACGAATAGCTCTAATTGAGTTCTTAGGGAACTCGTTCTGAAGACGCAAAATCAGATTGCGAGTAAAAGAGAAAGTCTCAGTTTTTCTCAGCTAAAAAGAAAACCATGAATATCTCGAAAAGTCGTCAACAACAACAAGCAGATACCACTTCCCACCAACCGAGCTCACCCGAGCCGACCTACAAGGTCCATATGCAAAAGCTCTCCAGTGCACTTGGTGCTAACTTGATTCACAGGATGGTGGGGAGCAGCAACCATTTTCCCATGTCTACAAGAATGGCAAACGAGATCCTTCTCCATGTGCAACTTGGGCAATCCTCGGATTAAGCCAAGTGAACTAAGCCTTGCAAGCAAGTCGAAGCTCAAGTGACCAAGTCTCCTATGCCACTTCCAAAAATCAGAGGAGGATCCAACCAAAATACAGTGAGAAATGCCAAAAGACTCCGAGAAATTCGCACGAAAGACTTTCCCAAAGGGCGAAATCAAACATACAAGATTGCCTGATGATCTAAAATACGACTGAGTTTCAGCTTAAAACGAATCTCATAGTCATCCTCAAAAAGTTGCGAAACAGAAAGAAGTTTAAAATGCAAGTTCAAAACAAGAGCAACATCACGCAACACAAAGTGCTCATTAACTCGCATAGAACCACATGATAGCACCTTACCTCTGCTATTGTCACCGAAGGTAATAAACTCCTTTTCGATGACTGGACTAAGACTGGAGAACCACTTGGAGTTTCCGGTCATATGCCTCGAGCACCCGGAATCCACAAGCCAAACGTCTCCAATCTACTTACCTACATCAATAAAAAGACATAGGGTGAGCATACGGTCCAACACTGGGGTGAGTAAAATGGGAAGAATACCAGTGTTGTCCCGACTTCTCAAAAGAATGGTCAGTATAAAAACCATTCCTAGCATTCCTACGGGGGAAAGCGATCACCACGCAAAGCGCGGTGGGAGGTAACGTTCAATAGCAAAGCGTGGTGGGAGGTAACGCTCAATAGCAAAGCCACCGCCACGGGGTCCATAGCCTACAAAAGTAGAATCCCACCGGGCAAAACCTCCTTGTGGCCTAGGACCTTGAGGCATTGGACCTCTAGGCCAAGCAACCCTCCTTTGAACCTTCAGCGCATTTACATCAGGGAAAGGATGGTACATGTCCGAGTTGTTCATCTCCTTTGCACGACGCTCCTCTCTCTTGCGCCGAAAGCAAAACTCCCTCAATTGTCCATCTCTCCCACAGTGCTCAGTGGTACCTCACCACTCTCATAGGGGGTTGTTGGTTCTCACTGTATTGGGTGTGGATCACTTGGTTCTTTTGCAGCATGAGCTCGTCTTGGATAGGTGGCATGGTATCTAGCTTGTTCCTCAGGTGGTTTGGTTTTGGAGCCCATGTTTGTTTCTTAGGTGGAGCTCTAGGAGGTTCCACAAACACTCCATCCTTAGTGTTAGGCTTGAGAGGCTCTTTGGGTGGAATCTTGGTCAATTTGGGAGTACTAGTGGAGTTGGGTTTCTCACTCGGCTTAAGACCACTAAACTCACCAATCTTCCCGAAAGAGGTTGCACTCTCTACACCTGAGCAAAACCAACACCACGACTTCCAGCAGCACGCTTGAATTGGGCAATCATCATCCCAAGCTGCGGCTCACCACAAGACACCCATGACAAGATGGTCTGAAGGTATGTGTTGGTCCTTGGTTTGCATCTTGTCATGCTTCATATTTGCAATCTCCATCTCCAAACCCTCACACAAGGCACACCTAGACACACAAGTGCTACCCGAGCTGGCCTTCTCAAGGGACACAATCTTGGCATTCTTCTCTGCCAACTCGAATTGCAAGCCTGCACAAGACTTGAACGCACCCAGCAACACGGGTCTAGCCCTAAGCTCATCCACCTCTCCAACCAAAGTGACATACTTCCCCTCAAAGTGAGAAGGTCAGTCATGTGCTTGGAGCACATCTCAGACTCGTCCTCCTCGGTGACTACAATGGTGGACTTGACAGACTCAAGTTCCTTCACCGCATCCTCCCACTTCTGCCTAAACTCCTTCCTCTCTTTAGCAGCAAGCCTCAACAACTTGTCTTGACTAAGAAGAGCAACAGTAAGTTTGTCGACCTCACCAGAGAGTTCATCGGGGGTTGAGATACCTGGGAGGAGTCATCGTCGTCGTCATTCCGAGGGATCTCCTCCAGCTTGCTGTCGACCTCATCGCTGAGGGCCATGGTGCAAAAGCCCTCATCGTCGGCGAAGAAGCAAAGACCGTTCAGCTTGTCCTCGATCTTCTTCTTCTCGGACTCATCATCGCTTGATGCAGTGGAGTCGTTGTTCGATTCATCGACGTCGCTGAGCATGGCGAAGAAAGCCCGCTGCTCAGCCTGAGCCTTCTCCAAGTACTTCTCCTTGAGGTACTCCTTGTTGAAGCCGCCCTTCCGCTTGTGCTTTGCGGGGACGTACTTCTCCTTGCGCTTGCGGGAGTCATACTTGTGGCCACGATCGCCTTGCCAAAGGCTTGCTTGTTCTTCTTTGGGCAGTTGGCGATGAAGTGGTCCGAGTCGCCGCACTCATAGCATCTAGCTCGACCTCCTCCGCGGCGACAGTTCATGCGGTTGTTGTGGAACCGCGAGAACCGGTTGGCAAGCAGAGCCATCTCGTCGTCTCCCATGAACTCCAGCTGCTCCTCTGTAACAGACAAAAGAGAAGAGAGTGCAAAACCTCCAGAGGGGTTAGTAGAAGAGCCAGAAACCAAAGTCATCGTCGGGCCAGAAGGATTTTCATAAGAAGCCCTCGCCATGGCGTCAATCTTACTGGACTTGAACTTACTAAAGTGCTCGTCGCAAGTGAGAGTCTCATAGTTAGACGATTCCATGATCGCCTGAACCTTGGAGTCCCACACCGACCGATCAAGAGTATGAAGGAGCTTGAGAGCCCTATGATGATCATCGAAAGGCAACAACTCCTTTTTAGGCCCTCCTGTTGACAATCACCTGAAAGTGAGCGAATAAACTTTCTATGCTCTCACCAGGCATGTGTCGAAAGTTCTCATAGTCACGCTTGTGCGACTCGTAGAGACGGGTTTTGACTTGAGTGGTTCCCTCATGAAGCGAATGAGAGTCACCCAAATTTCTCGAGCCGTGATGAGATGAGACACACGATCAAACTCAGTCATGCTCAAGCATGAGAAAAGAGCATTACGGGCTCGACTATTGGCATCATGCTCATCGATCTGCTGTTGAGTCACACGAGCAACCAAGACCACGTAATCAACAGAATTGCAAATGTCCCAAATCGAAGCACCCATGTTCTGAAGATAGGTCGACATGCATATCTTCCAATACGCATAGTTCATCCAATCGAAAAATGACGGTTTGCCCACGCCGCGATCCATGTCGCCTTCTGTGGATCTAGAACCGGCTAAGGTGGAAGATCCTAAACCCGCTCCGATACCAATTGAAGAAACAAGAATGCTACTAAAGGCGACCAGAGGGGGGGGGGGGTTGAATGGGAACTTAAAACTTCTTTTCAGAAACTTTTAGCCTCTGTCCCGAGAATCAGCCCCAAGAGCGAACCTAGAGCTTGCTAGTGTCCATGACCCTAGATGTAGGGTGGATGCTTCCAAGAAGCACAGTGAGACACTACACAACTCTAGAAACCCAATGCAAAACCCCAAAACCAAATCGGAAATCAGACGAACGAACTGCGGACGAAAACGTGCGAATCTGCACTGACCAGACTCTGATGAGCGTCCGGTCAGGTTGGATCGGACGTGTCCGGTCAGCTCGAGAGCATTTTGGAAGCTCTCTGTGTTGGACCGGACTCACGGTACGGAGCGTTCGGTCACAACATGCAAAGTGTCCGGTTAAAGAAAACGAACGATGAATACTGCGAACGTAGAGTCCGGTCACAGAGACAAGGAGCGTCTAGTCAACTTTACACAGAGTGAACAGCAGGGCCTTCAACAATCGGACTCACTGACCAGAGTCTGATCGCTTCGACCCATGCGTCCGGTCACCCCGACTATGTGCTGTTCGTCCACCGATTCGACTCAATCTCACCCAAAACAAAACCACTAGGGCTCATACATGGTGAGAAGAGTCACAAAGAGGATAGTGAGCTACTCCTAGGAGTTCATGGCTCGAACCTATCTCCAAATCAATGAATCAAAGAAGTTCGGGGAAGAGAAAGAAAAGTCGATCCAAAACGAAAACCAACCGATCTACTTGTTTGTGAGGTTTGAGTTGAATTCCTTCGGTGGAAATGATCTCCTCACTTCAAAGAACAAGTTGATTCAAGTGGATTCGAAAATGACACAACATAGAGGGAGATTGAGCAATGGGAAAATTGAGACAAAAAGCAAAACACGAAGAACAACTCAAGAACGCGAATCACAATCTCAATTGTCAGCTGAAAATCGTCCCCACGAGGAGACACGGGAATCCGGTCCCGTTTCCGCAAAATCCAATACACAAAGGTATGATTCACTGTCTCTGCGGATCTCAGTAGCTACAGCAGGATGTGGGAGAACAGGAAATCCTAAGTGAATGTAGCAAATGACTGAGATAGGTCTGGAGGGAGGGGTGGCCTCTCATATAGCCTAATACAATTATTCCCCTTCTACCTTACAGCTAATGAGCGAGCAGGCTAACCCTAAGGGTATTCCTGACCAACTCGAAGTGTAGTCCATCCAACAACCACGCCCGCACATCCGATAGCTTCGCCTTGATGCGACCTCACCTGATGCTGCCACGTGCCGCCACGCGCCGTTCGTCCTTTTCACGGACCTCCCCCGGTTTTGAGGCTGAAACTGGGAAACCTATCGTCCATCGGCTGAGTTTGTGGCCCAAACTCAGAAAACCTGCCAGCGCCCAGGTTTTGAGGCCCAACCTGGAAACCGTCCTCAGCCCGCGTTTTGTGCCCCAAACTCAGAAACGGCTGCACCCAGGTTTGAGGCCAAACCTGCAAACTGTCCACTCGGTGGTTTTTCTGGGGCTCAACCACCAAACCGACGCCGTAGAGGGATGCACCACCCGTGCACCCCGTCCACCCACATGTCTTCACTTGTCGCTGTCCCAGGCTGTCAGCCACCATAGCTGATCCTCAGGCCACCAGTCCGTCAGTCAAGCCTCACGTCTGCCCTTCACCGCTCCGGGTCCATCGGCACGACACGTCTCTACTTAACCTTCACCTTGCTTCGATCACTGTCTCCGAGCTCGACACCTGCACAACACAAGCCAAAAAACATGCACATCATACCAGTGACAATCACTCACCCCAGTTGCACAACACTCAATCATCTCAAAGATCCGGCATTACACACCATGTATCCGCAACTGTCCGCCGGCTAATTTTTCGGAGAAACAAGGTTGCTGGACAGGTTCTGCGCAGGTCATCAATTTTCAATGGCGGACTGTCTGGGCCCAAGGGGTGGACTGTCCAGGGTGACCGTTGCAGCGCGTAACGGCTAGCTTCTTTATAGGGCGGACTGTCCGGGGTTATAAGGGCAGACTGTCCGCAGTTCAAATTTCAGCACGCGTCCAAACGTCTAGTTTGGCCCTCGCTCTATAAATATAGGTGGTGGCTTGCCATTTTGTGTGTTGGGCACCTTAGGGAGTTAGTGTCCTTGTGTGAGAGTGCTTGGGAGCCCTCCAACTCACTTGGGATTGGTGCTAATCAAATCCGCTAAGTGAGAGAGCGATTCTAGTGCGGTGCATGAGAGATTGCAAGTGTTGGCACTAGGTGTTCATGATGCAAGCCGGTGGTGCGGATATATGGGTGTTCATGAACTAGAACTAGATCTAGAACTAGAAGATGAACTAGAACTAGAAGATGAACTAGAACTAGAACTAGACGATCAACTAGACGGATCTCTACTTCTACTTTGAAACCCTAGTTTCTGATGTGGAGATGAATAATGAAGATGGAGATGGCTCTTGGGGGTGCCCCTGGGGTCTCTTATATAGTCCTAGAGGGAGTAGGGGGCAAGGAATTGCCACGTCATCGATCCGCGTCACATTTATCGCCCACCGTTGGATCAAACCGACTCCAAGGACGGTGAAGATGCATCTAGGTGGCGGTGGGAAGAAGGAGGAAAGGCGGGAGGAAAAACGGCCTCCGTGGCCGACCGGTCGGTCATGGGGTGGGACCGGTCGGTCTGGCCCAGTGGGCCCCCGTGGCGGGCCGCCTCGTGGTGTCTTCTAGATCCTTCTTTTGCAGATTTTGTTGCGAAATTAATATCTTTTCATCCGGGACTCCGAATATAGCAAATGATATGTCCGTTTCGATCGTCTCGACGAGCTCTTCGCAATGGTTTACTCCAATTCATCACTTGAGATACTTTTATATGGTGAAATGTTGATGTCCTACAAAACAAGTGAGGGCACCAAAACTCGTGGAACTTGTTAGTTTCAAACCCTACAACTATGCTTTGTAATTCATTTAGTGTCATTCATGCAATAGTTGATGGTTAATTATGAGCATTTGTGAGCATCAACAAGTTCCCCCAAGCTTAACCTTTGCTAGTCCTGAGCAAAGCCAATCTCAACAATGGATCAGGAGTTGCTGCAATATCTGAACTTCCAACAAGTACACAAGCATTCAAACCAAAGTTCTCATAAAGATATCATATTATTATCACAGGGTTTAGTACTTTACCTTGAATCTTGAGTAATTGAAAGATACTTGATAAAACGATCAAATCAAGCACTATATCTCTTGCTCTTTCACTCACCATTATCCCGAAGTTTTTTTTTCAAAAAGGTTAAAAACATATGTTGCCAAATTAAAGAATGGATCCAAAGAGAAAGTCAACCATACCATTGAATCGAGAAGTGCATGTGTGTGGAAAATGGAGTCGGATGCTCTTATGAAATATATCACTCTCTTTTGTTTATCAGAGACACATGGCTATCAGACTAATTCTACTAGCGAGCACATGCCCATTTTTTTAATATTTTTTTTCGAGGTTCTGGACACTTGTCCCTTTTTATTTCCTCAGGATCTATCTTTTTGAGGTTTTAGACACTTGTCCCTTTTTATTTCCTCGGATATATATATATTTTTCTTTTTTTAATAGCCACATGTTTCCAACAAACTTTTGAGAGGATAGGAACGAATAATCATGAGCATTTATGTGGAAAATGGATGGAATGTGTAAGTGATCTCAATTCAATAGCATGATAACTTCTCATAGGGTCAACAAAGCTTAATTTAACTTAACGCAATTACTAGTCATATTTATATTGAGAAAACTCTGGATCTCTAGTGTTGTTTAGAATAAGATAATAGCAGCTCAGATCATCACATATCATATTTGTCAACTACCTAGACTCTAGATCAAGCATTTGCTACCCATGCATTTAATTTCATTTTTAAGCATCATTATTAATTAGGAGAACTCATGCTTTGAAGGCTAGGTACTTGAAAGAAATTAGATAGAGCAACTATTCATCATTTCCATGTAAAGATTAGAGAGAGAGAGTTCTTCTTTTATTATTAAAAC
The DNA here is from genome assembly GCA_009763385.1 of Coix lacryma-jobi var. lacryma-jobi. NCBI lineage: Eukaryota > Viridiplantae > Streptophyta > Magnoliopsida > Poales > Poaceae > Coix > Coix lacryma-jobi. The sequence goes on along the minus strand of VDCT01000421.1, from coordinate 411,893 downwards.
AAACTTAACATAGTATTTATTTAACCTAACACACTTATTATAAATAATTAAGATAGTGAATAAGACATACCTGGATCATGAAGCCCAAGCCAGTTCCCTTAATAGCGTTGAGCCTTCATGTGCCCATATTTTTTTCTTTTTAATTAATGGTGAGCCTTCATGTGCCCAATTTTTTTTTATTTTCTTTTATTTTATTTATGTATCGAAAGAAAACTTAAGACGATAAGGATACTTACCTGGATACACGGGGTGGCCTCCCCCAAGCTAGATGTTGACGTAGTCGTTCAATCTATGTAGTAGACTGGCAGTGGAGGTGTACTTCCTGTATTAGAGCATTGATTGATGATGATGACGGATGAGACAGTGCTCCAACAGTGGTAGTAAAACATCCACTTTCTTGTTAACTCTCCTTAATGATCCTGTATAGCTCAAATAGACAACAAAACTCGTGGAACTGATTAAGTGTTAGGCATATGAGTTTTAATTGTCTAGAGCCTTGGTGATTGATTGATTTTTAGATAGGATCTTTAAACTGTACAAATTCAATCACATCAATTTCTTCTAAGTTTTCAGGTTGTAGAAAAACTTTCAAATGTTGACCATTTACTTTGAATGTGTTACCTTCATCGTCTTGGATTGTGATGGCACCATGTGATGAGGTTTCCACTACTTTGAATGGTCCTTCCCATTTACTCCGAAGTTTTCCATGACCAAAAGCTTCACTCTTGAGTTGAACAGAAGTACTTTGTCACCAGGCTTGAACTCCTTGTGCTTGATTCTCTTATCATGCCACCGTTTTGTTCTTTCTTTGTATATCTTAGAGCTATGGTAGGCCTTCTCTCTCCATTCATCTAGCTCTGATATTTGCATCTGACGATTCTTGCCAGCTAGGTGGAGATCCATGTTCCATTTCTTGTTTGCCCAGAGCTCTGAATTCTAATTCAACAGGTAGGTGACATGTTTTCCCATACACAAGCTGATAAGGTGACATTCCTATGGGTGTTTTGTATGCTATTCGATATGCCCACAGTGCATCGTGAAGCTTGTACTTCCATTTCTTCCCCATTTCATCCACAGTCTTCTGTAGAATGTTTTGATTTGCTTATTTGATGTTTCAGCTTGACCGCTTGTCTGTGGATGGTATGGAGTTGCAATGTTGTGTTTGACTCCATATTCTTCTAGGAACTTTCTGAAGGTTTTGTCAATGAAGTGTGATCCTCCATCACTTATGACTAGTCGAGGTGTTCCAAATCTTGGGAATATCACTTCATGGAACATTTTTTAGCATGCTTGGAATTTGCAGCTCGACATGGTAATGCTTCTACCCATTTAGACACGTAGTCCACTGCCACCAGTATGTATTCAGCATCTCCAGACATAGGGAATGGTCCCATGTAGTCAATTCCCCATACATCAAACAATTCTACTTGGAGGTTGTTCTGGAGTGGCATCGCATCTCGAGCATTAATGTTTCCATGCTTTTGGCATCTGGCACATCTTCTGACAAACTCCTTTGTATCTTGATACATGTTGGCCAAAAGAATCCACTCTGCCAAATCTTAGCATGTGTACGGTATGCTCCATAATGTCCTCCATAGGGTGATGCATGACATCTGTCTATGATCTTTGTGGCTTCTTCCATTGGGACACATCTCCTTAGCAATCCATCAGAGCAGACACGATAAAGGTATGGATCATCCCATAAGTGGCAGCGGGCATCGTATTTGAGCTTTCTCTTGTTTCCTCCTGGTGGAACATAACCTGCAACCATAAAATTCACAATATCAGCATACCAGGGGTCCGAGTGTGTTACCGCGAGGAGTGTGTCGTCCCTAAGATAGTCATTAATGGGTAATTCATGTGTTTCCTTATATTGCAACCTAGACAAGTGATCAGCTACCGAGTTCTCTACTCCTTTCTTATCTCTTTTCTATGTCAAATTCTTGGAGTAGTAGAATCCATCGGATTAATCGAGGCTTAGCATATTTCTTAGTGAGGAGGTTTTAAGAGCAGCATGATCTGTGTAAATGATTACTTTTGCTCCTACTAAGTAAGACCTAAACTTGTCTATTGCAAAGACAACAGCTAGCAACTCTTTTTCAGTGGTAGCATAATTGAGCTGTGGCCCAGACAAAGTTTTACTAGCATAGGATATAGCATAGTGCTTTTTATCTTTAGTTTGGCCAAGAACAGCTCCTACAGCAAAGTCGCTGGCATCACACATGATCTCAAAGGGTAGCTTCCAATCAGGTGTGGATGATGGATGCTGAAATAAGTGCCTTTTTAAGGATTTGAAAAGATTCATGACACTCATTATTAAAGATGAATGGCGTATCTTTAGCTAAGAGGCTTGTTAGGGGTCTAGCAATTTGAGAAAAGTTTTTAATGAAACGCCTATAGAACCCTGCATGGCCTAAAAAGCTACGAACACCTTTCACATTTGTGGGAGGTGGAAGTTGTTCTATGACTTCAATTTTTGCTTTATCCATTTCTATCCCACTCTCAGAGATCTTGTGTCCTAGCACTATTCCTTCCTGAACCATAAAGTGACATTTCTCCCAGTTCAGGACTAAGTGCTTTTCTTCACAACGTTGTAAGACTCTGTCTAAATTCTTAAGACAATCATCGAAGGTTTTGCCATAGACGGTAAAGTCGTCCATGAACACCTCCACAAATTTCTCAATCATGTCAGAGAAAATAGACATCATGCACCGTTGGAAAGAAGCTGGGGCATTGCATAATCCAAACGACATTCGTCGGTATGCATAAGTTCCATACGGGCAAGTAAAAGTGGTCTTACTCTGGTCATCTGGGTGGATTGGGATTTGATGATACCCGAAATACCCATCAAGGAAACAAAAGAAAGAGTGGTTTGCAAGCCGTTCCAGCATTTCATCAATGAAGGGTAACGGGAAGTGATCTTTCTTTGTAGCCTTGTTAAGTTTCCGATAATCAATACACATACGCCACCCAGTGACAGTTCGTTGAGGGATAAGTTCATTATTTTCATTTCTAACGACTGTCATTCCTCCCTTCTTCGGCACGACTTGCACTGGGCTAACCCACTCGCTATGTGGCACAGGATAGATAATCCCAGCATGCAAAAGCTTCAAGACCTCTTTCTTAACAACCTCTCGCATAGCATTATTAAGTCTCCGTTGTGGCTCCCTCGAAGGTGTGCAATTAGGATCAGTGGGGATGCGATGAGTGCAGAGAGCAGGACTAATGCCTGTGAGGTCTTCAAGTGAGTAGCCTATAGCAGATCTATGTCTTTCTAGAATAGTGACAAGTTGTGTGTTTCATCTTGAGTGAGCTTGTCACTAATGATCACAGGGGTTTCTCATTATTATTAAGAAAGACATATTTCAAGCCTGGAGGAAGAGGTTTTAATTCAATTGAGGGTTGGAATGGCACCTCCATTGGATCTATCTTAATTGGGTCTGCTAACTCTTTCCTCTTCTAGAATGAAGTGTTCATCATCGAAGAGTGGTTGGGCCATGTCTTCTAAAGATGCCATTAGGACTTCCTCAATAGGATCTTGTTCGGGCTTGGGTTCTACTATTGCATTGTGTGAGCGTGTGCAAGTGAGATATCAATAGTAGATTTTCCTAGCTTTAAAGTCAAGAGGCTTTGATTTGGTCGCTCTTGAAATAGTGTGCCAAAAGGTACACCAATCAAGAGAGACATGTCTGAGATGTCATAGATGTGAAAGTTTAGACGATACTCAGATCCTCTTATGCGCATTGGAATAGACCTCATGATCCCATAACTTTCAAGTGTAACTCCACAAGGACTTCTTAGAAGCCTATGAGATGGGATCACAAATTCGTTGGGGAGTAATTTTTAGCCAAAGCTTTTGAAATTATGTTCATTCCAACAGTAGGACTATAGTGAGCCTCTATGGTTGTGTTCTTTAGGATGCATGTTAGAGCTTCTGAGGGGGCAATAATTTGGGCTACCTCGTCGATAACTCCGTTTCTGCCAACCACTCACGGCTCATGATGGCTGAAAGTCCTTTAATATGTTCTAAAAGGAAGGCATCATTATTTGGGCCATCGTCATCCTCAAGTGGTGTAGAATACACCAGAGGCTTCATTTGGACTGGAAAATTCGAGGTGTTCCAAAATCTTCAAAAAGACCATCCTCGATTTCAAAAGGGAACAAGGAGGATCATCTTCTAAAGTGTGGTTTGTTCCCATAATGGGAGGTTCTATGACAACCAATTCATTGTTAAGATTTAAAGGAATTTTAGATTCAGTTTCGGTTGTGTGTATCTCCTCTAGTTGGTCGGGGCATGGCTCGACTTCTTCCTCAGGGAATTCATCAAATACGCCAGTGTAAGGAGTGTTTTCAAGGATTCTTTCTAGGATGGCTTTCCCTTCACTAACGATTTTATGTGAGAATGTCCCTCCTGAGGCAGTGTCAAGATGCAGAGCAGCCTCCTTGTTAAGACCACGATAAAAGTGATAGTGTAGGACATGGTCAGGCAAGGAAAGGTTTGGACCGGAATTGGTAAGACTTGTAAATCTAGCCAGGCTGCTCCTAGAGTCTCCTTCTCTTTTTGTTTGAATGTAAGAACTTCTATTCTAAGGTCAGCGATTCGATAAAGAGGGAAGAAAGCAAGACAAAAATTGTCTCGAAGTTCATCCCAACTTCCTTTTACGTCTCTTACGGAATGAGTATACCACTTTTTCGCTCTACCTAAAAGGGAGAACGGAAATAATTTCCATTTAAGTGACTCTCTTGTGTCATGCCAGCAATAGTGCGACAAGAACACAACTGCTCAAATTCCCTAAGGTGTGTGTATGGATCTTCGTCTGCTAACCCAGAGAAGGATAACTCTCTAATGATGTCTATGAAAGCAGGGCGAAGCTCATAGTCATCTGTAAGAATGGGGTGTGATGATGGTGGAGGCTCCAACAAGTCACCATTTGGAGCAAAGAATTTATATATAGGAGTAAGTCCATGTGGTAAGAGTGTGGTGGTGAGGTAAAGGTGGTGGTAAAAGAAAAAGGTGAAAAAGAAAAGAAACATGACGAATCTTGGTTCGATTCTAGAACAGCTACCGTTCCCCGGCAACGGCGCCAGAAAGCTTGTTGGGTATTTTAAACGCACACAGAATAATCCGCAAGCGCACGGATACCAATGTAGCTTTCACCCGAGAGTATTAGGGTATCGATTTCCACGGGGAACGCAAAGTGTACTAGAAGAATTAAGAACGTCCTAAGAAGAGATAACTATATGGTAGAGAGAAATTATCTAAGGTTCTCTAAGTTGATTTTATTAATTAAGATCAGGCTCACTATACTTCACCTACTTCGGAGCAACAGTACCTTCCGATTCTCAAAAAAGACTGGGAAACGGGTAATCGGGAGAAGGCTGCCAAAAAGCTCTACGAAACACCAATCCTAACGTGGTGGATTATAACAATCTACAAAGCTGTCACCCCTGTAGCTACCACAACTATCCGGAGGATTGGGCGCAAACTCAGGTAAACACTAGCCTAGACACCGCGTCTACACTAATGATTACTACTCTAATCCAGATCTAAAGACTAGAGCATTCAATACGAACGGAGATCCAGTAAATGAAATAAAGTAAGAAAGAACTAAATTTAATGAGAACTTAGAAATAATAAATGAAGAACGCAGAGATTGCTAAAGACAAACCAGATCCTGCAGTAGTACAATGTTGAAGAAGATCCAACAGATCCGGTTCCTCAGCTTTCTCCTTTCTCTCTCCCTCGATTACAACTAGATGATGAACTAGATCTAGAACTAGAAGATGAACTAGAACTAGAAATGAACTAGAACTAGAACTAGAACTAGACGATCAACTAGAGGGATCTCTACTTCTACTTCGAAACCCTAGTTTCTGATGTGGAGATGAATAATGAAGATGGAGATGGCTCTTGGCGGAGCCCCTGGGGTCTCTTTATAGTCCTGGATGGAGTGGGGGCAAGGAATTGCCACATCATTGATCCGCGTTACATTTATCGCCCACCGTTGGATCAAACCGACTTCAGGACGGTGGAGAAGCATCCTAGGAGGCGGTGGAAGAAGGTTCCAGAAGGCAGAGGCGAAACGGCCTCCGTGGCCGACCGGTCGGTCATGGGGTGGGACCGGTCGGTCTGGCCAGTGGGCTCCCGTGGCGTGCCGCCTCGTGGTGTCTTCTGGTGTCTTCTAGATCCTTCTTTTGCAGATTTCGTTGTGAAATTAATATCTTTTCATCCAGGACTCCGAATATTGCAAATGATATGTCCGTTTCGATCGTCTCGACGAGCTCTTTGCAATGGTGTACTCCAATTCATCACTTAAGATACTTTTATATGGTGAAATATTGATGTCCTACAAAACAAGTGAGAGCACCAAAACTCGTGGAACTTGTTAGTTTCAAACCCTACAACTATGCTTTGTAATTTATTTATTGTCATTTCATGCAATAGTTGATAGTTAATTATGAGCATTAGTGAGCGTCAACAATGCCGAATCTTCAGATGATGAGTGATTGTCAACTGGGATGATGCTCATGTTCTTGGCTTGTGTTGTGCAGGTGTCGAGCTCGGATACGGTGATCAAAGGCAAGGTGAGGTCAAGTAGAGACGTGTCGTGCCGATTGACCCGGAGCGGTGAAGGGCGAACGTGAGGCTTGGACTGACGGACCAGTGGCCTGATGATCGTCGTGGTGGCTGATAGACTGGGACAGCAACAAGTGAAGACTTGCGTGTGGACGGGGTGCACGACGGTGCATCCCCTCCATGGTTCGGTTGGTGGTTGAGCCACAGAAAAACCACCGAGTCGACGGTTTCGAGGTTTGGGCCTCACAACCTGGGTGCGGTGGGTTTCCGTTTGGGCCACAAAACTCGGGCTGAGGACGGTTTCCAGGTTTGGGCCTCTAAACTTGGGCGCTGACAGGTTTATGAGTTTGAGCCACCAAACTTAGGCGACGGATGACAGGTTTCCCGGTTTTGGCATCAAAACGGGGGATGGCCCAGGTTTCCCGGTTTCGGCCTCAAAACCGGGGGGAGGTCCGTGAAAAGGACGAGCAGAGCGGTGGCGACACGTGGCAGCTGTGACACTCCAGTGTCAAGCACTGCATTAGGAACTACATTTAGCTACTAAAACCCAAAAGCAATGCATTGCATCATTTCATGTGCATGAAAGTGCTTTTTGTCTTTAGTTTATTTATTTGGATTTGATTTCTATTCGACTTAATGGTTTCAGTGGATTTCTGTCTTGGCAACTAATTTTATAAAAGAGACAATAAGGAGTTTAATACTTTTATGTTGACACCTTGATCTAGTTCAAAATGGTTTGACAAATAAAAAATGTGAGAACAAAATGATTTATAGCTCAAGAATTAGCTTTATTTCTGTCGAGGTTGAGAAAATGCTTTTCAGCAAAAGTGTCTTATATAAAAGTTGTAGAGAAAATTATTTTGAGCAACTTTTATTTTGGGTCAAAACCTGGTTTAAAGTTTTTGAAACTGTTTTGAATGGTCAAAGTTTGAAAAGTTTTCAGAAAAAGAAAAAGGAAAACATTTTTTTCTCCCGCGCTCCACTTTCGGCCCAGTTGGCCTTTCGGCCCGCCAGCGTCACGCCGGCCCGCTCGCCGTGCCAGCGCCGCTCCCGCGCCACGCACACGCGCCCCGACCGCGCGGCCGCACCGTACGCCGGCCGGAGCGCCGCGTGGCCGCCGGTTTCTGCCGCGCATCCGCTCTGCCCAATCCGCACGCGATCTTCTCCACCGAATCACGCAAACAATCCACCTCGCCCACTCCCGCTCCACCTCGACTGCCGCGCCACCTCGCCGCTCCCGCCACTCTGCGCGACGTCGCGTCGTGGCCCCCGCCACGACCTCGCATCGCCGCGCCAAGCCTGTGGGCAAAGACCCCGCGCACCGCACCCCTCTCCCTCTCACTCTCCATTCACACGAGCCGCACCCCCACCTCTTCCCTCTCTCCCGCAAACGAACACGAGCTGAGCGCTCCCGTTCGTCGCCATTCACCACCGCCTTTCCCCTCTCCGTTCCGGCCACGCCCGAGCTCCACCATCCAATCCACCTCGCACCAAGCTCCGCCTTCGCCCCGCACACACGGTGCGCGCGAAGGAACCACCGGCCGAGCTCCACCGCGTCTGCACCACCGTCTCCCCTTTTCGGTCGCCACTGACGCCGGAGAGCGCTAGCCGCCGTTCTGCATCAACCAAAGCTCCACCGTCTCCCATCTTCACCGTCGAGCTTCGTCACACCAAGGCAAGGTGAGAACACCCTTCCTCCTTAACGCTACCGTTCCCCATCTCTCATTCTCACCCGACCGAGCGCCATGGGTGCCACCGTGGCCCGCACACGTGGCCGAGAGCTCCTCTGGGGCTTTGCCGGCCAAACCAACCCACCTAATACCTCTCTTAGGGTTCGCTGGTTCTCCCCTTTCCTTCGATTTGGCCGGCGACCGCCGGAAACGGCCAAGCCCGTGCCTCGCCGCCGCCACCGCCCGCCATAGCTCGCCGCCGGTGAGCTACGACCATGCGCTAGCCCAACCATCACCACCACTCGGTCCGCCTCGTCGTGGGGACACGCCGAGCACCACCTCATCGCCGGCGACCTCGCCGACGGCGAGAACCATGCGGTCAAACCCCCTCCCCTGCTTTCTCTCACTGACTGATGGGCCCCGTTGACCAGCGGGTCCCAGGCGTCAGCACCCACGGTCTATAGACCGAGTCCACGCGGCCTGGCCGGGAAAGTTTAAATGATTTTTCTTTTTATTTTATTTTTCCCAGAAAAGCTTGTTATTTTTGTGTAGCACGTTTTAATGATCCAAATGAAGTACTTTCAGTTTTGGTAGCTTGTCATAAGTAGATCTATCATGAAAAAATATGAAAGTATTTCTGGTAAAAATTTATATTGCTGTTTTATTTAATTCAGTTTAGGAGCTTTTATTTGAATAAATGAGTTTATATGTTTCCTGATTGAGTTAATTCATGGCAAAATTTGTGAAGATTTCTTATCATGTTATGAATCTGTGAAAAATGTATGAGGTACTGTTTGCATAGAAAAATATCTGTTTTGGTTTTAAAGTCCTTTTTGGCTATTTTCTTGGAATAAGTGTTAAGGTGAGTTAAATGTAAAAATAAAATATGGGAAAATTATGTAGTCTCTGTATGTCCTGCTTTAGCTGAGAAAAATGCTAAGCATAGGTTGTTATATGGAAAAATGTGAAGTTCTGTACAAGTGTGTTTTTCTGTGGTTTTCTTAGGAAATTCTTGTAGAAAAGAATATAATGATTCTGTTCATGGAACTTTCTTGATAAATATGAAATAGGAGTAGAATCTGGGAAAAATATGAAAATAAGTATAACACCCTTTTCCAGTAGGGTTGTAGTTCAAATGGCTTAATCTGGAGTAAAATTGTTTATTTTGTGTAGGTTTATGTGTTTATACTTTGGCAGTGAATTTTCTACAGTAGAGCGATTATGAATAGGTGAATCTGGGAAAAATATGAAACTTGCTGTTTGATACTTTTCATGTGAAGAGTTAGTTCAAAGCATCTTTTGAGCCGTTTATTTCATCTTTTGTACCTGCTGTTCTGTATTTTATATCTTGCTGGAATTTGGGCCGTGAAGTCCAGTTAGTATCATTTACCTTCTGGAATTTTTATGGATTTTCTGAGTTCAGAAAAATGTACCTGTAGTTCAAACCTGAGTTTCTTTTGAATTAATAAATAAAAAATGGTTAAATTAATAGTTTTCTTTATGTGATAATTAAGTGTTTTCCTCAATGTCAAAAGTGGTTCAACAAGTTGGCTTTGTTGGTTTGCAAGAGATGTTACTCTTCATACCATCCTTTTTCGCACCGCGCATTATTTAATTATTACCGCATTGCAATAGGATCGACGGTCCAAGAGCCTAGTCAGGAACCGGAAGTAAGTGCCGAGCATGACATTCCGGAGCTACCCCAAGCCGAGGAGGTCGACCCCGCGTAGGACTCTAACTTACCTGAGTGCCCCGCTCACGAGGCCTCAGTCTTCTCCCAAGGCAAGCCCCAGAGCATTTTAAGTCTCCCAGTTTTTACAATTAATCTATTTGAGTATAATTTACTGTGACGCATTAGTATAGGAGTTGATTGGATCCTAATTGCTGCATTACCATTCCTTGATTATTGATTATTACCTGCCTTGTTATCCTGTTACTAATTTATACGTAGAATTGCTTAGTCTGCTAAATAAAAGTAGTAGTTAAGGATGTTTCCGTAATACCCCTGGTGGGTATTTACCGAATTACGGTTGGCTATATTTGCTATCATGGAAAAGAACCTAAGTAGTAAAGAAATACGGTCAACTGGAAGGCAAGGCACAAGTTTGAAAACTTGGGGCAGTCCGTGTGTTAGATCGTGTAGGTTTGTATCGATGTTGGCCCTCGTTCATTTTTAACGCGCCCATTTACTTAGGGATATGTCGGTGCTGTAATCATCGACCCCAAAGCCGGTTAGAAGCTGTTCGGGCCGGTCTCAACCAGTGTCGCACCCTCTAGTATGGAAACACGATCTGCCTCGGAATGGCCATCATATAGTTTCTAATTGGGTGGTCCATGCTTGAACCGCGACGATTACCACCACGAACAAGCATCGAGCAGTTAACCAATCAATGGACCCAACGGGGAAAGTGTGGGTTGGTCTTAAAGGTCTTTCACCAGCTGGTTTGGAATTCAATTCGGGTCGCCATCTCCCCCGGTTAGTGGGAAACTATGGCGAGCTTCACCACGATACAACACCATGTGATGTCTAAAGGTTCAAATAAAATATGGATAAGTCAACTGGATATGGTTATTGTTGATGCTCACTAATGCTCAAAATTAACCATCAACTATTGCATGAAATGACACCAAATGAATCACAAAGCATAGTTGTAGGGTTTGAAACTAACAAGTTCCACGAGTTTTGGTGCTCTCACTAGTTTTGTAGGACATCCATGTTTTTACCATATAAAAGAATCTCAAGTGATGAATTGGAGTGCACCATTGTGAAGAGCTCGTCGAGACGATCGAAACGGACATATCATTTGCTATATTCGGGAGTCCCGGATGAAAAGATATTAATTTTGCAACGAAATCTGCAAAAGAAGGATCTAGAAGACACCAGAAGACACCACGAGGCGGGCCACCACGTGGGCCCACTGGGCCAGACCGACCGGTCCCACCCTGGGACCGACCGGTCGGCCATAGAGGCCGATTCGCCTCCGCCTTCCGGAACCTTCTTCCACCGCCTCCTAGGATGCATCTCCACCGTCCCTGAAGTCGGTTTGATCCAAGGGCTCACGTTCCACGCTCCGGGCTATAAAACAGACCCAGACCCCCCTCTTCAGGCATCTCCATCTTCATTATTCATCTCCACATCAGAAACTAGGGTTTCAATTAGAAGTAGAGATCCCTCTAGTTGATCGTCTAGTTCTAGTTCTAGTTCATCTTCTAGTTCTAGATCTAGTTCTAGTTCATCATCTAGTTGTAATCTAGAGAGGGAGAAGGAGAGAGCTGAGGAGGAGCCGGATCTTCCTCGACATTGTATTGGTGCAACATCTAGTTCGTCTTCAAGTAATCTCCAGGTTCTTCATTTACTATTTCTGAGTATTATATTTAATTACAGTTCTTGCTTTATTTTATTTACTGGATCTCCGCTCGTATCGAGTGCTCTAATAAACTAGTTATTTAGAGTAGTAAGCGTTAGTGTAGACGTGGTGTCTAGACTAGGGTTACCTGAGTTTGCACCCAACCCCACGGATAGTTGTGGTAGCCCCAGGTGGTGACAGCCCTGACGGCCGACGTAATCCACCACGTTCGGGTTTGGTGTTTGTAGGACCGTAGTCGGAGCTTCCTAGCCCCTTTCTCATCCCTTTCTGTGGCTAGTGTTCTGATGTCTCGAAGTAAGTAAAGTATAGTGAGCCTTTAATTAGATAGACCTGCTTAGAAAACCCTAAATCTCTCTCTACCCATATTATCATTCTTTTCTTGGACGTTCTTGATTCTTCTAGTACACTTCACGTTCCCCGTGGAAATCGATACCCTGGAATACTCTCGGGTGAAAGCTACATCGGTATCCGTGCGCTTGCGGATTCTCTGTGTGCGTTTAAAATACCCAACATGCTTTCTGGCGCCGTTGCCCGGGAACAGTAGCTGTGCTAGTTTCGAACCAAGTCATCTGTGTTTCTTTATTTTACCACCTTTTTCTCTTACCACCATCTTTACCTCACCACCACACTTCTTACCACATGAATTCAACTCCTATCTTTAAATACTCCGCTCCAAAGGGTGAATTGTTGGAGCCACCACCATGATCACATCCTATTCTTACTGATGGCTACCAAATTCGTCCTGGCTTTATAGCCATGGTTCGGGAGCAACCCTTCTCTGGGCTAGAAGACGAGAATCCTTACACCCCCCTTCATGAATTTGAGCAGTTGTGTTCTTGCTTGTCTATTGCGGGCATGACACAAGAGACCATTAAGTGGAAATTGTTTCCGTTCTCCCTTTTTGGAAGAGCGAAACAGTGGTATGCTCATAACGTAAGAGGAGTAGATGGAAATTGGGATGAACTTCGAGACAAATTTTGTCTTGCTTTCTTCCCTTTGTCTCGAATCACTGCCCTTCGAATAGAAATTCTTACCTTTCAACAAAAAGAGAAGGAGACACTAGGAGTAGCCTGGGCTAGATTTATGAGCCTGATTGTCAACACTGGCCCAGATCTTTCTTTGACTGAGGACGTTATTTTACAACATTTTCATTATGGTCTTAGCAAAGAAGCTGCCCTTTTTCTTGATACCTCTTTGGGAGGATCATTCACTCATAAACTGTAAGTGAAGGGAAAGCCATCCTTGAGAAAATCCTTGAAAACACTCCTTACACTGACATTTTTGATGAATTCCGAAGAAGAAAAGTCGAGCCCAACCATGACCAACACGAGGAGGAACCACACAACCAAATTTGAAATTCCTTCAAATCCTTCTAATAATTTGGTTGTCACAAAACCTTCCGTAGAGAAAACACCCCACATTTTAGAAAATGATAAACCTCATCCTTCAGTGTTCTTCTCTAAAACCGAGGAAGATGATATCAAAGAGCATGGAAGCTACTTCATAAACACCTCTTTAAATCCATGCTCATATGTGACATCTCTCCTGGTTCAATTGGTCTGTCTAACATTGTCACACTAGAGATTTGCAACCCCCTCACACTTTCTATTTACAAAAAATTCAAAAGGGTGGTTGTAGATGCATATGTATATCACAAATGTTGTAGATCTCATTGTGCTCTTAAAGTTGGTGTTGGAGGGGAAACCACTCACCAAATCACATCTTGATGGTTTCCCAAAGACAAGGTCAGTGTCCCTAAACAAGCACTTTTCAGATCAGTGTTCATTTCCTGCTACACTGCCCTTGTGTAATGAGCATAGAGATATAATTGTTAAAATATTCCTCGTGTATTCTTGTCACTAACCTTGCAGGTCTGGAGCAAAAATGTTCGAAGGAACGACAAACACAAGGTATGTCCAACAATTCATGCAACATTGAATTACAATCATCCAATCTTGATTTATTGCAAAATCCAAGCTTGGGGATACACTTAAGAAAAAACTCTTGTCATGTTGCTATGTTGGTTGTCCCTACCTTTAAGACATGCTCATGTGCTATACACTAATCATGCTCTTCATCACCATTTGAGTAAATCTCTTTAATGCTTTAATGCTACCTTCATTTGCTTTGTTGTGTGCTGCTGGTTGTGAAAGTATTCTCATACACCTTTTAAATTAGGCATGGTGCTTAGTTGATAAACTATTTTCATGAATTAAAGTAAGACATGGTGTCTGGTTTGATTTTGAGAGCTAAAGTTGTCTGATTTTACTTCTAAAGGATTTTAAATTAAGTATGATGCTTAGGTTTAAATGCCTTCCTAGATCAAATTAGACGTGGTGTCTAGGTTGATTTTTGAGCCAATAGTATACTATAGTGGATGTGGATATTTTGTTGGACTAACCCCTGCAGGAAAACTTTCAATATCAATTTGGAAAGTCCTGAGATGAACCCACACTAGAGATGAAGAGACACATGAACTTCAACCAACTTGCGCAAGGGAGACACAACTCACTGATCATGGAGAAAAGAGATCCACAGAACAAGACAAAAGATGAGTGCCACAAAACAATATCTAAAATCAAAGCACTCACTCTGTGGAAATATGAGAACAAGTCTAAGCTGGGCCACTAGAAGACAAAGACCATCATGGGGGCACTCGTCTCTGACCCTCAGATCAAACAGTAAAACAAACACAAGCAGTGGGAAGTTCTCTCTCTAATAAGAAAGAGAGCTTGGGGATGGGGGGTGGAACAACTTCAACAACAACAAGGTCTACAAAATTCAACACATGAACATGTTGTTGAAGAAATTTGGGATCCACCTTCCTCACAAGCCAGCATGGGGGAGACACAATTCCGTTGTCTAGATTGCTCAAAGGGAGGACGTAGAAATCCAGCTTCAACACTTTGATTAGTACAGGCCACTGGACGCTATTCCAATCAAGAAGAAGAATATGATCCACCACTCATTCTTGAAGATAATTCTTTGAAACCTTCAATGTTGTCATCTATGTCGGAACTAGAGAAATCCACTTTTGGATCTTTGACCACAAGGTTCACTGCCTCTTCAACAATTACACCATTTATGAGCAGACAAAGAAAACCAAGAGAGACTTTGACTCAAACCGACAATGAAAGAACCAACTGCCAGGAATTGAGGGGATATCATAAAGGATGAAGCCACTGCACCACAAGAAGTAGAAGAAGTAGAGGAGAGGAGAGACAATACCTAAGCCTACAAATCAAGAAAATAGTTGACAAAGTCTCCATCATCTGGATCTGTTGAAGACAAGACTTAGCTGCCCACTGTGAGATAAGTAAGAGAAGACAAGTTATTCATGAACAACAACCAGCTAGACAAGAGAAGCTTCCACAAGGTGGTTTGACATAATCACTCTTCAATGGTAAAGCAACATCTCAAGGTAAGTGATCATCACTTTAAAAGCTTTTTCTTAATTCTAGTATGTGCATAGATAAGAACCAAACATGTTTAAGTTGCACCTGACATGATCCAACCTAATCAACTCAACATGTTCAGTTCTTTACTCCTTGTTCTTAGCTTTACTCTCTTGAATCTCACTATCTTAACCAATGAGCTAAAATGTTATGCATCTAACCTTTGGAGATGATATATCACAATCATGAAAATATCGACACTTTATGCATAGATTATCCTTCCTTGGGTTAAGTAATCTGATTTGTTAAATATTTCATGATGCTACTTTCATGCTCTGATCCTATCACCATGAAGATGAATTGAATAGAACACATAAATAACAAGTTCTTGTGCAATGCCTAAGGTTAGAGAGGAATGAAAAAACTTTTGGTTCTGTTGGTGTTTTCCCACGAACAGAGCCCATGCACTTGATCTCTACCTTGTCTTTATGAACAGGATACACTCCTGAGCAAAACATGGAGGAGTTTGTCAACTCCCAAATTCTACAAAGTGAAGGACTATCTATAAGCGAATAAGCAAGAGCGTACCAGAGCACAAGTGTTTTCAGCTTGCTAAACAAAAGGTTTCAATTCAAGATTGTCATGGTCTACATATCGATCAAATGATGACACCTGGAGTGCAATCAGATATATCATAGGTGCTTAATTTATCAGAGTACATCAATGATGCACCTCGGAATGAACATGGTGAGAAGTCCTGTTCAGGGACTTAAAACATTGAATCCTCGCCAAAAGGTAAATCGGTAGTTATCTATATTTATCTTTTCTACATTAGTTTCCATTTGGCATATTTATCATTTTCATTTTCCATAGCATATTTACTTTTCTGCATTAGCATTGCATAAAAAAGAAAATAAAAATTGAAACTGCATCATAAAACCTAAAAGCCCCATGTGAATAATTCTATGGTGTGTACAAACCCGTAGGGATATTCACCGTGGTGGCATAAAAAATAAAAAAATGCATTCATTTTGTTAGACTATCATTGCATCATAAAAAATAAAAAATACAAAAATATTGAGAAAGTGATCTTACTGAAACTCTGGACAACTAAAGCTTAAGTGGCTAACACTAACGCTAATCTATTCGACAAGTTTTGTTGTCTATTTGAGTTTCACAGGATCTGAAAGACCAAGAAAAGCTGACAAGCATGTGGATGTCTCATCCACTAATGGAGCACTGTTTCAACAACCATCAACATCAATCAAAGCTCCGATAGAGGAAGTACATTTCCACTGTTAGTTCGCTACATGGCAAGAATGAACGGCTACGTCAACATTCAGCTTGGGGGAAAGCACCCCCGTGTATCGAGGTAAGTATCCATATCCTCTTAGTTTTCCTTCTATATATAAATGAAAATAAAATATAAAATAAAAAAGAAAAAAAAATATGTGGGCACATGAAGGCTCAACATTAATAAAAAGAAAAAAATATGGGCACATGAAGGCTCAACGCTATTAAGGGAACCGGCTTGGGGGAGACGCACCCCGTTATCTTCATGATCCAGGTATGTATTGTTCACTATCTTAGTTATTTATAATAAGTGTGTTAGGTTAAATAAATAGTGTGTTAAGTTTGCTTAGTTTGTTTTAAAAAGTTAATAATAAAAGAAGAACTCTCTCTCTAATCTTTTACATGGAAATGATGAATAGTTGCTCTATCTAATTTCTTTCAAGTACCTAGCCTTCAAAGCATAAGTTCTCTTAATTAATAATGATGCTTAAAAATAAAATTAAATGCATGGGTAGCAAATGCTTGCCCTATAGTCTAGATAGTTGACAGATATGACATGTGATGATCTGAGCTACTACTATCTTGTTCTAAACAACACTAGAGTTCCGGAGAGTTTCCAATATAAATATGACTAATAATGGCATTGAGTTAAATTAAGCTTTGTTGACCCTAGGAGAAGTTATCATGCTTTTGAATTGAGATCACTTACACAATCCATCCATTTTCCGCATAAATGCTCATGATTATCTATTGTTATCCTCTCAAAAGTTTGTTGGAAGCATGTGGCTATTAAAAAAAGAGAAAAAAAATCCGAGGAAATAAAAAGGGACAAGTGTCCGAAACCTCAAAAAGAAAGATCCCGAGGAAATAAAAAGGGACAAGTGTCCAGAACCTCAAAAAAAATGATGAAAAAAAATATCAGAAAAAATGGGCATGTGCCCGTCAGTAGAATTAGCATGATAGCCATGTGTCTCTGATATACAGAAGAGAGTGATATATTTAAAAGAGCATCCGACTCCATTTTCCCTACACATGCACTTCTCGATTCAATGGTGTGGTTGACTTTCTCTTTGGATCCACTGTTTAATTTGACAACATATGTTTTAAGCTTTTGAAAATTCATAAAAACTTCGGGATAAAGTGAAGTGAAAGAACTAGAGACATAGTGCTTGGATTGATCGTTCTATCTTTCAATTACTCATGATTCAAGGTAAAGTACTAAGCCCCATGATGAATAATATGATATCTTTTCGAGAACTTTTGTTTGAATGCTTGTGTATTTGTTGGAAGTGAAGATATAATAGCAACTCCTGATCCACTTTGGGTTTGGCTTTGCTTGGGACTAGCAAAGGTTAAGCTTGGGGGAACTTGTTGATGCTCACTAGTGCTCAAAATTAACCATCAACTATTGCATGAAATGACACTAAATGAATCACAAAGCATAGTTGTAGGGTTTGAAACTAACAAGTTCCACGAGTTTTGGTGCTCTCACTTGTTTTGTAGGACATCCATATTTTTACCATAAAAAGCATCTCAAGTGATGAATTGGAGTGCACCATTGTGAAGAGCTCGTCGAGACGATCGAAACGGACAAATCATTTGCTATATTCGGAGTCCCAGATGAAAAGATATTAATTTTGCAACGAAATCTGCAAAAGAAGGATCTAGAAGACACCAGAAGACACCACGAGGCGGGCCACCACGTGGGCTCACTGGGCTAGACCGACCGGTCGGCCACAGAGGCCGATTCGCCTCCTCCTTCCGGAACCTTCTTCCACCGCCTCCTAGGATGCATCTCCACCGTCCCTGAAGTCGGTTTGATCCAAGGGCTCACGTTCCACGCTCCGGGCTATAAAACCAGACCCAGACCCCCCTCTTCAGGCATCTCCATCTTCATTATTCATCTCCACATCAGAAACTAGGGTTTCAATTAGAAGTAGAGATCCCACTAGTTGATCGTCTAGTTCTAGTTCTAGTTCTAGTTCTAGTTCATCTTCTAGTTCTAGATCTAGTTCTAGTTCATCATCTAGTTGTAATCTAGAGAGGGAGAAGGAGAGAGCTGAGGAGGAGCCGGATCTTCCTCGACATTGTATTGGTGCAGCATCTAGTTCGTCTTCAAGTAATCTCCAGGTTCTTCATTTACTATTTCTGAGTATTATATTTAATTACAGTTCTTGCTTTATTTTATTTACTGGATCTCCGCTCGTATCGAGTGCTCTAATTAAACTAGTTAATTAGAGTAGTAAGCGTTAGTGTAGACGTGGTGTCTAGACTAGGGTTTACCTGAGTTTGCACCCAACCCACGGATAGTTGTGGTAGCCCCAGGTGGTGACAGCCCTGACGGCCGACGTAATCCACCACGTTCGGGTTGGTGTTTGTAGGGACCGTAGTCGGAGCTTCCTAGCCCCTTTCTCATCCCTTTCTGTGGCTAGTGTCTGATGTCTCGAAGTAAGTAAAGTATAGTGAGCCTTTAATTAGATAGACCTGCTTAGAAAACCCTAAATCTCTCTCTACCCATTATCATTCTTTTCTTGGACGTTCTTGATTCTTCTAGTACACTTCACGTTCCCCGTGGAAATTGATACCCTGGAATACTCTCGGGTGAAAGCTACGTCGGTATCCGTGCACTTGCGGATTCTTCTGTGTGCGTTTAAAATACCCAACAGTTATATATTGCTTGTTAGACTCAAGTGGATGTATTAGTTCAGGTGCAAACTTAGATTAAGAGGTAGGTCTAAAACTGACAAGTCATCAGTATCATTAAATAATCCTTCTCTTAATTTTGAGCTTTTCGCAACTAAAGATCCCAGCTCCACCAAAAAGCTTTGCATACCCTTGGTGTCGTTATTTTCAGTTGGACGGGTAAGTCTAGCTGAGTACATTCCGTACTCAGGGTTTATCCCGTTTGTTGCAGATGGCCAGGTGTACTATGGCTATTGTAAGCACTGCCTCTACCCAGTGGAGGGTGATGAGGAGTAGGCCCAGGGCAGGGTCATCCAGAAGCTTCCCTTCTCTTTTGCCAGACTGAGACTCCTAGTGGCACACTATCTGAAAAAGGAGGAGTGAGTTGTGTTGGGTTAAGTTATCAAACAATGTTTTATTTGGACCACATGTGTGGTGGTCGTGTTTCAAAACTGATTTAAGCTTCCGCACTTTTAAATTTCAATATTGTAATAACTCTGTTTAAATTTCGCACTCTGATGTTTAAATTCGGTTTCGTTTAACTGTGATGTCTCCTTACGAATATAATACTGGAACAATGCGATCATGTTTGTTGTACGATGTTGAAATCCTTCGAGATTTCTGGACTACCGGGGTTATATGGGTGCAAGTACGAGTCGATGTCAGACGGATTTGACTAAGACGGTACTTGAGCTCTTATAATCAGGACGGTTCCGCGACAGCTGGTATCAAAGCATGGTTCAAGTTATTGCATCCGACAGGAGCTATTTTCAAACTAAAATGGGTATTTCAAAACTATTTTCAAAACTATTGTTATTATTAAGTGTGCCAAGTCTTGTTCTTAAGCCCTACATTAGGATTCAGGTGGCTTAACTGCTAACAGGGTTCAGGGTTTTGCTTCATGCTGGATCTTTATTTGCTGGTCCATTCTCGAGGGAAAAGAGAATGTGTCGATCGCGAAAACATGCATAAAATGATTTTGTAAGATATGAGAGCATGACCGTCCAATCATCGGTCTAGGTGAGAGTTCTTATACCAAGTATGTGCGAGCTCCACGTAGACACATACAAGGGTATCAATGTTTTGGGTATGTTTTTCGGATTGGTGCATGGTGTTTAGTGTTGGCTTCTAGGTATTCGTGCATATAAGCCAATACTCCGATATTTTTATCATTGGGCTTTGCTTCAGGCTGAATTGGATCTTCTACAGGTACACTAACTACGTGATCGAGTAGAGCGAATAGATAACACATGAGAGATCGTTCTTGCCACCGACTAGAATGTTAGGACTTACGAGTCACTATTAGTGAATGAACGTAAGTACGATCATGCATCATGTTTACATTCTTGCATTTACATTACCTCCCCTTATTTAAAAGTTGTCCCTTTTCTATAAAATTTGCCAACTTAATATGCATCTCACGCGAGTTCGAAACCCTTTTGTTTCTACAGATGGCCCAGACTAAGTTGACTGCTCGCAAGGCCACCAGAGGTAGAGGAGTTCCATGTCACCGCTTGGCCACCAAGTTGACCAAGAAGACGTTTTTGACCTACTTCGGGTTGCCGACTATCCTTTGGAGGATCCTGCAGGCAGTAGGATATGAGGACGGACAGGAGCCCAGGTACTCGTGGCAGAAGGATATCTATGGGCAAGATTCGTTGGTCGTGGTGTAGATCAAGGTTAAAGCCTTGCCTGCCAAGCCCACTGGTCAGGATGGACAGAAATCACCAGAGGCAGTTGTGCCAAGGATGGAGCTAACAGGGCAGCATATCTAGTGCTGAAGGACATCATCGCCGTTTTCCCACCGACCTTGCTAGTGCAATGGCAGGAGTGTTCCCTCGCGGATCGCCTTTTCCATTGCGCTAGGGGCAGACTTTGGAGTCAGTCTTGACCGGGAGTCCTGAGGAGAGGTTCTTCTGCGAGACGTCTGCGATGAGCGCCACCGGAGCTTTGGTGGGTGTGTGTGTGAGAGTCTAGAGCGCAGCCTTGAGAGCGTTTCCTTCACCCTCACCGCCACCTACCAGAGCAAGAGGAAGCTGCAGGAAGAGTTTGATGCCGAGGTAGCCCATCTACAGGAGAAGATCCACCAGATCACTCTCGAGCGTGACGATGCACGCGCCACCGTAGGTGCAGAGACCACCGCCAGGACCCTCGCTGAGCAGATGTACCTAACGACATCCCTACAGCGAGACGAGGCCCGCACAATGCTTGACCAGCTCAGAGAAGGCGCCCATCAACTGATACAGCAGATACATCACCAGCAGGCCTACATCGACCAGCTCCACGAGGCAGTTCACCAGATGCATCATGCCGCACAGGAGGCCGCCACCCCAGCAGCTGACGAGGCCCTATAGATGAGGCCCAGGAGCCCCAGGATGGGGTAGTGCTTGGTCCAGAGCCTTCTTTGGACGACGAGGACCATGCCGACGAACCGATGATGGACGCCGATGAGGAGGACACCGCATCCGCCGCTGGAGACGCCTGAGCGTTAGCTTCGCTAGGAGTCGTTTTCTTTTGTATAGCTTGAGCGTGCTTGCTGATGATGTAACACCCAGACATGTGTTGGTTTTATGTTTAAGTTGTATGATGGTATGTATGGCTTTTGGACAAAGTCCAGACTTCGATCTAGCACCTTTTATGGAAATCTGTCGTTTGCATGTCTAATTTTGAGCGATTATTCTGTGATGTTGTATGGAAATGAATACTTATACTTGGTCGTGTGCTAAATTTTCGAATTATGTACAGCGCAATATTTATTCATGATCAATGTGACATCACCTAATGATTGCTTATTAATGGGATATGCAGATGCCGGCACACACTCGCAGCCAACGTGGACAGGGGTCTGGACAGGAGGAGAATTTGCCACCACCCCCACAGGCACCAATGACGCCGGAAGCGTTTTTCGGCCAGTTTCTGGGCAGTAAGAGGAACATGGAAGAAATGCAGAGGCACATGGAGGCCACCCTCCGCAATATCGCTAACAACACTGCGCAGCAGCATCAGCAGCGCCAAGGCCCAGAGCCCAACCAGTACAGCTCCTACCATGACTTCTTGGACACTCATCCCCCTGTGTTCAAGGAAGTCGCCGAGCTACTTGAAGCAGATGAGTGGCTCAACTCCATCACCCAGAAGTTCCGCCTGCTTCGCTTGACTGAAGAGCTTAAGGCGGAGTATGCCGCGCACATGTTGGAAGGACCCGCAGGTCTATGGTGGTCCTAGTCCCGTGCATCCCTGCCAGCTAATGCACCGGTCACTTGGGACCAGTTTTCTACTGCTATGCACAACCACTACATCCCCAGTGGTTTGATGGAAATGAAGGTCACAGAGTTTATGAGGCTATCCCAAGGAACCAGGTCCATGTCAGAATATCTCCACAACTTCAATAACCTATCTCGCTACGCACCTGACTTTGTCAACACCGAAGCCAAGAAGATCGCAAGTTTCAAGCGTGGCATGAGTGCCACCATGCTCTCCAAGATAGGAAACAGTGACCGTACCACCTTCAGTGACTTTGTCAGCGACTGCCTGAACCAAGAGGCTAATGACAGCAGGCTGGCGATAGAAAAACCGCCGTCGTGCAAACGAAGGAGGTTCGTCTCAACAGAGGACCCCTTTCGGAGCACGCACCCCGTATCGCCCGCCAGTTGCAGGAGCAAGGTTCCGTCCCGCGCAGCGGAAGATAACTAACAACCGCTCCCGCCTGAGTTTTCAGAAGCCCTACACCGCTCCCATGATGCAGAACAAAGCAAAGGCAGGAGGTTCAGGAGGTGTCAAGACCCCGTATGTGATTGGACCGTGCTACAACAATGGTCAGACCGAACACATGTCACGTCAGTGTCCCCAACCGAAGAAGCAGTACACCCAGCCCCGACCTCGCACCGGCAATGTGCATTACACCACTGTTGAGGAAGTGCCAGAAGGAGAATATGTCACCGCTGGTACGTTTCTTGTTAATCAATGCCCCGCAGTTGTGTTGTTTGATTCTGGAGCATCGCATTCTTTCATAAGTGAGAATTTTGCTTTAAGAAGTAATCTCGGGTTAGTAGAGTTGGATCGGGGATATCAGATAAGTTCCGCCGGAGCTGTTCTCTCCGCCCGTAAAATGGCTAAAGGAGTGGAAATGACTTTTGGGGATAAACAGGCCATAGTGGATCCCATAGTCATCCCCGGTTTAGGTCTGGATATAATCTTGGGTATGGGATGGATGAAACTCTGGAAGGTCAATCTTGACATCACAGAGCGAGTAGTTTCCATGGTTAGTCCCCAGAATGGGTCTTCTTTCCGGTTCAAGTTACCCCGAAACCCCCATGAGATCGGAGTGTTGTTCAATATCACAGCCAAGCAGATAGCTGAGATCCCTGTAGTATGTGAGTTTCCAGATGTCTTTCCTGATGAGTTGCCAGGACTACCGCCAGATAGGGATGTAGAGTTTGCTATGGAGTTAGCAGAGCTCAAGACTCAGTTGCAAGAGCTCTTGCATAAGGGTTTGATACGCCCTAGTTCGTCACCTGGGGATGTCCCGCCATCTTGGTGAAGAAGAAGGACAAAACTTTAAGGATGTGTGTGGACTACAGACCGCTAAATGCAGTAACTATAAAGAATAAGTACCCCCTACCCCGAATTGACGTCTCGTTTGATCAGTTATCAAAGGCAAAAGTGTTCTCCAAGATTGACTTGAGATCAGGTTACCGTCAGATCAAGATTAGAAGAGAGGATATACCAAAAACCGCTTTCTCCACCAGATATGGACTCTATGAGTATCTAGTTATGTCTTTTGGACTGAGAAATGCGCCGACACATTTCATGTACTTGATGAATTCCGTCTTCATGGCCGAGTTGGATAAGTTTGTTGTGGTGTTTATTGATGACATCTTGGTATACTCTGAAAATGAGAAGGATCATACTGAGCATCTACGAGTCATCTTAGCTCGACTTCGAGAGCACAAGTTGGATGCTAAGTTTAGCAAGTGTGAGTTTTGGTTGAAGAAGGTACCCTTTCTTGGACACGTTCTTTCAGAAGAAGGAATTTCTGTGGATCCCACGAAGGTACAGGAAGTTATGGATTGGCAAGCACCCACTAACGTACATGAGGTACGCAGCTTTCTAGGATTGGCCGGATACTACCGTCGGTTCATTCCGGATTTCTCAAGGATCGCAAAACCGATGACTCGTCTAACTCAGAAAAACAAGAAGTTTGAATGGACTCCAGAGTGTGAAGCAGCATTTCGTACTCTGCGAACCTTGTTGACTTCGGCGCCAGTTTTGGCTCAGCGAGATTTGGAGGAACCTTTTGATGTGTTTTGTGATGCATCCAAGATTGGACTTGGGTGTGTGCTTATGCAGAATGGGAGAGTTATAGCATATGTTTCGCGCCTGTTGCGACCACATGAAGAGAATTACCCGACTCATGATTTGGAATTGGCAGCCGTAGTTCATGCACTCAAGATATGGAGGCATTATCTTATGGGTAACCTGTGTCATGTGTATACGGACCACAAAAGTCTGAAGTATATCTTCACCTAGCCAGAGTTGAATATGAGGCAGAGGAGATGGTTAGAGTTGATTAAGGATTACAACCTAGAAGTGCATTACCACCCCAGAAAAGCGAACGTTGTAGCAGATGCCTTGAGCCGCAAGACTCATTGCAACTCTCTACAACCACTGTTGGAAGATTGATTCAACCTTATGCACCCCGTTATGCTGAACAATATAACCATTCAGTGCACCCTGAAAAGTGACATCATCGAAGGACAAAAGACCAATGAAGAGATCTGTCAGATCAAGAAGAGGTTGGAAACCAGTAGTTCGTTGAACTTTAGAACAGATGAACAAGGAATTTTGTGGTATAATCAAAGGTTGGTTGTTCCTAAGAACACGGAGCTGAAAGAAAGAATTCTGAATGAAGCCCACAATTCAAAGTTTTCTATCCATCCAGGAAGCAGTAAGATGTACCATGATCTAACAACAAGGTATTGGTGATTAAAGATGAAGAAAGAAGTTGCAGCTTATGTCGCAAGGTGCGATACTTGCTGTAGGATAAAGGCTATACACCTAAGACCTGCCGGATTGTTACAACTTTTGTCAATCCCAGAATGGAAATGGGAAGAAATTAGTATGGATTTCATCACGGGTCTTCCCCTCACTCAAAAAGGACATGATTCTATCTGGGTTATCGTGGATCAGTTATCCAAAGTGGCTCACTTCATGCCAGTCAAGGCTACACAACAGCCACACCAGTATGCAGATTTGTACATTCAGAACATCTTAAGGTTACATGGAGTTCCTAAGCGGATTGTTTCTGATAGAGGACCCCAGTTCATAGCGCGTTTTTGGGAGCAGTTGCACAAGGAGCTAGGGACTAAGTTGGTAAGAAGTTCCGCATATCACCCGCAAACCGCAGGACAAACGGAAAGAGTAAATAAATTTTGGAAGATATCCTCAGAGCTTGTGTTCTATCCTCGGGAGAATCATGGGAGAAGTGGTTACCCCTCGCGGAATTCTCATATAACAATAGCTATCAAGAAAGCATAAAGATGGCACCGTTTGAAGTTTTATATGGACGAAGGTGCAGAACCCTAGTAAATTGGGTTGAATCAAGAGATCGAGGATTTTATGGGTCAGATTATGTAAAGGATGCTGAGGAAATTGTGCAAACAGTACAACAACATATCAAGGCAGCACAATCCCGACAAAGAGCTATGCGGGCACACGAAGGAGACCCTTGGAGTTCCAAGTAGGAGAATATGTTTACCTTAAGGTCTCGCCCATGAGAAAGGTCCAACATTTTGGAATTAAGAAAAAGCTAGCACCCCGATATGTGGGACCATATCAGATCATAGCCAAAAAGGGAGAAGTAGCCTATGAAGTGCAGTTACCCCCAGAGATGAGCGCAGTCTTTCCCGTGTTTCATGTTTCCCAGTTGAAAAAGTGTCTTCGAGTCTCGGAACAAGAAGAAGTTCGGATCCCAGATGTTGTTATCAGATCAGATCTGGAATACTATGAACAACCTCAGGAGATAATGGATACAAGACTCGAGAGACTCAAAACCGAACAGTGAAGACTTACAAGATTCTTTGGAACAATCACGGACCCAACGATGCAACTTGGGAAACCGAGGAGTACTTACGTGTGAACTATCCCGCTTTTGTTAAGAAATGGTACGTAACCCAAATCTCGGGACGAGATTTCTTTAAGGGGGAAGGGCTGTGATACTCCAGTGTCAAGCACTGCATTAGGAACTACATTTAGCTACTAAAACCCATAAGCAATGCATTGCATCATTTCATGTGCATGAAAGTGCTTTTTTTCTTTAGTTTATTTATTTGGATTTGATTCTATTGGACTTAATGGTTTCAGTGGATTTCTTTCTTGCCAACTAATTTTATAAAAGAGACAATATGGAGTTTAATACTTTTTATGTTGACACCTTGATCTAATTCAAAATGGTTTGACAAATAAAAAATGTGAGAACAAAATGATTTATAGCTCAAGAATTAGCTTTATTTCTGTCGAGGTTGAGAAAATGCTTTTCAGCAAAAGTGTCTTATATAAAAGTTGTAGAGAAAATTATTTGAGCAACTTTTATTTTGGGTCAGAACCTAGTTTGAAGTTTTTGAAACTGTTTTTGAATGGTCAAAGTTTGAAAAGTTTTCAGAAAAAGAAAAAGAAAAACATTTTTTTTCTCCCCGCGCTCCACTTTTGGCCCAGTTGGCCATTCGGCCCGCCAGCGTCACACCAGCCCGCTCGCCGCGCCCGCGCCGCTCCCGCGCCACGCACGCGCGCCCCGACCGCGCGGCCGGAGCGTCGCGTGGCCGCCGGTTTTGCCGCGCATCCGCTCCGCCAAATCCGCACATGATCTTCTCCACCGGATCACGCCACCAAATCCGCCTCGCTGTTGACACTCAATGGATACACTCTAGAATGAGAGTCACATAAAATAATAGACTAGTGAAAGCACAAAAGAGTGTACGGGACACTACTAACTCCACTTAACGTCAAGTTGTCATCCCCAACATGAAGCTAGCAATGTAATTATATCAGGGCACTGGATTTAAGAGATAGATATTTATCCGCAAGCGCATATAAACATACCCGTTGTAGAGCATTTCACCCAAGCTAGTCTCAGGTATCGTTATTTATATTTTAGCCTAGAGACTAATCAATTCAAGATATGATGGTAAGGTAAAGACTTAACACTATTTAATATGGCACACACTTGTAGTAAGACTGATAACACACTAGCTACTATGAACAAGAATCAGGTACAGAGTAAATGATATAGTAAATAATTGATAAAGGATAGCAGAGATCAGATAAATCAAGGATAAACTTAGAACAGTACTGTCTAGCAAGATGATGATTAGAACAGGTATTAATAAGGAACATTCCTAAGTTATTCTAATTATAAGTCATAACATACAGTGATTAGTGCAATTATATATGGCAATCATTGGCTAGGTCACATCATATTTATAATCAAGAGACAACTCCATAGTTAAGGTGTTAAGCAAAGTAACCCTTAAACCATGAGTTAACTAAGTCATACTGAACACTATATTCGGGAGGTGGAATACAGAGGACTCAACAGGTCTGTCACACCCGCGATCTACCACTCTATCCGGAACATAGGACGTATTCGCAGATAAATAATATATAGGCACCAAGCCTACACAGCATTCATCACCCACCCGTTGTACTTTAAGATGAGCGCTATACGAACATGAGTATAAACAATAAGATGAACTATCTATGCCAAATATATAATCAAAGCAGACTATAAGCATTATAACTGAGAATATAATCATTGATGTCTTAATCATATCAATTGTATTGCTATCTAGAACATGATAATGAACAATAAGGTGAATTAGGTCATCGAGAAGAACTAAAGTACGAACTAGAACATGAACTAGAACAAGATTATGAACTAAATAATGAACTAGACGATGAACATGAACTAGACGATGAACTAGAACATAAACAATGAAAAACAATGATGAACTAGAAGAGCAATTATGAAATAGATCCATAATGTTAATACAAGAGAGAAGGTCTTGGGTTTACCGAGCCTTCTCATGACTAGATCATGAATCCAAGCGAAGCTTGCCTCCTCTAATCCTATTCTATCTACTAATCTAGGTGGATGTAGTCCTAAAGCTTCCGATTGATCTCCTTTTGGTTGGTCTAACCATGATGAATGAATTGCCTGAAACCCTTATTGCCTGAGAGGGGGGTCAGGGGTCTGTTTATATAGCCCTGGGCGATGAATCGTGGCCCTTGGATCAAACAGACTTGAGGTACGGTCGAGATGCATCCTGGAGGTCGGTGGAAGTAGCTTGTAGAGGACGGAACCCAGCGGGCCCAGGGGGTGACCGATCGGTCACCTGGTGGGACCAGTCGGTCCCACCAGTCGGCCTCTGGTGGTGTCCTTCCTTGTGGTGTCTTCTTACGTCCCCTGGAGTCTTCTAGAAGTATCCTGACGTGGCGGTTGCGTTATCTCCCGACGGTTTCCTTCTATGGGAAGCTATTGGTGCTAATTTCCTGGTTTAGTCCCTGCAGAACCATAACTCACCAAAACTCATGGAATATTGTCAGTTGAAACCCTAAAGCTTTGTTGGTGATCATATTCTTGCCCTTTTCATATTTATTTATCTCTTAATTATGATAGTTAACCAGTGTCAACAATTCCCCCAAGCTTACCTTTTGCTAGTCCCTTAGCAAACACTCATGATGAATCTGGAACTGTTACTATGCCTCCACATATGTTAAAACAAAAATCTTCCTTGGTTAGAGAGTTAACTATTCTGACTTTCTCATATTACCTTTAACTATGGAGTTTTTTGCCTTCACCTGGGTCTTTAAACAATTGAAAGATAGAGCAATCAAGTTAAGCATTGTATCTCTAATTCTTTGATCAACTTTCATTCTGGAGTTTTTATATATTTTCAAATGAAAATCAGAGATTCCTTTGTATGACACTCTCAAATCGCTCTTTTATATTTTATAATTCCTCACTGAAGCACTTTTCCTTCCTTCTATGGATAAATATCTGGAGCTTTAAGAAGTGAAAAGCATATCTTACCAAGTCAAAGTTCAAAGTTTAGGAAGAAAGATGTCATACTCATAGATCAAGATCTTAGAAAATTTGAAATTTGTCATCTCTTGCTGGCATATTGTAATTAGAGGAACCATGGGCTATCATTCTTTTTCTCATACTTTTATCGTAACTCTCTTTTTTTTCTTTGAGGTAGTCGGACACTTGCCCTTTTTATTTTCCTTTTTTTATATTTTGCATAGCCCATGCCTCTAACACAATACTACTTCGGAAGAGTGAATCTTTTAATAAAACATTCTTGATCTCTAGAGCATGATAAATTTCTCAACCATAACTAAAAACTTAGAACAAAGCAAGTAGCCTTATCTTAAAATCATATTAATGGCTCTGGGTAGGAATTCATGTTATGTCATACAGGATCTCATCATGTGTTTTTTAATCTTTTCAAAATGTAAATCTCTAGAACTCTAGTATCTCTAGGAATTAGATAAACAGCAGCTCAAACCTTTTTATGTCTTATCTCACAATTATCTAGGTTTTAGATCAAGCAATTGTCATCCACAGGTTTTAGGTTCAGAGTTTATTCAGAATAACTTTCTCAAGAAAATCTAAGTTTAAACACTAGTGCTAAAGGAATTACAGCGAGGCAATTGTTTATTATTTTTATTATGAGCAAAATTAATCTTTTATCCACCTAGATATTTATTCATTATATAATATCTTTATTTGATTTGTAATAGTTATTTATCTTTTTAGGAATTTCTATATGTTTATTGACCTGATCTAACTAAATTGAACTAATAGTAATAGAAAAAATAGTGATACTTATCGTGGTAACTGAGGGTGCTCTCCCCCAAGCTGGATCTTGACTTATTCTTTTTCTCCAGAAGTCGAGTAGACAGTTAACGATTTCTTAAGTCTTCTCTTCTTCTCTTCCTGCTGAATTCAAAGATAGAAAATACAACTAGTGGAACTTGATAAAGGTTAGTGAATAAATATTCCTCCATTTGTCTAGTTGTTTTAAAGCTCTTAAGATTATTTATGTTCTTCCTTTCCACTAAGCAGAGTTTCAGCAGTGTTTCCATAGTGTCTCTTTTTAGATTTACTGGTGAGCCTTCATGTGCCCACAATTTTTTTTGTTGTTTTGAATTTATTTATGAAAAACTTGAGAGGATAGAGATACTTATGTGGATACATGGGGGTGCCTTCCCCAAGCTGAATGTTGATGTTGTTAAGACAATGCTCAAACAGTGGATGGAGCATTCACTTGTTCGTCAGCTTTTCTTGGCCTTTTAAATCCTGTGAAACTCAAATAGATAACAAACTTATGGAACAGATTAAGCATTAGCGATTGGCCACTCTAGCCTTAGTTGTCTAGAATTTCAGTAAGATCTCTTTCTCAATATATTAATTATTTTTTTTATGCCACCACGGTGAACATTCCTATGGGTTTACACCATAGAATTATTCACATGGGGCTTAAAGTTTTTCCAATATATATATATATATTTATTATTTTTTTAATGATGCAAGAGAAAATGCTAACCGAATGCAATGCAGAAGTAAAATATGCAAAT
This sequence comes from Coix lacryma-jobi var. lacryma-jobi, assembly GCA_009763385.1. Taxonomy (NCBI): domain Eukaryota; kingdom Viridiplantae; phylum Streptophyta; class Magnoliopsida; order Poales; family Poaceae; genus Coix; species Coix lacryma-jobi. Next base: position 381,274 of record VDCT01000421.1, on the reverse strand, counting down.
GTATTCTATTATTTTTTATGCCTCCACGGAAAGTGTATACTCTCATGGGGCTTAGAGTTTCCATATTATTATATTATTATTATTTAAAGCAAATATAATGGCTTAAGAAGTAAATATGATGCTAATTAAAATGATCATGTTTTAATCTAATTATGCAATGATGAATTTAATGCTAATGATATGGATAACTACCGAATTACCTTCCGGCGAGGATTCGACGGTTAGAGTCTATCGAACAAGACTCCTTGTATGCTCTTATTCTTCCTTAGGTGTATCAGCGGATCCTGAGAAGGACCTTGATGATTGCACGTTAGTAGAACTTTCTTTCTCTTCTCCATACTTGCTTGACTGGTGGACTTGTCTTTGACTTCCCAGTCCTTCGTTTCCTTTAATGGGACATCTTCACTCCTGGTAACTTCTCCTCATAGTCAGCCCTCCATCCTTGATTTGTTGTCTCTTGTTGCGTTGGGATGTGCGGCGTCTCCTCCTGAGTGGTTCTTTTTTCCTTACTTAGTGTGGCATACCATTGAAGTAAACAGCGTACCTTCTCTCTGAAAAAACTGGAAGTGGATCTCTCCAGATCTCATTTAGATGATCGCGCCAGTGGTGTTGAGGAAGGGTCTTCCTAGGATGATATGAATGTCGTCTTCTTTTCCCATGCTAGTACTAAAAGTCGGTGGGACATAGTGGTCTTTAATTTGGATCATCACGTCCTTTACTATTCCCTCCGGAAATCGATAAGTTTGGTCCGCCATCTGCAGCTGACATATGTCGAATACATAGGTCTATTTTTATATAATTTTCATATGTTACCTTAGACATTATATTGAACACTTGAGCCAATGTCGCAGAATGTCTTGTGGAAGTACTTCTTCGATCTTGCATTCGATGGGTGGGTAACTCCTGGGTCATCTCTCTTAGCGAGAATGGTGATGCAAGAAGGTGGTCGTATTCTGTTTGAACAGAGTTGACCATCCATACTGTTTCTTATGTGGTTGTGTAGCCTTGTTCTTTCTCTTCTTCTGTTTCTATTCTTCTTCTTCGATGATATGATGTTTGATCTTCGTAGGGCCATCTGAGGGTGGACTTTGGTAGTGAGTGTACGGCTCTTGAAGCTGAATCTCTCTTTGTTGCCTGCGATTGTGAAACAGATCTTGGCGTTGTCCGCGTAGATGATGTCTTTGTTGAGCTTAGGAACGGGCGTCCAAGAATGATGGGTGCTCTTTCATTTCCACCTGTTTCAATGATCATAAAGTCTGCACACACATATGAGCGTCCACTCGTATACAGATGTCTCTAGAATTCCTAATGGGTAGCACAGTGTCTGATCTGCAAGCTGCAAACACATGGTTGTAATATAATAGAGGTGCACCATGTATTTTTCATATATTACCCTGTGGCATATTGTTGACGCTCGCTCCAAGGTCACAGACTTCTTCTTCAAAACTGTGAGGTCCAATATGAATTGGAATCACAGGTCTCCCCGGATCTCCTTTCTTGGGGAATGGAGTCATCCTTCCATTCCCTCGAAGGTCTAGGTATGAGGTGTCCTGCATCAAGATGTCTACAAGATTTTCAGTTTCTAGTTCTTTGGACTTCCTGGAATCTTTACCGTTTTTCAGTCATAGGGACTGAAGCTGCTAACTAGATCACTGAGATTCTATCATCTTATTAAAGCTATGCTGATTCTTTATATGGCAGAAGTAAAGCTTCCATTCTAGTATTAATATTTTCAAGAGTTTATCATTGGAAGCTATCTTCCTAGACATATTATCAATATTTTATTTTGATTAGATATCATCTCTCTCAAAGGTGGTTGATTAAATATTACCTTGGTATTACCTGAGTTACCTGAGTAATTAGGCCTTGATTGCTAGTTCCATCCTTGAGCTTGTTGAGGACGATAGTTGGTGTTGTTGTTGATGTACTTTGCATCCTCTTGAGTCTCAGGGCAGTTGTTCCCTGAATGACCAGTGCCTCCACACTCTTCACATGTCATGCGAGATTCGTAGATTTGCTTGACGTCTTCTTCTCTCTGGGAGGTGTTCATCAATCTTCTTCATAAGTAGGTCAAGTTTAGCAGACAACATGTCTACTTCCTTTAGTGATGTATTCCTCCCTCTTGCGTGGCTGAGAGCGTTCCTCATTCCATCCTGTTTCGAGGCATCTTCTCTATGAGTGTAGTTGCATTGTTGATTGTGAGTGATAAGAATGATCCTCCAGCAGCGGCATCTACATTCTCACGGGTATTTGAAGTGAGGCCAGTGATAGAAGTCTGCATGAGTAGCCAGTTCTCTCCCGCCCGTGGTGAGGGCATTCTGATATGTAGTCTTGAAGCATTCCCAAGCTTCTGGGATTGATTCTTCATGTTGTTGTTGAAAGTGGAAATCTTGGCACGGAGGGCATTCGTCTTGCCCACTGGAAAGAACTTTGCTAGGAAGGCAGTTGAACAGATCGCCCACGAGTGTTTTTTCTTTGTTGGCGTAGAACCATGTTTTGCTTTTCCCAAGAGCGAGAATGGGAACAAGCGAAGTAGAATGGCGTCCCTTTCGACTCCTTTGATGGTGAAAGTGCTGCAAATCTCCAAAAGGTGTTGGAGATGAGCGCTTGCGTCTTCATGTGCCTTTCCGCAAAATTGATTAGCTTGCACCATGTTGATCAAAGCTGGCTTGAGTTCAAATCCATTGTCCCCCATATGAATGTTGGTCCAGTCCTGATGTTCGCAGTGGTTGGTGCAGAGAACTCGCGGAGTGTCCTGTCGGCCATGGTGTCCATACTGGTGTTAAGCTTCTCCTTATCTGGCTAACTTCTGGTAGTGGTGTTAAGGGTCTCTTAAGTTTCCGTCTAGTTTTCCTTAGTAAAGCTTCGGGATCCTCAGTGTAGTTGTTCGGAAGTTGGAAACCAGTCATACATCACCCTGCATAAATATAAAACATAACAAGCCAGGGTAAGTCTGTAAAAGTAAATAATTAGTGCATTATCACATATGTGTAAGTAAAATGATATGTTCTAGCTACCATTTTAAATGTTGCTAATGCAATGTCCTTATCAAGTTCATAAAGGTTTTAATGAAAACCCTAGGTACCATCCCTAGTTGAATTGATGTGGTCCCCGGCAACGGCACCAGGAAATGCTTGTTGACACTCCTTAATGATTCACTCTAAGAATGAGTCACATAAAATAATAAACTAGTGAAAGCACAAAAGAGTGTACGGGACACTACTAACTCCACTTAACGTCAAGTGTCATCCCCAACATGAAGCTAGCAATGTAATTATATCAGGGCACTGGATTTAGAGATAGATATTTATCCAAGCGCACAGATAAACATACCCATTGTAGAGCATTTCACACCAAGCTAGTCTCAGGTACGTTATTTATATTTTAGCCTAGAGACTAATCAATTCAAGATATGATGGTAAGGTAAAGACTTAACAGTATTTAATATGGCACACACTTGTAGTAAGACTGATACACACAAGCTACTATGAACAAGAATCAGGTACAGAGAAAATGATTAGTAAATAATTGATAAAGTATAGCACAGATCAGATCAATCAAGGATAAACTCGAACAATACTGCCTAGCTAGATGATGATTAGAATAGGTATTAATGAGAAACATTCCTAAGTTATTCTAATTATAAGTCATAGCATACAATGATTAGTGCAATTATATATGGCAATCATTGGCTAGGTCACATCATATTTATAATCAAGAGACAACTCCATAGTTAAGGTGTTAAGCAAAGTAACCCTTAAACCATGAGTTAACTGAGTCATACTGAACAATATATTCGGGAGGTGGAATACAGAGGATCACAGGTCGGTCACACCGCCCGCGATCTACCACTCTATCCGGAACATAGGACGTATTCGCAGATAAATAATGTATAGGCACCATGCCTAAACAGCATTCATCACCACCCGTTGTACTTTAAGATGAGCTCTATACGAACATGAGTATAACAATAACTGAACTATCTATGCCAAATATATAATCAAAGCAGACTATAAGCATTATAACTGAGAATATAATCATTGATGTCTTAATCATATCCATGGTATTGCTATCTAGAACATGATAATGAACAATAAGGTGAATTAGGTCATCGAGAAGAACTAAAGTACGAACTAGAACTGAACTAGAACAAGATTATGAACTAAATAATGAACTAGATTATGAACATAACTAGACGATGAACTTGAACATAAACAATGAAGAACAATGATGAACTAGAAGAGCTTATGAATAGATCCATAATGTTAATACAAGAGAGAAGATCTTGGGTTTACCGAGCCTTCTCCTGACAGATCAGGAATCCAAGCGAAGCTTGCCTCCTCTAATCCTATTCTATCTACTAATCTAGGTGGATGTAGTCCTAAAGCTTCCGATTGATCTCCTTCTGGTTGGTCTAACCCTGATGAATGATTGCCTGAAACCCTTATTGCCTGAGAGGGGGGTCAGGGGTCTGTTTATATCGCCCTGGGCATGAATCGTGGCCCTTGGATCAAACCGACTTGAGTACGTCGAGATGCATCCTGGAGGTCGGTGGAAGTAGCTTGTAGAGGACGACCCAGCGGGCCCAGGGGGTGACCGATCGGTCACCTGGTGGGACCAGCCGGTCCCACCAGTCGGCCTCTGGTGGTGTCCTTCCTTGTGGTGCTTCTCTCGTCCCCTGGAGTCTTCTAGAAGTATCCCGACTGGCGGTTGCGTTATCTCCCGACGGTTCCTTCTATGGGAAGCTATTGGTGCTAATTTTCTGGTTTAGTCCCTGCAGAACCATACTCACCAAAACTCATGGAATATTGTCAGTTGAAACCCTAACCTTGTTGGTGATCATATCTTGCCCTTTCATATTTATTTATCTCTTAATTATGATAGTTAACCAGTGTCAACACTCGCCCCACCCGCTCCACCTCGACTGCCCGCGCCACCTCCGCGCCGATCCTGCCACTCTGCGCGACGTCGCGTTGCCGTGGCCCCCGCCATGACCTCGCATCGCCGCCGGCTAAGCCCGTAAGCAAAGACCCCGCGCACCACACCCCTCTCTCTCTCCTCTCCATTCGCACGAGCCGCACCCCCAGCTCTTCCCTCTCTCCCGCAAATGAACACGAGTCGAGCGCTCCCCGTTCGTCGCCATTCACCACCGCCTTTCCCTCTCCGTTCCGGCCACGCCCGAGCTCCACCATCCAATCCACCTCGCACCAAGCTCCGCCTCACCCCGCACACACGGTGCGCGCAAAGGAACCACCAGCCGAGCTCCACCGCGTCCGCACCACCGTCTCCCCATTTTCGGTCGCCACCGACGCCGGAGAGCGCCAGCCGCCGTTCCGCATCAACCAAAGCTCCACCGTCTCCCATCTTCACCGTCGAGCTTCGTCACCCAAGCAAGGTGAGAACACCCTTCTGCCTTAACGCTACCGTTCCCATCTCTCATTCTCACCCGGCCGAGCGCCATGGGCGCCGCCGTGGCCCGCACACGTGGCCGAGCTCCTCTGAGGCTTTGTCAGCCAAACCAACCCACCTAATACCTCTCTTAGGGTTCGCTGGTTCTCCCCTTTGCTTCGATTTGGCCGGCGACCGCCGGAAATGGCAAGCCGTGCCTCGCGCCCCGCCACCCCGCCCACCATAGCTCGCCACCGGCGAGCTACAGCCATGCGCTAGCCAACCATCACCACCACTCGGTCAGCCTCGTCGTGGGGAACACGCCGAGCACCACTCACCGCCGACGACCTCGCCAACTGCGAGAAACCGTGTGGTCAAACCCCTCCCCTGCTTTCTCTCACTGACTGATGGGCCCCGTTGACCAGCGGTCCTAGGCGTCAGCCACCCACGGTCTATAGACCGAGTCCACGCAGCCTGGGCCGGAAAGTTTAAATAATTTTCCTTTTTGTTTTATTTTCCCAGAAAAGCTTGTTTTTTTGGGTAGCACGTTTTAATGATCGAAATGAAGTACTTTCAGTGTTGGTAGCTTGTTCATGAGTAGATCTATCATGGAAAAATATGAAGTATTTTTGGTAAAAATTTATATTGCTGTTTTATTTAATTCATTTAGGAGCTTTTGTTTGAATAAATGATTTATATGTTTCCTTATTGAGTTAATTCATGGCAAAATTTGTGAAGATTTCTGATCATTTATGAATCTGTGAAAAATGTATGAGACACTATTGGTATAGAAAAATCTGTGTTTGGTTTAAAGTTCTTTTTGGCTATTTTCTTGGAATAAGTGTAAGGTGAGTTATATGTAAAAATAAATATGGGAAAATTTGTGTAGTCTCGTATATCCTGCTTTAGCTGAGAAAAATGCTAAGCACAGGTTGTTGTATGGAAAAATGTGAAGTTGCTGTACAAGTGTGTTTTCTGTGTTTTCTTACAAAATTCTTGTAGAAAAGAATATAATGATTCTATTCATGGAACTTTCTTCATAAATATGAAATATGAATTAGAATCTGGGAAAAATATGAAATAAGTATAATACCCTTTTCCAGCAGGGTTGTAGTTCAAATGGCTTAATCTGGAGTAAATTTGTTTATTGTGGTAGGTTTATGTGTTTATACTTTGGCAGTGAATTTTCTACAGTAGATTGATTATGAATAGGTGAATCTGGGAAAAATATGAAAACCTACTGTTTGACACTTTTCCATGTGAAGAGTTAGTTCAAAGCATCTTTTGAGTAGTTCATTTCATCTTTTTGTACCGCGTTCTGTATTTTATCTCTTGCTGGAGTTTGGGCAGCGAAGTCCAGTTAGTATCAGTTACCTTCTGGAATTTTGTGGATTTTTCTGAGTTCAGAAAAATGTACCTATAGTTCAAACCTGAGTTTCTTTTGAATTAATAAATGAAAATGGTTTAAATTAGTATTTCTTTATGTGATAATTAAGTGTTTTCTCAATGTAAAAAGTGGTTCAACAGGTTGTCTTTGTGGTTTGCAAGAGATGTTACTCTTCATACCATCCTTTTTCGCATCGCGCATTATTTAATTATTACCGCATTGCAATAGGATCGACAGTCCAAGAGCCCAGTCAGGACCGGAAGCAAGCGCCGAGCAGGAGATTCCAGAGCTACCCTAAGACGATGAGGTCGACCCCACGCAGGACTCTAACTTAACTGAGTGCCCCGCTCACGAGGCCTCAGTCTTCTCCCAAGGCAAGCCCCGGAGCATTTTAAGTTTTCCAGTTTTTACAATTAATCTGTTTGAGTATATTTTACTGTGATGCATTAGGTATAGGAGTTGATTGGATCCTAATTGCTGCATTACCATTTTGATTATTAATTATTACCTGCCTTGTTATCCTGTTACTTATTTATATGTAGAATTGCTTAGTCTGCTAAATAAAAGTAGAAGTTAAGGATGTTTCTGTAATACCCCTGGTGGGTATTTACCGGATCACGGTTGGCTATATTTGCTATTATGGAAAAGAACCTAAGTGGTAAAGAAATACGGTCAACTGGAAGGCAAGGCACAAGTTTGGAAACTTGGGGCAGTCCGTCCGTTGGATCGTGTAGGTTTGTATATCGTTGTCCCTCGTTCATTTTGAACGCGCCCTTTTACTTAGGGATATGTCGGTGCTGTAATCATCGACCCCAAAGCTGATTAGAAGCTTTCGGGCCCGTCTCAACCCGTGTCGCACCCTCTAGTATGGAAACATGATCTGCCTCGGAATGGCCATCGTATAGTTCTAATTGGGTGGTCCGTGCTTGAACCGCGAAGATTACCACCACGAACAAGCATCGAGCGGTTACCCAATGCATGGACCCGACAGGGAAAGTGTGGGTTGGTATTAAAGGTCTTTCACCAGCTGGTTTGGAATTCGATTCAAGTCACCGTCTCCCCGGTTAGTGGGAAACTATGGCGAGCTTCACCACGATACAACTCCATGTGATGTCTAAGGTTCAACTAAATATGGATAAGTCAACTGGATATGGTTAATTATTGCTTGTTAGACTCAAGTGGATGTATTAGTTCAGGTGCAAACTTAGATTAAGAGGTAGGTCTAAAACTGACAGCTCATCAATATCATAAATACCTTCTCTTATTTTGAGCTTTTCGCAACTAAAGATCCCAGCTCCCAACCAAAGCTTTACATACCCTTGGTGTCATTATTTTAGTTGGATGGGTAAGTCTTGCTGAGTACATTCCTTACTCAGGGTTTATCCCGTTTGATGCAGATGGCCAGGTGTACTATGTTATTGTAAGCACTGCCTCTACCCAGTGGAGGGTGATGAGGAGTAGGCCTAGGGCAGGTCGTCCAGAAGCTTCCCCTTCTCTTTTGGCCGGACTGAGACTCCTAGTGGCACACTATCTGAAAAAGGAGGAGTGAGTTGTGTTGGGTTAAGTTATCAACAATGTTTTATTTGGACCACATGTGTGGTGGTTGTGTTTCAAACTGATTTAAGCTTCCGCACTTTTAAATTTCAGTATTGTAATAACTCTGTTTAAATTTCGCACTCTGATGTTTAAATTTCGGTTTCGTTTAACTGTGATGTCTCCTTACGAATGTAATACTTGAACGATGCGATCCTGTATGTTGTACGATGTGAAATCCTTCGAGATTTCTGTACTACCGGGGTTATATGGGTTCAAGTACGAGTCGATGTCAGATGGATTTGACTAAGACGGTACTTGAGCTCTTATAATCAGGACGGTTCCGCGACAGCGGCAATCGGTGACGAGGTCGCGTCGATGCGAAGCTCACCGTTGTGACGGGCGTGGCCGTCAGATCACCATCAAACTTCAAGTTGGCCAGGAATACCCTTAGGGTTAGCCTGCTCGCTCATTAGCGGTAGGGGTAGAAGTGGAATAGTTGTATTAGGCTATATAGGAGAGAGGCAACCCCTCCCTCCAGAGGTATCTCAGCCATTGCTATTTTTTCATTCTAGGGTTTCCTACTCTCCCATTCCCTGTTGTAGCTACTGAGATCCGCGAGAGACGGTTTAATCATACCTCTGTGTATTTGGATTTTGCGGAAACAGGACCGGATTCTCATTGTCTCCTCGTGGGGACGAATTTCGGCTAGCAAATTGAGGATGTGATTCACGTTCTTGTTGAACTCATCTTGGCTCCTAGTGGTTTCGGTGATTGGATGAAACACAAGATTTGTGACTAACATGTGTTTGCAGACATGAGAACATGATGAGTTAGGTCACGGTAATGGCGACGATACGGGCATTGAGAGTTCATGTCTCCTGGCGATGGATATCGTTTCGGTTTTCAAAGGACGGACAACGAAGACGGTGGTAGACTAGGCTAAGTGTCATACGGTGTTGGAGGACACTTAGGTAGTCTTAGGTCTTTGTTTTTCCTTTGGCCGTACTATAAAGGGGAGCGTGAATCAGTAGCTTGACCTAGATAAGACTATTGAGGTAGGTGTGGTGCACACTGTTATTTCATAGCCCTAGGTAGCTCAGAGAGATGCCTTAAGTCGAGAGGATCAAAAGTCGTTTAGCCGCGTCGCGATCCGAGTTGAGTCTCCCTTGGTATGGGCATCGGACGCTGGCCAGGTGGGCATCGGACGCGTCCGATGCTCACCCCGACTAGGGTTTAGTCTGGTGCGTGCATCGGACGCGCCGATATGTTCACATCGGACGTGCCCATGCCACTGTTCACGTGCGCGTGAACTGGAGGCCTCATCGGACGCCGGCATCGGACGCTGAGGGCCAGGAGCGTCCGATGGCCATCTAGAGAGGTTTCAGTGAGGGTGGAATCGGACGCCGCCCGGCGTCCAAATGTCCCTTTAACACGTCTGACAAGAAGGTACAGTAGACCGTTGAACGAGGTCATTGGAGCGTCCGATGCTAGGCATCGGCGCGTCCGATGCCCTCGCAGTCAGATGCCTATCTTGTGCTATTTTTGGATGGCCGGTTGGGGGAGTATATATACTCCCTTCCCTCCATCCATTTGTGTGTTCTTGCCACTTCCATCTGCTGAGAAACACATTGTGAGTGTGAGTGAGTGCAAGAGCCCTAGTGAGGTTGAGTGATTTTCTAATTGTGAGAATTAGACACCTCCTAGGAGAATTGAGTAGCAAGTGTGCATCCATCCATCTCTTTGGCTTGTGTGTTGTCAAGTGAGAGTTCTAGCTTGTACTCTTGGTGATCGGCATCACCTAGATGGCTTGGTGGCGATCGGAGAGCTTGGTGTGATCATCCAGAGGCATTGTGGATAGACCCAAGTCAAGTTGTGCCGGTAGCAAGTGATTCACGGGCCGGAGTGGCGAAGATCAGCTCGTAGTGAGCACTTGACCTTGCGCGGATCAAGGGGGAGCGATACCCTTGCGCGAGTGCTCGAACGAGGACTAGGGGGTGTGCCGACACCTCGATACCTCGGCAATAAGATCGTCGTGTCATCTCTACTCTCTTTACTACGCATTTACCTTTGAGCATTCAATTCCGCATTTACTGGTGTTGTTTTTCAAATTGAATGCCATGCTAGAGTAGAAATGGTTAGCGATTGCCTTTTGTGCGGTTAATTCTTGTATTTCACACTTCTAGGCACTAGGGGGTGTAATTGGGCTTGATAGGTTTAATTCTTGCAAGAAGTTTTAGAAAAGCCCAATTCACCCCCCCTCTTGGGCATCTTGATCCTTTCACTTGTTGTTGTTCTTCGCGTTTTGCTTTTCTCCTCAAGTTTCCCGTCAATCGATCTCTCTCCACGTTGCTTCATTTGCAAAACCGTTTTAATCAACTTGTTCTTTACAGTGAGGGGATCATTTCCACCGAAGGAATTAACTCAAACCTCACGAGCAAGTAGATCGATCGATTTTCGTGTTTGGATCGTTTTTTCTCTTTTTTGTCCACATTCTTCCGATTTACCATTTGGAGTTAGGTTCGAGCCATGATCTCTTAGGGGTAGCTCACTAACATCCTTGGAACTCCTCATACCAAGTCTAAGCCTCAGTGCTTTTGTTTCGGAGGAGATTGGGTTGGTTGGAAATCGTGAAAGAACTGTGCATTTTCGGGGGCATCGGACGCTGGTCACGGGAGCATCGGACACTGCTGTTCATAGCATTGGACACTCTGGGTACACGTGTTAGTTTCTGGTGTGTTTTTGAGTGGACTTCGGATGCTGGGCATCGGACGCGTCCGTTGATCATCGGACGCGCGCCGAACCCTAAGCATCAGACGCTGACCAAACAATGTAGCAGCGTCCGATGGTCACATAGTGGGTTCCAGAGAGGACCTGTCTGCATCGGACGCGTCCGGTGGGTTGGCATCGGACGATGCCAGCGTCCGATGCAGTGAAAACTTCACTATTTCGTCCGCAGTGTTTGCTCGTTCGACTTTGGATTTGGTTTCCGTCTTTTGTGTGGGACTTCTTGAGTTGTGTAGTATCCCGCTGTGCTTCTAGGAAGCATCCACCCTACATCTAGGTCGTGGATACTAGCAAGCTTCCTTTTGGGGTGACTTTCTGGGACAAGGGCTATAAGTTTCTGAAAAGAAATTTAAAGCTCCCATTCACCCCCCTCTAGTCACCTTTGTGTAGCACTTTTGGTCCTTCAATTGGTATCAGAGCAGGTTAAGGATCTTCCACCTTAGCCGGTTCCAAATCCACAGAAGGCGACATGGATCGCGGCGTCGGCAAACCGCCATTTGGAAGATACGTATGTCGGCCTATCTTCAGAGTATGGGTGCTTCTGTCTGGGAGATTTGCAACAAGGCTGATTACGTGGTCTTGGCTGCTCGTGTGACTCAACTGCAGATCGATGAGCACGATGCCAATAGCCGAGCCCGTAATGCTCTGTTCTCATGTTTGAGCATGTCTGAGTTTGATCGCGGTTTCTCACCTCCCCACGGCTCAGGAGATTTGGGCAACCCTCATGCGTTCCATGAGGGAAACACTCAAGTCAAATCTCGTCTCTACGAGTCGCACAAGCGGGAGTATGAGAACTTTCGACACATGCCTGGCGAGAGCATAGAAAGTTTATTCGCTCGCTTTCAGGTGATTGTCAACAGGATGAGAGCTAACAAGGAGCTGTTGCCTTTCGACGATCATGAGGGGGCTCTCAAGCTTTTACACACTCTCGATCGGTCGGTGTGGGACTCTATGGTTCAGGCGATCATCGAATCGCCTAACTATGAGACTCTCACGTGCGACGAGCTCTTTAGTAAGCTCAAGTCCAGTGAGATTGATGACATGGAGAGGGCTTCTTATGAAAATCCTTCTGGCCCATCGATGGCTTTGGTTTCTGGCTCTTCCGCTAACCCCTCTAGAGGCTTTGCTTTGTCATCTCTTCTTTCTGTCATAGAGGAGCAGCTGGAGTTCATTGCGGACGACGAGTTGGCCTGCTTGCCAACCGGTTCTCGCGGTTCCACAACAACTGCATGAACCGTCACCGTGGAGGAGGACGAGGTGGCTGCTAGGAGTGTGGAGGCTCAGACCACTTCATCGCAAATTGCCTGAAGAAGAACAAGCAAGTCTTCGGCAAGGCGGATCATGGCCACAAGTATGACTCCAGCAGCGCAAGGAGAAGTACGTCCCCGCCAAGCACAAGCGGCGGAGAGGCGGCTTCAATAAGGAGTACATCAAGGAGAAGTACTTGGAGAAGGCCCAGGCCGAGCAATGTGATTTCTTCGCCACGCTCAGCGACGTCGACGACTTGGATGACGACTCTGCTACATCAAGCGATGACGAGTCCGAGAAGAAGAAGAAGATTGAGGACAAGCTGAACGGTCTTTGCTTCTTCACCGACAACAAGGGCTTCTGCACCATGGACCTCGGTGATGAAGTCAATGGTGAGCTGGAGGAGATCCCTCGGAACGACGATGACACCTCTCAGGTATCTCAAACTCCTGACGAACTCTCTGCTGAGGTTGACAAGCTTACTGCTGCTCTCATTAGTCAAGATAAGCTGCTTAGGCTTGCTGCTAGGGAGAGAAAGGAGTTTAGGAGAAAGTGGGAGGACGCGGTAAAGGAGCTTGAGTCTGTCAAATCCACCATTGTCGTGACTGAGGAGGATGAGTGTGAGATGTGCTCCAGCACATGACTGACCTTCTCACCTTGAGGGGAAAGTATGTTGCTTTGGTTGGAGAGGTGGATGAGCTTAGGGCTAGATCCTCAGTGCTTGGTGCGTGCAAGTCTTGTGCAGGCTTGCAATCCGAGTTGGCAGAGAAGAATACCAAGATTGTGTCTCTTGAGAAGGCCAGCTCGGATAGCACTTGTGTGTCTCGGTGTGCTTTGTGTGAGGGTTTGGAGATGGAGATTGCGAACATAAAGCATGACTAGATGCAAACCGAGGAAGAAAAAACACATACCTTTGGACCATCTTGTCATGGGTGTCTTATGGTGAGCCGCAGCTTGGGATGATGATGGCCCAATTCAAGCGTGCTGCTGGAGGTCCAGGTGTAGGCTTTGCTCAGGGGATGGATAGTGCAGCTTCTTTTGGCAGATTGGAGAGTCTAGTGGTCTTAACCCGAGTGAGAAGCCCAACTCCACCACTACTCCCAAACTTACCAAGATACCACCCAAAGATCCTCTTAAGCCTAACACAAAGATGGAGTGTATGAGGAACCTCGAGAGCTCCACCAAAGAAACAAGTGTGGTCTCCTAAACCCAACCACCTAAGGAACAAGCTAGACACAATGCCACCTATCCAAGAGGAGCTCATGCCACAAAAAGGGCAAGTGATCCACACCCCTACCATGAGTACCAACAACCCCCTATGAGAGCGGTGAGGTACCACTGTGAGCACTGTGAGAGAGATGGACACTTGAGGGAGTTTTGCTTTTGGGGCAAGAGAGAGGAGCGTTGTGCAAGGGAGATGAACAATGCGGACATGTACCATTCTTTCCATGATGTACATGTGCAAAATGTTCAAAGGAGAGCTGCTAGTCCTACAGGTCCAATGCCTCAAGGTCCTAGGCCGCAAGGAGGTCCTGCCCGGCGAGAGCCCGTTTTTGTGGGCTATGGACCCCGTGGCGACGACTTTGCTGTTGAGTGTTACCCCCCACCGCGTTTTGAGTATCGCGATGGACGCTCTTCCCTTAGCGGACCACGTTTTCCTCAGCATGGTGATCGCTTCCCCATAGGCGTGCTAGGAATGGTTTTGCTACTAACCGTTCTTTTGAGCAGTCGGCCCAACACTGGTACACTTCTCATTTTACTCACCTCAGTGTTGGACCGTATGCTCACCCTATGTCTTTTTATTGATGTAGGTAGGCAATTGGAGAACGTTTGGTTGGTGGATTCCAGGTGCTCAAGGCATATGACCGGAAATGCCAAGTGGTTCTCCAGTCTTAGTCTAGTTGCCGGAAAGGAGTTTATCACCTTCGGCGACAATAGCAAAGGTAAAGTGTTGTCTCGTGGGTCGGTGCGAGTTAATGAGCACTTTGTGTTGCATGATGTTGCTCTTGTTTCTAACTTGCATTTTAACCTTCTTTCTGTTTCACAACTCTTTGATGATGACTATGAGATTCGTTTTAAGCCGAATCTCAGTCGTATTTTAGATCCTCAGGGCAATCTTGTATGTTTGATTTCCCTTTGGGTAATTGTTCCGTGCGAATTTCTCGGAGTCGTTTGGAATTTCTCGTTGTCTTTTGACTGGACCTTCCTTCTCTGATCTTTGGAAGTGGCATAGGAGACTAGGTCACCTGAGCTTTGACTTGCTTGCAAGGCTTAGTTCACTGGCTTAATCCGAGGATTGCCCAAGTTGTGCATGGAGAAGGATCTTGTTTGCCATTCTTGTAGACATGGGAAAATGGTAGTCGCTCCCCACCATCCGGTGAATCTGGTTATGACTAAGCGCCCTGGAGAGCTTTTACACATGGACCTTGTCGGTCCGGCTCGGGTGAGCTCATTTGGGGGGAAGTGGTATGTGCTTGTTGTTTTGACGACTTTTCGAGATATTCATGGGTTTTCTTTTAGTTGAGAAAACTGAGACTTTTGCTTTTACTCGCAATTTGATTTTGCTTCTTCAGAATGAGTTCCCTAAGAACTCGATGAGAGCTATTCGTAGCGATAATGGTTCCGAGTTTAAGAACTCAGATTTTGAGAAGTTTTGTAACTCTTTGGGTTTAGAGCATCAGTTTTCTCCCCCTACACACCGCCACAAAATGGTGTTGTAGAGAGGAAAAATCGGACCCTTGTTGAGATGGCCAGGAAGATGCTCGATGAGCATAGGACTCCTAGGTGGTATTGGGCCGAGGCTATAAACACTGCATGCTACATTTCCAATCGCATTTTCCTCCGTGCTTTCTTGAAGAAAACTTCTTATGAGTTGCGATTGGGGAACAACCAAAGTGAGTTATTTTAGAGTTTTTGGTTGCCACTGTTTTATACTTAAGAAAGGCAACTTGGACAAGTTTGAGTCTCGCTCTTCTGGTGGTGTATTTTTGGTTATGAAAATCATACTCGCACATATCGTGTACTTAACCTTGATACTAACCGAGTCATGGAGACATCCGATGTCACCTTCGACGAGACCATGCATTGTCCTTCTTCTAGATTTGAGCGTGCAGGTGAACACGAGGTTGGCGAACCTCTTTTTGATGATGAGGAAGAAGGTGTTGAAGGATTGATGATCCAACACTTCCTCCACCTGCTGTGCCAATTGGGTCGACTTCAACCACGACAGCTCGCGGCCCCGACCCTTCTTCCTCTACTACATGGGGGCCGTGTGATCCACACCTCGGGCTGTACCACTTGTACCCGAGGAGGCACCAGCTGCTGTTGAGGGGGAGGTAACTTCAGCAAGGGAGGCGCCACGACACATTCAGCACCAACACCCTCCTCAACAGTTGATCAGCGACATCCACAAACGCGTCACTCGGTCTAGGTCACAATAGATCTCTCACTTTGCTCATTCTGCATTTGTTGCTGATTTTGAACCCCGAGATGTTGGACACGCTTTATCTGATCTGGATTGGGTTAATGCCATGCATGAGGAGCTTGAAAATTTTGAGAGAAATCGGGTTTGGGTTCTTCTTCCTCCTCCTACTGAGTGTCATCCTATTGGGGCAAAATGGGTTTTCAAAAACAAACAAGGAGAGGACAGCCATGTTGTGAGAAACAAGGCAGACTTGTAGCCCAGGGGTATCGTCAGAAGGAGGGGATATACTATGAGGAGACTTTTGCTCCTGTAGCTCGTTTGGAGGCAATTAGGATCCTCTTGGCTTTTGCTGCATCCAAAGGTTTCAATCTTTTTCAAATGGATGTCAAGAGTGCCTTCCTAAACGACTACATAGAAGAGGAGGTGTATGTGAAACAACCCCCCGATTTCGAAAACCAAGTTTCCAAACCATGTTTTTAAACTTCACAAAGCTTTGTATGGTTTGAAACAAGCCCCTAGAGCCTGGTATGATAGGTTGAAAACCTTTTTGCTTGCTAAGGGTTTTAAAATGGGATGTGTTGATAAAAACACTCTTTCTCCTCAAGCAAGGCAATGACACTTTGTTGGTTCAGATTTACGTGGATGATATCATCTTTGGTGGTTCTTCTCATGCTTTGGTTGCCAAGTTTGCAGATACTATGAGCAGGGCATTTGAGATGAGCATGATGGGCGAGTTGGCATTTTTCCTCGGGTGCAAATCAAGCAATCCCGAGAAGGGACGTTCGTGCACCAGGGCAAGTACACCAAGGACATATTGAAGAAGTTCGATATGGGTGAGGCCAAGCCTCTTCCAACACCCATGTCGACCACGACAGCCTTGGATGCGGACAAGGATGGAGAAGCTGTGGACCAGAAGGAGTACCAGAGTATGATCGGGTCGATGTTGTACCTGACGACGACACGCCCAGACATCAAGTTCGGTCGTGTGTCTCTGCGCGTGATTCCAGTCGTCGCCACACACGTCTCACCGTCAGGCGGTCAAGCGCATTATGAGGTATCTCTGTTTCACACCTAAGTTTGGGATTTGGTATTCTGCTTCTTCCACCCTCTCCCTTTGCAGTTACTCAGATGCTGATTTTGCTGGTTGCCGACTTGAGCGCAAGTCAAATTCTGGGACTTCTCAATTTTTGGGTTCTTCTCTTGTATCTTGGTCTTCTCGCAAGCAGTCTAGTGTCGCACAGTCTACCACAGAGGCTGAATATGTTGCTGCAGCTAGCTGCTGTTCTCAGTTGTTGTGGATGATGGCCACTTTGCATGATTTTGGTCTGAGCTTTTCTCGAGTTCCATTGCTTTGTGACAGCACGAGTGCGATTAGCGTTGCTAAGAACCCCGTGTTGCATTCTAAGACCAAACACATTGATGTACGCTTTCATTTCTTGCGAGACCACTATGAGAAGGGCGATATCGACCTTCACCATGTCGATACTCATCTTCAGTTGGCAGATATTTTCACTAAGCCGTTGGACCAATCAACCTTTGCTAGGTTGAGAGGTGAGCTTGGTGTGTGTTTCCCCTTTTAGTTGGGGGAAACATTTTGGTTCTTGAATCATAGACTGACTTCTTTTGTTCTTGGTTATTTTCTGCTTTTCATCATATTTGCATCTTTATCTTTTCGAGCTTCATGTCTATAATCTATAGAATGAATCTATGCTCTGATTAGTGTATGCTCCGATGATACATGATGATGCTTGTAGCTTAGGCTCTTTTTGATCACTGATACATGTTGTGAGCTGAGCTACTTTTCGGAACTGTGAATATGCTTAATTCAACATAAAACATGAAACATGTTCACCACTGAGATTGGCAACTAGCATGTGTAGAATGTGTTGACGTCACTTGTGCTTTTCATATATGCTAGGTTGCTATGTCTCTAGTTCTGAGTCTCTCACTTGCTTGGTATGTTCATTTTTGTTAAAATTTGAACCAAGTCTAAGTGAATTGAAAAGGTCGAGTTGGGATCACTTGACAACACATCACGGTATCGAGACTGTTTCTCATTGCACATTGAGTTAAACTTGAGCCGTGTAGTGTAAGACCGAAACCGTGCTGCTTCAAGCTTCTGATTGCTTATGCATAGGCTTAGCTCGGTTGAAAAGTTAGGCAACGTCAAGTTTTCAACCTCTTGCAATCACATGCTGAAATTCAAACTTGTGTAATCACCGCTGCAACTCCGATAAAATTTGAAAACAAAAGACTATGTTTCATTCTCTAGCATGATGATTGAACTTTGCTAGGGGTAGTTCACCTTGTATACATGTTTAGCACTTGTGTAACTTCCTGTCTATACTGTAGTGCTATTTTGATGGTGAAACCCTTTCTAAATGGCTTAAAACTGCTCACTTTGCTCATATGTTCATATTTCGTATTCTGTGATCAGTTTGAGCCTTTGCTGGCATTTGTGCTTGTTGTTGAGTAGTTGGATTAGCATTCTTTAGAGCATCTATTCACTCTATAGATTCTATACCTGATGCTGCTAACATGCATTTGTGACTCATATGCATTGTGCCTTGTTGTGTGCATTTTCAACTAAGGGGGAGAAATTTTGACAAATCATGTCCCTAGTTGTATGCACTATTGAAGGGGGAGTTTGCTCGATTTCTGCTTTGACGAGCTGTTCAATTGGTGTGGAGTGACTTTCAGCCTATATTGAAGGGGGAGTTTGCTCGATTTCTGCTTTGACGAGCTGTTCAATTGGTGTGGAGCGACTTTCAGCCTATATGGTTTTTCAATTGTTTTGGAGCGTTTTTGCTAGTTGTGTTGAGCCTTTGCCTCTTTCTGGAGGGACTAGCTTGTCTTTGTCTTTCTTGCTCCGACCTTCTCGCTAGCGGTGTTGAGCCTGTTCTTCCTCTTCTTGAGGCTAGCCTTGCTTTGCTTGGTTGCGTCGAGCCGTTGCCCATGTCTTTGGGAACCAAGTTGTTTCGCGCACTCCGTTCGATTTCTTCTAGCTTTGCTTCACTTTTGATCAAATGGTTGGGTTCGCTTACTTCCTCTTCCTTCCTCTCTCTACCATCATGATTTGTGTTAGTAGTTGACAATGCACTCATCAAGGGGGAGATTGCGGATACATGGGTGTATGCCGGATCTTTAGATGATGAGTGATTGTCAACTGGGATGATGTGCATATTCTGTGGCTTGTGTTGTGCAGGTGTCAAGCTCGGATACGGTGATCAAACGCAAGGTGAAGGTCAAGTAGAGACATGTCGTGCCGATGGACCCGGAGCGGTGAAGGGCGAACGTGAGGCTTGGACTGACGGACCAGTGGCCCGAGGATCGGCCGTGGTGGCTGATAGACTGGGATAGAACATGTGATAACTTGCGTGTGTGGACGGGGTGCACGGCGGTGGTGCATCCCCTCTATGGTTCGGTTTGGTGGTTGAGCCACAGAAAAACCACTGAGTGGACGGTTTCCAGGTTTGGGCCTCAAAACCTGGGTGCGGCGGGTTTCCGAGTTTGGACCACCAAACTCGGGCTAAGGACGGTTTCCAGGTTTGGGCCTCAAAACCTGGGCGCTGGCAGGTTTCTGTGTTTGAGCCACAAAACTCAGGCGACAGATGACAGGTTTCCCGGTTTCGGCCTCAAAACCACGGGATGGCCCAGGTTTCCCGGTTTCGGCCTCAAAACGGGGGGGGGGGGAGGTCCGTGAAAGGACGAGCAGAGCGGTGGCGGCACGTGGCGGCACATGGCAGCAATTCGTGAGGTCGCGTCGAGGCGAAGCTACCAGTTGAGCGGGCGTGGCCGTCAGATCACCATCAACTTCGAGTTTGTGAGGAATACCCTTAGGGTTAGCCTGCTCGCTCATTAGCGGTAGGGGTAGAAGGGGAATAATTTTATTAGGCTATATAAGGAGAGGCAACCCCTCCGTGCAGAGTATCTCAGCCGTTGCTATTTTTCATTCTAGGGTTTTCTGCTCTCCCATTCCCTGTTGTAGCTACTGAGATCCGCAGAGACGTTTTAATCATACCTCTGTATATTTGGATTTTGCATAAACGAGACAGGATGTGATTCATGTTCTTGTGTTATTCTTCGCGTTTTGCTTTTCTCCTCAAGTTTCCCGTCAATCGATCTCTCTCCACGTTGCTTCATATGCAAAATCATTTGAATCAACTGGTTCTTTACAGTGAGGGGATCATTTCCACCTGCGGATACATGGGTGTATGCCGGATCTTTAGTGATGTGTGATTGTCAACTGGTTTGATGCGCATGTTCTTTGGCTTGTGTTGTGCAGGTGTCGAGCAAGGAGACAATGATCGAAGGCAAGGTGAAGGTCAAGTAGAGACGTGCAGTGCCGATGGACCAGGAGCGGTGAAGGGCGGACGTGAGGCTTGGACCGAGGGACCGGTGGCCTGAGGATTAGCTGTGGTGGCTGATAGCCTAGGACAGCGACGAGCGGAGACTTGCGGGGCACAGTGTTGCTCGGGTCGAGGACCTGGGGACATGTGTCGGTGGACGGGGTGCACGGGAGGTGCATCCCCTCTACAGCGTCGGTTTGGTGGTTGAGCCATACAAAAACCACCGGTGGACAGTTTCCAGGTTTGGGCCACAAAACCTGGGTGCTGCTGGTTTGCCGAGTTTGGGCCACAAAACTCGGGCTGAGGACGGTTTCCAGGTTTGGGCCTCAAAACCTGGGCGCTGGCGGGGTTTTTGAGTTTGGGCACAAAACTCAGGCGATGGACGGCTGGTTTCCTGGTTTGGGCCTCAAAACCAGGGGTTGGTCGTGAAGATAGGTTTCCTGGTTTCGGCCTCAAAACCGGGGGCGAGGTCCGTGAAAAGGACAAGCAGAGCAGTGGCGGCACGTGGCGACAATCGGTGAGGTTGTGTCGAGGCAACGCTACCAGTTGTGCGGGGCGTGGTCGTCGGATCAGCATCTACTTCGAGTTGGTCCAGAATAACCTTAGGGTTTAGCTGGTTGGTTCTATAATTAGTAGGGGTAGAGTGGGAATTAGAATTAGGATAAGTAGGGGGACAAACCCACCTCCCAAACTATCTCAGTCATTTGCTATTCTCCACTTAGGGTTTTCCTGCTCTCCTAATTCCCTGCTGTAGCTACTGAGATCCGCAGAGAACAATACCTCTATGTTCATGAGATTTTGAGGAAGTGAGACCGTAATCTCACTGTTGTAGCGTGTGGTAGCCACACGGTTGCAAATTCATGGTTTGATTCGCGTTTTGAATTTGTTCTTCGCGTTCTTCGTTTCTCCACGATTTTCTCGTCACTCGATCTCCATCTCTACTGCGTCTTTCTCGAATCCACTTGAATCATCTTGTTCTTTGATGTGAGGAGATCACTTCCACCAAAGGAATTCATCTAACTCCTCACTGTTGACACCTCGGGTGGCACGCAGAAGAAACCGCAAGCGCACGACTGTCAGTTGTAGCTTTTCACCTCAGAGTATTCTGGGGTATCGAATCCACGAGGAATGCGAAGTGATTTTGAGAAAATAGGGATAAGGATATCTAGGATAGATGAAGGGGAACAGGCACTATCTACTGGGGTAGATCCTAGTTCTATTAGACTTCTAGTGATTTAAGTTCACTACTAGTGTACTGTGGGCGTACTAGCCTTTACCACTGACTTAGGTTGAACGCTAGCACAACAAGCCCTACTATTAAACTAGACCAACTACGTGGTGGAATTCAAGGCGCACAGGGCTGTCACTACCTGCTTGCTACCACAGCTATCGGGGCCTAGCCGTATTCACTGGCAATATATAGCCTAAGTACCACACTTAATCTATACATTACTACTACTAGCTCTGTACTAGAACTAGAGCACTTGAACACTAATATCAAGCAATGAAACGAGTAACACCAGTACTGAAAATAAATACTTGAAGATAAAATAAATACTAAGTTACAAGTTGAAGCGCAGAGCAGAGAGAAGCAGAGGTCTCCGACACTTCGGAACTCCCAGACTTCTACTCTTCTCCTCTCCAGCTCCTCTTCTAGTGAGGCACTCACACTCTCTCTAATCTTTCTAGCAAAGCAAGTGTGCTAATCTACCAAATGGTGAAGACTGATGTGAGGCTCTCCGAATGAGAACTCTAGGGGCCTATTTATAGTGCTAGGAAGCTAGGGGGGTAGTTATAGAGTGAAGGGGAGGTCGGTTATGGTTTAGGGGTGGGGCTCGCCACTAAACCTGGCGCCCCGCCACCCCTCTGCCATCCATTGCAACCCCGCCATTCATCCAACGGTCTTCACTTGCTCCCCTAAGTCGGTTTGAGGGTCGGTTAGGGTTTTAGACAGGGATTTCCACGTGTCCAAAGCCCACTATCCAGGTGATACTCTTCTTAGCCCTTGGATCAAACCGTCTTAGTGTGCAATGGCCAGGATTTGAGCTTGAGGTGACTCCCCACGGATCAATGACGTGGCCTGGGCCACTTTGGGAAAGATGGACCTGGCAGCCGCCAGTAATAGGTGGCGGCCGCCACCCTACTCAGCCCCAATGGGCCAGAGTGGCTTGGCCTTGCTCCTGGTACACTTGTTTGGCCCAAATTCCATCATTTCCTCCTTAAAGATAGAAACTATGCACATGTGGAAATGGGTTAGTTATAAACCAATCTTCTACTTTTATGCTATTTTACCTTGGTTTTGGGTGAAATGTTGATAGTGAAATGATGCTTTAAGCACCATCAACAAGCTCCCCCACACTAACCTCTTGCTCGTCCCGAGCAAGCATGGACTTTAAAATTGCAACAATTTATTGAACTAAGCATTCACACAAGATGTTCAACTACCTATACTCATTTAGTAACCTTTCCAAGTGGCTAATAAATCATACCTATGGCGGTTGAAAGATAGAATAGCTTGCAAATAAGAGAAACACACTTTCCTCTTTTACATACCTTGGGGTTTCAGGATATTTCAAAATAAAATCATGGTTCACTGAATCTCTCTTTAAATCTCAAGGCACTCATGGTGTATATCCTTACTTTATGGCAAAAGAAATGCCAGAGTCTATCCTATGGTTTATGTGGAGTTTATAGGGGAAAAGAAAGAATGTAAGACACTTTCTATCTCTCTTTTATTGCTAAGTCAAGTTTAGGATCATGGGAGAGTATAGTCATGCAATAGCCAAGGTATAAGGTGGACTACTCAACTCCTTTATTCTTTTTGAATCTCTTCTCTTACCAAGGATCATGGCTATATGCATCTCTCTCTTTTTTTTTTACTTGGACACTTGTCCTTTTTAGAGCATTTGCTCCTTTTTTTTGAATACTTGGACACTTGTCATTTTTAGAGCATTTGCTCTCTTTTAGATACTATATAGCCATGTCCTTTGAAGGAATGAGAAATTTATTCAATTCTTTTAGAACAAAATTTTGGAGGAGAACTACATGAGTATACTCTCAGTGTGAGAGTTGTCTCAAAAAGGCATGGTTTGCCTTGGCTTTTAGAGCATGACTAAACTCTTCTACCTAGATCAACTATTCTTGACAAGGCTCAAAGATTGATTTAGAAGGCTTTATGGGTCGTTCTCCTATACTCTAATATTTTGGCTTTGGTAGGTGATATAAAGAAAGATCATGAACCATGGTAATTTTGGTTTTCAAAATAAAAAACTCCCAAGGTTGTAGCAGGGTACTAATGCAATTTCAATTACTACTTCTATATCTTATCAAGCAACAACCTAGGTTGATTTCCCTATCAAAATGAGTAGACTACTACACATGAATAAAAGGTAGAAAAACATGTCGTGTAAACACTCAATTCAAAAGAAATTGTTTCAGCATTTTTTTTTCTAGCTGCATTTTATTTCAAACTGAGACATCCAGTGATCCAAATGTACATAATTTCAAACACAGGTTTAGGGGTTCACCGGGGGTGTTTTGGTGCAGAGTGGCCTGGCGACCGCCAGTAATAGGTGGCGGCCGCCATGGGCTTTGGCCCAAACGACTTGCAAACAGCGTGGTAGCTACCTTGCTAAGAATAGGTTACTGCTTTGACATTTTAGCACGTTTTACAGTGGTGTTTAAAGAGGGGATTTCCCCCACACTAGAAGTTTTGGCACTTTTTTTTAAAATGAACAATCTTGATGAAGGGAAAAAAATAAGGGTGTCTTTTTTTATTCATTATAAGAATTTCCTAAACAAATATTCTAAATTGAAATTTAAACAAACTAAAATTTAAATGAAGCAAACTAAAAATTAAACTTAATCTAACTAAGAACCTAACTAGACACCCTAATCCTAATCTAATCTACTGAAGGAGTCTCGTAGAGATCCTCGAGGCCCGTTTCTTTGAAGAGACGCTTGATCTTCGAGTTGCAGCCCTTGCAGAGGATGGTGAACCGATCCTCCATATCCATCCGCCATAGGGCTATCTCTGCGACCTGATCTTCCAAGGCGCTCTTCTCCTTGCGCAGCTTCTTCACCCTCGGCGGCGAGTTTTTCGAGGGTTACCCCTACTCACCACCGCTGTGCTCCATCTCGCCGGGGACTCCTGCCGCTGATGGGTTGAGACGGCGGCGCACGGATGGCGCGGTGAGCGACCCATTGGAGTCATGAGTGCTCCTCGCCTCGCGCTCACGCAACACCTTCTCATAATGCCCATCGGGCATCCTGACACCATACACCTCCAGTTTAGCCCTCTTAGGATTGGGGCTGTAACTAAGGGTGCGGCTATCCGAGCCAAAGCTGACCTGGGATTTCACCCTTAATGGAGTGGGCGTCTCATCGCCCCTGGTCTTGACGGCCGGAGACTTCCTCGGGGTGATCTCCCCCATGGTCGGCCTAGTGGGCGTCCTCAACTTCTTCCCGGACGGTGTCACCGGAGGAGGACCAAGACGGAGAGGAGGCGAGGCCAGGGGGCGCTTCACCCCTGGTGGCCGCCCAGCAGGGGTGGCGCCCACCACCAGAGTGGTGGCTGGTGCCTTCCCCGCACCCTCCGGTGGTGTCCCCCGACATAGGTTTCGTCAGGCAGTACCATCGCTAAAGGAGGCACATCAAGCGCCTCCATGTCGTCGTCGGTTAATGACTGGATTATGGCTTTGGTGGAGGACGAGACGGATCCTTGAGGGTTGTAGGACACGGATTTCCATGGGGACGACATGGTTTTGGAGGAGGTTTGGCTAGACTTCATGGGTGGATGAAGGAAGAAGAAGGAGTTCTCCTTTTAAGAAGGGGGAAGAAGTGGAGGGATAGGCCTTAGATGAACTAACTCTCCCTCATCTTCTCCTTCTTTCACTCTCCCGAGCTCGGGATTGGTTGCCACAAGGAGGGGGGGGCCTCTAAACCGCCTCCTAGGGTGGCGGGCGCCAGGGTTTGGTGGCGGCCGCCAGTTGAGAGTGGCGGCCGCCACTCCTCCTTCGTCGGGCATCGAGCGGGAGAAGGTAAGCCTCCTAAAATTCAAAGTCCCAAGGTTGAAATGGCATGGTTGGGCTTAAAGAGGCCTTTCTCGGGGTTTTGGTTGGACTAGGTGCATGAAATGGACAAAGGATAAACTGGGTCCAACTATTAATTGTCATGGGCTTGAGCTACTTCAAAATCAATTATATCAATTTCGTTTAGCTCATTTTTATCAAAGTCATAGAACATTTTAATCTTTGTCCATTGACTTTGAAGATTTGCCGATCGTCACTTTCTAATGTGACGGCTCCATGGGACGAGGTTGCAACAACCTTGAAAGGTCCTTCTCATTTGCTTCAGAGTTTACCATGTCCGAAAAGTCGAACACGGGAGTTAAAGAGTAAAAACTTATCTCCTACTTCGAACTCTTTCTTTTTGATCCGTTTATCGTGCCATCTCTTAGTCCTCTATTTTGCGAACACAAGGTTGATATGTGCCCTTGTGGTTCCCTTCCTCAGTGATGAGTGATCGGTCAACGGGCAACATATCTTTTGGTTGTGTTGGTGTGCAGGTGCAGAGCTCGGAGACAGTGGTCGAAGGTGAGGTGAAGGTCAAGTAGAGACGTGTCGTGTCGATGGACCGGGAGCAGTGAAGGGCGGACGTGAGGCTTGGACTGATGGACCGGGAGACTTGAGGATCAGCTGTGGTAGCTGGCACGTGGCATCGGCAAGCAAGAGCACATGTGGATGTGCGGTGCATCGGCCGAGTCGGGAGGAAGGTGATGGCGTCATGACCTTGGCGAGAGGCCGAGAAGGAAGGCGAATGCACTGTGCCCGCGCGTGGAGGCTGGACATGCTCCGGCATCGGTGCTGGAACTCGGGGTGTGCGAACCACATCCCGTCTATGGCGCAGGTTCGGTAGTTGAGCCTCAAAAAGCTACCCTCGACGGTTTCTGAGTTTGGGCCTCAAAACTCGGGGTTGCGGGTTTATGAGTTTGGGCATCAAACTCGGCATGGACGGTTTCCAGGTTTGGGCCTCAAAACCTAGGCACGCGGGTTTCTGAGTTTGGGCCACAAAACTCAACCGGAGGACAGGTTTCCCAGTTTCGGCCTCAAAACCGGGGGAAGGCCCAGGTTTCCCGGTTTCGGCCTCAAAACCGGGGGGAGGTCCGCAAAAAGGATGGTCGAAGCGTGGCGGCATGGAGAGGTTGGCGCGGCGGCACAACTATCCACGAGGAAGGCGCAGCGGTTGACAGGGCGGCATGTGGCGGCATCCTGAGGCTTGCGTCGAGGCGAAGCTAAGGATGAGGAAGGCGCGTGGCCGTCGGATCGACAATCAGCAGAGTTGGACTGGGATACCCCTAGGGTTGGCCGCTTCGCTCTTGTATCTAGGGGTAGAAGGGGACTATTGTACTTAGCCTATAAATAAGAGAGGCGCCCTCCTCTCTCTCTATCCTGGCAGCCATTTGTTCCTGAGCTCTCTCTCTAGCCCTCGCTTAGGTTCTAATCATCATACCTCGCTGCTAGCGATCCACGAGAGACCCAATCATACCTCTATGCTTTGGGATTTTCAGGAAGCGAGACCGTAATCTCACGATTGTCTCGTGTGGTAGACACATGGTTGAAATCCCGAATCGATTCGCGTTTTGTTCTTGTGTTCTTCGCATTTTCGGTGTTGCCTTCCTAGAGTTTTGCTTGATTCTCCCTCTCCGAGGAACGGTTTTTGATTTCACTTGAACACACTTCTTCTACATCGTGAGGCGCATCTTTTCACCGAAGGAATTCATCTAATTCCTCACGAGCACATAGATCGGGCAGATTTCGTTTTTGGTTCCAAACTTTTCCCTTTTGCACGAGATCTGCAATTCATGAATTTCTACTTGGGTTCGAGCCATGATCTCTTAGTGATAGCTCACCAACATAGTTTGTGATCATCTGTGCAAAATTTGGTGAAGTTTGGAGTTGATTTGACTGAGTTTTGGGTCGATTTTGTGTTTGAACAGCGGTGTTTTTGGGCTGACCGGACGCTGCTACAGTACGACCGGACGCGACAGTAAACTGCTACAGTAACAACCGAACTCTCCGCTCTTACTGTTCATGCATTCGGTGCTACAGTAACAGTAACCGGACGCTAAAGTACTGCTACAACGTCCGGTGCTACAGTGTCCGGACACTACAGTCAATGACCGGACGCTACAGTGTTGCTACAGTACCAGCGTCCGGTCAGTGCAATTTTCGCACTGTTTCGTCCATAGTTTTTGCGTTCGAGCTCCGATTCAAGTTTCGTTTGTTGCGTTGGTTTTCTAACTTTGTGGGAAACATTCTAAAGTACTTTTGTCACCAGTTGACTCAAGTATTTTTGGTTGGGCATTTACTTCTTTTCCATAGGAGTGTAGTGCTTCTCGTTCGGAGCTCCAGTTTTTGGTGGTGTGCTTGGTTGATCTCGTGTGTGCTGTCCCGTTGTGTTCCTAGGGAACATCCACCCAATCTTTTGGGTCGTGGACATCACGGTTTGTGATCTTTGCTTTTGGGTTGACTTTCTGGGACAGAGGCCACCGATTTCTCGAGAAGAAATTTGAGGCTCCCATTCACCCCCCCTCTGGTCGCCAATTCGGTCCTTCAATTGGTATCGGAGCCGGTTTCGGATCCTAAGGGCGACATGGATTGAGGGAACGGCAAGGCTCCCTATTTTGATGGGACGAACTATCCCTATTAGAAGATTCGGATGCGTGCTTATCTCAACAGCATCGGATCTTCTACCTGGGAGATATGTGAGAATGCTGAGTACGTAGTCCTTGCGTCTTGTGTGGGTCAGATCCAGATTGACCAACACGAGGCCAACTCCAAGGCTCGTAATGCTCTTTTGGCCAGCATCTCCCTTCCTGAGTTCGAGCGTGTCTCTGAGCTTGAGACGGCACGAGAGATCTGGGTGAAGCTCCAGAGCTATCACGAGGGGACCGCTCAGGTCAAAACCAGACTCTTCGAGACCTACAAGCGAGAGTACGAGAACTTTGTTCAGTTGGAGGGAGAGACGATTGACGCCATGTTCGCTCGTTTCCAAAGGATTGTGAACAAGATGCGTACCAATCGGGCTAACCTACCCTATGACGATCATGAGAGGGCTCTCAAGTTGCTATACGCCCTGGATCGGAGGGTGTGGGAGGTGAAGGTGTCGACCATCATAGAGTCTCCATCCTATGCCACCCTCACCATGGATGAGCTGTTCAGCAAGCTCAAGTCCACCGAGATCGATCACTTGACTCAGGCCAAGCTAAAGAACCAATCTTCACATTCCATGGCTTTGGTCTCAAGCAAGGGTGGATCGATCCTCTCTGCTGACGCTTCACCACCTCTCTTTGCTTTGTCTTCTTTGCTTTCAGTGACTGAGGAGCAGGTGGAGGCATTGGACGATGACGAGCTCGCCCTCATCATCACCCGGTTCTCGCGGTTTCACAACAACCGCCTGAATCGCCGGCGTGGTGGCGAACATGAGGGCTGCTACGGATGTGGAGATCCGGATCACTTCGTCGCGAGCTGTCCCAAGCGTGACAAGAGCTTCCCCGGCAAGAACCGCAACTCCAGGCGCAAGGGCAAGCTGGAGAACAAGGCCGGGAAGAAGAAGATGGGCAGCTACCGCTGAGAGGACGTGGAGAAGGCTTTCGACGCCGCGTCGACGTGCCTTCCTCGCCACCATCAGCGACGGCGAGAGGACCTCTGACGGCGACTCCAGTGACGACGGGTCCGAGCACAATACTGAAGAACGCTTCAATGGACTCTGCTTCTTCGGCCACTCCTCCAAGGGCTTCTGCACCATGGCCTTGGACGAAGAGGTCCACAAGTGCCAGACAATGGACGCCGACGCCGCTGACGACGACGACGACGATGACAACGACGATGACGACGCTTCCGAGGTATCTACCTCTTCCCTTGTCAATCATCTTATCAGTGAGCGTGATTCTCTTGTCGACATAGTTCTTGATCAGAACAAGCAATTCAAGCGAGCTATCCGAGAGCGCAACGAGTTTAAGGCTAAGATGAATGAGGCGCTTAAGGAGCTTGAGTTTGCTAAGTCCGAGGTGAAGTTGACCGATGAGGAGGAGTGTGAGGAGTGCACGATGCATATGACAAACTTTGCCACCCTGCAAACCAAGTATGCCTCTTTGATTGAGGTGTATGATGAGTTGAAGAGTAGGCTAGACTTGGTGGGTGATTGCAAAGAGTGTCCCTCCCTGAAGAAGGAGCTGGAGGAAGTGAAGGCGAGGCCTTCTTTGCTGGGTGCGTGCAAGCTTTGTCCTAGCTTGCGAACTGAGTTGGCAGGAGTTAATGCCAAGCTTGCTGAAGCCTTGAAGGCTAGCGATGCGAGGGGATGGAGCTTGATATTGCTAATTGTCGGCATGACAGGATGCAGGCCGAGGAGGAAAACACATACCTTCGGTCCATTCTGAGTTGGGTGTCATGCAGGGAGCCGCAGTTGGGCATGATGATCAGTCTATTCAAGAGGGGAACTGATTGTTCGGGAGTAGGCTTTGCTTCAGGTGGGAAGGTCACTAGTATCTTTGGCAAGATCGGTGAGTTTAGCGGAGTGAACCCAAGTGAGAAGCCATCCGTTGTCCCTAAGCTCACCAAGATCACTCCACCTGAGCCTCCCAAGCCTATCACCAAGGATGGAATCCTTGATGACCTCCCAAGGCTCCACCTCGCAAGCAAGTGTGGGTTCCCAAACCTAACCATCTTAGGAACACACTTGACACCCTTCCTGACGTCTCTAGTGATCCCCTTCTGAGAGGCAAGCAGCCGGCTAGAGTGCACAACCTTCACAACCATAGGAACCAACAACCCAAGAGAGTGGTGAGGTTCGAGTGCGAGTACTGTCACCGTGAGGGTCACCTAGCTGAGTTTTGCTTTCGGAGGAAGAGAGACGCTAGGAAGGAGTTGGAGCGGAACAACCAGGCCAGGCACTACCCTCTCCATGGTGTGCAAGGTTGGGGAGTTCAGAAGCAGGGCGCTAGACCTGGAGGTGCACCCCCTCAGGTGGCTAGGCCCCAGGCAGCTAGACCATGGGGTGGTGGTCATGCTCATCGCGGTTCCGGTCGTCCTCAATACGATCGTGAGCCGGGTGTAAGAGGTTTTGCTGCTCAGTCCCATAGCGGACCACCTTTTCAGTATGGTGGTGATCGCTTTGCTCAAATTGGACAAGTAGGTCAATTTGGAGGTTTTCCGTTCCATAGCGGACCACCCTTTCAGGTTGGTGGTGATCGCTTTCCACCCATGGGACGAGGACAGTTTGGTGTTGCTTCTAACACTTTTTCTGGGCCTATGACACAACACTGGTATCCTTCTCAGTATACTAACCCCAGTGTTGTGCCATATGCTCACTTCCTTCCTTTCTATTGATGCAGGAACTTTGGTTGGAGAACATGTGGCTTATGGATTCCAGGTGTTCGCGCCACATGACCGAAAAGAAAGAATGGTTCTCCAGCCTAGCCCCGTGGTGCACAAGGAGTACATCACTTTCGGGGATAACAGTAGAGGTAAGGTTGTTTCTCATGGAGCTATTCGGCTCAATGAGAACTTCGTTCTTAAGGATGTTGCTTTGGTTTCTAACTTGCATTTTAATTTGCTTTCTGTTTCACAACTCCTTGAGGATGATTTTGAAGTGCGTTTTAAGAAGGGGTTTGAGTCGTGTTTTAGACCCTCGGGGAGATCTTGTTTGTTGGATCGTTCCTTTTGGTCGTGTTTTCAGAGCCGATTTTTCTCGCTCTTTCGGCTCTACTAGATGTTTGATGGCTGGTCCTTCTTCTGATTTGTGGAAGTGGCATAGGAGACTTGGTCATTTGAGCTTTGACTTGCTTGCAAGACTAAGCTCACTGGCCTAATCCAAGGATTGCCAAAGCTTAAGTTTCACAAGGACCTTGTTTGCCATCCTTGTCGTCACGGGAAGATGGTTGCTGCTTCTCACCCACCTGTTAATCAGGTGATGACAAAGCGACCCGGCAAGATTTTACACATGGACATTGTTAGTCCAGCTCGGGTTTGCTCAGCGGGTGGGAAGTGGTACTTTCTAGTGATCGTGGACGATTTTTTGAGGTACTCTTGGGTGTTCTTCATGGAGACTAAGGATGAAGCTTTTTCTTTTGCTCAAGATTTGATTTTGAGGTTGAAAACTGAGTTTCCCCCTGATACCATTAGAGCTATTCGTCGCAACAATGGTACTGAGTTTGTTAACTCCCAGTTTACCTCTTTCTGTTCTTCTCATGGAATCGAGCATCAGTTGTCTTCTCCTTATGTTCCCCAGCAGAACGGTGTTGTTCAGCGCAAGAACCGGACCCTTGTTGAGATGGCCAGGACGATCCTTGATGAGCATAGGACTCCTAGGCGGTTTTGGGCAGAAGCAATCAACACCGCTTGCCATGTTTCAAATCGCATCTTTCTTCGAGCTTTCATGAAGAAGACTTCTTATGAGTTGCGTTTTGGACGGGTACCCAAGGTGTGTGTTTGGGTGCAAGTGCTTTATCCTGAAGTAAGGCAATTTGGACAAATTTGAATCTCGCTCTGCTGATGGTGTGTTTCTCGGTTATGCTTCACATTCGCGTGCTTATCGAGTTCTTACCTTTGAGACTAACCGGATAGTGGAGACCTGCGAGGTCACATTCGACGAGACTATGCCTTGTGTTTCTTCTGCTTTTGATGTTGCAGCAGAGAACAGGAGCTGGGAGAGACCATCTTTGTGGAGGAGCAGGAAGATGCCGATTGGGGTGATCCTGAGCCAACTCCACTGGCTGCCCCTGTCGACCCTGCGACGACTACTTCAGCTCGAGGACCCGATCCCACACGACATCCTCTTCCTGGGGTCCTCTAGAGCCACCTCTCCAGCGAGCACCCGCTGCACCTGAGGGAGCGACAGCATCTGGCGAGGGGGAGGCTACTTCGGCGAGGCAAGCGCCCCAAAGCGTTCAGCAAGCACACCCCCCGCTGCAGATGATCGGTGGCATCGACCAGCGAGTCACGCGGTCGCGAGCGTATGAAGTCTCACACTTTGCTCATTCTGCATTTTTTGCTTCTTTTGAGCCCAAAGATGTTGGACACGCTCTTTTTGATCCTAAATGGGTTAATGTCATGCATGAGGAGTTAGAGAACTTTGAGCGAAACCAAGTTTGGACCCTAGTTCCACCTCCACCAGAATGCCACCCTATAGGTACCAAATGGATTTTCAAAAACAAATAGGGTGAGGATGGGATGGTAGTGAGGAACAAGGCTAGGCTAGTGGCCCAGGGTTTTTGCCAGAAAGAGGGGATAGATTATGAGGAAACCTTTGCCCCTGTAGCCCATTTAGAAGTCATTAGGATCCTTCTAGCCTTTGCTGCTTCGAAGGGTTTTAAGCTTTACCAGATGGATTTCAAGAGTGCTTTCTTGAACGGATATATAGAGGAAGAGGTTTATGTTAGGCAACCCCCGGTTTCGAGGATCCCAAGTTTCCAAACCATGTCTTTAAACTGTCAAAAGCTTTGTATGGTTTGAAACAAGCCCCGAGAGCGTGGTATGAGTGTTTGAAAACCTTTTTGCTCTCCAAGGGTTTTAAAATGGGAGGGTAGATAAAACTTTGTTTCTCCTCAAGCAAGGCAATGACACCCTGTTAGTTCAGATTTACGTGGATGATATCATCTTTGGGGCTCCTCTCATGCACTTGTTGCCAAGTTTGCAGATACTATGAGCAGGGAGTTTGAGATGAGTATGACGGGTGAGTTGACCTTCTTCCTCGGGTTGCAAATCAAGCAAACCCGAGATGGGAAGTTCGTGCATCAAGGCAAGTACACGAAGGACATCCTGAAGAAGTTCGACATGGGCGAGGCCAAGCCTCTTATGACGCCGATGGCGATGACTGCTGCGATGGACGCGGACCAGGACGGAGAGGCAGTTGACCAGAAGGAGTACAGGAGCATGATCGGCTCGCTCCTGTACCTGACGGCAACGAGGCCGGACATACAACTTTTTGTGTGTCTTTGCGCTCGCTTTCAGGCATCACCTCAGACTTCCCACAAGCAAGCGGTCAAGCGCATCATGAGGTACCTCCGATACACTCCTGAGTTCGGACTTTGGTACTCTTCTTCTTTGACTCTTTTGCTTTGTGGTTACTCCGATGCGGATTTTGCCGGCAGTCGGCTTGAGCGCAAGTCTACTTCTGGGATTTGACAGTTTTCTAGGCTCTTCACTAGTTTCGTGGTCTTCTCGCAAACAGTCGAACGTAGCCCAGTCTACTACGGAAGCCGAGTATGTTGCCACTGCTTCTTGTGCATCGCAGCTTTTATGGATGGTTGCTACATTGCGTGATTATGGTCTAGATTTCAGTCGGGTCAATTTGCTTTGCGACAGCACTTCTGCCATTAGTGTAGCAAAGAACCCTGTTCTTCACTCCAAGACCAAACACATCGATGTTCGCTTTTCTTTCTTCGTGATCACTACGAGAAAGGCGACATTGACCTTAGGCATGTAGACACCCATAACCAGGTTGCGGATATCTTCACCAAGCCTTTGGATCTCTCAACTTTTGCTAGGTTGAGAGGTGAGCTTGGTGTGTGCTTCCCCTTTTAGATGGGGGAAGCATTTTGTTAATGTATCATAGACTGACCTTTTTGTTTTGGGTCTTGAGTCTGTTTAGTTTTGTTTCACTCCGATTCTATTTTCTGCATGCACTTCATCATGTATACATCTTGCATTTTTGAGCTTCATGTCTATATTCCTTAGAATGAATTTATGCTTTATTCAGTGTATGCTTCGATGATATATGATGATGCTTATAGCTTAGGCTCTCTTTGATCACTGATACATATTATGAGCTAAGCTATTTTTTTCAGAATGATGAACATGCTTAATGAACTTAAAATTTGATACATGTTCACCATTGAGATTAGCAACTAGCATGTGTAGAATGTGTTGAGGTTACTTGTGCTATTTCATATATGCTAGGTTGCTATGTCTCTAGTTCTGAGTCTTTCACTTGCTTGGATTGTTCATATTCTGCTTAAAATGAACCAAGTTTTAGTGAATTGAAAAGATCGAGATGGGTTTGCTTTGTCAGCACATCACGGTATCGAGACTGTTTCTCATTGCACATTGAGTTAAACTTGAGCCGTGTAGTGTAAGACCGAACCGATGCTTTAAGCTTCTGATTGCATATGCATAGGCTTAGCACGGTTGAAAAGTTAGGCAATGACAAGCTTTCAACCTGTCGCAATCACATGCTGAATTTGAACTTGTGTAAAAACCGCTGCAAATATCTCCGATAAAATCTGAAAACACAAGTCTATGCTTCACTCTATAGCATGATGATTGAACTTTGCTAGGGGTAGTTCACCTTGATACATGTTTAGCACTTGTTCGACTTCCTGTCTATACATGTTCAGCGCTATTTTGATGGTGAAAACCTTTTCTGAATAGCTTAAAACTGCTCACTTGGCTTGTGCATTCACATTTCGTATTCTGTGATCACTTTGAGCCTTTGCTAGCACTTTTGCTTGCTGCTTTGTAGTCGGATCAGCACTCTTTAGACCATTCTTTCACTCTGTCGAGTATATACCTGAAGCTGCTGACATGCATTTTTGACTCATGTGCATTTGCTTGACTCCGATAGGCACGACCTAGCTTCGTTTCGCTTAATTGAGCTCTTTTCCATTCTCTTTTGATTGCAAATTGCCCCCAAGGGGAGAATTTTTCCAAGGGGAGAGTGTCTTGATATGGTGACAATTTGAAATTTATGCTTCACTTGCTGAGGGGGGAGTTCTTTTGAGTGAGGGGGAGCTTTTCTGCTTTGCTCAGAGTCAGTTTTTTATTTGGTATTGATCGTTTCAGCTAGTTGTGTCGAGCCTCTGTGCCTCTGTCTTGAGGGACTAGCTGTTTTCACCATGATTTGGTGCTTCTTGTTTGGTATCAAGCTTACTGCTAGTTGTGTTGAGCCTCTGTGCCTCTATCTTGAGGGACTAGCAGCAGTTGTCTTATGCAGTCTTCATTTGGTATCGAGCTTTCAGCTAGTGGTGTTGAGCCCTTCTGCCTCTTCTTGAGGACTAGCTTGATTCTTGACCTGGTTGGGTCGAGCCATTGCCCATGTCTTTGGGAACCAAGTATTATGCTCCGATTTTGATCGAGTTTTGCTCTTGGATGAGTTGTTGCTCCAATCTTTTGCTTGGTTGTGTCGAACCTTTGCCCATGTCTTTGGGGACCAAGCTCTGCTTATCTCATTTTGTTCTTCTTCGGCCTTTCCTTCGGCTTTTGGACATTTCGAGTAAGTTTTCTCCTTCTATCTACTTCTACTTTCCTTTTATTTTTGATTACGGTTACTATGAGTTGACGATGCACTCATCAAGGAGGAGATTGCGAACACAAGGTTGATATGTGCCCTTGTGGTTCCCATCCTGAGTGATGAGTGATCGGTCAACAGGCAACATGTCTCTTGGTTGTGTTGGTGTGCAGGTGCAGAGCTCGGAGACAGTGGTCGAAGGTGAGGTGAAGGTCAAGTAGAGACATGCCGTGCCGACGGACCGGGAGCGGTGAAGGGCGGACGTGAGGCTTGGACTGACGGATCGGGAGACTTGAGGACCAGCTGTGGTGGCTGGCACGTGGCATCGGCAAGCAAGAGCACATGGGGATGTGCGGTGCATCGGCCGAGTCAGGAGGAAGGTGATGGCGTCGTGACACTTGGCGAGAGGCCGAGAAGGAAGGCAAATGCACTGTGCCCGGTGTGGAGGCTGGACATGCTCTGGCATCCGTGCTGGAACTCGGGGTGTGCGAACCACATCCCGTTTACGGTGCGGGTTCGGTAGTTGAGCCTCAAAAAGCTACCCTCGACGGTTTCCGAGTTTGGGCCTCAAAACTCAGGGTGGCGGGTTTCCGAGTTTGGGCCTCAAAACTCGGCATGGACGGTTTCCTGGTTTGGGCCTCAAAACCTGGGCCGCGGGTTTCTGAGTTTGGGCCACAACTCAGCCGGAGGACAGGTTTCCCGGTTTCGGCCTCAAAACCGGGGGTGCGGATACATGGGTGTATGCCGAGTCTCTGAGTGATGAGTGATTGTCAATGGGTTTGATCGCATGTTCTTTGGCTTGTGTTGTGCAGGTGTCGAGCACGGAGACAGTGATCAAGGGCAAGGTGAAGGTCAAGTTGAGACGTGCCGTGCCGACGGACTGGGTGCGATGAAGGATGGGCGTGCCGTGCGGCGGACGTGCCATGCCGATGTATCGAGCAGTGAAGGGCGGACGTGAGGCTTGGACTGAGGGACCGGAGTGCCTGAGGATCAGCTGTGGTGGCTGGCAGCCTGGGACAGCGACGAGCGGAGACTTGCGGGGCACGGTGTTGCTCGGGTCGAGGACCTGGGGACACGTGTCGGTGGACGGGGTGCACGGGCGGTGCATCCCCTCTACAGCTCCGGTTTGGTGGTTGAGCCAGGGAAAAACCACCGGGTGGACGGTTTCCGAGTTTGGGCCTCAAAACTCGGGTGCTCGGTTTCCAGGTTGAGCCACAAAACCTGGGCGCGGACGGTTTCCGAGTTTGGCCACAAAACTCGGGTGATGGGCCGGTTTCCAAGTTTGGGCCTCAAAACTCGGGCGCTGCGGGTTTCTGAGTTTGGGCCACAAAACTCAGGCTGGTGGCTGGTTTCTTGGTTTGGCCTCAAAACCGGGGGTTGCTGGAAAAGGCTGGTTTCCCGGTTTGGGCCACAAAACCGGGGGTGCAGAGCGAGGGCGGCACGTGGCGGCGATCCAGAGGTTGCGTCGAGGCAACGCTTCGGTTCGAGCGGGCGTGGCCGTCGGATCTACCTACCACCGCGGGTTGGACCAGAATAGCCTTAGGGTTTAGCTGGTTCGCTCTGTAATTAGTTTAGAGAGGGGTAGAGTAGGAAATAGGCTTAGTCTAGGTTAGTATAAGTAGTCCAGGGGAGACACCCTCCTCCTAATCTCAGTTAGTATTTCATTTGCTAGGGTTTTCCTGCTCTCCCTCCCTGCTTTAGCTAGTTGAGATCCGCAGAGAGACTCCACTCTGTGTTCTGTTGAGTTTGAGGAAGTGAGGCCGTATCTCACCTTGGAGCACAGATCGTGGCTTGATTTGCGTCTTGATTCGAACTCGTGGCTGTGATTCCGTTGTGTTCGTGTTTTTCGCGGAATCCTTTTCTCCACGATTTTCCCGTCGCTTGATCTTTTTGCTCGGTTCATCTTTTGCAAATCCGTTTGAACCAAGTTGTTCTAGATCGTGAGGCACTTCTTTCCACCGAAGGAATCATCATCTCTAACCTCACGGTCTAGGAGATCATCGATTTTTCGTTTCGGGTCAAGTTTTCTCTCTTCCCCCGAAACTCTTCGATTCATCGATTTGCAGATAGGTTCGAGCCATGATCTCTTAGAGATAGCTCACTATACTCCTTGTGACTCATCTCACCAAGGTTGATCCCTAGAGGAATTGTTTTGGGTGAGATAGAGGCAAATCGGTGGACGAACAGGGCTGCTGCGAGTCGACCGGACGCTCAGTCGGGGTGACCGGACGCTCGTCCGTGAGTTCGGTCGATGAACAGCACGTTGTCATGTTCTTCACTTTGACCGGACGCTCAGTTCACGTTTTGACCGACCGCATCGCTTCCACTGTTCATCGTGTTTGTCGCTTCTGACCGGACGCACTGCTCTCGACCGGACGCTCCGTACCCGTGAGTCCGGTCGCGAACAGTAAGGTTCCAGAGCCGATTTTTGTTGACCGGACGCGTCCGGTCCCTGCTGACCGGACGCTGGCCAGAGTCCGGTCGATCCAGTTTCGCGCGTTTTCGTTCGCGGTTCGTTCGTTCTTGATCGGATTCGAGTTCCGTCTTTTGCGTTGGCTTTCTAGGGTTGTCTAGTGTCCCGCTGTGCTTCTAGGAAGCATCCACCCTATATCTAGGGTCGTGGACATTAGCAAGCTCTAGGGTTCGCTCTTGGGGTTGATTTTGGGACAGTGGCATCTAGTTTCCGAAAGGAAATTTTGAAGCTCCCATTCACCCCCCCTCTGGTCGCTTTCGGCTAGCTTCTCGGTCCTTCAATTGGTATCGGAGCAGGTTAAGGATCTTCCACCTTAGCCGGTTCCAGATCCACCGAAGGCGACATGGATCGCGGCGTGGGCAAACCGCCGTTTTTCGATGGAACGAACTATGCGTATTGGAAGATACGCATGTCGGCCTATCTGCAGAGTTTGGGTGCTTTTATTTGGGATATTTGCAACTCTGCTGATTACGTGGTCTTGGCTGCTCGTGTTTCTCAGCAACAGATCGATGAGCACGATGCCAATAGCCGAGCCCGTAATGCTCTCTTTTCTTGTTTGAGCATGGGTGAGTTTGATCGTGTTTCTCACCTCGCTACGGCTCGGGAGATCTGGGACACCCTCATGCGTTTCCATGAGGGCACCTCTCAAGTCAAAACCCGACTCTACGAGTCGTTCAAGCGTGAGTATGAGAACTTTCGACATCAGCCTGGCGAGAGCATAGAAAGTTTATTCGCTCGCTTTCAGGTGATTGTCAACAGGATGAGGGCTAACAAGGAGCAGTTGCCTTTTGACGATCATGAGCGTGCTTTGAAGCTCTTGCACTCTTGATCGGTCGGTGTGGGACTCTAAGGTTCAGGCGATCATCGAATCCCCGAACTATGAGACCCTCACTTGCGACGAGCTCTTCAGTAAGCTCAAGTCCAGTGAGATTGATGCTATGGCGAGGGCTTCTTTTGAAAATCCTTCTCGCCCGTCCATGGCTTTGGTTTCCGGCTCTTCCTCTAACCCTTCAGCTGGCTTTGCACTTTCCTGTCTCTTTTCTGTTACAGAGGACCAGCTGGAGAAGTTGGGAGACGACGAGTTGGCTTTGCTTGCCAACCGGTTCTCGCGGTTCCACAACAACCGCATGAACCGCCGTCGTGGAGGAGGACGCACGGGATGCTACGAGTGCGGAGACCCCGACCACTTCATCGCAAACTGCCCCAAGAAAGAACAAGCATTCGGGGAAGGGCGATCAAGGGCGCAAGCGCGACTCCAAGTACAAGGAGAAGCACGTTCCCCAAGACACAAGAGCGGGGCGGCTTCGACAAGGAGTACATCAAGAAGAAGTACTTGGAGAAGCAGCAAGCTGAGCAGCGTGCCTTCTTCGCCACGCTCAGCGACGTCGACGGCTCGGATGACGACTCCGCTGGCTCCAGCGATGACGAGTCCGTGAAGAAGAAGTTAGAGGACAAGTTCAACGGCTTGTGCTTCTTCGCCGGCGACGGAGGCTTGTGTACCATGGCGCTTGGAGATGAGGTCGGAGGCGAGCTGGAACATACGCCTCGGAACGACGACGACGACGACACCTCCCAGGTATCTCTCACCTACGACGAGCTTTCCTCCGAGGCAGAGAAGTTGACCGCTGCTCTCCTTAGCCAAGATAAACTGCTTAGGCGTGCCGCTAGAGAGCGCAAGGAGTTCAGGCAGAAGTGGGAGGACACGGTGAAGGAGCTTGAGTTCGCTCGGTCCACCGTGGTTGTGTCGGAGGAGATGGAGTGTGAGTCGTGCACCGCGCACATGACTGACCTTCTCACTTTGAGAGGTAAGTATGTTGCGTTGGTAGGAGAGCTAGATGAGCTGAAGGCTAGACCTTCTCTGTTGGGTGCATGCAAGACCTGTCCCGTCTTGCAATCTGAGTTGGCAGAGAAGAATGCCAAGATTGTGTCTCTTGAGGAGGCCAGCTCAGGTAGCACTGGAGTGGCGAGGTGCGTTTTGTGCGAGGGCTTGGAGCTGGAGATTGCCAATGTGAAGCATGGCAAGATGCAAACCGAGGAAGAAAACACATACCTTCGGACCATCTTGTCATGGGTCTCCTGTAGTGAGCCGCAGCTCAGGATGATGATCTCCCAATTCAAGCGAGCTGCTGGGGCTCCTGGTGTAGGTTTTGCTCAGGTGTTGATCTTTCTGCTTTTGGGAAGATTGGAGAGTCGAGTGGTTTGAATCCATGTGAGAAGCCTAACTCCACCACTACTCCCAAGCTTGCCAAACTTCCACCCAAAGAGCCTGCCAAGCCTACCACCAAAGATGGTGTGGTTGAGGAACCCCCGAGAGCTCCTCCCAAGAACCAAATTTGGGCACCCAAGCCAAACCACCTCAAGAACAAGCTTGATGCTATGCCACCCATTAGAGAGGAGTGTTTGCCTCAGAAGGGCAAAGTGAACCACACCCACAGCCCTGGTCACCAACAACCCCCTTTGCGTGCGGTGAGGTACCAGTGTGATTTCTGTGGGAAGGATGGTCACTTGATCGAGTTCTGTTTCCGGCGCAAGCGAGAGGCGCGCCGTACTCGGGAGATGGAGAACCCGGACATGTACCATCCAGCTCATGGTGGACATGGCCGAAGGCTCAGGGGAGAGCTGCTAGGTCCGGACGTCAAGGTCCCCGGCCTAGGCAGGAGATGAGAGCCCCTAGGAGGGAGACTAGGCCTAGAGGTCCAGCACCTCAGTTTGTTAGGCCTAGGCAGGAGAGAGCTCCGAGGAGAGACGCTAGAGCAGTTGAGCCCCAGGCTCCTAGGCGTAGACCTCGTAGAGAGCGTGCCCGACGGGGTCCTGCTTTTGCAGGTAACGGACCCCGTGGCGGAGGCTTAGTTGAGCGCTTTTCCCCACCGCAGTTTGAGTACCGCGGTGAGCGCTTCTTCCCCAGCGGACCACGTTTTCTCGTACGTGGTGATCGCTACCCCCGTAGACAGGCTAGGAATAGTTTTTACACTGACCGTTCTTTTGAGCAGCCGGCCCAACACTGGTATTCTCCTTACTTCACTAACCCCAGTGTTGGACGTATGCTCACCCTATGTCTTTTTATTGATGTAGGTGAGACGGTTGGAGGACATTTGGTTGGTGGATTCTGGTTGCTCGAGGCACATGACCGGAAACGCCAAGTGGTTCTCCAGCCTTAGCCCGGTCGCCGGAAAGGAGTACATAACCTTCGGCGACAATAGTAAAGGTAAGGTATTGTCTCGTGGGACGGTGCGGGTTTATGAGCACTTTGTGTTGCGCGATGTTGCTTGCTTGAATTGCCTTCATTTTAACCTTCTTTCTTTTCGCAACTTTTTGATGATGACTATGAGATTCGTTTTAAACCGAACCTTAGTCGCATCTTAGATCCTCAGGGCGATCTTGTATGTCTGATTTCGCCCTTTGGGAAAGTCTTTCGCGCGAATTTCTCGGAGTCGTTTGGTTCTTCTCGCTGTCTTTTGGCTAGTCCTTCTTCCTTCCGATCTTTGGAAGTGGCATAGGAGGCTCGGTCATTTAAGCTTCGACTTGCTTGCAAGACTTAGCTCACTTGGCCTAATCCGAGGATTGCCCAAGCTTTCGATGGAGAAGGATCTAGTTTGCCATTCTTGCAGACATGCAGACATGGAAGATGGTGCCGCTCCCCACCATCCAGTGACTAAGGTCATGACCTCGCACCCCGAGAGCTTTTACACATGGACCTTGTTGGTCCGGCTCGGGTGAGCTCGGTTGGTGGCAAGTGGTATGTTTTGGTTGTTGTTGATGACTTTTCGAGATATTCGTGGGTCTTCTTTTTGACTGAGAAAACTGAGACTTTCTCCATCGCTCGCAATCTGATTTTGCGTCTTCAGAACGAGTTCCCTTTGAACTCGATGCGAGCTATTAGAAGTGATAATGGTTCCGAATTCAAAAATTCAGATTTTGAGAAGTTTTGTAACCACCTTGGTTTGGAGCATCAGTTTTCTTTCCCCTACACACCGCCCCAAAATGGTGTTGTAGAGAGGAAGAATCGGACCCTTGTTGAGATGGCCAGGACGATGCTCGATGAGCATAGGACTCCTAGGCGCTATTGGGCCGAAGCTATGAACACTGCATGCTACATTTCAAATCGCATTTTTCTGAGAGCTTTCTTGAAAAAGACTTCTTATGAGTTGCGTTTTGGCAAACTGCCCAAGGTGAGTTATTTTAGAGTCTTCGGTTGCCACTGTTTTATATTGAAAAGGGCAACTGGACAAGTTTGAGTCTCGTTCTTCTGACGGGTATTTTTGGGTTATGGCACTCACACTAGAGCATATCGTGTACTTAACCTTGATACTAACCGAGTCATGGAGACATCAGATGTCACCTTCGACGAGACTCTTGTTTGTCTCTTTCTTCTCGTTTTGAGCGTGCAGGTGATCATGAGGTTGGTGAGCCTCTTTTTGATGACGAGGACGAGGGTGCTGA
Organism: Coix lacryma-jobi var. lacryma-jobi; assembly: GCA_009763385.1. NCBI lineage: Eukaryota > Viridiplantae > Streptophyta > Magnoliopsida > Poales > Poaceae > Coix > Coix lacryma-jobi. Next base: position 338,960 of record VDCT01000421.1, on the reverse strand, counting down.
AGGTATGGATGATCCAGCACCCCCTCCACCTGCCGTGCCGCAAAGAGCGGCCTCGACGACGACTCACGGCCCCGACACCTCTTCTTCCTGGGGGCCGTGGGATCCGCCACCCCGAGCGGTACCATTTGTACCCGGGGAGGCACCAGCTGCTGTTGAGGGGGAGGCTACTTCTTCAGCTCGGGAGGCGCCACGACATATCCAGCGCCAGCACCCCCCTCAGCAGATGATCGGCAACATCGACGAACGAGTCACTCGGTCCAGGTCACAGCAAATCTCGCACTTCGCTCATTCTGCTTTTGTTGCTAATTTTGAGCCCCGAGATGTTGGACACGCTTTGACGGATCCGGATTGGGTTAATGCCATGCATGAGGAGTTAGAAATTTTGAGCGAAATCGGGTTTGGGTTCTAGTTCCACCTCCACCTGACTGTAAGCCTATTGGGACAAAATGGGTTTTCAAAAACAAGCAAGGAGAGGATGGCCACGTTGTTAGAAACAAGGCCCGGCTTGTAGCGAAAGGCTATAGTCAGAAGGAAGGATAGATTATGAGGAGACCTTCGCTCCTGTAGCACGTTTGGAGGCTATTAGGATACTCTTGGCTTATGCTGCATCCAGGGTTCAAACTTTTTCAAATGGATGTCAAGAGTGCCTTCTTAAACGGCTACATAGAGGAGGAGGTTTATGTTGAGCAACCCCCCGGTTTTGAAAATCCCAAGTTTCCAAACCATGTCTTTAAACTTCATAAAGCTTTATATGGTTTGAAACAAGCCCCTAGAGCCTGGTATGATAGGTTGAAAACCTTTTTGCTTGCTAAGGGTTTTAAAATGGATGTGTAGATAAAACGCTCTTTCTCCTCCGGCAAGCAAAGACACGCTCTTGGTCCAGATTTACGTGGATGATATCATTTTCGGTGGTTCTTCTCATGCTCTGGTTGCCAAGTTTGCAGATACTATGAGCAGGGAGTTCGAGATGAGCATGATGGGCGAGCTGACATTCTTTCTCGGGTTGCAAATCAAGCAATCCCGAGAGGGGACATTTGTGCACCAGGGCAAGTACACCAAGGACTTGCTGAAGCGGTTCGATATGGGTGAGGCCAAGCCTCTTCCAACACCCATGTCGACGACGACTGCCCTGGATGCAGATGTGGATGGAGAAGCAGTGGACCAGAAGGAGTACCGCAGCATGATCGGGTCGCTCCTCTACCTGACGGCGACACGCCCGGACATCCAGTTCGCGGTGTGTCTATGTGCGCGCTTTCAGGCGTCGCCGCGCACCTCTCACCGTCAGGCGGTGAAGCGGATTTTCAGGTACCTTCGTTTCACACGCCTGAGTTCGGGATTTGGTATTCTGCTTCCTCCACCCTCTCCCTTTGCGGTTATTCGGATGCTGATTTTGCTGGTTGTCGTATTGAGCGCAAGTCCACTTCTGGGACTTGCCAGTTTATTGGTTCTTCTCTTGTTTCGTGGTCTTCTCGCAAGCAGTCTAGTAGCGTCGCTCAGTCCACTACGGAGGCTGAATATGTTGCTGCGGCTAGCTGCTGTTCCCAGTTGCTTTGGATGATGGCCACTTTGCGTGATTTTGGTTTGAGCTTTTCTCGCGTGCCTTTGCTTTGTGACAGCACGAGTGCTATTAGCGTTGCTAAGAACCCCGTGCTTCACTCGAAAACCAAAACATTGATGTGCGCTTTCATTTCTTGCGAGACCACCAGGAGAAGGGTGATATCGACCTTCGCCATGTCGATACTCATCACCAACTGGCTGATATTTTCACCAAGCCTTTAGACGAATCAACCTTTAATCGGTTGAGGGGTGAGCTTGGTGTGTGTTTTCCCCTTTTAGATGGGGGAAACCTTTTGGATCTTGTATAGACTGACTCTTTTATTTTTTTTTCTTTCTTTGCATTTTAGCATACGCATTTACATTCTGAGCTTCATGTTTATAATCACTAGAATGTAACTATGCTCTATTTAGTATGCTCCGATGCTTATATGGATGCTTGTAGCTTATGCTCTTCCTGATCACTAGTACATGTTATGAGCTGAGCTATTTTGGAATGGTGAATTTACTTAATAACTTACAATCTGAAAATGTTCACCATTGAGATATGCAACTAGCATGTGTAGGATATGTTGAGTTCACTCGTGCTTTTCATATATGCTAGGTTGCTATGTCTCTAGTTATGAGTCATTCACTTGCTTGGTCTGTTCATATCATGTATAAAATTTGAACCAAGTTTTAGTGAATTGAAAAGATCGAGATGGGATTGCTTGTCAACACCTCATGGTATCGAGACTGTTTCTCATTGCACTTTGAGTTAAACTTGAGCCGTGTAGTGTATGACCGAAACCGTAGCTTCAAGCTTCTGATTGCTTCGGCATAGGCTTCGCTCGGTTGAAAAGTTAGGCAAAGACAAGCTTTCAACCTCTCGCAATCACATGCTAAATAATTGAACTTGTGAAGTCTTCACCGCTGCAACTCCAATATAAAATGAAATCACAAGTATATGCTTCATTCCTATGCATGATGATTGAACTTTGCTAGGGGTAGTTCACCTTGTATACATGTTTAGCACTTGTCTGGATTCCTATCTATACATGTGTAGTGCTATTCTGATGGTGACTATCTTTTTGGCTAAAAACTGCTCTCTTGCTCATATGCTTCATATTTCGTATGTGTGATCAGTTTGAGCCTTCGCTATTTGAGTGCTTAGTTGTGCCATTGGAGCTATACCGATTAGAGCATTTTTGCACTTTTTGATTATATGCCTGAAGCTGCTAACTTGCATTTCTGACTTCATATGCATTTTTGAAGGGGGAGTTTTGTTGGCTCAAGGGAAGAGTTTGTGCTTGATAAGTGCATTTTCAACTAAGGGGAGAGTTTTTGCAAATCATATGTCTCCTGGCGTTCTTCAATTAAGGGGGAGTTTTTTGCTAAGGGGAGATTTCAGATCTTTATGCTCTTCTCTTGTTGGGACCTAAGGGGGAGTCCCTGGTTGCTTGCACTTGTCGAGGGGAGTTGCTAGTTGTGTTGAGCCGTTGCCTCTATCTTGAGGGACTAGCAAACATTTTCCTCATTTGGCATCAAGTTTGATTTTGATTGGTTCGGAGACCTTTCGTCTGTTTTTCAATTGTTCGGAGTGGTTTTCGTGCTAGTTGTGTTGAGCCTCTGTGCCTCTATCTTGAGGGACTAGCACTTTGCCATCTCTTAGCTCCGATTTTCAATTGGTTTTCTGCTAGCGGGTGTTGAGCCTGTTCTACCTCTTCTGAGGGCTAGCTTTGCTTTGCTTGGTCGCGTCGAGCCGTTGCCCATGTCTTTGGGGACCAAGTTCTCGCTTCTTCCACTTGACCTTCTTTGACTTTGCTATGTTTTTGGGTCATTTGGTTGAGTTCTCTTTCTCTCCTTCCTCCTACCTTCTTCTTTCATTTTATGATTTGTGTGTGTAGTTGACAATGCACTCATCAAGGGGGAGATTGCGGATACATGGGTGTATGACGAGTCTCTGAGTGATGAGTGATTGTCAACGGGTTTGATCGCATGTTCTTTGGCTTGTGTTGTGCAGGTGTCGAGCACGGAGACAGTGATCAAGGGCAAGGTGAAGGTCAAGTTGAGACGTGCCGTGCCGACGGACTGGGTGCGATGAAGGATGGCGTGCCGTGCGGCGGACGTGCCATGCTGATGTATCGAGCAGTGAAGGGCGGACGTGAGGCTTGGACTGAGGGACCGGAGTGCCTGAGGATCAGCTGTGGTGGCTGGCAGCCTGGGACAGCGACGAGCGGAGACTTGCGGGCACGGTGTTGCTCGGGTCGAGGACCTGGGGACACGTGTCGGTGGACGGGGTGCACGGGCGGTGCATCCCCTCTACAGCTCCGGTTTGGTGGTTGAGCCAGGGAAAACCACCGGGTGGACGGTTTTCCGAGTTTGGGCCTCAAAACTCGGGTGCTCGGTTTCCAGGTTGAGCCACAAAACCTGGGCGCGGACGGTTTCCGAGTTTGGCCACAAAACTCGGGTGATGGGCCGGTTTCCGAGTTTGGGCCTCAAAACTCCGGCGCTGCGGGTTTCTGAGTTTGGGCCACAAAACTCAGGCTGGTGGGCTGGTGTTTCCCGGTTTGGGCCTCAAAACCGGGGGTTGCTGGAAAAGGCTGGTTTCCCGGTTTGGGCCACAAAACCGGGGGTGCAGAGCGAGGGCGGCACGTGGCGGCGATCCAGAGGTTGCGTCGAGGCAACGCTTCGGTTCGAGCGGGCGTGGCCGTCGGATCTACCTACCACCGCGGGTTGGACCAGAATAGCCTTAGGGTTTAGCTGGTTCGCTCTGTAATTAGTTTAGAGAGGGGGTAGAGTAGGAAATAGGCTTAGTCTAGGTTAGTATATGTAGTCCAGGGAGACAGGAGACACCCTCCTCCTAATCTCAGTTAGTAGTTTCATTTGCTAGGGTTTTCCTGCTCTCCCGTCCCTGCTTTAGCTAGTTGAGATCCGCAGAGAGACTCCACTCTGTGTACTGTTGAGTTGAGGAAGTGAGGCCGTATCCTCACCTTGGAGCACAGATCGTTGGCTTGATTTGCGTCCTTGATTCGAACTCGTGGCTGTGATTTCCGTTGTGTTCGTGTTTTTCGCGGAATCCTTTTCTCTACGATTTTCCCGTCGCTTGATCTTTTTGCTCGGTTCATCTTTTGCAAATCCGTTTGAACCAAGTTGTTCTAGATCGAGGGCACTTCTTTCCACCGAAGGAATCATCCTCTAACCTCACGGTCTAGGAGATCAATCGATTTTTCGTTTCGGGTCAAGTTTTCTCTCTTCCCCCGAAACTCTTCGATTCATCGATTTGGAGATAGGTTCGAGCCATGATCTCTTAGAGATAGCTCACTATATTCCCTGTGACTCATCTCACCAAGGTTGATCCCTAGAGGAATTGTTTTGGGTGAGATAGAGGCAAATCGGTGGACGAACAGGGCTGCTGCGAGTCGACCGGACGCTCAGTCGGGGTGACCGGACGCTCGGTCCGTGAGTCCGGTCGATGAACAGCACGTTGTCATGTTCTTCACTTTGACCGGACGCTCAGTTCACGTTTTGACCGGACGCATCGCTTCCACTGTTCATCGTGTTTGTTCGCTTCTGACCGGACGCACTGCTCTCGACCGGACGCTCCGTACCCGTGAGTCCGGTCGCGAACAGTAAGGTTCTAGAGCCGATTTGTTGACCGGACGCGTCCGGTCCCTGCTGACCGGACGCTGGCCAGAGTCCGGTCGATCCAGTTTCGCGCGTTTTCGTTCGCGGTTTCGTTCGTTCTTGATCGGATTCGAGTTCCGTCTTTTGCGTTGGCTTTCTAGGGTTGTCTAGTGTCCCGCTGTGCTTCTAGGAAGCATCCACCCTACATCTAGGGTCGTGGACATTAGCAAGCTCTAGGGTTCGCTCTTGGGGTTGATTTTGGGACAGTGGCATCTAGTTTCCGAAAGGAAATTTTGAAGCTCCCATTCACCCCCCCCCCCTCTGGTCGCTTTCGGCTAGCTTCTCGGTCCTTCAGGGGGAAGGCCCAGGTTTCCCGGTTTCGGCCTCAAAACCGGGGGGTGGTCCGCAAAAAGGACGGTCGACGCGTGGCGGCGTGGAGAGGCTGGCGCGGCGGCACAGCTATCCACGAGGAAGGCGCGGCGGTTGATAGGGCGGCATGTGGCGGCATCATGAGGCTTGCGTCGAGGCGAAGCTAAGGATGAGGAAGGCGCGTGGCCGTCGGATCGGCAATCAGCAGAGTTGGACCGGGATACCCCTAGGGTTGGCCGCTTCGCTCTGGTATCTAGGGGTAGAAGGAGACTATTGTACTTAGGCTATAAATAAAAGAGGCGCCCCTCCTCTCTCTCTATCCTGGCAGCCATTTATTCTTGAGCTCTCTCTCTAGCCCTCGCTTAGGTTCTAATCATACCTTGCTGCTAGCGATCCACAGAGAGACTCCAATCATACCTCTGTGCTTTGGGATATTCAGTAAGTGAGACCGTAATCTCACGATTGTCTCATGTGGTAGACACACGGTTGAAATCCCGAATCGATTCACGTTTTGTTCTTGTGTTCTTCGCATTTTCAGTGTTGCCTTCACGGAGTTTTGCTTGATTCTCCCTCTCCGAGGAACGGTTTTTGATTTCACTTGAACACACTTCTTCTAGATCATGAGGCGCATCTTTTCACCGAAGGAATTCATCTAATTCCTCATGAGCACATAGATCAGGCAGATTTCGTTTTTAGTTCTAAACTTTTCCCTTTTGCACGAGATCTGCAATTCACGAATTTCTAGTTGGGTTCGAGCCATGATCTCTTAGAGATAGCTCACCAACATAGTTGTGATTATCTGTGCAAAATTTGGTGAAGTTTGGAGTTGATTTGACTGAGTTTTGGGTCGATTTGGTGTTTGAACAGCGCTATTTTCGAGCTGACCGAACGCTGCTACAGTACGACCGGACGCTACGGTAATTTGCTACAGTGCGTTCGGTGCTACAGTAAACAGCGACAGTAACGACCAGACCCTGTGCTGTTTTCTGACCGGACTCTGCACTGTTACTGTTCATGCGTCCGGTGCTACAGTAATCTGCTGCAGTACAGTGACCAGACGCTACAGTGCTGCTACAGTGCGTCCGGTGCTACAGTGACCGGACACTACAGTGTTGCTACGGTACCAGCATCCGGTCAGTGCAGTTTTCGCGCTGTTTCGTCCGTAGTTTTTGCGTTCAAGCTCCGATTCGAGTTTCGTTTGGTGCGTTGGTTTTCTAACTTTGTGGGAACATTCTAAAGTACTTTTGTCACCAGTTGACTCAAGTATTTTTAGTTGGCATTTACTTCTTCTCCATACGAGTGTAGTGCTTCCCGTTCGGAGCTCCAGTTTTGGTGGTGTGCTTGGTTGATCGCGTGTGTGCTGTCCCGCTCTGTTCCTAGGGAACATCCACCCAATATTTTGGGTCGTGGACATCACGGATTGTGATCTTTGCTTTGGGGGGTTGACTTCTAGGACAGAGGCCACCGATTTCTCGAGAAGAAATTTGAGGCTCCCATTCACCCCCCCTCTGGTCGCCAATTCGGTCCTTCATCTTTATAGAGCTTGGCACTATGATAGGCTTTCTCTCGCCATTCTTCTAGTTCGGAAATTTGCATCTTCCTATTTTGGCCAGCTTGGTCAATGTCCATGTTCCATTTCTTAATGGCCCAATGAGCTTTGAACTCAAGCTCAACAGGAAGATGACAAGTTTTCCCATAAACTAGTTGGTATGGGGACATTCCAATTGGGGTCTTATAGGCGGTCCGATAGGCCCACAGAGCTTCGAGTAACTTATGTTTCCATCCCTTTCCCATTTCTTCTACCGTCTTTTGCAAGATATTCTTTATTTGTTTATTGGACGTTTTGACCTGTCCACTTGTCTAGGGGTAGTATGCAGTGGCTACATTATGTTGGACTCCTTGACTAGCTAAGAAATGTCGGAAGCTCTTATCTATGAAATGAGGACCTCCGTCACTAATGACTAGTCTAGGAACTCCAAAATGAGGAGGAAGATGTTTTCTTTGAACATTTTCTTCGAATGTTTAGCATCTGCCGCTCGACAGGGTATGGCTTCTACCCATTTCGAGACATAATCCATAGCCACAAGAATGTACTCGGCGTCATAGGATTTAGGAAATGGGCCCATGAAGTCTATACCCCAAACATCGAACAACTCAACTTGGAGATTGTTCACGAGAGGCATAGCATCTCGGGCACTAATGTTACCATGCTTTTGGCAATGAGGACAACGTCTCACATAATTCTTTGTGTCCTTGTACATGGATGGCCAATAAAAACCACTTTGCCATATTTTAGCATGTGTCCGAAAAGCTCCATAGTGTCCTCCATATTCGGCGGAGTGACATCTATCTATGATTTTTGTTGCTTCTTCTATGGGGACACATTTTCTCAAGAGTCCATCTGCACAGACCTTATAGAGATATGGTTCATCCCATAGGTGCGTTCCGCTTTGATATAGCAGTTTCTTTTTATTCTCCCCTGGCGGGACATAGCCGGCGACTATAAAATTCACGATGTTTGCATACCAAGGGTTGCTATACGTGACTTTTAAAAGGGTATCATCGCGAAGAAAGTCATTATTGGGAGATTGTCCGAATTATTGACTTGTAGTCTAGACAAGTGATCAGCTATTGAATTCTCTACTCCTTTATTGTCTCTTATTTCCAAGTCAAATTCTTGAAGGAGTAGGATCCAGCGGATCAACCTTGGCTTAGCATCTTTCTTAGTGAAGAGATATTTCAGAGCAGAGTGATCGGTATAAACGATCACCTTAGCTCCCACTAAGTAAGATCTAAACTTGGCTATGGCAAAGACTACGGCCAAAAGTTCCTTTTCTGTGGTTGCATAGTTTAGCTGGGGGCCAGTCAGGGTCTTACTAGCATAAGAAATAGCATATGCTTCTTATCTTTAGTTTGACCAAGGACGGCTCCCACAGCAAAATCACTAGCATCACACATGATTTCGAACGGAAAATTCCAATCTGGGGTTGGATGATTGGTGCAGAAGTTAGAGCCTTTTTCAAAATATTGAAACCTTGTAGACAATCCTCGTCAAATTTGAACGGAGCATCTTTTGCTAACAGGCTCGTTATGGGTCTAGCGATTTGTGAGAAATCCTTAATAAACCTTCTATAAAAGCCGGCACGGCCCAAGAAGCTTCGGCTTCCTTTCACATTAGTGGGTGGTGGCAATTGTTCATTTACATCAATTTTGGCTTTATCCACTTCTACCCCACGTTCTGAAATTCGATGGCCTAGGACAATTCCTTCCCGCACCATGAAGTGACACTTTTCCCAGTTAAGAACTAGGTCCTTCTCTTCACAGCGTTGGAGGACTTTGTCTAAATTGGCTAGGCAATCGTCAAAGGTTTTCCCATAGACCGAAAAGTCGTCCATGAATACCTCCATGATTTGTTCAATCATGTCGGAAAAGATGGACATCATACACCGTTGGAAAGATGCCAGCGCATTGCAAAGTCCAAAGGACATGCGTCTATAGGCATAAGTTCCATACGGGCATGTGAAAGTGGTCTTACTTTGGTCATCTGGATGGATTGGAATTGGTGATAACCAGAATATCCATCCAGGAAGCAAAAGAAGGAATGGTTTGCCAATCTCTCTAGCATCTCATCTATAAAAGGGAGTGGGAAATGATCTTTCTTTGTGGCTTTATTCAGCTTCCTATAGTCTATACACATCCTCCATCCAGTGACAGTGCGTTGAGGGATTGACTCATTTTTCTCATTCTTAACGACTGTCATGCCTCCTTTCTTTGGAACTACTTGCACGGGACTTACCTATTCACTATAAGGAACTGGATAAATAATTCCCGCGTGCAAGAGTTTCAGAACCTCCTTTTTCATGACTTCACGCATAGTGTTATTAAGTCGTCTTTGGGGCTCTCTTGAAGGGTGTATCTCAGGATCGAGAGGGATATGATGGGTGCAGAGATTTGGACTAATTCCCTTCAAATCTTGAAGTGAATAGCCAAAGGCAGATCAGTGTTTTTCTAAGACAAGGGTCAACCTACGGACTTCCTCTTCAGATAGCTTACTGCTAATGATTATGGGAGTGTCGGGGTCATTGTTTAGAAAAATGTATCTCAGGCCTTCAGGCAGAGGTTTTAGCTCTATGGAAGGTCAAGATGGCTTTTTCGATTCGTCTAAGCGAAACGGTTCATCTATCTCGGCTTCTTCTTCGACAAAGAACTCAGAATCTTTTCAAAATCAGGCTGAGCCAACTCATAAAGGGCAGAGGTTCTAGCTTGATCGAGAAGATCTGGTTCTGGTGGTTGTTCAGGCAATAGAATTTAATGCACGAACAAAAGGTACTGAGTACTCTTTTCCACCGATTTGATCATTAAAGTGCTCTTGACATGGTCCTTGCAGGGCAAGTATGGACCAAGGTTGTCCTAAGAAGACGTCAAAAAGGACTACATCGAAAATGTAGAAATCTAAGACCATGTCCGCTCCATCTACTTGGATGGGGACCAACTTTAGGATTCCTTCACTTTCCAAGATGTCCCCATTTGGGTCTCTTAAACACCGTTTAGTTGGTTGTCGTTGAAGGTCGGGGAATGTTCTATACGTAATTACTAGCAAGAACATTAATTCCCACGACAGGGTCGTAAAAGGCAAAGGCTCTTTCTCCCCTAATTCGACAATTTATTATGCTAGGTACATTATCTATGCGAGGCATGTTTTTTGTTACTTCGGCTTCCATTGTCCATTCATGACTCATGACAGCTGAAAGTTCCAAAAGAGCTCTCGGCTATAGATTCCATCAGAAGACTCAAGAAGTGGTTTGTCGGATGGGAGAGCTTGAACGGAGTAGTTCATAGCATTTCCGTAATCCTCAAACACATCATCCTCTATCTCGCCCAAAAATACTAGAAGAATTTCTTCCCTAGATGTGGACAGAATAGGCTCCGCTAAGTCTAGCGAGCTAGACTCGGGCTCTTCTTGTTGTTCTACGGTCGAAACTTGAGTTTCTCTGACTTCTTCCTCAGGGATTTCATCGGAAACTCCAGTATAAGGAGTATTCTCGAGAATTCTATCAAGAACCTCCTTTCCACCTCGTGGAGAAAGATGAAGAAATGCTCCACCGGACGAATGATCAAGGTGAAGGGCGCTCTCTTTCTCTAAACCGACATAAAAATGCTGAAGGAGCATTGGATCGGGTATGGCTAAATCGGGTCCTGAATTGATTAAATCAATAAAACGGGCCCAAGCCTCCCCTAATGTCTCCTTATCATTTTGTCTAAAGTTCAACACTTCTGCTCGTAGTTGTACCGCTCGGTGGACAGGGAAATACGTTAAGATAAACTTGGTCCGTAAAGTTCCCCAGTCTCCTCTGGCACTTTCCACGGTTCGAGCATGCCATGTTTTAGCTGCTCCCGTCAAAGTGAACGGAAACAGCTTCCACTTGACAATGTCAGGTGAAATGCCTGAAATGTTCAAACATGCACGGACTTGCTCAAACTCACGTAGATGTGTGTAGGGATTTTCTGATCCTGTAAATATGCTCTCCTGAACTTTGTTAATAAAGTCAGGGCGCAATTCGTAACTATCGGCATATATAGGTTGTGACGATGAATGTGGCTCTAATCGTGAACTCTTAGAAGTTGCGAATTGGAAGATAGATTGGTTCTCCATACGGAGAGGGTAAAGATGATCCTAACTCTAGTCTCAAAAATTAGCTATCGTTCCCCGGCAACGGGCGCCAGAAAAGCTTGTTGACACCACGGGTGGCACGCAGAAGAAACCGCAAGCGCACGGCTGTCAGTTGTAGCTTTTCACCTCAGAGTATTCCGGGGTTTCAAATCCACGAGGAACGCGAAGTGATTTGAGAAAACTAGGGGGATATGGATATCTAGGATAGATGAAGGGGAACGAGCACTATCTACAGGGGTAGATCCTAGTTCTATTAGACTTCTAGTGATTTAAGTTCTCTACTATTGTACTGTGGGCGTACTAGACCAACTACTAGCACAACGATCCCTACTGTTAATCTAGACCAACTACGTGGTGGAATTCAAGGCGCACAAGGCTGTCACCACCTGCTTGCTACCACAACTATCCGGGGGCCTAGCCGTATCACTGGCAATATATAGCCTAAGTACCACACTTAATCTATATATTACTACTACTAGCCCTGTACTAGAACTAGAGCACCTGAAACTAATATCAAGCAATGAAACGAGTACACAAGTACTGAAAATAAATACTTGAAGATAAAATAAATACTAAGTTACCAAAGTTGAAGCGCAGAGCAGAGAGAAGCAGAGGTCTCCGACAACTCCGGAACTCTCCAGACTTCTACTCTTCTCCTCTCTAGCTCCTCTTCTAGTGAGGCACTCACACTCTCTCTAATCTTTCTAGCATAGCAAGTGTGCTAATCTAACCAAATGGTGAAGACTGATGTGAGGCTCTCCGAATGAGAACTCTAGGGGCCTATTTATAGTGCTAGGAAGCTAGGGCGGTACTTATAGAGTGAAGGGGAGGTCGGTTAGGGTTTAGGGGGTGGCGCCCGCCACTAAACCATGGCGCCCGCCACCCCTCTGTCGTCCATTGCAACCGCCATTCATCCAACGGTCTTCACTTGCTCCCCTAAGTCGGTTTGAGGGTCGGTTAGGGTTTTAGACAGGGATTTCCACGTGTCCAAAGCCCACTATCCAGGTGATAATCCTCTTAGCCCTTGGATCAAACCGTATTAGTGTGCAATGGCTAGGATTTGAGCTTGAGGTGACTCCCACAGATCAATGACGTGGCCTAGGCCACTTTGGGCAAGATGGACCTGGCGACCGCCAGTAATAGGTGGCGGCCGCCACCCTACTCAGGCCCAAATGGGCCAGAGTGGCTTGGCCTTGCTCCTGGTACACATGTTTGGCCCAAATTCCATCATTTCCTGCATTAAGATAAGAAACTATGCACATGTGGAAATAGGTTAGTTATAAACCAAATCTTCTACTTTTTATGTTATTTTACCTTGGTTTTGGGTGAAATGTTGATAGTTAAATGATGCTGCTTTAAGCACCATCAACACTCACGGACAAGTAGATCGGGTCGATTCAAGTTTCGTGGCGTTTTCGGTTCATACACCTCCCCTTTCGATTTCCCGGTGATTAAGTCGATTTGAGCAGATGATTCTTGGGGATAGTCTCCTAACTATCTTGTGATCATCTTCTCCAAGTTTGGGATCAAAGGATTTTGATTTGAATCGAATTTGGGAAGATTTGGGAGAAGGGCGTTTCAAATCGCCCTCCCTGAGTGACCACGGACAGTCCGCCACTTAGGGCGCGGACAGTTCGCGCGTCGGGCTCAAGCCAGATCAGTGGCTTCGCAGCTCAACTATTCCCGTCCAGGTTGACCGGCGGACAGTCCGCCGTTGTCATCTGCGGACAGTCTGGGACTGTCCAGGGACTGTTTAGCAACCTTGCTGTTTTGTCCGTTTGGTCGGCGGACAGTCCGACACCTGAGCCCGGACAGTCCGCCGTTGGGCAGACAGTCCGCGGATTGGACTCCGGACAGTCCGCGAGTTGGCTGTGTGTTGAGTTTTAGTGTGTTTGCTCTCCCGGCTTTTCCGTTTGATTTCTGGACTTCTTGTTTGGCCCTAGAGTTCACCAAGGAACCTCTCTAGGTATCTTTGCTACTTGTTAGCATAGGTATTTGGAGATTTCTCGACGTAGCCTTCCATTTACGTTCGAGGGTCGGTTCTTGGAGTCGAACTTGGTCCGGTGCTTTTGTTGTTCGGCTTGCACGTGTTTGGTGGTGCCTCGCTCTGATCCTAGGGATCATCCACCCTCTTCCAAGGGTCGTGGGCATCATGTTTCTGATCGAAGCTTTTGGGAGTTGATTTTGGGACAGAGGCCAAAGTTTCGAGAGAAATTTTTAGGCTCCCATTCAACCCCCCTCTGGTCGACTTGCTTTTGCATTCTCGGTCCTTCTATTGGTATCGGAGCGGGTTAAGGATCTTCCACCTTAGCCAGTTCCAGATCCACAGAAGGCGACATGGATCGCGGCGTGGGCAAACCGCCGTTTTTCGATGGGACGAACTATGAAAATTGGAAGATACGCATGTCGGCCTATCTTTAGAGTTTGGGTGCTTCCATCTGGGATATTTGCAACTCTGCTGATTACGTGGTCTTGGCTGCTCATGTGACTCAACATCAGATCGATGAGCACGATGCCAATAGCCGAGCCCCCCGTAATGCTCTTTCTCATGTTTGAGCATGACGGAGTTTGATCGCGTTTCTCACCTCGCTACGGCTCGAGAGATTTGGGCTACCCTCATGCGTTTCCATGAGGGAACCGCTCAATTAAAAACCCGTCTCTACGAGTCGCACAAGCGAGAGTATGAGAACTTTCGACACATGCCTGGAGAGAGCATAGAGAGTTTATTCGCTCGCTTTAGGTGATTGTTAACAGGATGAGAGCTAACAAGGAGCTGTTGCCTTTCGACGATCATGAGAGGGCTTTGAAGCTTTTACATACTCTCGATCGGTCGGTGTGGGACTCGAAGTTTCAGGCGATCATCGAATCACCTAACTATTAGACCCTCACATGTGACGAGCTTTTTAGTAAGCTCAAGTCAAGTGAGATCGATGCCATGGCGAGGGCTTCTTATGCAAATCCTTCTGGCCCGTCGATGGCTTTGCTTTCTGGCTCTTCTACTAACTCCTCTGGAGGCTTTGCACTTTCTCTCTTCTCTTTCTGTCACAGAGGAGCAGCTGGAGTTCAAGGGAGACGACGAGTTGGCCTTGCCTGCCAACCGGTTCTCGCGGTTCAACAACAACCGCATGAACCGACGTCGTGGAGGAGGACGCGCTGGGTGCTTCGCGTGCGGTGATCCGGACCACTTCATCGCCAACTGCCCAAAGAAGAACAAGCAAGTGGCAGGCAAGGGCGATCGTGGCCACAAGTATGACTTCGACAAGCACAAGGAGAAGTACGTCCCCGCGAAGCACAAGCGAAAGGGCGGCTTCAACAAGGAGTACATGAAGAGAAGAAGAGAGACAAGGCTGGAGAAGGCAATCCGCTGCAGAGTGCTTTCTTCACCACGCTCGGTTTGTAAGTGCAATCAAGCCCTAATTGTGGGTTTTGGTGATTAATGGGTTGGTGATAATGACCACACGATTGGAGAACTAATGAGATTTATGAAGATGACAAGCAGGTTAATGATGAGAAAGGATGGTGTATATGCGTTGTTGGACCCCTCATATGTTTTTCATCGGTTCCGGACTCAAAGTGCTATAACAAGCTTTTCATTTGAATTTGAGTTATAGGAATGCCGTACTATCAAGGGGGAATGCAAATACATTGCTATGGCTGAATGATATGTGCTCAAACCAACCCAAGCCATCCCTATTTCTAACCAAAGACAGCTGCACTGAAATCAGATCTTCTCTGTCTGTTTGGTAGGCGCGGCAGTGCCGCTCAGGGCGCGGCAGTGCCGGGCCGCGACACTGCCGGGCTTTGCCGGCACTGCCGCGACTTGTTGTAACCGTTGGAAGGCAGGGGTATTTACTTCCTTCCTGCCACCCCAACGGTCACCCACGACCATAACTCTTCTCCTACCTCCAGACAAGGCTCTCTCCCCATTGAAGGCTCCCAAGCTCTCTCTCACCTAATCTTCGATTCCCATTGATTCCAAGTGAGTTAGAGCCTCAAACCTTCACCAAAGAGAAGCCCTAGCTGAGATCTACTTCCTAGAGCACTTGATTTGAGCCATAGCCGGTGGATTTGCTTCTATTACTCTTGGGTTCTTGGAACCCTAGCCGGCTAGGCGTCGCCCTTGAGCTTGCCAACTTGTGTGGCGGTTGGAGGTTTGTAATCACTTGTGCAGCTAGTATTATTACCCCTCACCTCAAGGATTTGGTTCCTTGACTTGAGAACGAGGTAGAGTTGCAAAGCTCATGACCTAAGTGGTCAACCTCAACAACGTGGAGGTAGGCAAGCCTTGGTGGCGAGCTGAACCACGGGATAAATCACTTGTCTCTTGTGCTTACTTACTTTCATTCTCCATACTTGTGAGCTTGTGATAGATTCTAGGGTTTGGCCCGATCTACTTCATACTACATATTTGGCTTGTTTGAGTTGGTTCTGCTGGTTCAGGAACCTAGTGCTACATTTCCATTCATATAGATTTGGTTTGCTGTGGCTGGATTTCGAATTGCAGGCTTGGACCAGTTGTCTGCGCGGCAGTACCGGGCTGAGGCGCAGTGCAGGGGGGGCGCGGCAGTGCCGGGCTCAGGGCGGTAGTGCCGGGCTTCTAATTAAGTTTTGAGCTGTGATTTTTGACAGCCTATTCACCCCCCTCTAGGCCACAGGTCCTTACAAGTGGTATCAGAGCCTGGTCTCTCAGCAGCACTTCACCGTGCGAGAGAATGGCCACCGACGGAGGAACGGGTAATGCTAGTGTTGTGCAACCCACACCGAAGTGGAAGTGCACACCACTAGCAGCAGCGAAAGCGTCTCCACAGCAAGTGAAAAGACACTTCCTCAATTGGATGTGTCGGCCGGAGAGCTCGCAAGAAGAAAGGAAGAAAGAAGGTTGAGAAGAGAAGCAAGAGCCAAAGCAAGAGAAGATGCAGCGGCTCTCAAAGCTAGAGAAGAGAAGGCTCAAAGAAAAGAAGAGAGAAGAAATTAGAAGAGAAGAAAGAGCCAAGAGAAGAGAAGAAAAGAAGAAGAAGGAAGAGCTCCAAGCAAAGAAGAATGTGAACTTGAGTGATGACTCAAGTAGCACCGAAGATGGAGACGATGACATCTCCTATACCTAAGGACAACAAGAAGAAGAAGGAGGAGACCAAGAAGTCATATGGAGCCGTATCCTTTAACTATTCTACTATGACTAACCATGATTCTAGGCCTCTCATCAATGTGCCCGGGGCAAGTTACCTCGTTTCGATGGGACTAACTTTGCCAAGTGGAAGCACATTATGAAGACCTATCTTATTGGTCTCCATCCAGGTATTTGGGAGATAGTGCACAATGGACTTGAAGCACCGGTTGATCCAAAGAACCCCACTCAAGATGAATTCGCAACATTCATCTCAATGCCCAAGCCACTAGTGTGTTACTTAGTGCCTTGGATGGTGATGAGTACAACAAGGTCATGGGAGTTGAGGTTGCAAAAGAGATTTGGGACACTTTGCACATTGCTCATGAGGGAGTGACAAAGTGAGGCAATCCAAGATTGACTTGTTGATGGCTAAGCTCAACCGGTTTGTGATTTGTGATGGTGAAGGCCCACAAGAGATGTTTGATAGATTGATGGTCATTGTTGGCAAGATTAGAGGGCTAGGTGGAAATGAAATCAATGATCACAAGGTTGTGAAGATCATGTTGGAGGCATACTCACAAGGAATGAGACCGTAGTGACATTGATTAGAGACAAGAAGAAGTTTGAGCAATTCACACCTAGTGATGTGCTTGGGAGGATCATTCCTTTGACATGCAAAGAGAAGAGGCAAATGAAAGGAGGAAGCTTGGAGAGTTGCAAGCTAGGCTAGATGGGATGAAGATCAAGGATGTGGCACTAAGGCTAGCAAGTCTACAAAGCAAGCAACATCAAGCAAACAAAATCAAGCAAGCAAGCCTCTACAAGCAAGCCCAAGCAACAAAAGAAGAAAATGAAGTTGAGGACAACACATCATCCTCTTGTGAAAGTGGAAGTGATGGTGAAGAATTTGAAGAATTGGTGATATAGCTCTATTCATGAGAAGATACCGCAAGGGGCTCAAGAAGGAAGGTTACAAGTTTGTGAAGAGAAGGTTTCCAAACAAGAAAAAGAGAACTTGCTACAATTGTGGTAGCACCGAATTTCATAGCTCATTGTCCACATGAGAAGAAGGACAACAACTTCAACAAGGGCAAGAAAGATGACAAAGCCACTTACAAGAAGCACAACAAGAGATACATGGGAGAAGCTCACATTGGACATGAATGGGATTCAACCGCACAAACCTCAAGTGAAGAAGATGAGAAGATAGCAACAATAGCATTTCAAAAGTCATCTCCTTCACCAAGGCTATTCAACAACTTGTCCGATGATGATGATGGCAACTCCCACACTTGTCTCATGGCCAAGAAAGAGAAGGTGAAAAAGACTCACACTCCTAAACCTTCTTCCACCTAGTGACATCTCTAGTAGTGAACTTAGTGATTCCTCTAGTGATGATGATTCTAGTGATGAAGAGATAAACATGATAACTAAAAATTTGGACAAGAAAACCAAACTCTTTATCAC
Organism: Coix lacryma-jobi var. lacryma-jobi; assembly: GCA_009763385.1. NCBI lineage: Eukaryota > Viridiplantae > Streptophyta > Magnoliopsida > Poales > Poaceae > Coix > Coix lacryma-jobi. The sequence goes on along the minus strand of VDCT01000421.1, from coordinate 321,186 downwards.
TAAGCTAATGGAGGAATTAGAAAGTGTACAAGCCGAGCTAGCAATAAGTGAGGATGCTCTCATCAAACAAGAGGACCTCTACATTGCTTGCAAGGAAGCTCTTGCATTAGAGAGAAGTGAGTTGGACATTTGCATGAGGCCTTGGCCAAAGAGCAAGATGAACATGCTTCCCTAAAGAAGGCTCATATTGCACTCAAGGAAAAGTATTGTGGCTTGGATGAAAAGCACAAAGAACTTGAGCTGCAATATAATCTTCTTTGGGAAAGCAACTCAACTCTCCCTAAAGCAAATGTCACTTCTATTCCCTCCACTAGTGAAGGTGTGGAAAATGCTATAATGTTGATTTGAATGCCTATTCCACTAACCTTGTGAACATGGAGGCCATGAGAAAGGAGATAGCAAGATTGACAAACATCATTGCAAATGGTTGTGTCAAGTCTACCACAAGTGCAATGAGAAGACCCAAGAGAAGAACAAGCACAAGTTCAAGAATGGAAGACGTCCTTCCATAAAGGATGGGTTGGGGCACGAAAAAGGAGCCAAAGCCAATGGAAGAAAAACAGTGAATGGCTATGAGTGTGTGAGGTTTGAGAAGAAGGGTCAGATTGGTACAGTTCAGCCTGCACAGACCGCGGCAGTGCCGCGCCAGAAGGCGGCAGTGCCGGGCCCCGGCAGTGCCGCCCCCAGGCCGGCAGTGCCGCGCCCCAAGAAAGGGAAGGCTACCAGTTCCCTTCTGCTCAGTCTCACACACAGCACAAGCAGGTGCCCAACCAGAAGCAAGGATCTCAGAAACCAAAGGAATCTATTTGGGTGACCAAGAACAAGTTTGCACATCAACCCAAGATAGAAGCCCCAAGGAAGAGCATGTCATCTTGTTACATATTAGAACACAACAACAGTGGTAAAGTTGTTGCGAAATATGTTGGTGATAACAAGAGGACAACCGACAAGTTTATTTGGGTTCCTAAGATACTTGTGACTAACTTGCAAGGCCCCAATCCAATTGGGGACCTAAATCTAGGAACTAAACTTGTTTTGCAGGCATACTCCTCCGGTGGATCAAGTTGGGTGCTTGATAGCGGATGTACAAATCATATGACCGGAGAAAGGAGTATGTTCTCATCATATTCCCCAACTTCAAATGCAAGTGAAAACATCATTTTCGGTGATAACTCCAAGGGGGATGTGTTAGGTCTTGGTAAAGTTGCTATTACAAATGTCTTACATGTTGATTGATTGAGTTACAACTTGTTATCCGTTTCACAATTGTGTGGAATGGGTTTCAATTGTCTCTTTACGGATAGGGTGTGGAAGTCTTTAGAAGGGAGGATTCCTCTATTGTCTTTACGGGTCGTTTGAAAGGGAAGCTTTACTTAGTTGATTTCAACAAAAGTGAAGCCAAACTTGAGACTTGTTTAGTGGCAAAATCTAGCATGGGTTGGTTATGGCATCGCCGACTAGCTCATGTTGGGATGAGGAACTTGGCCAAACTTCAAAAAGACAACCACATCCTAGGACTAACCAATGTTGATTTTTGAAAGACAGAGTATGTGGAGCTTGCCAAGCCAGAAAACAAGTAGGCGTACCTCACCCACCAAAGAGCTATGACACTACTACACAACCATTGGAGTTGATTCATATGGATCTCTTTGGACCGGTTGCCTACCTTAGCATCGGCGGTAACAAACATGGTCTTGTTATTGTTGATGATTTTTCTCGTTTCACTTGGGTATTCTTTATGCATGACAAGAGTGTAGTGCAAGAGAAGGTCAAGATGTTCATACGAAGAGCTCAAAGGGAGTTCGGTTTCAACATCAAGAAAGTTCGTAGTGACAATGGAACCGAATTCCGAAACACCCAAGTGGAAGAGTTTCTTGATGAAGAGGGCATCAAGCACGAGTTTTCAGTTCCATACACCCCTCAACAAAATGGCGTGGTGGAGAGGAAGAATAGAACACTCATTGACATGGCAAGGACGATGCTAGATGAGTACAAGACGCCAGACATCTTTTGGGCCGAAGCCGTCAATACCGCTTGCCATGCAATCAACCGCCTCTACCTCCACAAGAGAAGAAAGAAGACCTCCTATGAGCTGCTCACCGGTAACAAGCCAAAGGTGTCTTACTTTAGAGTCTTTGGGTGCAAATGTTTCATATTGAACAAGAAGCCCAAAGCCTCTAAGTTCGCATCCAAGGTTGATGAAGGTTTTCTTCTCGGTTATGGATCAAACGAGCATGCCTATCGTGTTTTCAACAAGGCCTCCGGCAAGGTTGAAATAGCGATAGACGTGACGTTTGATGAAACTAACGGCTCTCAAGTAGAGCAAGTTGATGAAGTTGTTGTAGGAAATGAGGAACCACCTTGCGAAGCAATCAAGCAATTAGCTATTGGTGATATTAGACCACAAGAACAGCAAGCTACTGATCAGGATGGTCCTCAAGCTGAAGCCCTGCTGGGTCTGGTGACATACACCCCACCCGGACCCCGGCAGTGCCGGCCAGACCCCAGCAGTGCCGGGCACTTCCAGGGCAGCTGCAGCCACTCCACTTCGTGGAGTGAACCTACAACCCATCTTCGAGCAAGATGAAGAAGATGCTGAAGATGTAGCAGAACCCATAGATCATCCAAGGCTCAAGCAAACTATTCAACGGGACCATCCCGTTGACAACATCCTTGGGAGTCTTCGAAGGGGGTAACGACACGCTCTCATTTGGCAAATTTCTGTCAATATTACTCGTTTGTTTCCTCTTTGGAACCTCTCAAGGTAGAAGAAGCTCTTGAAGATCCAGATTGGGTGATGGCCATGCAAGAGGAGCTCAACAACTTCGAGCGCAATCAAGTATGGTCACTTGTGGAAAGACCAAATACCAATGTCATTGGAACCAAATGGGTCTTCCGCAACAAGCAAGATGAAGAAGGTGTGGTGACAAGGAACAAGGCAAGATTGGTAGCTCAAGGGTTCACTCAAGTAGAGGGTTTGGACTTTGAAGAAACATATGCACCGGTTGCTAGGCTTGAAGCCATTCGAATTCTTTTAGCCTATGCAGCCCATCACAACTTCAAGCTATATCAAATGGATGTGAAGAGTGCATTTCTCAATGGCCCTATACAAGAGTTGGTGTATGTTGAGCAACCACCGGGTTTTGAAGATCCCAAGTTCCCAACCATGTCTTCAAGCTCCAAAAGGCGCTCTATGGGCTTAAACAAGCACCTAGAGCATGGTATGAATGCCTTAAGGAATTCTTGCTAAACAAGGCTTTGAAATAGGCAAAGCCGATCCTACTCTCTTCACTCATAAAGTCAATGGAGATATTTTTGTGTGCCAAATATATGTCGATGACATAATATTTGGTAGTACTAACAAATCCTTTTGTGATGAGTTTAGTAGGATCATGACTAAGAGATTTGAGATGTCTATGATGGGTGAGCTCAAGTTCTTCCTTGGTTTTCAAATCAAGCAATTGAAGGAAGGGACTTTTCTTTGCCAAACCAAGTACACCCATGATATGTTGAGGAAGTTTGACATGGTGAACGCCAAGCCTATCAAAACTCCCATGCCAACTAATGGACATCTTGATCTCAATGAGGAAGGGAAAGCCGTGGACATCAAGGTATATCGCTCCATGATCGGCTCTCTACTTTACTTATGCGCATCTAGGCCTAATATTATGCTTAGTGTGTGCATGTGTGCTAGATTTCAAGCTAACCCGAAAGAGTGTCACCTAGTGGCCGTTAAGAGAATCTTGAGATATCTAGTTCACACACCAAACCTTGGCTTGTGGTATCCTAAGGGCTCCAAGTTCGAACTACTTGGCTATTCGGATTCCGATTATGCCGGTTGTAAAGTAGATCAAAAAAGCACTTCGGGGACATGTCAATTCCTTGGATGCTTCTTAGTGTCTTGGGGTTCTAAAAAGCAAAATTGTGTGTAGCTTTCCACAGCCGAGGCTGAGTATGTTGCAGCAGGTGCATGTTGTGCGCAACTACTTTGGATGAGGCAAACTCTTCATGACTTCAGATGTCATTTTACCCATATCCCACTCTTGTGTGACAATGAAAGTGCCATAAACTTGCAAACAACCCAGTGAGTCACTCAAGAACCAAACATATAGACATCCGACATCACTTCTTGAGAGCTCACGAAATCAAAGGAGATATCGCAATTCATCATGTGAGCACCGACAAACAACTAGCCGATATCTTCACTAAGCCTCTCGATGTGTCAAGGTTTTGTGCTTTGAGAAGTGAACTAAATATACTTGACTCTCGTAACGTAGTTTGAAACCTAGCATGCTTGATTGATCAACTAGTATGACCTAGGCAAAACTTCTTTCAAATCTTTCATATATTGTGTTTCAAAACCTTTGAGAAAGAAACTTGCTTGAAATGACCATTGTTCTGTATTGATTGATTGTCACTGGTCATAACATGCAAGTTGTACGTGTCCACTCCAAGAAAGAGATGTAGCCGCTTAGAGATAAATCTGTTCTGGTGGTAACTGTCCGGCAGTGTCGGGCCAGCCGCGGAACTGCCGGGCTCCGGAAGTGTCCCGCTCGGCGCGGTAGTGCCGCGACTAGTCAATTCAGCCGAGTCGACTGTTACCGTGTGGGACCAAAGGGAAAATCCTTTTTCTACTCTTACCTTGTGGTTTCACCCTCTCTCTCTCTCTCCCCAGCCCGTGACCCTCTCCTCTCTTCTTCTCTCACGGGCGACCAAGAAGGCGACGGCGGCTCCTTATACTCCGGGCTCCTTCTCGGCGAGATAGCCACCTGCGGTGCTGCTCCGAGCTCCCCTCTGTTGCTGCACGATCTCCTTCCCTAGGGTCTCCTTCCCTCTTCTCTCCATCTCAAGGTGAAGATTTCAAATCCCTAACCCTAGTTTTCCCGTTTGTAAAATGCGCCATGGTTGTTGTACTTAGAGGTTGTAGAAGGGTTGTAGATGATAGGGAGGCAGTAGGAGTGATGGATGTGGTGTTCCTTGGCTCAGATCTGGCCTGCACGCGCGGCAGTGCCACGCTAGGCGGGCAGTGCCAGCCCCGGCAGTGCCGCTCTCCGAGCGGCAGTGACGGACCACGAGCAGGGGTTTGATCCAAGTAACACCTTATCCATCAAAGCCTATTGCCTCACTATAACCTACCAGCTCTTATGCAGTCTTCTAATTCACAGTTTCCATGTTTTAGATGTCGGGCGGAGGAGGTGATGAGAGAGGGTGAAGCAAAGGATGGATCTGCTTAGGGGGAGGAGCAAGCAGCCATCTGCCGAGGTGGCTCTAGCTCTCAATGGGATGTTTCAGCAGAGGACAGCAGATCCATGACGAGGCTCTGCAGATGCACAAGGGTGACAGAGGGATGATCTTTATCCAACACACCAGAGCATCTGGCAGAGGTCAGTAGAGCCCACTTGCAGCCATGCACAGAGGATGTGCAGGAGAGGCCTCCACAGGACACCAAGGACAGGCAGCCTGTGTCTATTATCACAGTTCAGTTCAGCTCAGTGAAGACACAGCGCAAGCTCAACCCATACAACATACAGAAGGACATGGGCTTTGACTACAGGTTCTGGAATGAGTTTCATTTTGACTTCTACCATTCAGTCCTGTACAATGCCAAGAAGCAAAAGATTCTGAGTATGAAGTATGTTGGTGGGAGCACTTGGAGGCCAAGCATGATCGTGATATTAACAAGATTGTGGTAGCTTGCAAGGAGAGAAACATGTATGACCTTGATGGGTTTCAGCTACAATTGGAATACCGAGATCATCCATCCAATTTCATGCAACGCTCTATGTTGATAATGTGGTGGAGGAGATGCATTGGATGACCGAGGGTCGTCATTACAAGGTCACTTTTGAGACCTTTGCTAGGATCCCTCGGTTTGGGCAGCGAGGATAGAGAGCTTATAGTCTGCACCAGGAGAGGACTCTGACAAATAATGAGATTGCTTTCATGTCTGAGGATCCTCGAAAGGCAGACGGGTTGGTCAAGGGCTGAAGGGAATTACTTACTACCTGTTGAACAACCTTTTCAGGCAGACTCGCAACCCCAAGAGTGGGTCAAATTCTAACCTCTATGGATATGGCAGGATGACATGCTGCTAGGATGCCCCCAGGCAAACCACTTCTCTATCTCCAGCTTCATTTGGACTGAGCTACAGTTGTCAGCTAAGAATGCTAGGGCAGTGCTCTATGCCCCCTACATCATGTACATGATTGAGATGGTCTCCGGCTATACCCTTTGCTAAGGATGGACTGCATGAGCCGTATCGAGCAGAGAAGAAGAAGGCAGCAGCATCAGCAGGGCAGCAGCACGCAGTTGACAGGACAGAGAGCTCCCGCCCTTCCTATCAGAGGAAGAAGAGACCAAGCTGGCCAAATGGATTAAGGCCATCTTCTCATACCTCACCTATGCAGCCCAGACAGCTCACCAGACACTTGTTGAGCCGAGCAGAGCGAGAGCGGGCGGTCGTTCGCCGTTACCCTCCACCCCGCTCTCCACCTCACTCGACCTCTCCAGCAGGAGGAATAGTGCCTGAGCCGTCACGTCGTTCTACACGTGCCTCGACCCCCGCTACAACCAGTACTACCATCGCCATGGGAAGGCCGTTGTAGAGTCCGACGACGACAATGACGATGACGACGATGGCGACGACGATGATGATGATGATGAGGGTAGATTTCATGGGACAAGTTAGCGTCTGATGATGAGTGAGTGTTTGGACACTCTTCTCTTCTCTCTCACTTCTCTCTTTTGGTGACTTGTTGCCAAGGGGGAAATTAGGCGAAGAGAAGAGGGTACAGCACTTCTTGTTCATGTCCCCATCTTTTAGTAGGTGTGAGTTGTGTGAGAGAGTTTTGTTTCGGTCAAACTCTAATTTGTAATACTCTATGTTGCTACTTCTTAGACTTGGATGTTGACATGTACTTTTATCTGCTTATCTAGCTTGTCATATTCTGTTTAGATTTGTTGAGTATTATGCTTTGTGGCTGTTTTAAATTTCCGCTGCGCGTTTGCTGTCCTGCAAGTCGGGCAGCAGTGTCGCTCCCAGGACGGCAGTGCCGGGCTCCGGCAGTGCCGCGCCTAGAGCGGCAGTGCCACTCTGGCTAACAGGCAGCAAACCACTCTGATGTGCTTAAACTGTCATTCTCATCACGTATTATTCTTGACACAGTTTGTTTGCACCCCACAAAGCATTGGATGTGAAAGTGAACCTTCTTTACACTTTTAAATATGTGAATGTTAGCCTCTAATGCCATTTTGAGATTTTAGCTCTCATTCACCACATTTAGGGGAGGTTTCACACCTAAGCTTATAAATCTCAAGTATTGTACCCTTCTTTTGTAAGATTCAATTTGTGTGGTCATCATCACCAAAAAGGGGGAGATTGTGAGTGCAATCAGCCCTAATTGTGGGTTTTGTGTGATAATGACCACACGATTGGATAACTAATGAGATTTATGAAGATGACAAGCAGGTTAATGATGAGAAGGATGGTGTATATGCGTTGGTGGACCCCTCATCATGTTATTCATTTCATCGGTTCCGGACTCAAAGTGCTATAACAAGCTTTTCATTTGAATTTGAGTTATAGGAATGCGTACTATCAAGGGGGAATGCAAATACATTGCTATGGCTGAATGATATGTGCTCAAACCACCCCAAGCCATCCCTCTTTCTAACCAAAGACAGCTGCACTGACTGAAATCAGATCTTTCTCTTCTGTTTGGTAGGCGCGGCAGCTGCCGCTCATGGCGTGGCAGTGCAGGCCGCGGCACTGCCGGGTTTTGGCCGGCAGTGCCGCGACGTTGTAACCGTTGGAAAGCAGGGGTTTGCTTGCTTCCCTCACCCCCTGCCACCCCACACGGTCACCCACGACCATAACTCTTCTCCTACATCCAGACAAGGCTTCCTCTCCCCATTGAAGGCTCCCAATCTCTCTCTCACCTAATCTTCGATTCCCTTTGATTCTGAGTGAGTTTAGAGCCTCAAACCTTCACCAAAGAGAAGCCCTAGCTGAGATCTACTCCCTAGAGCACTTGATTTGAGGCATAGCCGGTGGATTTGCTTCTATTACTCTTGGGTTCTTGGAACCCTAGCCGGCTAGGGCGTCGGCCTTGGGCTTGCCAACTTGTGTGGGCGGCCTTGGGAGGTTGTAATCACTTGTGCAGCTAGTATTACCCCTCACCTGAAGGATTTGGTTCCTTGACTTGAGACGAGGTAGAGTTGCAAAGCTCATGACCTAAGTGGTCAACCTCAACAACGTGGAGGTAGGCAAGCCTTGGTGGCGAGCTGAACCACAGGATAAATCACTTGTCTCTTGTGCTTACTACTTTCATTCTCCATACTTGTGAGCTTGTGATAGATTCTAGGGGTTTGGCCCGATCTACTTCATACTACATATTGGCTTGTTTGAGTTGGTTCTGCTGGTTCAGGAAACCAGTGCTACATTTCCATTCATATAGATTTGGTTTGCTATGGCTGGATTTCGAATTGCAGGCTTGGACCAGTTGTCTGCGCGCATACCAGACTGTCTGAGGCCGACATTGCCTCTCGCTCAGTGCCGGTCTAAGGCGTGTAGTGCTGGGCTTCGCTAATTGAGTTTTGAGCTATGATTTTTGACAGGCCATTCAACCCCCCTCTATAGGCCACAGGTCCTTACACTCAGCGACGTCGACGACTCGGATGACGACTTCGCTTCCTCAAGAGACAACGAGTACGAGAAGAAAGAAACGAGGACAGCTGAACGGCCTCTGCTTCTTCACCGAAACGAGGGCTTCTGCACCATGGCCCTCGGCAAGAAGGTCGAGAGTCAGCTAGAGGAGATCTGAGAACATATATGATGAATGATTGACTTTGATGAGGAAGGTTTGAGGCTTTTTCCCAGTTGAGTCATTATCTCGCTATGTGCTTAATGCTTATGACTAACCGGTGGCATTGAGTTGTGTGTGTTTCTGTGTTGGTGTGCGTGTGCAACGTGTGTCTCTTGGCTGTGTTGATGTGCAGGTGTTGAGCTCGGATACAGTGGTCAATGGCGAGGAAGGTCAGTAGAGACGTGTTGTGCCGACAGGACCGGATCGGTGAAGGATGGGCGTGCCGTGCGGCGGACGTGCCATGCTGATGTACCTAGAGCGGTGAAGGGCGGACGTGAGGCTTGGACCGACGGACCAGAGGGCAGAGGACCAGCTGTGGTAGCTGGCACATGGCATCGGCGAGCAGAGCACATGGGGATGTGCGATGCATCGGCCGAGTCGGGAGGAAGATGATGGCGTCGTGGCACTTGGCGGGATGTCGGACACGGGCTTGCGTGCGGCGCAAGTGCCGTCAGCCAAGTCAAGAAGGAAGGCGAAGGCGTTGTGCCCAGCATCGAGGCTGGACATGCATCGGCATCGATGCCGGTGGTCGGGTGTGTGAACCACATCCCGTCTTCGGGGCGGGTTCGGTAGCTGAGCCTCAAAATGCTACCCTCGACGGTTTCCGAGTTTGGGCCTCAAAACTCGGGTGGCCGGTTTCCGAGTTTGGGCCTCAAAACTCGGGGTGGACGGTTTCCAGGTTTGGGCCTCAAAACCTGGGCTGGCGGTTTTACCGTTTGGGCCTCAAAACCGGCTTGCGGTTGCGGCGAAGTATCGGTGAGGAAGGCGCGGGGGTCGACGGTGACGGCTTGGCATCCTGAGCTTGCAGGCAAGGGGGGGGAAGGCGTGGGCGGTTGCGTGAGTTGGAAATGAGAAGAAGGGCTGAGGGTGAGGATGGCGGCGTTGGTGACATTGAGGAGCGAGGGTGGTGGTGGCCGTCCTGATGAAAATGACCGGTTGGACGTTTTTACCCTTAGGGGTATTTGGGTCATTGCTTCATGAGAGGGCGTTTTGGTCTTCAGACGTGCGCCTATATATATGAAGGGGCTGGTTAGGGCCCCATTCTTTGAGGTGTCACTCTCATTTTTGTTTAGGTGAGAGGAGGCTAGGGTGTGAGGAGAACCGACTCTTGTTCTTGAGCTTTTCGCCATCCACGCTTTGTGTTGCGAGGAGTGGCTTGTAACCCAACATCGTGTGCTACACAATTCATCATCCTGTAGCAATCCAAGGATCAATTTCTTACTCTTTTGTTGGCTGAAATTTGGATCGATTCGTGTTTATTTTTTCCCCTCTTGAGATTTGCTTCGTTCTCCCTCTCCGAGCGATGATGTGATTCATTTGAATCAGATTGTCTATGTCGTGAGCTCCTTCTTTCCACCGAAGGATTTCCCTCTAACCTCACGAGCACATAGATCGGGTCGAAATCGCGTTCGTTCTTCGTTCTTCCCCCTTTTCTAGTGTTCTTCCGATTTCTCATGGATTAGATGGTTTGGAGCAATGATATCCTAGGATTAGCTTCCCAACACGTAGAAGAACACTTGGGAGAAGTTTGGTTGCAGCCCCGTTCGATTTGGTGAAGATCCAATCGATTTTGGTTTTGTCCGAGCTGTTTTTGGGCTTTCTGGACAGTGGCGGACTGTCCGGGACTCATCTCCGGACTGTCCGAGGGTCGGGGCTGTTCACGGGCAGCGAGGTCACGGTTTTCATTTTTGAACGGCGGACTGTCCGGGACTCATTCGCGGACTGTCGGGGTTCAATAGCGGACTGTCCGCCACTGCACAGTTTTGCTGATTTCGTCCGTATCTTTTGCGTACGAGCTCCGATTTGTGATCCGTTTGTTGCGTTGGTTTCCTAACTTCTTAAGGATCATTCCAAAGTATTTTTGCCACCATTGGTCAAAGTATTTTTGGTCGGACACTTCCTTCTTCTCCATAGGAGTTAAGTGTTCCACTTTCGGAGTTTCGTTGGTTCTAGCGGCCGTATCTTTTGCGTTCGAGCTCCGATTTGAGATCCGTCTGTTGCATTAGTTTCCTAACTTCATAAGGATCTTTCCAAGGTGCTTTTTCCTAGTTGGCCTAAGTATTTTTGGTCGAACACTTTCCTCTTCTCCATAGGAGTGGGGTGTTCCGTTATCGGAGGTTCGATTGTTCTAGGAGCTTGCTTGTGCAGTTTTGCCCCGTTGCTTTGGCGCTTCGTTTTGGGGGTTCTTCGGTAGTTTCGTTGTACCTCTAGGACATCTCCTAGGGTATCCACCTATTCGTAGGTCGTGAACTCACCGGTTGTTTGAGTCTTGCTTTTGGGGTAATTTTCTGGGACAAGGGCCATCATTTCTCGAGAAGAAATTTAGGCTCCCATTCACCCCCCCCTTTGGTTGCCAATTCGGTCCTTCAATTGGTATCAGAGCCAGTTAAGGATCTCTCTACCTTAACCGGTTTCGGATCCGCGAAGGCGACCTTTTGAGAGCGATTTTGTTTCCGACTTTGCTTGTCGAGGTGTCGAGCTTTTGTTTGGCTAACACTAACGTGCTTTTGGAAGTAGCACCAAGTTCTTTTTCAAGTATGTCTTTGTCTTTTGGTTTGAATGTTTCCAAGGACGACATCTTGGGAAGAAGGAGGAGTGCAGTTGATGAGAGGGATCGCGAGGTGAATGAGCTGTTGAATCTTCTAGTGATGATGAACTTTCACCAGAGGATCTTCTACGTCAACTTGGCAAGGCCAAGAGAGGTACACTTGCTTGTCTTGTGACCTTGCACAACCTATATGAGGCTTGCACTAGAATGATGAGCTTTGTGCTATCTTGCTTAGAAAGAATGAGAAGTTGAAATGCTCCATTGCTAGGTTGAAGTCTAGACCCTCTTTGCCTTGCACCTCTTGTAGTGACATGGTTAGGAAGAATGATGAGCTAGGCTTTTCTCTTGCTAGCTTAAAATCTGAGAATGAATAGTTGAAATCAAATGCTTCCAAACCATGTTTAGTTTGCATTGACTTGTGCAAGGATCTTGAATGTGCTAAAACTAAATAACCTTGCTTAAGTCAAATGCTCTGTTACCATGTGTTTCTTGTGAGTCTTTGCTTGCTGAAATTAATAAATTAAAATTGACTCACACCACATGTGTAGATGAACTTGAGCATGCTAGGGCTGAAATTGATGAGATAAATTCTAGGCCTTGTAGCTTGTGCTCTTTGAATAAAAATGCTTGCCTTACTTCTTGTGCTATTCATGATTCTTTGCTTGATGTGAATGGTGATGTTCTTTCCACTGATTTCATGTGCACATCATTCATTGATTAGAAAAAGAAGTTTTGGCTTTGAAAGTTTTGCGCGATGATATGAGCGCTAAGTTGGTTGAGCACAATGATATGAGTGCCAACCTTGAGAAGGAGATTGAGCTCTTGCGTACCACATATGCCGAGTGCATTGAAAAGGAGATGGAAAACTTGAGAAACACTCCTTGTGGTACTTGTGACCGCCTCATGTTTGAAAATGAGGTTTTTGCCAAAAGATGCAAGAGCCTTTGTGCTAAGTCGTTTGAGTCACGCATTTCTTCCAACTCCGATGTTGATGTTTCCAAGTCTGCATCTTTGCAACCGGAGTTGAGTTCTTGTGTTGCGCGTGAGTCTTTTGACGTTAGCACTAGTGTCAAGGTTTCGGATAGCTCTTTCATAGCTACTCCTAACCTTCTGTTTTTTTCTTCGAGTGATGTCCAAGGGACTTCTCTTGATAAGGGTGCTTCTCATATTTTTGGGACTCGTGCTCCCAATCCGGTTTTTCCATGCACCTTTTGCAAGAAGGATGGACATTCGCTCGATTTTTGTTTCGCCGTGTCAACACGAGCGGCGTATTCGAGCTAAGATTTTTAGGAAGCCACGTAGCCTTTCCCATGGCACGTGTGCTCCTAGTGTTGGCACCAAGTTGGTTGTTGATGCTTCTTGTTCTAAGTCCCAAGTTACTTCTCACTTGTCGGAGAATGGTGTGCCTTCCATAGGCCTTTGTACCATTGCTCTTTTTGTGAGAAAGATGGGCATCAGGAAAGCTTTTGCTATCGGCGTGCCAAACGTTTGCGCCAAGCTCGTCTTCTAGGAAGTTGGTGGTTCATAGCCCTTCTCATGGCATGAACGCTTGTGCTCCTAGTAAGAAGCCCCTTTTGTTGATGGTTTTATGACTCCTTTCTAGTGGGTTAGGTCATGATCGTGGACATGCCTCTAGTGCTTCTTCTCTTGGTCCACGTCATGCTTTTCATGGTGCTTCTATTGGTTCTTCTACAAAAACCTTGGAAGATGTTTGCCTCTTTTCTCGTGGTACGACTCGTTCTTCTCCTCGAGTTATCCTTTTGAGGAATGCTTCCAAGGGTGTTTCACAATTGCATTTGAACCAACATTTGCATCATGCTAACCCACAAGATAAGTTGAGTTTTGTGACCAAGTCTTGGGTTCCCAAGTATATGCTTGCTAACCCTTCGGGATCCAAGACTCGGGTTACTTTGTCCTCTTATGTGTAGATATGAGGACGCGGGGTGGAGAACATGCGCCTGATGGAGCTTGATCTTTTAGATGTGATCAAGATTTGATGGTTCTCTACACCCCGCTTAGATTTGCCTCCAAAGAGGCTTTTTGCAGCTCGGTGAGCTTTTCTATCACTCATACCTTGTACATTCATGATCTATTTCTTGTGGTATGAGATGGTCCTTCATGTGCTCACTTGTATAGTTTTTGCATGTACATTTTCTTTTGTATCATGTTTTGTTTTAGTCTAGCATGTGCTATCTTGTATATCATGTCATGCTAGTCTTTTGTATAGTTGGTGGCTATTCCACTTTTCATGCTAGTCTGTGATCCTCATGAGCATTGTGCCATGCTTTACCATACTTCTCCATGAGCTTTATTTGTAGTGGTATGATGTTCATTAGGTGTCACTTTTCAGGTGCTAGTTTTGGTTAGCTACATGTATCCTGTTGATATGATTAGTTTGAGCACTAGCCTTTCCACAATTTTATCATGTTACATGCTTTTGGATCTATTGCTATCATTATCTTGCATTGTAGCATGTGTTGAGGCTTAGCTGTGTTGGGTTGATCATGTCTTTAGGCTACATTTTGCTACAGTGCTTTATCCTGTTGCATGGTAGTCTTGACTAGTTTGAGTTCAGATCTCCTTGCGGTATCATTCATAGGTAGGCCTCTTTTTGTTGAGAGTTCACCTTATGCTTATTATGTGACTAACGTTTTCGTGGAGACCTTGAGGTCACACTGGACGAGACAATGCCTTGTGTTTCTTCTGCCTTTGAGTGTGCAGGAGAACAGGAGCCTGGAGAGAGCATTTCGGCTCACGGACCTGATCCCACATCTTCCACGACTTGGGGTTTCGTTCGAGCAGCTCTCCAGTGAGCACTAGCAGCACCTGTGGGAGCGACAGCTTCAGGCGAGAGGGAGACGACTCCGGTGAGGCAGGCGCCCCGGAGATTTCAGTAGATTCAGGCGTCCCCTCGGGTATCACACCTGCAGGAGGTCATGCGCTTCATGAGGTACGTCTGACACACTTCTGAGTTTGGGTTTTGGTACCTTCTTCTTCGACCTCTTCTTTCTTCTGTGGTCTTTCCGATGTGGATTTTGCTAGCTATTAGCTTGAGCATTTCTTGGCTCTTCTCTTGTGAGTTTGGTGTGTGTTTCCCTTTTAGTTGGGGAAGCATTTTGCTTGTTGTATCTTAGTTGGACTTCTCCGATACCCTTTTGTTTTGGGTTTTCCTTTTTAGGCTAGTTTTGCTTTGTCTTTGATAGACTAGCTTTTGCATGCATTTCATCATGTATTTTGGTTTTTAAAGCTTCATGTTAAGTTGAAAATAAACTATGCTCTTTTTGGTATGCCCTGTTTTATTCATGATGGTGCTTGTAGCTTAGGCTCTTTTTGATCACTTGATACATGTTATGAGCTAAGCTATTTTTGCAAATGGTGAACTTGATTAATCAACTATGAAACATTTAATTTGTTCACCATTGAGATTGGCAACTAGCATGGGTAGGATGTGTTGAGATCACTTGTGCTATCTTTTGTATGCTAGGTTGCTATGTCTCTTGCACTGAGTCATTCACTTGCTTGGATTGTTCATAGTTATCTTGTGCTTAAAATTTGATCCAAGTCTTAGTGAATTGAAAAGATCGAGATGGGATTGCATGTGTCAACACATCATGGTATTGAGACTGTTTCTCATTGCACAATTGAGTTAAACTTGAGCCGTGTAGTGTAAGACCGAACCCGGTGCTTTAAGCTTCCGATTGCTTTTCTTGCATAGGCTTAGCCCGGTTGAAAAGTTAGGCAATGACCATGCTTTCAACCTCTCGCAATCACATGCCTTAATATGAACTTGTGTTAATACCGCTGCAATCTCCGATAAAATTGAAAATAACACAAGTCTATGCTTCATTCTATGGCATGATGATTGAACTTTGCTAGGGGTATTTCACCTTTTACACTTGAGTTAGCACTTGTTTGATTTCCTGTCTATTCATGCTAAGTGCTATTTTAGTGGTGAACTCTTTTGAATGGCTTAAAACTGCTCATATGCTTAATTGTTCATATTTCGTATTCATTTGATCAGTTTGAGCCTTTGCTAGCATTTGTATTGGCTGCTACACTTTCAGGGCAGCACCCTTTTGAGCATCTTTTCATTCTGATTGCTATACACTTGAAGTTGTTGCATTGTACATATCATGCATTTTTAGCTTAGTGTACATACCCCCAGCTCTGATACAATTTGTGGTCACTTTCAATGCTTTTCATTGCCCCCATATGCTTTTGATTGATGACTTGTCTTGTGTTTGTGTCAACTTTGTGGAGAAATGTCAAAACCCCTCAGCATGTTCCCTTTTGTCTTGGGGAGAAGCTGTTTGCAAGGGGGAGCTTGAGTGTTGGCTCAAAGGGGAGAGTCATGCATTTTGGGGAGAGTTTTGAGCAAGGGGAAGTTTAGCTCTTTTATGTTCTTCTTCAATTGGTATAACACTTTTATGTGTTTCAATTGGTATCCTTCATAGTGAGTTTTGGTACATAGCCTTAGTGTGTAGGCTTGCTTTCAGGGGAGTCGTTTTTGTCTTGCTGCTTCTCCGCGTGCTCCGAGTTTTGTGCTCCATTTAGTTTTGAGCTTCTCCTTGTGTTTTTCTCGTCGGTATCGAGCCTGCTAGTCGTGTTGAGCTGTTTTTGCCTCTCTTTTGAAGGACTAGCAGTTTTTGCTTGGTATTTTCGATTTGTATGGAGCCTTCAGCTAGTTGTGTCGAGCCACTTTTGCCTCTATCTTGAGGATCTAGCTGTCTTCACCAATTTTTGGCTGTTTGTGATTGATATCGAGTCTGCTAGTTGTGTTGAGCCTCTGTGCCTCTATCTTGAGGGACTAGCAGTTTTTGCATTCTAATGCATCGTTTCAGCCTCAATTGGTATCGAGCCTTGAGCTAGTGGTTTGAGCCATTTTCTGCCTTTTCTTGAGGGCTAGCTCATTTTGACTTGGCTGCGTCGAGCCGTTGCCCATGTCTTTGGGAACCAAGTTTTTGCTCTATTGATTGAGTTTTTCTCTTTGATGAGTTTTGTTGCTCCGATCCTTTGCTTGGTTGCGTTGAGCCGTTGCCCATGTCTTTGGGGACCAAGTTTTCGGTTTTGGTATCTCAAACCATCTCTTGTGCCTAGTTTTTGTCAATTCAATCATCAAGGGGGAGAAATTTCGACCCAAGTGACCCAAGTGAACCCAATAAAGTACTTGGTTGGTTTCTTTGTGATGATTGTTTGACAATTTATTTGAGATTGGTTTTCGAGTACCTTTTGGGATTTCTTGAAACTCTTGTTTCTCTTGACTCTTCGGTTGTGTGGAGGCTTTGCCGCTTTTCCCGTTTCTTTCAGGACCGAGAGCTTTTATTTGGAGTTTTCATGACCTTCCTCATATCAAGTGGCCTTGTGTTTGCTTTTGCTTGGCTTTTGGGCACTTGAATGAGGTTTGCCTTCAAACCCTTCCTTTGTGGTTTTATTGTAGTCAAAGCATTCATCAAGGGGAGATTGAGAACATATATGATGAATGATTGACTTTGATGAGGAAGGTTTGAGGCTTTTTCCCGGTTGAGTCATTATCTCGCTATGTGCTTAATGCTTATGACTACCTGTGGCGTTGAGTTGTGTGTGTTTCTGTGTTGGTGTGCGTGTGCAACATGTGTCTCTTGGATGTGTTGACGTGCAAGTGTTGAGCTCGGATACAGTGGTCGATGGCGAGGTGAAGGTCAAGTAGAGACGTGTTGTGCCGACGGACCGGGATCGGTGAAGGATGGGCGTGCCGTGCGGCGGACGTGCCATGGATGTACCTAGAGCGGTGAAGGGCGGACGTGAGGCTTGGACCGACCGACCAGAGGGCCAGAGGACCAGCTGTGGTAGCTGGCACATGGCATCAGCGAGCAGGAGCACATGGGGATGTGATGCATCGGCCGAGTCGGGAGGAAGACGATGGCGTCGCGGCACTTGGCGAGAGGTCGGACACGGGCTTGCGTGCGGCGCAAGTGCCGTCGGCCAAGTCAAGAAGGAAGGCGAAGGCGTTGTGCCCGGCGTGGAGGCTGGACATGCATCGGCATCGGTGCCGGTGGTCGGGGTGTGTGAACCACATCCCGTCTTCGGTGCGGGTTCGGTAGCTGAGCCTCAAAAAGCAACCCTCGACGGTTTCCATGTTTGGGCCTCAAAACTCGGGGTGGCCGGTTTCCGAGTTTGGGCCTCAAAACTCGGGTGGACGGTTTCCAGGTTTGGGCCTCAAAACCTGGGCTGCGGTTTACCGGTTTGGGCCTTCAAAACCGGGCGGAGGTTCCTATGCGGAACGGATGACGCGTGGCGGCACCGAGAGGCTTGCGTTGCGGCGAAGCTATCGGTGAGGAAGGCGCGGTGGTCGACGGTGACGGCACGTGGCGGCATCCTGGAGCTTGCGTCGAGGCGAAGCGAAGGATGAGAAGGCACGTGGCCGTCGGATGGAAATGACCGAGTTGGATGGTTTTACCCTCAAGGGGTATTTGGGTTAGTGCTTCATGAGAGGGCATTTTGGTCTTCGGACGTGTGCCTATATATATGAAGGGGGCTGGTTAGGGCAGCCCATTCTTGGAGTGTCACTCTCATTTTGTTTAGGTGAGAGGAGGCTAGGGTGAGAGGAGAGACTGGCTCTTGTTCTTGAGCTTTTCGCCATCCACGCTTTGTGTTGCGAGGAGTGGCTTGTAACCCAACATCGTGTGCTACACAATTCATCATCCTGTAGCAATCCAAGGATCAATTTCTTACTCCTTTGTGTTGGCTGAAATTTGGATCGATTCGCGTTTTTGTTCTTCGCGTTTTGTTTTTTCCCTTCTCGGAGATTTGCTTCGTTCTCCCTCTCCGAGCAACGATTTGCGATTCCGTTTGAATCAGATTGTTCTATGTCGTGAGCTCCTTCTTTCCACCGAAGGATTTCCCCTCTAACCTCACGAGCACATAGATCGGGTCGAAATCGCATTCGTTCTTCGTTCTTCCCCTTTTCTAGTTTTTCTTCTGATTTCTCATGGATTAGTTGGTTTGGAGCAATGATATCCTAGGATTAGCTTCCCAACACATAGAAGAACACTTGGGAGTAGTTTGGTTGCAGCCCCCATTCGATTTGGTGAAGATCCAATCGATTTTGGTTTTGTCCCGAGCTGTTTTTGGGCTTTCTAGACAGTGGCGGACTGTCCGGGACTCATCTCCGGACTGTCCGGGGGTCGGGGCTGTTACAGGCAGTGAGGTCGTGTTTTCATTTTTGAACAGCGGACTGTCCGGGACTCATTCCCTGACTGTCCGGGGTTCAATAGCGGACTGTCCGCCACTGCACAGTTTTGCTGATTTCGTCCCTATCTTTTGCGTACGAGCTCCGATTTGTGATCTGTTTGTTGCGTTGGTTTCCTAACTTCTTAAGGATCATTCCAAAGTATTTTGCCACCATTGGTCAAAGTATTTTTGGTCGGACACTTCCTTCTTCTCCATAGGAGTTAAGTGTTCCGCTTTCGGAGTTTCGTTGGTTCTAGCGGCCGTATCTTTTGCGTTCGAGCTCGATTTGAGATCCGTCTGCTGCATTAGTTTCCTAACTTCATAAGGATCTTTCCAAGGTGATTTTGCCACTAGGTGTCCTAAGTAGTTTTGGTCGAACACTTTCCTCTTCTCCATAGGAGTGGGGTGTTCCGTTATCGGAGGTTCGATTGTTCTAGGAGTTTGCTTGTGCAGTTTTGCCCGTTGCTTTGGCGCTTCGTTTTGGGGGTTCTTCGGTAGTTCCGTTGTACCTCTAGGACATCTCCTAGGGTATCCACCTATTCGTAGGTCGTGAACTCACCGGTTGTTTGAGTCTTTTCTTTTGGTTGATTTTCTGGGACAAGGGCCATCATTTCTCAAGAAGAAATTTGAGGCTCCCATTCACCCTCCCCTGATCGCCAATTCGGTCGTCCTTCAGATTCCTCAGAACGACGACGATGACGACGACACCTCCCAGGTATCTTAGACCCCTGACGAGCTTTCTGCTGAGGTCTAGAAACTTACTGCCGCCCTTCTTAGTCAAGATAACTGCTTAGGCGCGCTGCTAGAGAGCGGAAGGAGTTTAGGCAGAAGTGGGAGGATACGGTGAAGGAACTTGAATCTATCAAGACCACTGTTGTTGTTCTGAGGAGGACGAGTGTGAGATGTGCTCCAAGCACATGACTGACCTTCTCACTTTGAGGGGGAAGTATGTTGCTTTGGTTGGAGAGGTGGATGAGGTTAGAACCAGATCCTCAGTGCTTGGTGCATGCAAGTCTTGTGCAGGCTTGCAGTCTGAGTTGGCAGAGAAAGAATGCCAAGATTGTGTCTCTTGATAAGGCCAGCTCGGGTAGCACTTGTGTGGCTAGGTGTGCTTTGTGTGAAGGCTTGGAGATGAAGATAGCCAATGTGAAGCATGACAAGATGCAAACCGAGGAAGAAAACACATACCTTCGGACCATCTTGTCATGGGTGTCTAGTGGTGAGCCGCAGCTTGGGATGATGATTGCCCAATTCAAGCGTGCTGCTGGAGGTCTAGGTGTAGGTTTTGCTCAGGGTGTTGAGTGTGCTTCATCTTTTGGTAAGATTGGAGAGTCGAGTGGTCTTAACCCGAGTGAGAAGCCCAACTCCACCACTACTCCCAAACTTACTAAGATTCCACCCAAAGAGCCTCTCAAGCCTAACACTGAGGATGGGGTGTTTGTTGAACCTCCAAGAGATCCACCCAAGAAACAGTCATGGGCTCCAAAACTAAACCACCTCAAGAACAAGCTAGACACCATGCCACTATGCCACTATCCAAGAGGAGCTCATGCCACAGAAGGGCAAAGTAATCCATACCCACTACCGTGAGTACCAACAACCCCCTATGAGAGCGATGAGGTACCATTGTGAGCACTGTGGGAGAGATGGACATTTGAGGGAGTTTTGCTTTCAGCGCAAGAGAGAGGAGCGCCGTGCAAAGGAGATGAACAACACGGACATGTACCATCCTTTCCATGATGTACATGTGCCGAACGTTCGGAGGTGTGCCGCTAGGCCTAGAGGTCCAATGCCTCAAGGTCCCAGGCCTAGGCCGCGAGAAGGACATGCCCGGCGGGAGCCTGCAGTTGCAGGTTATGGACCCCGTGGCGGTGGCTTTGTAGTTGAGCGTTTTCCCCCACCGCGTTTTGAGTATCGCGATGGTTGCTCTTCCCTTAGCGGACCACGTTTTCTAATACGTGGTGATCGCTTTTCCCGTAGGCGCGCTAGGAATGATTTTTCAACTAACCGTTCTTTTGAGTAGCCAGCCCAACAATGGTATTCTTCCTATTTCACTCACCCCAGTGTTGGACCGTATGCTCACCCTATTTCTTTTTATTGATTTAGGTAAAACGATTGGAGGACATTTGGTTGGTGGATTACGGTTGTTCGAGGCACATGACCGGAAATGCCAAGTGGTTCTCCAGTCTTAGTCCTGTTGCCGAAAAGGAGATTATCACCTTCGGTGACAATAGCAAAGGTAAAGTGTTGTCTCGTGGGTCGGTGCGAGTAAATGAGCACTTTGTGTTGCGCGATGTTGCTCTTGTTTCTAACTTGCATTTCTACCTTCTTTCTGTTTCACAACTTTTCGATGATGACTATGAGATTCATTTTAAACCGAATCTCAGTCGTATTTTAGATCCTCAGGGCAATCTTGTATGTTTGATTTCGCCCTTTGGGAAAGTCTTTCGTGCGAATTTCTCGGAGTCGTTTGGAATTTCTCGTTGTCTTTTGGTTGGACCTTCCTCCTCTGATCTTTGGAAGTGGCATAGGAGACTCGGTCACCTGAGCTTCGACTTGCTTGCAAGGCTTAGTTCACTTGGCCTAATCCGAGGATTGCCCAAGTTGTCCATGGAGAAGGATCTTGTTTGCCATTCTTGTAGACATGGGAAGATGGTTGCCGCTCCCCACCCTCCAGTGACTCAGGTCATTACTAAGCGCCCTGGAGAGCTTTTGCATATGGACCCTGTTGGTCCGGCTCGGGTGAGCTCGGTTGGGGGGAAGTGGTATGTGTTTGTTGTTGTTGACGACTTTTCGAGATATTCGTGGGTTTTCTTTTTAGCTGAGAAACTAAAACTTTCTCTTTTGCTCACAATCTGATTTTGCGTCTTCAGAATGAGTTCCCTATGAACTCAATGCGAGCTATTCGGAGTGATAATGGTTCCGAGTTTAAGAACTCGGATTTTGAGAAGTTTTGTGATTCTTTGGGTTTAGAGCATCAGTTTTCTTCCCCTTGTTGGGTATTTTAAACACACACAGAGAAATCCGCAAGCGCACGGATACTGATGTAGCTTTCACCCGAGAGTATTCCAGGGTATCGATTTCCACGGGGAACGAAGTGTACTAGAAGAATTAAGAACGTCCAAGAAAAGAATGGTAATGTGGATAGAGAGGGATATAAGGTTTCCTAAGCGGGTATATCTAATTAAAGGCTCA
Organism: Coix lacryma-jobi var. lacryma-jobi; assembly: GCA_009763385.1. Taxonomy (NCBI): domain Eukaryota; kingdom Viridiplantae; phylum Streptophyta; class Magnoliopsida; order Poales; family Poaceae; genus Coix; species Coix lacryma-jobi. The sequence goes on along the minus strand of VDCT01000421.1, from coordinate 299,370 downwards.
CTATACTTTACTTACTTCGGAGCAGCAGGTCCTTTCCAACTCTCGAGAAAGACTGGGAAGAAGGTAGTTGGGGGAAGGCTGCCGAAAGCTCTACGAGAACACCAACCCTAACATGGTGGATTATAAAGACCTGACAGAGCTGTCACCTCTGGGGCTACCACAACTATCCGAGGATTGGGCGCAAACTCAGGTAAACCCTAGTCTAGACACCGTGTCTACACTAACGCTTACTACTCTAATTACCGCGGATAACTAGAGCACTCAATACGAGCAGACATCCAGTAAATAAAGTAAAGAAAGAACTAAAATTAAATATAATACTTAGAAATATAAATGAAGAACCTGGAGATTACTTGAAGACGAACCAGATGCTGCACCAATACAATGTCGAGGAAGATCCGACAGATCCGGCTCCTCCTCAGCTCTCTCCTTCTCCTCTCTAGATTACAACTACATGATGAACTAGAACTAGATCTAGAACTAGAAGATGAACTAGAACTAGAACTAGACAATCAACTAGAGGGACCTCTACTTCTAATTGAAACCATAGTTTCTTATGTGGAGATGAATAATGAAGATGGAGATGCCTGGAGAGGGGGGTCTGGGTCTGGTTTTATAGCCCGGAGCGTGAACGTGAGCCCTTGGATCAAACCGACTTCGGGGACGGTGTAGATGCATCCTAGGAGGCGGTGGAAGAAGGTTCCAGAAGGCAGAGGCGAAACGGGCTCCGTGGCCGACCGGTCGGTCTGGCCCAGTGGGCCCACGTGGTGGCCCGCCTCGTGGTGTCTTCTAGATCCTTCTTTTGCAGATTTCGTCGCGAAATTAATATCTTTTCATCCGGGACTCCGAATATAGCAAATGATATGTCCGTTTCGATCGTCTCGACAAGCCCTTCGCAATGATACACTCCAATTCATCACTTGAGATACTTTTATATGGTGAAATATTGATTTCCTACAAAACAAGTGAGAGCACCAAAACTCGTGGAACTTATTAGTTTCAAACCCTACAACTATGCTTTGTAATTCATTTAGTGTCATTTCATGCAATAGTTGATAGTTAATTATGAGCATTAGTGAGCGTCAACACCCTACACACCGCCACAGAATGGTGTTGTAGAGAGGAAGAATATAACCCTTGTAGAGATGGCCAGGACGATGCTCGATGAGCATAGGACTCCTAGGCGGTATTGGGCCGAGGCTATGAACATTGCATGCTATATTTCCAATCGCATTTTTCTCTGAGCTTTCTTAAAAAAACTTCTTATGAATTGCATTTTGGAAAACAACCCAAAGTGAGTTATTTTAGAGTTTTTGGTTGCCATTGTTTTATACTCAAGAAAGGCAACTTGGACAAGTTTGAGTCTCGTTCTTCTGACGCTGTATTTTTGGGTTATGGCACTCACACTCGTGCATATCGTGTACTTAACCTTGATACTAACCGAGTCATGGAGACATCTGATGTCACCTTCGATGAGACCATGGTTTGTCCTTCTTCTAGATTTGAGCGTGCAGGTGATCATGAGGTTGGCGAGCCTCTTTGGATGACGAGGACGAGGTGCTGAAGGGATGGATGATCCAGCACCACCACCACCTGCTGTGCCGCAAGCATCGACCTCTACTATGACGACTCACGGCCCCAACCCCTCTTCGTCAACTACATGGGAGCCGTGGGATCCGCCACCTCGGGCTGTACCTTTTGTACCCGAGGAGGTACGAGCTGCTGTTGAGGGGGAGGTTTCTTTAGCTTGGGAGGCGCCACGACACATTCAGTGCCAAACCCGCCTCAACAGATGATCGGTAGCATCAGTGAACGTGTCACTCGGTCAAGGTCACAACAAATCTCTCACTTTGCTCATTCTGCATTTGTTGCTGATTTTGAACCCTGAGATGTTGGACACGCTTTATCTGATTCGGATTGGGTTAATGCCATGCATGAGGAGTTAGAAAATTTTGAAAGAAATCAGTTTGGGTTTTGGTTCCACCTCCTCCTGAATGTTACCCTATTGATACAAAATGGGTTTTCAAAACTAACAAGGAGAGGATGGCCACATTGTGAGAAACAAGGCCAGACTTGTAGCCCAGGGGTATAGCCAGAAGGAGGGGATAGACTATGAGGAGACTTTTGCTCCTGTAGCTCGGTTGGAGGCAATTAGGATACTCTTGGATTTTGCTGCATCCAAAGGGTTTAAACTTTTTCAAATGGATGTCAAGAGTGCCTTTTTAAACGGCTACATAGAAGAAGAGGTGTATGTGAAACAACCCCCGGTTTTGAAAATCCCAAGTTTCCAAACCATGTTTTTAAACTTCACAAAGCTTTGTATGGTTTGAAACAAGCCCCAAGAGCCTGGTATGATAGGTTGAAAACCTTTTGGCTTGCTAAAGGTTTTAAAATGGTATGTGTGGATAAAACACTTTTTCTCCTCAAGCAAGGCAATGACACTCTCTTGGTCCAGATTTACGTGGATGATATCATTTTCGGTGGTTCTTCTCACGCTTTGGTTGCCAAGTTTGCAGATCTTATGAGCAGGGAGTTTGAGATGAGCATGATGGGCGAGTTGAAATTCATTCTCGGGTTGCAAATTAAGCCAATCTTTACTATGAGCATTAGTGAGCGTCAACAAGTTCCCCCAAGCTTAATCTTTACTAGTCCCGAGCAAAGCCAATCTCAACAATGGATCAGGAGTTGCTGCAATATCTGTATTTCTTAACAAGCACACTAGCATTTAAACAAAAGTTCTCATTTATATTAGAAAAATATACCATATTATTCATCACGGGGCTTAGTACTTTACCTTGAATCCTGAGTAATTGAAAGATAGAATGATCGAATAAAGCACTATGTCTCTTGCTCTGTTACTTCACCATTATCCTGGAGTTTTATGAATTTTCAGAAAAGATTAAAAACATATGTTGTCAAATTAAACAATGGATCCAAAGAGAAAGTCAACCACACCATTGAATCGAAAAGTGCATGTGTATAAAAAATGGAGTCGGATGCTCTTTTGAAATAGGGAACGTATCTAGTGCAAACCATAGCCTTCGTGAAAACCCGTGCAAACCACAAAAAAAGTTGTTTTAATTCACCAAAAAAATCACACATGTAGATGATATGATGATACACAATCTTATAAAATATCTTGTCCAAAATCGAATTCATTTGTGAGATATAAAAATAACAAATTTCTAACAAATCATGTGGAAAACTTTCTGGCTTAAATTTTTTATTTTTATAACTCACAAACGAAGTCGATTTTGGACAAGATATTTTACAAGGTTGTGTATCATCATACCATCTACATGTGTGATTTTTTTGGTGATTTAGACGATTTTTTTATTGTGGTTTGCACGGGTTTTCACAAAGGCTGTGGTTTGCACTAGATACGTTCCCTTTGAAATATATCACTCTCTTTTGTTTATCAGAAACACATGGCTATCAGGCTAATTCTACTGACGGGCACGTGCCCATTTTTTTCTGATATTCTTTTTTTTTCTTTCTTCTTTTTTTTTGAGGTTCCGGATACTGGTCCCTTTTTATTTCCTCGGGATCTATCTTTTTGAGGTTTCGGACACTTGTCCCTTTTTATTTCCTCGGATCTCTTTTCTCTCTTTTTTATAGCCATATGCTTCCAACAAACTTTTGAGATGATAGGAATAAATAATCACGAGTATTTATGCGGAAGACGGATGAAATGTGTAAGTGCTCTCAATTCAACTGTATGATAACTTATCATAGGGTCAACAAAGCTTAATTTAACTCAATGCATTTTTTAGTCATATTAATATTGAAACTCGCCGGAACTCTAGTGTTGTTTAGAACAAGATAATAGCAACTCAGATCATCACATGTCATATCTGTCAACTACCTAGACTCTAGATCAAGCATTTGCTACCCATGCATTTAATTTCATTTTTTAAGCATCATTATTAACTAGGAGAACTCATGCTTTGAAGGTTAGGTACTTGAAAGAAATTAGATAGAGCAACTATTCATCATTTCCATATAACAGATTAGAAAGAGAGTTCTTCTTTTATTATCAACTACTTAAAACAAACTAGACACACTATTTTATTTATTTAATCTAACACACTTTAACTTACTATTTAAAAAATACTAAGATAGAAATAATGACATACCTGATTTACAAAGACAACGGGGGTGCGTCTCTCCCAAGCTAAGCCTTTCGATCGCATCGAGCCTTTATGTGCCCAAATATTTTTGTTCTTTTTCTTTTTAAGGGTGAGCCTTCATGTGCTCACATTTTTTTATTTTATTTTATTTTTATATATAGAAAGAAAAACTTAAGAGGATAAAGATACTTACCTGGATACACGGGGGTGCTTTCCCCCAAGCTGGATAGTCGTTCACTCATTTTGGCCTACATGTTAAGTCTCAAGCTTCCAAATCCTGCATAACTCAAATAGACAACAAAACTCGTGGAACAAATTAAGTGTTAAGCATAAGAGTTTTAGTTGTCTAGAGCATTGGTGATTAATTTTCTTTTAGATAGGATCATTGAATTGTAAAAATTCAATCACATCAATTTCTTCTAAGGGTTCAGGTTCAAGAAAATTTTCAAACGTTGGCCATTTACCTTGAATACGTTACCTGAATCATCCTGATGTGTGATGGCACCATGTGAAGCAACATCTATCACCTTGAATGGCCCTTCCCATTTGCTTCTGAGTTTTCCATGACCGAAAAGCTTGATTCTTGAATTGAACAACAGGACTTTATCTCCAGACTTGAACTCCTTATACTTGATTCTCTTGTCATGCCACCTTTTGGTTCTCTCCTTGTAAATCTTGGAACTGTGGTAAGCATTTTCTCTCCATTCCTCTAGTTCTGAGATTTGCATTTGACGGTTCTTTCCAGCTAGAAGAAGGTCCATGTTCCATTTCTTGATTGCCCAATGAGCTCTGAATTCCAATTCAACTGGCAAGTGACATGTTTTTCCATATACAAGCTGATAAGGTGACATGCCTATGGGTGTTTTGTATGCAGTTCGGTATGCCCATAGTGCATCATGAAGCTTGTACTTCATTTTCTTTCCCATCTCATCCACAGTCTTCTGTAAGATGTTCTTGATTTGCTTATTTGATGTCTCAGCTTGACCGCTTGTTTGAGGATGGTATGGAGTTGCAACATTGTGTTTAACTCCATATTCTGCTAGGAACTGTCTGAAGGACTTGTCAATGAAGTGTGATCCTCCATCACTTATGACCATTCTGGGTGTTCCGAACCTTGGGAATATTATTTCATGGAACACCTTCTTGGCATGCTTGGAATCGGTGGCTCGACATGGTAATGCTTCTACCCATTTGGACACATAGTCAACTGCCACCAAGATATATTCAGCATCTCCAGACCTTTGGAATGGTCCCATGTAGTCAATTCCCCAAACATCAAACAACTCTATTTGGAGGTTGTTCTGGAGTGGCTAGCATCACGTGCATTGATGTTTCCATGTTTCCTATTTCTGACATCTAGCACATCTTCTAACAAACTCCTTCGTATCTTGATACATCGTCGGCCAATAGAATCCACTTTGCCAGATCTTTGCATTTGTACGGAATGCTGCATAATGTCCTCCATAAGGTGATGCGTGACATCTTTCTATGATTTTCATGGCATCAGTCATTGGGACACATCTCCATAGCAACCCATCATTGTAGACCCGATAGAGATACGGATCATCCCACAAGTGGCAACGAGCATCATATTTGAGCTTCCTCTTATCCGCTCTTGTGGAACATAACCTGCAACCATAAAATTCACAATATCCGCATACCAAGGGCCCGAGTGTGTTACCGCGAGGAGAGTGTCGTCCCTTAGATAGTCATTAAAAATATCTAAGTCATTTGTTTTCCTTATATCGAAGCCTAGACAAGTGATCGGCTACTGAATTTCTACTCCTTTCTTATCTCTTTTTTCTATGTCAAATTCTTGGAGTAGAAGAATCCATCTTATAAGTTGAGGTTAGCATCTTTCTTAGTGAGCAAGTATTGAAGAGCACAATGGTCTGAGTAGATGATTACCTTTGCTCCAACTAAGTGAGATCTAAACTTGTCTATTGCAAAGACAACTGCCAACAACCTCTTTTTTCAGTGGTAGCGTAATTGAGTTGTGGCCCAGTCAAGGTTTTGCTAGCATAAGATATAGCATAGTGCTTTTATCCTTTGTTTGGCCTAAAATGGCTCCAACAGCAAAGTCGCTAGCATCACACATGATCTCAAAAGGCAGCGTCCAATCGGGTGGTTGGATAATTGAACTGATATGAGTGCCTGCTTGAGGATTTGAAATGCTTCATGGCACTCACTATTAAAAATGAAAGGTGCATCTTTAGCTAGAAGGCAGGGGTCTGTGCAATTTGGGAAAAGTTTTAATGAAACGCCTATAGAACCCTGCGTGGCCTAAAAAGCTTCTGATTTCTATCACATTTGTGGGAGGTGGAAGTTGTTTCAATAACTTCGATCTTTTCTCTATCCACTCTATCCCACGTTCGGACACCTTGTGTCCTAGCACTATTCCTTCCTGAACCATAAAGTGACATTTCTCCCAGTTCAGGACTAAGTGCTTTTCTCACACCGTTGTAAGACTCTGTCTAAATTCTTAAGACATCATCGAAGGTTTTGCCATAGACGGTAAAGTCGTCCATGAACACCTCCACAATTTTTCTCGATCATATCAGAGAAAATGGACATCATGCACCGTTGGAAAGAAGCTGGAGCATTGCACAATCCAAACGACATTCGTCGGTATGCATAAGTTCCATACGGGCAAGTAAAAGTGGTCTTAGTCTGGTCATCTGGGTGGATTGGGATTTGATGATACCCGGAATACCCATCAAGGAAACAAAAGAAAGAGTGGTTTGCAAGCCGTTCCAGCATTTCATCACGAAGGGTAATTGGGAAGTGATCTTTCTTTGTAGCCTTGTTAAGTTTCCGATAACCAATGCACATACGCCACCCAGTGACAGTTCGCTGAGGGATAAGTTCATTATTTTCATTCTTAACAACTGTCATTCCTCCTTTCTTAGGGACAACCTGGACAGGGCTAACCCACTCGCTATGTGGCACGAGATAGATAATCCCGCGTGTAAAAGCTTCAAGACCTCTTTCTTAACAACCGCTCACATAGCATTATTAAGTCTCCGTTGTGGCTCCCTCGAAGGTGTGCAATTAGGATCAGTGGGGATGCGATGAGTGCAGAGAGTGGGACTAATGCCCGTGAGGTCTTCAAGTGAGTAGCCTATGGCTGATTTATGTCTTTCTACGATGGTGACAAGCCTATGTGTTTCATCTTGGAAAGCTTGTCACTTATGATGACAGGAGTCCCTCGATTATTATTGAGGAAGACATATTTCAGACCAGGAGGAAGGGTTTTTAGCTCAACTAAGGGTTTTGATGGCACCTCCCAAGGGTCTAGCTCAACAGGCTCGGCCAGCTCTTCCTCTTTCTGAGTGAAGTGTTCATCATCAAGAGTTGGTTGGGCCAAGTCTTCTAGGGATGCTACCATGACTTCCTCAATAGGATCTTGTTCAGGCTTGGTTCTACCATCGCGTTATGTGAGCGTGAAAGTGAGACATTGATGGTAGAGTTCCCTAGCTTTAAATTCAAGAGGCTTTGTTTTGGTTGCTCTTGAAAGAGTGTTCCAAAAGGTACTCCAATCAGGAAACGTGTCCGAGATGTCAAAAATATGAAAATCTAGAAAATACTCGGAGCCTCTTATGCGTAGCATAATAGTCCTTATGACCCCATAACTTTCTAGTGTAACTCCAGATGGAATTCTTAGAAGCTTATGAGATGGGATCACAGATTCGTTGGGGAGTAATATTTTAGCCAAAGCTTTTGAAATTATGTTCATTCCAACAGTAGGACTATAGTGAGCCTCTATGGTTGTGTTTTTTAGGATGCATGTTAGAGCTTCTGAGGGGGCAACAATTTGGGCTACCTCAATGGATAACTCTGTTTTCTGCCAACCACTCACGCTCATGATGGCTGAAAGTCCTTTAATATGTTCTAAAAGGAAGGCATCATTATTCGGGCCATCGTCATCCTCAAGTGGTGTAGAATACACCAGAGGCTTCATTTGGACTGGGAAATTCGAGGTGTTTCCAAAATCTTCAAAAAGACCATCCTCGATTTCAAAAGGGAACAAGGGAGGATTAGGTTCATCTTCTAAAGTGTGGTTTGTTCCCATAATGGGAGGTTCTATGACAACCAATTCATCGTTAAGATTTAAAGGAATTTTAGATTCAGTTTCGGTTGTGTGTATCTCCTCTAGTTGGTCGGGGCATGGCTCGACTTCTTCCTCAGGGAATTCATCAAAAAACCCAGTGTAAGGAGTGTTTTCAAGGATTCTTTCTAGGATGTCTTTCCCTTCACTAACAATTTTATGTGAGAATGACCCTCCTGAGGCGGTGTCAAGATGCCTCCTTGTTAAGACCACAATAAAAGTGATAGTGTAGGACATGGTCAGGCAAGGAAAGGTTGGACCGGAATTGGTAAGACTTGTAAATCTAGCCCAGGCTGCTCCTAGAGTTTCCTTCTCTTTTTGTTTGAATGTAAGAACTTCTATTCTAAGGTCAGCGATTCGAAAAAGAGGGAAGAAAGCAAGACAAAAGTTGTCCCGAAGTTCATCCCAATTTCCAGTTGCGCCCCTTACGGAATGGTCATACCATTTTCTCGCTCTTCCCAAAAGGGAGAACGAGAATAGTTTCCATTTAAGTGTCTCTTGTGTCATGCCAGCAATAGTGCGACAAGAACACAACTGCTCAAATTACCTAAGGTGTGTGTATGGATCTTCGTCTGCTAACCCAGAGAAGGATAACTCTCTAATGATGTTTATGAAAGCAGGGCGAAGCTCATAGTCATCTGTAAGAATGGGGTGTGATGATGTGGAGGCTCCAACAAGTCGCCCTTTGGAGCAAAGAACTTATAGATAGGAGTGAAATCCATGTGGTAAGAAGTGTGGTGGTGAGGTAAAGGTGGTGGTAAAAGAAAGAAATGCGGACGAACTTGTTTCGATTCTAGAACAGCTACCGTTCCCCGGCAATAGCGCCAGAAAGCTTGTTGGGTATTTTAAATGCACACAGAGAAACCGCAAGCGCACGGAAACCGATGTAGCTTTCACCCGAGAGTATTCCAGGGTATCGATTTCCACGGGGAACATGAAGTGTACTAGAAGAATTAAGAACGTCCAAGAAAAGAATGGTAATGTGGATAGAGTGGGATATAAGGGTTTCCTAAGCGGGTCTATCTAATTAAAGGCTCACTATACTTTACTTACTTCGGAGTAGTAGGTCCTTTCCAACTCTCGAGAAAGACTAGGAAGAAGGTAGTTGGGGGAAGGCTGCCGAAAGCTCTGCGAGAACACCAACCCTAACGTAGTGGATTACAAAGACCTGACAGAGATGTCACCTCTGGGGCTACCACAACTATCCGGAGGATTGGGCGCAAACTCAGGTAAACCTAGTCTAGACACCGTGTCTACACTAACGCTTACTACTCTAATTACCGCGGATAACTAGAGCACTCAATACGAGCAGACATCCAGTAAATAAAGTAAAGCAAGAACTAAAATTAAAATAAAAATTAGAAATAATAAATGAAGAACCAGGAGATTACTTGAAGACAAACCAGATCTGCACCAATACAATGTCGAGGAAGATCCGACAGATCCGGCTCCTCCTCAGCTCTCTCCTTCTCCTCTCTAGATTACAACTAGATGATGAACTAGAACTAGAAGATGAACTAGAACTAGAACTAGACAATCAACTAGAGGGACCTCTACTTCTAATTGAAACCATAGTTTCTGATGTGGAGATGAATAATGAAGATGGAGATGCCTGGAGAGGGGGTCTGGGTCTGGTTTTATAGCCCGGAGCGTGGAACGTGAGCCCTTGGATCAACCGACTTCGGGACGGTGTAGATGCATCCTAGGAGGCAGTGGAAGAAGGTTCCAGAAGGCGGAGGCAAAACGGGCAACGTGGCCGACAGGTCGGTCTGGCCCAGTGGGTCCACGTGGTGGCCCGCCTCGTGTGTCTTCTGGTGTCTTCTAGATCCTTCTTTTGCAGATTTCGTCGCGAAATTAATATCTTTTCATCCGGGACTCCGAATATAGCAAATGATATGTCCGTTTCGATCGTCTCGACAAGCCCTTCGCAATGATGCACTCCAATTCATCACTTGAGATACTTTTATATGGTGAAATATTGATTTCCTACAAAACAAGTGAGAGCACCAAAACTCGTGGAACTTATTAGTTTCAAACCCTACAACTATGCTTTGTAATTCATTTAGTGTCATTTCATGCAATAGTTGATAGTTAATTATGAGCATTAGTGAGCGTCAACACCCCTACACACCACCACAGAATGGTATTGTAGAGAGGAAGAATAGAACCCTTGTAGAGATGGCCAGGACGATGCTCGATGAGCATAGGACTCCTAGGCGGTATTGGGCCGAGGCTATGAACACTGCATGCTATATTTCCAATCGCATTTTTCTCTGAGCTTTCTTAAAAAAGACTTCTTATGAATTACGTTTTGGAAAAACCCAAAGTGAGTTATTTTAGAGTTTTTGGTTGCCATTGTTTTATACTCAAGAAAGGCAACTTGGACAAGTTTGAGTCTCGTTCTTCTGACGCTGTATTTTTGGGTTATGGCACCACACTCGTGCATATCGTGTACTTAACCTTGATACTAACCGAGTCATGGAGACATCTGATGTCACCTTCGATGAGACTTTCTAGATTTGAGCGTGCAGGTGATCATGAGGTTGGTGAGCCTCTTTTTGATGACGAGGATGAGGGTGCTGAAGGGATGGATGATCCAGCACCACCTCCACCTGCTGTGCCGCAAGCATCGGCTTCTGCTGCGACGACTCACGGCCCCAACCCCTCTTCGTCAACTACATGGGAGCCGTGGGATCCGCCACCTCGGGCTGTACCTTTTGTACCCGAGGAGGTACGAGCTGCTGTTGAGGTGGAGGTTTCTTTAGCTTGGGAGGCACCACGACACATTCAGTGCCAACACCCGCCTCAACAAATGATCGGCAGCATCGGTGAACGTGTCACTCGGTCAAGGTCACAACAAATCTCTCACTTGCTCATTCTGCATTTGTTGCTGATTTTGAACCCTGAGATGTTGGACACGCTTTATCTGATTCGGGTTGGGTTAATGCCATGCATGAGGAGTTAGAAAATTTTGAAAGAAATCAGGTTTGGGTTTTGGTTCCACCTCCTCCTGAATGTCACCCTATTGGTACAAAATGGGTTTTCAAAAACAAAAAAGGAGAGGATGGCCACATTTGTGAGAACAAGGCCAGACTTGTAGCCCAGGGGTATAGTCAGAAGGAGGGGATAGACTATGAGGAGACTTTTGCTCGTGTAGCTTGGTTGGAGGCAATTAGGATACTCTTGGATTTTCCTGCATCCAAAGGGTTTAAACTTTTTCAAATGGATGTCAAGAGTGCCTTTTTAAACGGCTACATAGAAGAAGAGGTGTATGTGAAACAACCACCCGGTTTTGAAATCCAAGTTTCCAAACCATGTTTTTAAACTTCACAAAGCTTTGTATGGTTTGAAACAAGCCCAAGAGCCTAGTATGATAGGTTGAAAACCTTTTTGCTTGCTAAAGGTTTAAAATGGGATGTGTGGATAAAACACTTTTTTCTCCTCAAGCAAGGCAATGACACTCTCTTGGTCCAGATTTATGTGATGATATCATTTTTGGTGGTTCTTCTCACGCTTTGGTTGCCAAGTTTGCAGATCTTATGAGCAGGGAGTTTGAGATGAGCATGATGGCCGAGTTCAAATTCATTCTCGGGTTGCAAATTAAGCAAGCCCGAGAGGGGACGTTTGTGCACCAGGGCAAGTATACCAAGGACATCCTGAAGAAGTTCAATATGGTGAGGCCAAGCCTCTTCCAACACCCATGTCCACCACGACGGCCCTGGATGCGGACAAGGATGGAGAAGTTGTGGACCAGAAGGAGTACCGGAGTATGATCAGGCGTCTGCTTTACCTGACGGCGACACGCTCGGACATCCAGTTCGCGGAGTGTCTTTGCGCACGATTTCAGTCATCACCGTGCACTTCTCACCGTCAGGCGGTCAAGCGCATTATGAGGTACTTATGCTTCACACCAGAATTTGGGATTTGGTATTCTTCTTCTCTCCACCCTCTCCCTTTGTGGTTATTCCGATACCGATTTTGCTGGTTGCCGACTTGATCGCAAGTCACTTCTAGGACTTGTCAGTTTATTGGTTCTTCTCTTGTATCTTGGTCTTCTCGCAAGCAGTCTAGGATCGCCTAGTCTACCACAGAGGTTGAGTATGTTGCTGCGGCTAGCTGCTGTTCTCAATTTCTTTGGATGATGGCCACTTTGCGTGATTTGGTCTGAGCTTTTCTCGCGTTCCCTTGCTTTGTGACAGCACGAGTGCTATTAGCGTTGCTAAGAACCCCGTGCTGCATTCTAAGACCAAACACATTGATGTGCGCTTTCATTTTCTGCGAGACCACTATGAGAAGGGTGGTATCGACCTTCGCCATGTCGATACTCATCATCAGTTGGCAGATATTTTTACCAAGCCTTTGGACCAATCAACCTTTGCCCGGTTGAGAGGTGAGCTTGGTGTGTGTTTCCCCTTTTATATGGGGGAAACATTTTGGTTATTGTATCATAGACTGACTCTTTTTCTTTCGTTTGGTTTTCCTTTCTGATAAGTTAGTCTTTGCATTTCATCATGCATTTTTGCATTTTAAGCTTCATGTATATATCCCTTAGAATGTAATTATGCTCTATCTAGTATGCTTCGATGCTATATGATGATACTTGTAGCTTATGCTCCTTCTGATCACTGATACACGTTATGAGTTGAGCTATTTTATGAATGGTGAACTTGCTTAATGAAAATACAACTTGAAATTGTTCACCATTGAAATTGGCAACTAGCATGTGTAGAATGTTTGAAATCACTTGTGCTTTTCATATATGTTAGGTTGCTATGTCTCTAGTTCTGAGTAATTCACTTGCTTGGTATGCTCATATTCTGTTATAAAATTGAACCAAGTTTTAAGTGAATTGAAAAGATCGAGATGGGATTTCTTGTCAGCACATCACGGTATCGAGACTGTTTCTCATTGCACATTGAGTTAAACTTGAGCCGTGTAGTGTATGACCGAAACTGACGCTTTAAGCTTCTGATTGCTTCTGCATAGGCTTAGCTCGGTTGAAAAGTTAGGCAATGACAAGCCTTCAACCTCTCGCAATCACATGCTGAATTTTGAACTTGTGTATATTTCAACCGCTGCAACTCCGATTAAAATCTGAAATCACAAGTATATGTTTCATTCTGTAGCATGATGATTGAACTTTGCTAGGGGTAGTTCACCTTGTAAACATGTTTATCACTTGTTTGACTTCCTGTCTATACATGTTTTGTGCTATTTTGATGGTGAATACCTTTTGGCTAAAAACTGCTCACTTTACTCATAGTTCATATTTCGTATTTGGTGATCAGTTTGTGCCTTTGCTGGCATGTATGCTATTGTTGAGTCATTGAGTTATACTTTGTAGAGCATCTTTTCATTCTATTCACTATATTCCTGAAGCTGCTAACTTGCATTTTTGACTCATATGCATTTGGAAGAGAGAAGTTTGCCTGATAGTGCATTATCAACTAAGGGGAGAAATTTGTCAAATCATAAGGGGGAGAAATCGTAAAATCACATCTTAGTTGTGTGCAATATTGGAGGGGGAGTTTGCTCGTTTGATGAATCTTTTAGTTGGTTTGGAGCATTTTTCCTAGTTGGTTCGGAGCATTTTTGGTAGCTAGTTGTGTTGAGCCTTTGCCTCTTCCTTGAGGGACTAGCGACTTTGCCTATGATCTTCACTTGGTTTGGAGCTCTTTCGCTTGTCAGTTGGTATCGAGCTTTCTCGCTAGCGGTATTGAGCCCGTTCTGCCTCTTCTTGAGGGCTAGTTCTATTTTGCTTGAATTTCATTGGTATTTCAATTGGTGTCGTTAGTTTCTCGCTAGAGGTGTTGAGCTGTTCTACCCTCTTCTTGAGGGCTAGCTTTGCTTTGCTTGGTTGCATCGAACCGTTGCCCATGTCTTTGGGACCAAGTTGTTTTGTTGTTTCACTTGACCTTCTTCTGGCTTTGCTATGCTTTTGGTGATTTGGACGAGTTCTCTACTTCTCCTTCCTCTTCCTTCATCTACCTTCACTATGATTTGTGTTGGTAGTTGACAATGCACTCATCAAGGGGGAGGTTGCGGATACATGGGTGTATGTCGGATCTTGAGTGATGAGTGATTGTCAACTGGATTAATGCGCATGTTCTTTGGCTTGTGTTGTGCAGGTGTCAAGCACGGAGACAGTGATCGAAGGCAAGGTGAAGGTCAAGTAGAGACGTGCCGTGCCGATGGACCAGGAGCAGTGAAGGGCGGACAGGAGGCTTGGACTGAGGGACCAATGGCTGAGGATCAGCTGTGGTGGCTGACAGCCTGGGACAGCGACAAGCGGAGACTTGCGGGGCATAGTATTGCTCCGGTCGAGGACCTGGGACATGTGTCGGTGGATGGGTGCACGGGAGGTGCATCCCTCTACAGCGTCGGTTTGGTGGTTGAGCCACAGAAAAACACCGTGGACGGTTCCAGGTTTGGGCCATAAAACCCGGTGCTGCGGGTTTGCCGAGTTTGGGCCACAAAACTCGGGCTAAGGACGGTTTCCAGGTTGGGCCTCAAAACCTGGGCGCTGGTGGGTTTCTGAATTTGGGCCACAAAACTCAGGCGATGGACGACTGGTTTCCTAGTTTGGGCCTCAAAACCGGGGGTTGGTCATGAAGACAGGTTTCCCAGTTTCGGCCTCAAAACCGGGGGCGAGGTCCGTGAAAAGGACGAGTAGAGTGGGGCGGCACGTGGCGGCAATCGGTGAGGTTGCGTCGAGGCAACACTGCCAGTTGTGCAGCAGGCGTGGCCGTCGGATCAGCATCTACTTCGAGTTGGTCCAGAATAACCTTAGGGTTTAGCTGGTTCGCTTTGTAATTAGTAGGGGTAGAGTGGGAATTAAAATTAGGATAAGTAGGGGAGACACCCACCTCCCAAACTGTCTCAGTCATTTGCTATTCTCCACTTAGGGTTTTCCTGCTCTCCCAATCCCCTGCTGTAGCTACTAGATCCGCAGAGAACAATACCTCTGTGTTCATGAGATTTTGAGGAAGTGAGACCGTAATCTCACTGTTGTAGCGTGTGGTAGCCACACGATTGCAAATTCGTGGTTTGATTCGCGTTTGAATTTGTTCTTCGCGTTCTTTCGTTTCTCCACAATTTTCCCGTCACTCGATCTCCCTCTCTACTGCGTCTTTCTTCTCGAATCCACTTGAATCATCTTGTTCTTTGATGTGAGGAGATCACTTCCACCAAAGGAATTCATCTAACTCCTCATGAACAAGTAGATCGGGTCGATTCAAGTTTCGTGGCGGCTTTTTCGGTTCATACACCTCCCATTTTGATTTCCCGGTGATTAAGTCGATTTGAGCAGATGATTTCTTAGGGATAGTATCCTAACTATCTTGTGATCATCTTCTCCAAGTTTGGGATCAAATGATTTTGATATGAATCGAATTTGGGAAGATTTGGGAGAAGGGCGTTTGAAATCGCCCTCCCTGAGTGACCGCAGACAGTTCGCCACTCAGGGCGCGGACAGTCCGTGTGTCGGGCTCAAGTCGGATCAGTGGCTTCGCAGCTCTACTGTTCCCGTCCAGGTTGACCGGCGGACAGTCCGCCGTTGTCATCTGCAGACAGTCCGGGACTGTCCAGGGACTATTCAGCAACCTTGTTGTTTTGTCCATTTGGTTGGCGGATAGTCCGCCACCTGAGCCCGGACTGTCCGCCGTTGGGCAGACAATCCACGCGGATTGGACGCTCCGGACAGTCGCGAGGTTGGCTGTTTGTTGAGTTTTAGTGGGTTTGCTCTCCTGTTTTTTCTGTTTGAATTCTCGACTTCTCGTTTGGCCCTAGAGTTTTCACCAAGGAACCTCTCTAGGTATCTTGCTACTTGTTAGCATAGGTATTTGGAGATTTCTCGACGTAGCCTTCCATCTACGTTCGAGGGTCGGTTCTTGGAGTCAAACTTGGTCTGGTGCTTTTGTCGTTTGGCTTGCACGTGTTTTGGTGGTGCCTTGCTGTGATCCTAGGGATCATTCCACCCTCTTCCAAGGGTCGTGGGCATCACGTTTCCGATCGAAGATTTTGGAGTGGATTTTGGGACAGAGGCCAAAGTTTCGAGAGAAATTTTTAGGCTCCCATTCACCCCCCCCTCTGGTCGCCTTGCTTTTGCATTTCTCGTCCTTCACTACCGAAGGAATTCAGCTCAAACCTCACGAGCAAGTAGAATCGATCGGTTTTTGTGTTTGGATCATTTTTCTCTTTTTTGTCCACAATTCTTCCGATTTACCAATTTGGGAGTTAGGTTCGAGCCACGATCTCTTAGGGTAGCTCATTAACATCCTTGGAACTCCTCAAACCAAGTCTAAGCCTCAGTGCTTTTGTTTTGGAGGAGATTGGGTTGGAACGCAAAAGAACTGTGCGTTTTCGGGGGCATCGGACGCTGGTCATGGGAGCATCGAACGCTGTTGTTCATAGCATCGGACGCTCTAGTGACACATGTCAGTTCTGGTGTTTTTTTGAGTGGACTTCGAACGCTGGGCATCGGACACGTCCGTTGATCATCGGACGCGCCGGGACCCTAAGCATCGGACCCCTGACCAAACACTGTAGCAGCGTCCGATGTCACACAGTAAGGTTCCAGAGAGGACCTGTCTGCATCGGACACGTCCGGTGGGTTGGCATCGGACGCTGCCAGCATCCGATTAGTGAAAACTTCACTGTTTTCGTCTGCAGTTTGCTCGTTTGACTTCGGATTTGGTTTCCGTCTTTTGCGTGGGACTTCTTGAGTTGTGTAGATCCCGCTGTGCTTCTAGGAAGCATCCACCCTACATCTAGGGTCATGGATACTAGCAAGCCTTGCTTTTGGGGTGACTTTCTGGGACAAGGGCTATAAGTTTCTGAAAAGAAATTTTAAAGCTCCGATTCACCCCCTCTGGTAGCCTTTGTGTAGCACTTTCGGTCCTTCAGGTGGTGCTTATTACTCTTGAAGGTTGCACGCTCCTAGACGGTTGGTGATTGTGTCTCCGTCGTGAAGCCTATGTGAAGATGTGTGTGGCTCCATAGAAGCTTTGTGAGGGGCATTGTGCTCGCCCCGCGGGAGATCGCAAACAGCAACTCACTTAGTGAGAGAGAGGCGCGAAGAGCGCCAAGTGGTCCGGCCGGATCGAAGCTATAGCTCTTGGTGAGGCACTCCTCCTCGTTGGAGAGTGTGACTTAGGATCAGCAAGCAAGAGGATCGGCGACAACCTTGGGCTTGCCTCAACGGGGACTAGCTTGGTGACGTGAAGTGAACCTCGAGTAAAAATCACCGTGTCAACCTTGTCTACATCTTCTCGGTGGTTTGCTATCTCTATTCACTAGCTTGGTTTCCTTACTCATAATTGTGCTAGTGATTTAGTTTTTCCTCTTGTGTAGCTATCTAGCTTGTGTAGTTTAATAGTTGCTCTTGTGTAATTAGTTTAGCTTGTGTAGCATAGAAGTTGATCCCGTGAGTGACTAGTTGACTTGTAGTCTTGCTAGTCACATTTGCTTAGTTGTGTAGCTAAGTTGAGCTCTCTAATTCGGCTTGTGTTGCCTTGTTATTGAGCATTGCTTGTGAGCTTAGGCTTTGTGCTTTTGCTTAGTGGCATGTTTAGGAGCTCCCCGGTTGTTGAGTACTAGTTGCTGAGTTTTTGTGTAACCTTGCAAGCTAGAATTATTTAGGTGAGCTCTAACTAGCCGAACACCTTATTTGCTTTGTTTAGGATCTTTTATAAGTGCTAAAGAGTATAGGTAGAGGGGTGTAGTCTTGGCTAGACCGATAGTTTTAATTCCACATTTGTTTCGGTTAGCTGACGCGATTATTTTTAGAAAGGACTATTCACCCCTCTAGTCCGCCATCTCGACCCTTCAATTGTTCTGCTGGGGGACATAAGAGAGGAAAACTGATGCTCAAGTCCGTTGGAAGAACAGAAAGAGGCAAACTGAGAATTAGCAAACTCAGTTCCATTATCGCTATGAATAGCTCTAAGAGTATCAGGCAGAAACTCAGTTTTTAACCTCAAAATCAAATCTCAAGCAAAAGAGAAGGCCTCGTCCTTGCCCTCCATGAACAACACCCAAGAATACCTCGAAAAATCATCCATGACCCCTAGAACGTACCACTCCCCACCCGCTGAGCAAACCCGAGCTGGACCAACAATGTCCATGTGTAAAAGCTCTCCGGACGCTTGGCCATCACACCTGATTCACAGGTGGGTGAGAAAGCAGCAACCACTACAAGAGATGTGAGGGTTTTATGACCATTATTCTTTGTCATAAATATGAAAATTTACATCACATATTAGGATTTATGACACCCGGTTGACGAAAATGGTAACGTCAAAAACCATGCGCCTTAAACCATGGTTTATGTCGTTTCGCTGTTGGAGTCACAAATGTTATGACGTTGGTTTTGAAGTCATAAAATTTTATGACGTTGAAATTTTATGTCACAAAATAAAACACTGGCCTGCTAAAGCCCACGTAAGGAACAACCCTATAATGGGCTAAATTTTGGTCCAACCCATTTTCTATTTTTAAATCCTTTTTAGCCCATGTCTGAATTTTGTTGATTGTGGCCAATACATAGGCTGAGATCGCCATGCTGCAAACTGGGCCAGCCCAATTTTTGGGTTACTATTTGAGGCCCATATAAGAAAGTCCAAAACAATCTATTTTTTCTATATTGTATAGTCGCTCAGTCCAATTAGCTTTCAATTGGGCCAATCAAACAATTCAATTTGTATTAAAAACCATATTCATACATGCATACACAGATCTTACATTTCAAATAGAGCCATTACACAGATCTTGCATTTCAAATAATATCCACTCCACCGAAGCATTACATTCACTGTTCCAAAATCAGAACCTTCCATTACAACATCAACACACCATAGGTTTTCACAACCACAAATATTACAGAAACTCTGACCACACAAGGTTCACATGACTAAAATATTAAAGGCCCAACCAGCACGTGTAGGCTTCAGTTCTCTCATAAGTGACAAATCTAAGGATTTGCTATTAAAGTGATTGCCTAAGGCCACCTCAAAATCACATAGATGGCTATAGCATCGATCACAATTGTCCATATCAAAATGATAGCCTCCAAAATCTCGTACATGGCTATAACTTTGGTCATAGGTATGTCTCCATATCAAAATGACAGCCAATAAAACTATCTAGGGAAGTTTCAGAACTTACTATGGGGTATTAGATGGTGCAGAGTTGCTAGCAATGAAACTACGAAAGAAACCATGCATCTCACTTATTTGGTTCTTCAGTCTAGTAGTCTCTTCTTCCACCTTCTTTCTTGCCTCCCTCTCCTCCTCTACTTGATTCTTCAGAATCATCCATCTCAACTCGAACTTCTGCTGCTCCTTCCTTTCTCGGCAACTAGTTCACTCTCAAGCTCCTGTACGCGCTTAGCAACTTCAGCGGCGTTTGCAATTCTCTTCTTTGCTGCAGACTCAATGCCAATATTCTAAAGAAATTTTGAGGTTGGCAGAACTGGAGCTACAACTTCGGTTGAGAGTCTTTGCCACTTGCCCTTCTTGTGGTGCTTGAGCAGCGATGGCCTCCATTCCCGTGACGACAAGGGTGGCAAACAAGGACCTTCTGAAATTTTAGCTTGGGCAATCCTTGGATTAGGCCAAGTGAGCTAAGCCTGCAAGCAAGTCAAAACTCAAGTGACCAAGTCTCCTATGCCACTTCCATAAATCAGAAGAAGGACCAACCACCAAACATATAGAAGAGCCGAAAGAAAGAATGAGAAAAATTGGCTCAAAAAAACACGGCCAAAGGGGACGATCCAACAACAAGATCGCCTGAGAATCTAAAACTCTACTCGAGCTGGCCTTAAAGCGCACTTCATAACCGTCCTCAAGAAGTTGCGAAACAGAAAGCAAATTTGAAGTGCAAATTCGAAACCAAAGCAACATCCTTGAGAACAAAGCTCTCGCTGAGTCGAATTGACCAACGAGAAACATCCTTACCTCTACCACTATCCCCAAATGTGATGTACTCCTTATGGGGCATGAGGTTCAGGCTGGAGAACCATTCCTTCTTTCCGGTCATGTGGCGTGAACACCCAAATCCATGAGCCACGTGGTTCTCCAACCGAAGTTCCTGCATCAATAGAAAGGCAGGAAATGAGCATATGCACAACACTGGGGTTAGTATACTGAGAAGGATACCAGTGCTGTGTCATAGGCCCAAAAAAGGTGTTAGAAGGCACAACAAACTGACCTCGTCCCATGGATTGATAGCGATCACCACCAAACTGAAAAGGTGGTCCGCTCTAGAACGAAAAAAAAACTCCAAACTCACCTCCTCGTCCCATCTGAGGATAGTGATCACCACCAAACTGAAACGGTGGTCCGCTGTGGAATAGTGCAGCAAAGCCTCTTACCCCAGCTCACGATCGTATTGAGGACGACCGGAACCGCGACGGGCACTACCACCACCCCTTGGTCTAGCTGCCAGGGGCCTTGCTACCTGAGGAGGTGCACCTCTAGGCCTAGCCCTCTGCCTCTGAACTCCCTGACCTTGCCACACCATGGAGAGGGTGGTGCCCAGCCTGGTTGTTCAGCTCCAACTCCCTCCTAGCGTCTCTCTTCCCTCGAAAGCAAAACTCAGCTAGATGACCCTCGCGGGTGACAATACTCACACTCGAACCTCACCACTCTCTTGGTTGTTTGGTTCCTATGGTTGCGGGGGTTGTTCACTTTTGCTGGCTGCTTACCTCTCGGAAGGGGATCACAAGAGATGCCAAGAAGGGTGTCAAGTGTGTTCCTAAGATGGTTCGTTTGGGAACCGACACTTCCTTGCAAGGTGGAGCCTTGGGAGGTTCATCAAAGATGCCATCCTTGGTGATAGGCTTGGGAGGCTCAGGGGGGTGATCTTGGTAAGCTTAGGGACAGCGGATGGTTTCTCACTCGAGTTCACTCCGTTAAACTCACCGATCTTGCCGAAGGTACTGGCGCCCTCCCCACCTGAAGCAAAGCCTACTCCCGGACCACCAGTTCCCCTCTTGAACTGACTGATCATCATGCCCAACTGCGGCTCACTGCATGACACCCAACTCAGGATGGACTGAAGGTATGTGTTTTCCTCCTCGGTTTGCATCATGTCATGCTGACAGTTGGCAATCTCAAGCTCCATCCCGCATCGCTCACACACGGAGCGGAAACGGTGCTAACTGAGCTGGCCTTCATGGCTTCAGCAAACTTGGCACTAACTTCTGCCAACTCAGTTCGCAAGCCTGGACAAGACTTGCACGCACCCAACAAAGAAGACCTCGCCTTCACTCCTCCAGCTCCTTCTTTAGGGAGGGACATTCTTTACAATCACCTACCAAGTCTAGCCTACTCTTCAGCTTATCATACACCTCGATCAAAGAGGCATACTTGGTTTCCAGGGTGGTAAAGTTTGTCATGTGCATAGTGCACTCATCACACTCCTCCTCATCGGTCACCTTCACCTCGGACCTAGCACTCTCAAGCTCCTTAAGCGCCTCGCCAAGCTTAGCCTTAAACTCATTTGCGCTCTCTAGCGGCATGCTTAAGTTGCTTGTCCTGAGCAAGAACTATTTCGGTCAAAGAATCACGCTCACCGGAAAGACGCTCGACAAGAGAAGAATTCGATACCTCAAAAGAGTTGTCGTCGTCGTTGGTGTCGGCGTGCTCGTCCTGGCACTTGCGGTCATCCTCGTCCAAAAACCATGGTGCAGAAACTGTCGGTGGAGCTGCCGAAGAAGCAGAGTCCGTTGAAGCGTTCCTCCGTTTTGTGCTCGGACCAATGTTTTCCTAAACAGTAAATGGTAAACAGTCGGTCACTCTTTGTTTAGCGTTTAGGCCGTTTAAAACGTGTGTTTAAACGGAGTTAAACGGCCTAAACGGTTTTGTATGGTAACACTAAAATATACATATTTATGTATGTAAAAATTAAATTTGCTAGAAACTGTACATATTTGCACATGTAAAAAATAAATATTATACCAAAAAAATATTTTTGGAAGAAATCTAAATCCCACAACATTTCATATACTCACAATGTTTTATTAATTTTTTGTGTTGATTATGGTAGTCGTAGTCCTCTAATTAACCAAATATGGATTAAATGGTTGTTTAGATCATTTAATCATGTCTAACCTGATTTTCTTTAGAACATTTAGACGGGTTTAAACGGTTTAAACGGTCCAACCGTTTAATTCACCGTTTAGGGCCTAAACAAACAGATGGCCTCTGTTTACCGTTTTAAACGGTGTTTAAATAGACTAAACGGCCGTTTAGGCGAATAGAGGCTCGGACTCATCATCGTTGTAGTCACCGTTGGAGCTCTTCTCGACGTCGTTGAGGAGGCGATGAAGGCACGCCTACCAGCGTCGAAAGCCTTCTCCAGATCTTCCCTGCGGTAGCCGCCCTTAGTCTTTTTCTTCCCAGCCTTATTCTCCAGCTTGGCTTGCGCCTAGAGTTGTGGTTCTTGTCGGGGAAGCCTTTGTCACGCTTGGGGCAACTCACGACAAAGTGATTAGGTTCCCCACACCCGTAGCAGCCCTCACGTGCGCCACCACGGCGGCGATTCAAGCGGTTGTTGTGAAACCGCGAGAACTGGGTGATGATGATGGCGAGCGCCATCACATCGCCCAACGCTCCACCTGCTCTTCAGTCACTGAAAGCAAAGAAGACAAAGAAAAGAGTGGTGGTGAAACAACAACAGAAAGAGTCGATCCAGCCTTGCCTGAGACCAAAGCCATGGAATGTGAAGATGGGTTCTTCAGCTTGGCCTGAGTCAAGTGATCGATCTTGGTGGACTTGAGCTTGCTGAATAGCTCGTCCACGGTGAGGGTGTTATAGCTTGGTGATTCTATGATGGTCTACACCTTCACCTCTCATACCTTCCGATCTAGGGCATATAGCAACATGAGTGCCCTCTCATGATCATCATAAGTAGGTTGGCCCAATAGGCACACATCTTGTTCACAATCGTCTGGAAACGAGCGAACATAGCATCAATCGTCTCTCCCTCAACTGAACAAAGTTCTTGTACTCGCGCTTGTACGTCTCGAAGAGTCTGGTCTTGACCTGGATGGTCCCCTCGTGATAGCTTTGAAGCTTCACCCAGATCTCTCTTGCTGTCTCAAGCTCAGAGACATGCTCGAACTTAGGAATGGAGATGTTGGCCAAAAGCGCGTACGGGCCTTAGCGTTTGCGTCGTGCTGGTCAATCTGGATCTGACCCACGCGAGTTGCAAGCACCTCGTACTCAGCATTCTCACATATCTCCCAAACAGAAGACCTGATGCTGTTGAGATAAGCACACATCTGAATCTTCCAATAAGGATAGTTTCGTCCCATCGAAATAGGGAGCCTTGTCGTTCCCTCGATCCATGTCGCCCTTAGGATCTGAAACCAATTAAGGTAGAGAAGATCCCTTAACCGGTTTGTGATACCAATTGAAGGACCAAATGGTGACCAGAGGGGGGGGGTGAATGTCAAATTTCTTCTCAAGAAATGGATGGCCCTTGTCCCAGAAAGTCACCCTAAAAGCAAAATAAGGACTTGCTAGAGTCCACGACCCTACATGTATGGTGGATGCTTCCAAGAAGCACAGCGGGACTCTACGCAATCCTAGAAACCCAAAGCAAAAGCTAGAAACCAAATTTGAAGACAGATGGACAAGTTGCGGACGAAAGCATGCAGAATAGTAGTGACCGAACTCACTGGAGCGTCCGATCAGTAGGGACCGGACGCATCCGATCACAAGAATCCCGATTCGGGAGCTGTCTGTTCACGACTGAACTCTACACCAGGGAGCATCCGGTCAGATGAACTAAGCATCCGGTCACAGCGTAACAACGATGAATAGTAACTCACGTGCGTCCGATCACGCAAACCAAGTGCGTCCTGGGTCAGATCAATGAAGAACTGAACAACAAAACCTTCAATGACCAGACTCACTAGTGAGCATCCGGTCGTCCTGTGGCTAGAGTCCGATCACCCCGATACTGCTCGGTTCGTCCTCTGATTCAACTCAATCTCCCTCAAATTGAAAGCTCTAAGGCTCAAACTTGGTGAGGGGAGTCACAAGGAAGTTAGCGAGCTACTCCTAGGAGATCATGGCTCGAGCCTAACGCCAAATCGGTGAATCGAAAAAATCCGGGGCAAACAAGCAAGAACTTGACCCAAACACAAAGTCCGATCGATCTACTAGCTAGTGAGGTTAGGAGAGAATTCCTTTGGTGAAAAGAAAGGGGTCACGATCTAGCACAAGCAGGTTCAGACGAAATCGAAAACCAACTCTCAGAGAGGAAGAACGAGGCAAATCTCCAAGAGGGCAAAAACCGAAACGCGAAGAACACAACACCAAAAATGTGAATCGATCACGATTTCAGCCGTGTCTCGAACCCACAAGACGACAATGAGATTACGGTCTCGTTTCTTCAAAATCCCAAGTACACAAAGGTATTGTATCTGTCTCTGCAGATCACAGGCAGCAGGTGGAAGAAAACCTAGCGAGGGCTAAGAGAATGAAAAGCTGCAAGGATAGAATGGATGGATGGGGCTGCCATCACTACTTATAGCCTAATAAACTTATTCCCCTTCTACCCCTAGATACATAGAGCAAACAGGCTAACCCTAGGGGTATTCTGGTCTAGCTCTGCCAAGTCTTGACTCGACGGCCACGCGCCTTCCTCATCCTTAGCTTCGCCTCTACGCAAGCCTCAGGATGCCGCCACATGCCGTCCCATCGACGCCGCCGCCTTCCTCACCGATAGCTTCACCGCAACGCAAGCCTCTCGGCGCCGCCACGCGTTGACTGTTCCTTTTGGAACCTCCCCCAGTTTTGAGGCCGAAACCGGGAAACCTGTCCTCAGGCTGAGTTTTGTGGCCCAAACTCAGAAACCCGCCAGCCCCGATTGAGGCCCAAACTTGGAAACCGTCCACCCCGAGTTTTCAGGCCCAAACTCGAAAACTGTCGAGGGTAGTTTTTCGAGGCTCAACTACCAAACCCGCACCATAGACGAAGTGTGGTTCGCACACCCCGACCATCGACACCGATGCCGATGCATGTCCAGCCTCCCGTCAGGCACAACGCCTTCGCCTTCCTTCTTGACTCAGCCGACGGCACTTGCGGCGCACACAAGCTCGTGTCCGACCTCCCGCCAAGTGTCACGATGGCATCATCTTCCTCCAAACTTGGCCGATGTGCACCGCACATCCCCATGTGCTCCTACTCGCCGATGTCACGTGCCAGCTACCACAGCTGGTCCTCCGGCCTCCCGGTCCGTCGGTCCAAGCCTCACGTCCTCCCTTCACCACTCCGGTCCATCGGCACGGCCGGTCTCTACTTGACATTCACCTCACCATCGACCACTGTCTTCGAGCTCCACACCTACACATCAACACAACCAAGAGACACATGTTGCCACTCACCCGTTTCCGGTGAGCCTCTTGACCGATCGCTCATCACTCAGGAAAGGAACCACAAGGGCACATATCAACCTTGTGTTCGCAGAACCGCAACAGCGAGGTTCGGCTATGGCGTTGCCGCCGACGGAGCAGCCCCACCGCCACTGCCGCCGCGCTGATCTCCTGCACCGTTGCTTTCAAGATAGACGGCTAGGATTAGGGCTACCATGAACCGGTATACACCGGGTCCACGAATTTGTAGACTCGGTGCACCATGCCGCGTCAGTCGATCCACATGACCGCGTGGTGCACCACACCAGTCCGCATTCGCCATGTGGCCGCCTCGCTGTCCACCACTCTACGCACACCTTCTCTCCCCTTCTAATATAGGTCGTCCGATCTGGATCGGGCGATCCAGAATAGGAGATACCCCTTCACTGGAGTTTTGCTAAAGAGCCCCTAAACTTTGCAGGAATCAACCCACCATCCTTCTCGCACTGTTCGTTGTGCCTAGAATGGTTTGTGCTATAGCCCCTGGACATTCAGAAAATTGAGGCGCAGTCCACTGCAATGCTCACGCCCACTGCCATGCTGGTGCACTGAGCCAACCATGCGCGGCTACCTGGCACCCTGTCAGAGCCATGCTGGTGCCTGCGCAGCGGCCCTGGCTGTTTTGCATAAGAGCCCTCGTGCTTTTGGGCAATCAATCCACCGTCCGAGGCGACTGTGCTCTGAGTCTGCATACTCTTTTGATCAAGCCCCTACTGTTTTGGATAAATGAGGCCCAGTGCTCACCCTTTTCCTTTTCAAATTTTATTAATTTTAAATGCAAAATCGACTTTAACTAATTCACAAAACTACTACTAGTATTCAAATGCTCATATCTTTCGCGTTTTAAGTCCGATTTGACCCATTCAACTTGCGTTAGAATTGTCTCATCGAGCTCTACACAGTAGATCCATTTGCTTACATTTTCATACTGTTGTTGTATTGTTTCTTATTTTTTTTTATGTGCCATGTGTTGATGATTTGGCTAGAGAGTGCGGAGTTCGAGGACTCTCCAGACCGTGCTTGTGACCCTGCTAATCTGACCCAGCCTGCAGGCAAGTGTTCTTGAACATCTTGCACCTATTTTATTTATTTTTGGTATTAGAGTAGATTAGATTCTGTAGTTGCATGCTATGTGTTGACACTTCTTAGCACAACTACCAAAAGTAGGTTAAAATCTACTGTGACAGAACCGAACAATTTACACCAGATTAAGCACCGAGTCCCCGTTTTCACAGAGATTGACAAGTACTTAAGCTCGTATAAACCCGGTAGTCCGGAAATCTCGAAGGATTTCAAACATTCAACTTTAGCCAAGATCGTAATAGATTAGCGTACATGTCCACGAGGTACATTCAGTTCACACATAATTCAAATACATCGGAGTTCAACAGTTATTACAAACCATAGTTTGGAATTCAAAGCGGAAGCAACATAGTTTTAAAACCTAAGTTCAGTTCACAATACGGTGCCATTGCCTGATCAGTCCACAAAAGCATCAGGAGAGACTAAGAGTTGACCATGCCCATGGTCTAATCATCACTCGCAACTGGATACAGGCAGTTCACACAGTAGCCATAGAAGCACTGTCCATCTGCAACAACAAGGGATCAAACCCTGAGTACAAGAAGGTACTCAGCTAGACTTACCATCATAAAAACAAATACGCGACACCAAGGAGTATGCAAGGCTATATCTGGTTTGGCCAAACTTACCTTTTTTTGCATAAAAGCATTTTAACATTTAATAATCCTCATTAGAGGATTAGCAGTCAGTTTTATGTAATCAACCTGATTAACTAGATTTGCACCTGATCTGGAGCAAACACTTGACTACTTATTCAAAGAAGAGTGACTATTTCATCAATATCGTTTCAGATTTAGTACCATAACCAACTTTAATTCCATAAGTTACTACGGTAACACATGCCCAGTCCAGTTACTCAATGTCCAGGAGCGATGGCGATTATAATCGATTCCTACCCAGCTGGGGATAAAAATGCCGCACACTCGCCCGATCACACCTTGCCAGGCAGCCGTCAGCAGCCACTTCAGGAAATTCGAGAACACAACGCGCGGGACGGTCATGGGCCCTTCTACACCGGGGGTTATCTCAATGCCAGGTCGCTCAAGCTATAACTGCCCACGGTCATGCCAGGTCCTGCCTGTCCATGGACCATGACAGGTTGCTCAGAATAGTTGCCCACAGTACATATAAGGCCCTGGGTGTTAGGCGTCAACATCTCCATCACCGGCTCGAATAGCCTTACTCGGCTTCACGGAAGGTACTCCGACCTACTCCGTTAAGTGATTGACGCGTTCAAAATGTCTGAGGTGTGTGCGTCGGGTCCTAATCGACACAGACGGGAGACTACTAGCACACAAAACCCATGTCCTGCTGCTCCTACATCCCGCCCGGTCTCAGATTAATTACCACATGGTTATTTCCATGATAGCACCAGGCTAGTCATGATCAGTATCCACCTATATGCGGGAGACAGGAAATCACCCGACTTTTACCGGTCTAAGCAGGGCTAAGCATATAATCGAGCCTAGACCTAACAGGGATATCAAGATAATAATTGTTGGTGGACAAGGATAGGTAAGTAATGCATCAACGGTGTCATTCAACTCCTGTAACCTAATGCAAGAAGCATATCAAGTTAATTTCAGAATTCATTTGCAAACCATAGGAGTGGGATGCTCCGGGGCTTGCCTCTTTCAAAGTCGGAGGGTTGGTGGTCGCAGCACTCAGGCAGGTCCTCGATGTCTCCTTCGGTCCTCTCGTCCTGGGTCTCCTCCGGGCACGGCTCCTCTGGTGGCTGCGGGTTCTGGACCTCCACTACCGATCCTGTATGATGCAAAACACAGCATGAATATACAATGAATGCACATGGGATGCATTTGCAATGCAACATAGAACAAGATAACTCAGGAGATAAGCACTTGTCATTACTTCATTTTCTTCAACAAGGTAGTCAACATCATCTATTATCACTTGACTACTTGCTACCATTTAAGCATTTTATTTAGCCTAGAACAGTAACCCTCAGATAACAATCTCAGAAAAATCTACAGAAATTACTGGAGGTTGACAGCATGCAATCTAGTCCCCTATCCAAATTTCACTCCATTTGGACTTAAACACTATCCTCTCTAAGAAAAGACAAACATTAACATGAAAAGGTGCTTTGAACTACACACCCTAGCAAAAAGTGTCAAACAACAGATTTCCCATTTTTCTACTGAACTTCTTAGCACAAGAGCAGTGTATAAAAATTTTCAGGTTCACATTCCTCATATTTAATTACTACAAATTAAAACAGAAAACAACATTTAATCACTTTAATTGCCACTACCAGAATATTCCACAGAACAACAACATAATATATTTTTTCCAGAAATATTCATCAATACAAACCTAACAAAACAAGAATCACATTTTTCTGAGCAATACTCAGTTTACTATGCATTTAACAAGATTTCAGCCTAAACATAAATTATATAACTACACATAAATTCATGACAAACTGGACATATTACATTTTTCATGCATAGAACTCATCACAACAAACTTAACAAAACTTGTTTCACCTTTTTAGCAATTACAGAATGCAAGATATGAATTAAACAAACTCTACAAACATTTCTAAAAACTAATTAAACAAAACCCTGAAAAACTCTTCAACCTAAACTGCTACGCGTACCCAAACTACTGTACCCGAGACACTGACCAGCGGGACCTGAGCCACTGACTTGCGGGACCGCGGGTCAAACCGGCCCCACCTGTAAGCTACACAGAAGCAGGGGAAGGGTTGACCGCGGCAGAGCTCGCCGACGTCGACCTTCCCGGCGAAACCAACACCACCGCTGGACTCCCCTCAACTTTCCGCACCCGACGGTACCACTCTCTAGCCCAGCGCATGCACGGAACTAGCTCACCATCGACGATGGCGGAAACGGCGGCGCGGCCATGCTACGCCGGCCGGCTCCGGCCATCCCAAGCTAAACCGACTCCCGATTTCTACTCCGGCGACCTTCGCAACCCTAACCGAGGCTCAGAAGCCAGGGTTCTCACTCCGAGCACCCGCGACCACAGCCATGCCGACTCTGGCGACCATGGCGAGCGGCGGATGGCGGCGTACCGCCACTGCCAAACCCTAATCGGGCAAACCGACTTCCCCTTCTTCTTTCGCAGACCTCACCGACTCTAGAACGGGGGCTAGGGCAACACGAAACCACGGGAGGAGGCCGGCCATGGCGAACCGAGCTCGGCGGTCATGGCGGCCATGGTGGCGGCTCATCCCGAGGCCTGCCTAGGGTTTCCTATGGGGCGCTAAGGGTAGCAAGAGGTGCGGGGGCTCACGGCGAAGCTTTGTGGGTGGTTGGGCTTGCGGCGAGGCGGCCGGACGGCGGTGAACGGCTGCAGTGCTTGCTTTCCTCCCCTTTCCGCCCGAGCCGGCCAGAGCGAGAGAGAGACAGAATGGAGGGAGTGGAGCGGCTCGGCTGTGCAAGTGCAGGCGGGCTGGCCTTGTGCACGCCACGCGCGCGCGAGCTGCTGGCTTGGCCGGCCAGTGCGAGCCACGCGGCGGGCGAGCCTTACGCGCGGTCGTCCATGACCACGGCCAATTCAAACTGAATCGCCGGATTCAGGCACTGATGGCCGACTGACGACCGATTTTTGGACACGATTAACTTGCTAACCACTCGATGAAACAAACACACCGATTGTTCCTTTGGTTAGAGCTACATGCCGACTACAACTTTGGTTACAAGATCAAGCTTTGGTTTGGCCTGGGTTGCTCTCACGAAAGCCCCAAAGATCACTCAGCGAAACTGTTTCGGCAGTTAGGACTTGAAAGAATTTTTCTAAGTCAAATCTCCCCATTTCTGCCTTGTGGGTCCTAAAACACTTGAATAAACTCATTTTCATGAGTTGGTCCTAAAACAACTTTTGTTCTACTCTAAATTCTACACACTTTTGGTTAAGGGCTCACAACCATGCAAAGCTTCTATCTTGGAGGTCTTACTTAGTCAAACAATAGGACTCCTAGGGCTCTATTAAGGCAACTAGGGTTAGGGACTTGGTTAGTCAAAGTGACCAACATAAACCCAGCTTCATTTTGACTTCTCAATAAGGTTAAACTACTTAGGAGACTCAAACACTCCAAAAACAAGTCAAGCAAACACCACGCTAGGCACCAAAGTAAAAACCATCACATGAAATGACACTTCATATAAAGAATGCAACATGTGATAATGATGCTTATGCTCATGAGATGTCAAGTTATGCATTTTAGGGTTGCTTAACACCAGGCGTGTTACAGCCCTCCCCTCCTTAAAGGAATCTCGTCCCGAGATTTTAAGTTACTGACCATTTGTTATAAAAGTGTGGATACACCTCCTTTAGATAGCCGTCTGTTTCCCAAGTGGCATCTCGATCATCTTGCTCACTCCAAGATACCTTGTATTGCTTTACTAATCTCCCACGAGTTACCCTCTCCTTTTCATCGAGCACCCGACACGACTCCACTGAGTAGGTGAGATCGGATTGCAGCTTGATATTGGTTGGTTTGTACTTCTTCTGGTGCTCGAAGACATTTCTTTAACTGAGACACATGGAATACAGGGAATATAACCTTTAAATGTTCCGGCAGTTGTTGCCGATAAGCTACCTCTCCCCTCCCCCTTTCCACAATCATATATAGGCCCCACAAACCTTGGCCCAGCTTTCTTCTTATCCAAAGCGTCTGACACCTGTCAATGGGTGAACACTTTCAGATAAAACATAATCGCCTTCGTTGAATTCAAGCGGTTTTTCTCTTTGTGCATAGCCTTGTTGTCGCACTGCGCAGCTACATATGTTGTTGACTGGTTCTAACTTGTTCTTATTCTCGTTAAGAAATCAATTCCGTAGTTCGACGTTCTCCTGGTTCAACCCAATTCACCAGTTGTCCTGCCACCTTCTACCATAGAGAGCTTCAAAGGTGCCATATGGATGCTTTCTTGAGAAACTATTGTTTAGGCGAATCAGCTAAATGGTAACCATTTCTCCCAAGATCCTTTGCTGAAATTGTGAAATCACACAGGCTCTTAACATGTCCTCCAAAACTTTGATTCACTCTTTCAGTTTGTCCCGATGTTGGGGATGATAGGCAGAGCTACGGATTATCTTGGTGCCAAATTCCTTTTGCAATTCTCCCAAAATGTGCAGTAAAACTGCGATCCACGATCCGAAACTATGGCCTTGGGTACACCATGCAGTCAAACAATTTGATTGATATAAATCTCTGCATAGTCCGGTGCTCGATAAGAGGTTTTAACTGGTATGAAATGAGCGGTTTTGGTAAGACGATCAACTATCACCCAAATTGAGTCATTTCCTTTGGCTGGTGGTAAACCGGTGATGAAATCCATACCTACTTCTTCCCATTTCCACTCGGGTATTGGTAACGGTTGAAGTGTTCCGGCTGGCTTCAGGTGAATAGCTTTTACTCGACAACACATGTCGCATCTAGCTACATATGCAGCAATTTCTTTCTTCATTTTGGTCCACCAAAAGCTTGGACGTAAATCTTGATACATTTTGGTGCTTCCAGGATGAATGGATAACTTGGACAAATGAGCTTCATCCATGATCCGATTTATGAGCTCTCTGTTCTTGGGTACTACTAAGAGCTCGTCAAAACCATAAAACTCCTTTGTCATCAATCCGAAAATGTTTTACTGGTTCAGTTGTGGTTTTCAGCCTTTCCTTAATATGATAAATTCCCTTGTCCATTTTCTGCTTTCAAGAATCTGGTCAACTAGGGTGCCTTGCAACTTGATGTTGTGCAGACTTACAGGGTGTACGAGACTAAACTCGTCTTCCGGTTGTAACCTCAAGTTGTTGCAATGTAATTTCCGGCTCAAAGCATCGGCAACCACATTTGCCTTTCCTGGGTGATAATTTATCTGCAGATTATAATCCTTGATTAGTTCAAGCCATCTTCTTTGCCTCATATTCAGTTCAGGTTGAGTGAAGATATACTTGAGACTCTTGTGATCGGTGTACATATTGCAGACATTGCCCAAGCAGATAATGTCTCCAGATCTTCAGAGCATGCACCACAGCGGCTAACTCCAAATCATGTGTAGGATAGTTTTTCATGTTTCTTAATTGGCGTGAAGCATAAGCAATCACCCTGCCTTCTTGCATAAGAACACAACCTAAACCAACCTTCGATGCATCACAAAAGACATCAAAAGGCCTCTCGATATCTGGTTGAGCTAAGACAGGAGCAGTGGTCAATAGTTTCCGCAGGGTACGGAAAGCTATTTCACACTCCTTTGTCCATCCAAACTTATGATCCTTCTGGAGCAAGCTTGTCATCGGTTTTGCAATCTTGGAAAAGTCGGGATGAAACGACGATAGTATCCTGCTAATCCAGAAAAAACTCCGAATCTCACCAACCGAAGTAGGAGCTTTCCAATCCATTAACTCTTGTACCTTACTGGGGTCCACAGAGATTCCTTCTTCTGATAGAATATGACCAAGAATTGCACCTGCTTCAACCAAAACTCGCATTTACTAAACTTAGCATAAAGTTTATGTTCTCGGAGCCTCGTCAAAACAACCCTCAAATGCTCGGCATGATCGTCCGGGTTCTCAGAGTATACTAGAATGTCATCGAGAACACCACTACAAACTTATCCAATTCCGGCATAAAACACCGAATTCATCAAAACTCATGAAATATGCTGGGGCATTTGTCAATCCAAATGACATGACAAGATACTCGTATAATCCATATCTGGTCGAGAAAGCAGTCTTTGGCATATCTTGCGGTCGGATTCTGATCTGGTGATAACCTGTTCTCAAATCAATCTTGGAAAACACCTTGGGTTTGGACAACTGATCAAACAGAATATCTATCCGTGGCAAAGGATACTTGTTCTTGATAGTCACGGCATTGAGCGGCCGGTAATCCACACACATTCATAGTGACTTATCCTTCTTCTTGACAAACAATGCTGGACATCCCCACTCAGATATACTAGGTTGGATGAATCCTTTGTCCAAGAGCTCATTGATCTGAGTCTTGAGCTCAGCTAGCTCATTAGCGGCGGATACGGTAAGGCCTCCTAGAGATTGGTGCAGTTCCAGGTAACAACTCAATTGCAAATTCCACTACCGCTTGCGCTTGGTCGGTAATCCTGGTAATTCATTGGGAAAGACATCGGGGAAGTCTCAGACAACTGGAATCTTGGACAGGTCTTCTATAGAAAAAGTGCAGGATAAATCCACAAAGTCAGCACCCCGGGGAGAGAGAGATGCGTAACTTGGTATTTGTTCTTCCATCGGATAAGGTAAGAATCCTATTTGCAGTGTCTAACACCGCATTCCACATATTCATCCAACTCATCCCTATGACTACATCCATACTTAGCCCTGGCAGGACTACTAAATTAGCTCCGAATTTGTGCCCTCCAATGTCGATGGTAACATTACAAACCATCTGCCTAGACAACACACTACTTCCCATGGAGCTCACGCGAAACCCATAATCCATTTCAGATATCTTTGTTTATGCTTTTGTGCAAATGCTCTTTGCTCATGAATGAGTGCGATGATCCAGTATCAGACAAAACAACTGCAGGATTATGGTTAACAAGACACATACCAGCGGTCACAGGCTCTCCGGCACGGGCTTTTCACCAGTCATGTTGTGCGACGGGCGGGGGGTAGTTAGCCTGCTGCTTCTTTGGGTGTGGGCAATACCTTGCAAAAATGCCCCTCTTGGTTGCAATTGTAACATGGCCCACGAACTAGAGGCTTGCTCCCGGCTGAGCTGCCTTGACCACTCGATTTTGGTTTGCTGCTGCTACTGTATGGTCTTTGACCACGCTGAGCTTGTTGCTGACCTTTCTTCTGAGGCGGTCTGAAACGTGCTCGGGGCGCGGGTGGTCGATACTGAGAACGCTATGCGGTGGTCCCCTAGGTTGAGATGGTCCTGAATCAAAGGTCCTCTTCCGGGCCTTACTTGCAGCATGCTTATTATTGTGATTCTCTTGGATCAAGCAATCACTAATAAAGTCATTGAAGACAGTACGGGATGAAGTACCCACGGACTTTCCCATCTTGGTGTTCAAGCCTCTCTTGAAGCTAGCAATCTTTTTAGCATCTGTGTTCACGAGGTCTGGAGCATAACGTGATAAAGAGTTAAACAGATGATGGTACTCGGTAATAGATCGAGCCCCTGCGTTAAGCTCATGAACTCTGCCCACTTACATTTGAGTCAGGCCGGGCGGAATATAATGCCCTCGAACAGCTTCGGTGAACATCCTCCAGGTGACAGGAACGTTAGCAGGATAGGTGATGGGTGATGCCCCCACCAAATCCTGGCTGGCCCTTGCAGCTGGTGTGCAGCATATTCTGCCTTCAACTCTTCTGTGAGTCTGAACAATTGAAACTTCTGTTCCATAGTATGCAGCCATTCTTCTGCCTCTAAAGGTTCAGTAGCTTCCTTGAAGATGGGTGGCCTAGTATCCAAGAAAACTCCCTGAAAGAACTATACTGATTTGGCTTAGGACGCTGTTGACCGTGCGCCAAATTCTCACGCATAAAGTAAAGCTTCAATGTTGCGCTGGCTTCCCAGGAATTGGGCGAAAAGCTGCTCGGGAGTGGCTGGTGGAGAGGGTGGTGGATTGCGGTTGTCCCTGGGGTCCTCATTTCCACCACTACGCCAGCTCCACTACGAGTTGTCGTCATCTGCATGTATTAATAGCAAGTGATCATTAGGCAGAGTTGCAATTATTGTAGAGAACAATAGATCATGCCAACTGAATTTATTCGGAAAACAAATTTGCCAAACAATCACAGAGGCATAATAAATTTCAATCAACATCGCATCAACACATAATAAGATCGCTCTCAATACATAACATGCAAAAGCCAACACAAACATCCATAATTTTGCCCATACATCGGGGACTTTCCAAGGTCTCTCACCATGTGCACATAAGTTCCCTACTCACGCTTACATCCAGCCCATAACAAATGCAAAAGATCGGGCTTACCAACATACATAAAAGATCACTAAGCTCTAAACATACGATCTAGACGACTCTCTAGCGATGTCACCATTGTCACCATCCTCACTAGACACATTTGATGAACCACTAGAGAGAGATACTCGGATCCGGGTCCTCCTGAGGAAAGATGGGATTCCTCTCATTCTCCCTGCGGTGGATCTCCTCGTGCAGACAGTCATTGTAGTCCTGCAGGTGGTGAAGTTGCAACTCTAGGTCTCCCACTCGCAACCTGAACAACCTATTCTCCTCTGAAGCGCGTATGCCCTCAAGGCAAACACCTCGAAGTGACTCCTCGGTCTCCCTCATGATCAAGGCCAAGAAGGTAGCAGACTCCTGCTGAATGCTGAGCTGATGAGCGGTCTCCTGCTCTCTCTGAAGTGCCTGCCTGGTCCCTCTCAACGGTCATGTGAGCTAGCTGGGTGGTGAGGAGGTCTATCTCTGTAGCATGCTCCTCCCAACTCCGGTGATGTGTGCAGCCATCTCCTCACTAAGAATATGGTCCAACTGATCATAGCTGCGTGATAGACATCCATAGGTAGCCATGAGCGCAGCCATAGCACTCCCGGCTGGTCCGACACAATGCTCCCCTCTCAAACTAACTAGCCTCTAGTACGGCGGCTCCTGGCTAACGCCACACCGACTGATAAGGATCTGTTTGTCGGGTAGATACTGGTGTAGCCTGGGCAACCACCTCCGGATGGTCCTCCATGATGTCCGAGAACGGTGTACAGAGAACGGTTGTAAGCAACTCGATGACATCCTCCCATGGGGTCCTCCCCTGCAACGCGAACACTCAACGACACCAGACTTGATCCTGCTCATCACGGCTAGGCACGTCAACCTCCACTGTGTACATATGGCGATCCTCAGACATCTGCACACAGTGCCAATCGTACTGTGGCTCCTGACCCTCTTGGTATCCCACCAAGTGCAACACCCTCCAAAGGATGGTAGGCATGCCGAACTCAGCTAAGAAGTCCTCCAACCCTTCGGCAGTCCATGGTCCTAACATGTAATTAGGCCTCTTGCCTCCGGTTGACTTACGAGCTGTGCGCTTGGTACGGGCCATATGTAAGAAGTTTATCCACATAGGTTTTCATTAGCTTGAGAACAACTT
The DNA here is from genome assembly GCA_009763385.1 of Coix lacryma-jobi var. lacryma-jobi. Lineage (NCBI taxonomy): Eukaryota > Viridiplantae > Streptophyta > Magnoliopsida > Poales > Poaceae > Coix > Coix lacryma-jobi. The sequence continues at coordinate 262,523 of VDCT01000421.1, read as the reverse complement.
TTATTAGGGAAAGACAGAACGAATAACATAAGGAAGGAAGTAAGATTAATGCAAGGTTATATGATCATGATGCATGTGCGCAACATACGTCCTCACTGTCTAACAATCTAACGGCTAGACGGTGGCATACAACGTTCACTCATAGCGTTAACTAGACATACTATACGTTCTCAAGTTAGCGTACCTGCAGAGAAAACCACTTCAGCCCTGCCCACAGTATGAAAATCATGCATTGCTGAAAGTAAATCTAATACTAACTTAGACGCACACCGAGTATACGCGTAAGTAGTATATGCACCCATGAAATTTAAATACTCCCGCAATCAATACTTTCACATACACTTGTGTGTAACAGGTAAAAATGCCAGTACCATTCAAGCACACCCCTAGATTGGCGGTTGTCCAATCATGCTCTCACAACTCACTTATTACCTTGGCGTAGAGGCAATTGATCCATACAATACTATTCCGAAGAATAGCACCCATACAATTTCACCCTTGCCGTATGGACGACAAAAACAACAAAATTTAAATATGATGCACGACCCCCAAGTTAGTACTTAAATAGCCACCCTAAAAACCTAGGCATAAGGACTTGATCACTGGCACACCTTAATCTTGATCAATAAGATTTTTCAAATCCATTATAGCTTATAAGTTTCGGCAAATAAAATTTCTGATTTGAAAAAACGATTTTTCAAATATACTCATGGACAGTAGCGCCAACCATGCTCCGATGCCAGCTGTGACAGAACCGACCAATTTACACCAGATTAAGCACCGAGTCCCCGTTTTCACAGAGATTGACAGGTACTTAAGCTCGTATAAACCCGGTAGTCCAAAATCTCGAAGGATTTCAAACATTCAACTTTAGCCAAGATCGTAATAGATTAGCGTATATGTCCACGAGGTACATTCAGTTCACACATAATTCAAATACATCGGAGTTCAACAGTTATTACAAACCATAGTTTGGAAATTCAAAGCGGAAGCAACATAGTTTTAAAACCTAAGTTCAGTTCACAATACGGTGCCATTGCTGATCAGTCCACAAAGCATCCGGAGAGACTAAGAGTTGACCATGCCCATGGTCTAATCATCACTCGCAACTGGATACAGGCAGTTCACACAGTAACAATAGAAGCACTGTCCATCTGCAACAACAAGGGATGAAACCCTGAGTACAAGAAGGTACTCAGCTAGACTTACCCGTCATAACCAAAAATAAGCGACACCAAGGAGTATGCAAGGCTATATCTGGTTTGGCCAAACTTATCTTTTTTTGCATAAAAAACATTTTAACATTTAATAATCATCATTAGAGTATTAGCAGTCAGTTTTATGTGATTCACCTGATTAACTAGATTTGCACTTGATCTAGAGCAAGCACTTGACTACTTATTGAAACAAGAGTGACTATTTCATCAATAGCCTTTCAGATTCACTACCATAACCAACTTTAATTCCATAAGTTACTACGGTAACACATGCCCAGTCAAGTTACTCACTGTCCAGGAGCGATGGCGATTATAATCGATTCCTACCCAGCTGGGGATAAAAATGTCGCACACTCGCCCGATCACACCTTGCCAGGCAGCCGTCGGTAGCCATCAGGAAATTCGAGAACACAACGCGCGGGACGGTCATGGGCCCTTCTACACCGGGGGTTATCTCAATGCCAGGTCACTCAAGCTATAACTGCCCACGGTCATGCCAAGTCAATCAGGCCCTGCCTGTCCATGGACCATGACAGGTTGCTCAGAATAGTTGCCCACGGTACATATAAGGCCCTGGGTGTTAGGCGTCAACATCTCCATCACCGGCTCGAATAGCCAAAACTCGGCTTCACGGGAGGTACTCCGACCTACTCTGTTAAGTGATTGACGCGTTCAAAATGTCTGAGGTGTGCCTTCGTCGGGTCCTAATCGACACAGATGGGAGACTACTAGCACACAAAACCCATGTCCTGCTGCTCCTACATCCCGCCCGGTCTCAGATTAATTACCACATGGTTATTTCCATGATAGTACCAGGCTAGTCATGATCAGTATCCACCTATATGCGGGAGACAGGAAATCACCTGACTTTTACCGGTCTAAGCAAGGCTAAGCATATAATCGAGCCTAGACCAAACAGAGATATCAAGATAATAATTGTTGGTGGACAAGGATAGGTAAGTAATGCATCAACGGTATCATTCAACTCCTATAACCTAATGCAACAAGCATATCAAGTTAATTTGGAATTCATTTGCAAACCGTAGGAGTGGGATGCTCCGGGGCTTGCCTCTTTCAAAGTCGGAGGGTTGGTGGTCGTAGCACTCAGGCAGGTCCTTGATGTCTCCTTCTTCGGTCCTCTCGTCCTGGGTCTCCTCCGGGCACGGCTCCTCTGGTGGCTGCGGGTTCTGGACCTCCACTACCGATCCTGTATGATGCATAAAACGCATGAATATACAATGAATGCACATGGGATGCATTTGCAATGCAACATAGAACAAGATAATTCAGGTAATAAGCACATGTCATCTACTTCATTCTTCAACAAGGTAGTCAACATCATCCTATTATCACTTGACTACTGGCTACCATTTAAGCATTTTATTTAGCCTAGAACAGTAACCCTCAGATAAACAATCTCAAAAAAATCTACAGAAATTACTGGAGGTTGACAGCATGCAATCTAGTCCCTTGTCCAAATTTCACCCCATTTGAACTTAAACACTATCCTCTAAGAAAAAGACAAACGTTAACATGAAAAAGGTGCTTTGAACTACACACCCTAGCAAAAAGTGTCAAACAACAGATTTCCCATTTTTCTACTGAACTTCTTAGCACAAGAGCAGTGTATAAAAATTTCACGATCACATTCCTTATATTTTAATTACTACAAATGAAACAAGAAAACAACATTTAATCACTTTAATTGCCACTGCCAGAATATTCCACAGAACAACACCATAATACATTTTCCAAGAAACTATTCATCAATACAAACCTAACAAAATAAGAATCACATTTTTCTGAGCAATACTCAGTTTACTATGCATTTAACAAGATTTCAGCATAAACATAAATTAAATATAACTACACATAATTCATCACAAACTGGACATATTACATTTTTCATGCATAGAACTCATCACAACAAACTTAACAAAACTCGTTTCACCATTTTAGCAATTACAGAATGCAAGATATGAACTAAACAAACTCTACAAACATTTCTGAAAACTAATTAAACAAAACCCTAAAAAACTGTTCAACCTAAACTGTTACGCGTACCCAAACTACTACACCCAAGACACACACGACCAGCGGGACCTGAGCCACTGACTTGCGGGACCCGGGTCAAACCGGCCCCACCTGTAAGCTACACAGAAGCAGGGGAAGGGTTGACCGCGGCGGAGCTCGTCGGCGGTGAACTTCTCGGCGAAACCAACACCACCGCTGGACTCCCTCGACTTTCCGCACCCGACGGTACCACTCTCTAGCCCAAAGCGCATGCACAGAACTAGCTCGCCGTCGACGATGGCGGACACGGCGGCGCCGCCAAGCTACGCCGGCCGGCTCCGGCCATCCCAAGCAAAACCGACTCCCGATTTCTACTCCGGCGACCTTCGCAATCCTAACCCGAGGCTCAGAAGCCAGGGTTCTCACTCCGAGCACCCGCGACCACGGCCATGCCAACTCCGGCGACCATGGTGAGCGGCGGATGGCGGCGTACCGCCACTGCCAAAACCCTAATCGGGCAAACCGACTTCCCCTTCTTCTTCCGCAGACCTCACCGACTCTAGAAGAACGGGGGCTAGGGCAACACGAAACCACTGGAAGGAGGCCGGCCATGGCGAACCGAGCTAGGCGGTCATGGCGGCCATGGCGTCGGCTCATCCGAGGCCTGCCTAGGGTTTTCTACGGGGCGCTAAGGGTAGCAATAGGTGCGGGGGCTCATGGCGAAGCTTTGTGGGTGGTTGAGCTTGCGGCGAGGGCAGCCGGACGTGGTGAACGGCGGCGGCGCTTGCTTTTCCTCCCTTTCCGCCCAAGCGCCGGCGATAGCGAGAGAGACAGAATGGAGGGAGTGGAGCGGCTTGGCTTGTGCAAGTGCAGGCGGGCTGGCCTTGTGCACGCCATGCGCGCGCGCGAGCTGCTGGCTTGGCCGGCCAGCGTGAGCCACGCGGCGGGCGAGCCCTACACGCGGTCGGCCATGACCACCCCAATTCAAACTGAATCGCCGGATTCAGACACTGATGGCCGACTGACGACCGATTTTTGGACACGATTAACTTGCTAACCCTCGATGAAACAACACACCGATGTTCCTTTGGTTAGAGCTACATGCCGACTACAACTTGGTTACAAGATCAAGCATTGGGTCGGCCTGGGTTGCTCTCACGAAAGCCCCAAAGATCACTCAGCGAAACTGTTTCGGCAGTTAGGACTTAGAAGAATTTTTCTAAGTCAAATCTCCCACATTTTTGCCTTGTGGGTCCTAAAACACTTGGATAAACCCATTTCATGAGTTGGTCTTAAAACAACTTTTGTTCTACTCTAAATTCTACACACTTTTGGTTAAGGGCTCACATCCATGCAAAGCTTCTCTCTACGAGGTCTTAGTTAGTCAAACAATAGGACTCCTAGGGCTCTATTAAGGCAACTAGGGTTAGGGACTTGGTTAGCCAAAGTGACCAACATAAACCCAGCTTCATTTGACTCCTCAACAAGGTTAAACTACTTAGGAGACTCTAACACTCCAAAAAACAAGTCAAGAAAACACCACGCTAGGCACCACAGTGAAAACCATCACATGAAATGACACTTCATATAAAGAATGCAACATGTGATGATGATGCTTATGCTCATGAGATGTCAAGTTATGCATTTAGGGTTGCTTAACACCAGGGGTGGTACATCTACCCCCGGGTACTAATGCCAGAAATGTGGGTAGACATCTCATAGCATAACTCTAACGCTAGGCTGTCACCACTAGAAGTAACACTAGAGATGTGATAGTATTTATGACATGACACTTTGATAAGGGTTGGTATTTTAAACGCACACAGAATAATCCGCAAGCGCACGGATACCGATGTAGCTTTCACCCGAGAGTATTCCAGGGTATTGATTTCCACGGGGAACGTGAAGTGCACTAGAAGAATTAAGAACGTCCAAGAAAAGAATGGTAATATGGGTAGAGAGATATAGGGTTTTTTAAGTGGGTCTATTTAATCAAAGGCTTACTATACTTTACATACTTCAGAGCAATAGTACCTTTCCGATTCTCGAAAAAGACTAAGAAAAGGGTAATCGGGAGAAGGCTGCTAAAAAGCTCTACGAAAACACCAATCCTAACGTGGTGGATTATAACAATCTACAAAGCTGTCACCCTGTAGCTACCACAACTATCCGGAGGAATGGGCGCAAACTTAGGTAAACCCTAGTCTAGACACCACGTCTACACTAACGCTTACTACTCTAATTACATATGATAACTAGAGCACTCAATACGAGTGGAGATCCAGTAAATAAAATAAAGTAAGAACTAAAATTAAATATATACTTAGAAGTAATAAATGAAGAACCTGGAGATTACTTGAAGACGAAACAGATGCTGCACCATTACAATCTCGAGGAAGATCCGACAGATCCGGCTCCTCCTCAGCTCTCTCCTTCTCCTCTCTCTAATCCGATCTCTAATTACAACTAGATGAACTAGACAACTAGAACAAGAACTAGAACTAGATCTAATTCTAGATGAACTAGAAGAGATTCATCTAGAGGGACCTCTACTTCCAATTTAACCTAGTTTCTGATGTGGAGATGAATAATGAAGATGGAGATGCCTGGAGAGGGGGGTCTGGGTCTGGTTTTATAGCCCGGAGCATGGAACGTGAGCCCTTGGATCAAACCGACTTCGGGGACGGTGGAGATGCATCCTAGGAGGCGGTGGAAGAAGGTTCCAGAAGGCGGGGGCAAAACGGGCTGCGTGGCCGACCGGTCGGTCTCCATGTGGGACCGATCGGTCTAGCCCAGTGGGCCCACGTGGTGGGTCGCCTCGTGGTGTCTTCTGGTGTCTTCTAGATCCTTCTTTTGCAGATTTCGTTGCGAAATTAATATCTTTTCATCCGGGACTCCGAATATAGCAAATGATATGTCCGTTTCGATCGTCTCGACCAGCTCTTTGCAATGTGCACTCCAATTCATCACTTGAGATACTTTTATATGGTGAAATATTGATGTCCTACAAAACAAGAGAGAGCACCAAAACTCGTGGAACTTATTAGATTCAAACCTACAACTATGCTTTGTAATTCATTTAGTGTCATTTCATGCAATAGTTGATGGTTTAATTATGAGCATTAGTGAGCGTCAACAATAAGATATGAAATAAAGGTTATCCGCAAGCGCACAGATAAAATACACCCATTGTAGCATTTCACACAGGAAAGTTCCACGTATCGTTATTTATAATTCTACCATTGGAGGTTAACAGGGTTAAGAATAAGAATGATATGGCTTAAGAATTGCAAAGATATATACTTAGACATGAATCTAATAACCCACCCTCGTCTAATACAGGGGTAAGGGAAAAGGATAATAATAATGATAATGATAAGTAAGGTAAACAACAGAGACTAGGAGGGATTCCATGATTAGAGAGAAAGACTCATATGATCAAGCAGAATTGAGAACTAATCGATACGTTAAGAGATTGGACTCCTAAGTTATATTACTCCTATAAGCGTAAGTCAACCCTAGCATATGATATCATCTATAGCATAATTAATCATCCACCCATACATAAGGAACATTACGAAAGAAGTTTATATCCAGAGTAATTCCTTCAGTGTAACCAGGTTCTACTTGGCCTAGACTCGGGGAGTGGACTACATAGGAATCAACGAGGCTATAAGACTCACCCTCGTGAACTACCAGTTGTTGGCCCGGAGAATAGGGTGCATTCGTAGGTAAATATAATCTAAGCACCACGCCTACATTATATCGACCACTTAGTCCAATCCGGAATCGAACTAAGCGCCTTACAAACATATGTATGAATTTATTATCAATCATAACTATACCAAGCATACAACTAGAATAAATTAAGAATGCAATAAAGAGAAACAAATGATATAATTGAAATAGCATAAAGTCGAATACCCTAATGACGATCCGGAATCCTAAGCCACTGTTGGCGGTCCCTATTGCCTATTTATAACCGCCAACTCTCACATATAAATGATCACCAAACTAGAATTAGGACCTTTATATCTAACGAATTCGACAAGTTTTGGTGATTCACCTATGTTGCAGGAGTAATCAAAGAATACCAAGGAAATGGCAACAAGAATGCACTTTCCGGGAAAACATAGAATCAAGAAATAAAGGAAGAAGCCCATCAAACTCCAATCTGGGCTGGAACCCACCATAACATGCAAGAGCATCACGTCCACGGCCCATAGAAGAAAGGCAGTGGCGAGGCGAGCCCCAGGGGTGTGCCCGCACCCTGGTGCGCCGGCCGCACCAGCGCCAGCGCCCCTCGGGCCCAACTTGCTATGTCGGTTTCATGCCTCCATGCATAGGATGGTTATGTAGGTGTCCAGGTTTCAATGTATTCTGAAAGGGTCGGTTTTGCACCTTCGAAATGAGGAGGAGAGGTCCTCACTCCCCCAAGGCACCTCCACTATATAAAGAGGCCGTCTCCACCTTCATTGGATCATCTTCATAGAGATCATATACACCACAAGGAGCCTTCTTCACCATATTGCCAAGATGTAGTAGTAGAATAGCTCTAGTTGAGAGTGAGGGAGAGATGCTCAAGTTTCGGAGGAGTCCTCGGAGGATCGGTATAATCTTGTATCGCTTCTTTGTAAGACTCGAGTATTCATTTATTTATCTTCTCGAATTACTTGAATTGCTTACATGGTTATCCATTTCTTACCTTATGTTTTATAAAGCATGGTTAGTTTAATGTTTTTCACCTTGGTATGGGATCTCTGCTCGATCGAGTGCTCTATTTATTATATGTTGCTAGAGTAGTAATCGGTTGTATAGACGTGGTGTCTAGACTATCGGTTACCTGAGGTTGCGCCCAACCCCACGGATAGTGGTGGTTGAGACCCGGGGGTGTGGGGGTGACAGCTCTGACTAGGCCTTTGTATTCCACCATGTTCGGGTTGGTGTTTCATAGAGATTTTGGCAGCCTTCTCCGGTTACCCCTTCCCAGTATCTTCGAGAACCGGAAAGGAACTGCTACTCCAAAGTGCCATGTGTGATCATTATGTTTTTGACCTTTGCTTTAGTTAATTCCTTGGGTTAGATCTAGAGATAGAACCACAGTAACGAAAAAATATATAGGAACCTTGAGCTCTTCCAATGACCTCCAACTGTGCCTGTCTACTCTTATCTTTATATGGAGTCCTCGGGTGTACCATTTATCTATCAAACATATATGCTACGACTTACCCCCACTTTAATCTAGTCGATACGCTAAGTTAGTAGATACATGATCATCAGTATTAAACTCTTTACACATTACTTGCTTGAGGATATAAATACGATACCCGGAAATACTACTGGGTGAAAGCTACAACGGTATCCGTGCGCTGCGGATTTGTCTGTATGCGTTACATATACCGACTGGCTTTCTGGCGCCGTTGCATGGGATAGGGTTTAACTCTATTCTTGGTAGCGACGCTATGAAATGCCAACAAGCTTTCTGGCGCCGTTGCTGGGGAAGTAATCAGCGTAAAGAATTTAATATTTGACCTTGATATCTGCTAATCTAGTTTGTCACTAGCTTTGTGGGTATTCTTAAAAAAATCGCGAGAGCCAGGGTGCCCAATCTTTCTTGCTCAATCAACTTGTTCACCCTACCATCTCATAGGTAGATATATATGTATAAGATTAACCCTATACAGATGGAGAGAAGGTCGCCGTCAAGAGTAATAAATAAACATCGTTGGTGACGGACGACTACACCACATCACTCACAATCCAATCATAGATTGTGAGAGTTGAATCGATCAAGGTATGTGAGAACCAATAAAAACATTTTCATTGATATTTTCTTTTCACCACTGCATATTTGTTTATTTCATCATATCTAGTGCTTTCTTGGGTGGCTCCTAGTCTTTGAGCTGTATTCGGGTGCCATGCCTAGTTTAGGTAGATGACAATTTTATTGTTATCTATTTATTAAGTCCTCTTAGTCTAGCTTTGTAGTAGACGCGATGTAAAATAGGATCATCTCGGATCATATGTTGGCTTTGCCAGTCGATATGATATCGTTAGATGATCTGCGCTACGGAAAAAAGCTAGAGCTAGATGTTGCATGCATATCACTCGCTTGATTAGAATTTTCTTGTTTCAAACCATGGCATATTTTTTAAATGCATCATCCTCCTCGTTCACATTGCTTGCATATATAAATAATAAGGTTCTCTGATTTACATTCAATGTTCTCACCTTTGTTTGAACGATTCTCTTGTTCAATCTTTCACATGCTACCATTTTCTATTCTAGTATGATTTAGTTTGGGAGTGTTGGTCATTCGCGGGGTGACCATATTTCCATAAGATTTTTTTAATTTAAGCATGGTTCTTAGGTTAATTGCCTGCCTACCCAAATAAATTGGACATGAAGTCTAGTTGGTGGTTTTTGAACTAAGATTGCTAGTACATACCTTGGTTGCATGTATTGGTTAACCCTGCAGGAATTTATCAAACATCATATGGGTAAGCCTTTGAGATGAATTCAAAACAGGAGGTATGTCAACAACGGGGAAATTTGCTGGGCGACACTAAAAGTGGTGCGCATTTGCTGAAAACACTTTTTCATGTACCACTCACCACTAAAACAGTTGGCATTTGTAAACCATAAGGCAATGGCTATGAAATTTTAACAGCAACAAGATAGGATAGTTGTCTACAAATCATCTAATACTCACTTCCATAGAAAATGTTGTTAAGGCCTCATACGGCACCCACCAGCAAATCATGTTAAGGTTGCTGGTGGACAATGTTACGAGGCTTTAACAACATTTTCTTTGGAAGTGAGTATTAGATGATTTGTAGATAACTATCCTATCTGTTGCTGTTAAAATTTCATAGCCATTGGCCTTATGGTTTACAAATGGCAACTGTTTTAGTGGTGAGCGTTACATGAAAAAAGTGTGTTCCAGCAAATGCGCGCCACCTTTTGTGTGTCCCAGCACATTTTCCGTCAACATTTTAATTGGTAAACTTTGAATAGACACAAGGATTCAAAAAAATCAGCTCTCTTTGCTAATTAAATTTGAACAACAATATTTCATTAGCTTTGAGAGCAATCTTAAGATCAACAATAAAACCTTTGTGAAATCCCTCGGGTATGTTTGTTCACTAACTTTATGTATGGGATGAGACTTGATCAAAAAGAAAAAAAAAGCTAATCAAGCGCCCGCCAAGCCGAAACCACACGAAGATCACAATGGCATGGCAAAGAAACAAGAAGTGCAGTCTTTCTCATCCATCTCCAGGATTGAATGATGCACATTGAAGCTAAATTCAACGGAGAAGTCCCGCTCAACGGACTTAAAACGGTGAGCCCTTGCCGAGAGGTAAATCGGTATGTATCTCATATTTGATTTTCATCCAACTTTTAATTTGAATTTTTGCATATTTATTTTTGAACCAATATATTTTTCATGCATATAAAAACTAAAGACAATTTAAGCTTTGAAAAGAAAACTTTGCGTAAAATTTGTTTTAACCTTAGTTTCAATAAAGATTTACTTATCCATCCATTCTTTTAATTTTTTTTTTTAAAAAATGATCATAAAAAATATATTTATTTTTATATATATAAACCCAATAACCTAATCTTTAATAAAAATAAAGCGAGGACCTTCTATTCTAGTAAAATCTCCCTAACTCCAACCAATAAAAAAAAAATCCTGGAATTAGACAAGATTCTTTTCGGGTATTCCTTGCCACTAATAATTACAGGAACAAGGGATGAACAATGTCTAAGAGACATGTGAGTCGCACTACACACTCAGGAGATGCTCCAATATTCACACTTGGCTTTTAGTGTCGATAAACATAAAAGTCCAAGTGTGGGGGACCCGACCCTTCCACGTCCTCTCTCGGGCATGCTGGTTTGCACTCCATACTCTCACTCATGTCATGCTCTTACAAGTTTGATTATGCGGTTCAAAAATGTCAACCATGCTATTCAACTTAAAAATGAAAAAATAAAAATCTTGCCAAATTATGAACGTGTCTTTATAAAGATTGGCCGGTATAAAGTTTATTCCTAGTTCATATACTTGTTGCTTGTGGACATATCTTTCTTTGGAAAACATGTCAACGAAGTTGTTGTGAAGTGATATATGGTAAGACTAAGAAGTCCTATCTTTTTATGTAAAGCTCTTGGAGACTTTCTGTTTTGCTAAAACTTAAATTTATAGCAAATACTTCTCCACGATGAGTAAATATCCTACTAGAGCCAGATGACACTACACATTGCAAAAATTTTAAAAACATTGCTGCTTGTTATCATGTTGAGCTTTGTCAAATTGTTGTGACTGTTGAGATTCTTTTCATGCACCCATGATCAGCATTCACGTACATCCAGATATAATAATGCCAACTTTTACACTGAGAGTTGCGCAAAAATATGCCTTTCCAATCCACCCAAAAATGTTCTATTCCTACACTGGAATAACACAAAAATATTTTATAGGAATAATGCTCCAAGTTTCTTGTAAACATCTCTTTTGAAATTCCAAAAAATGTGACAGAGGCATGGACTATGAAAAAAGGGGTATATAAAAATGGGCAAGTGCCCGAAGTAGAATTAGGGGTATCACCATACCCACCAGAAAAAAAGTTATGATATGAAAAAAATGGACAATTGTCCGAAGTAGAATTAGGGGTATCTCGATACCCAAAAAAAGAATGGTGAAAAAAGAAGAAGAAAGATAGCCCATGTCATCCTGAGCATATGTTCTCACAAGTTCAACAAAAGAGATGATGTTTCAAGGAGCAAAATATAATTAGGGTAGCCACTAAATATTTTTACACACTTGCACATCTTGATCAAAGTGTATGACTTGCATCTCCTTGGATCCGTTTTTGACTTAGCAATATCATGTGATGCAAGTATGCCTTTCTTTTTATCCATACCCAAAACTCCAGATAAGCCTTTTTAGATGGTAGGACGAAAAAGAAGGCAAATTCAAAATGCCTTTTGGTAAGGATATATACACCATTGAGTGACAAGAGAGTACCATTTGAGGAGGAGTATGAGCTAAGTTTCAATTGCAGAAAGTTACAACAAAAACTCCAAGTTTGCTGCATAGAAGGAAAGTGATGACTTGGTGTCTCAGTTGTTCCACTTCTCAACCGCTCAAGGCAACATGGTAGACACTTCAAAAATCCACAGGTTCGAGGAATGACATGGAATAATTTTTATGCTAGCATCATATCTTTTTGAAGTCATGCTTCATAGTGACATCTTGTTTGCTCGAGGACGAGCAAAGAGTAAGTGTGGGGGATCTTGTTGGCGGTCCATATTGCCTATTATAACCGCCAACTCTCACATAAAATGATCACCAAACTAGAATTAAGGCTTTTATATCTAACGAATTCCACAAGTTTTGGTGATTCACCTATGTTGCAGGAGTAATCAAAGAATACCAAGGAAAAGGCAACAATAATACGCTTTTCGGCAAAGCGTAGAATCAAGAAAATAAAGGAAGAAGGTCATCAAACTCCAAATCTGGGCTGGAACCCACCATAACATGCAAGAGCATCATGTCCATGGCCCATAGAAGAAAGGCGGTGGCGAGGCGAGCCACCAGGGGCACCAACGCCAGCGCCCCTCGGGCCCACCTTGCTATGTCGGTTGCATGCCTTCATGCATAGGACAGTTATGTAGGTGTCCAGGTTCAGTGTATTCTGAAAGGGTCAGTTTTGCAACTTCGAAATGAGGAGGAGAGGTCCTCCACTCCCCCAAGGCACCTCCACTATATAAAGAGGCCCTCTCCACTTTCATTGGATCATCTTCGTAGAGATCATATACACCACAAGGAGCCATCTTCGACATATTGCCAAGATGTAGTAGTAGAATAGCTCTAGTTGAGAGTGAGGAGAGATGCTCAAGCTCGGAGGAGTCCTCGGAGGATCGGTATAATCTTGTATTGCTTCTTTGTAAGACTCGAGTATTCAATATATTTATCTTCTCTAATTACTTGAATTGCTTACATGGTTTATCTATTTCTTACCTTATGTTTTAGCTAAAGCATGGTTAGTTTAATGTTTTGCACCTTGGTATGGGATCTCCGCTCGACCGAGTGCTCTATTTATTATATGTGGCTAGAGTAGTAATCGGTTGTATAGACGTAGTGTCTAGACTATTGGTTACCTGAGGTTGCGCCCAACCCACCCCACGGATAGTTGTGGTAGCCCCGGGAGTGACAGCTCTGACCAGGCTTTTGTATTCCACCACGTTCGGGTTGGTGTTTCGTAGAGCTTTTGGCAGCCTTCTCCCGGTTACCCCTTCCCAGTATCTTCGAGAACCAGAATGGAACTGCTGCTCCAAGTGCCATGGTGTGTGATCATTATGTTTGACCTTTGCTTTAGTTAATTCCCTGGGTTAGATCTAGATTAGAACCACAGTAATGGAGAAATATATAGGAACCTTGAACTCTTCAATGACCTCCAACTGTGCCTGTCTGCTCTTTATCTTTATATGGAGTTCTCCGGTGTACCATTTATCTATCAAACATATATGCTATGACTTACCCCCACTTTAATCTAGTCGGTACACTAAGTTAGTAGATACATGATCGTCAGTTATTAAACTCTTTACACATTACTTCCCTGAGGATATAAATACGATACCCCAAAATACTACTGGGTGAAAGCTACAACGGTATCCGTGCGCTTGCGGATTTGTCTGTATGTGTTACATATACCAACTTGCTTTCTGGCACCATTGCCGGGGATAGGGTTTAACTCTATTCTTGGTAGTGACGCTACGAAATGCCAATAGCCGCGCTCAACTCTACTTATTTCTACCTAATCTAATTATAATCTTGAAGTAGAGCTCTAATCTAATCTCTAATCTCTAGAACCCTAACTATCTCTCTAATGCCTGATGAAGATAGATCTGATCGCAATGTCTGGATGCCTCAGAGAGGGGGCTCTGGGGTTCTTTTATAGCCCGGTGGGATGAACCGTGACCCTCGGATCAAACCGACCTTGAACAAGGGCTTAGATGTGTCGAGGAGGTTGATTAGGTCACGCTCCATGAAGATGGGCCAAGGGGGACCTGGCCCAGGCTGTCCTGCCTAGGGGTGGGGCCAGCCGGCCCCACCTATCATACTCCAGGTGCCTCCTTCATCGCGATGTCTTCTAGAACCTCCCTTGTTGCCCTAAAGCAAATTTCCATCCGTTTGCTCAATTTGTTGTGTTGGAGTAGGATTCTATCTCTTTCCATCTTCTGTAAAGCTCCCTGGAAAACAGTAATGCACCAAGGCTGTTGAATTTGTCAGTTTAGTACCTCAATTATGTTGCATGGTGATCACTCCAGGTTGTTCTAGAAGCTTTCATGTCGTATCCAACAAGGACTCTCTCGTTGGGACTCCAAATGTAGCAAACCATATGTCCGTTTCGATCGTCTCGATGAGCTCTTCACAATGGTATGGTCCAATTCATCACTTGAGATACTTTTATGTAGTGCAATATGATGTTCCTGTAAAACAAGTGAGAACTACACACCTCATGAAACTTGTTAGAATCAAGCCCTACAACTATGCATTGCACTGTTTATCATTGTTTTATGCACTAGTTGATGGTATAATGTTGACTGTAAGGACCGTCAACAAGCTCCCAAGCTTAACCTTTGCTAGTCCCATAGCAAATAATTATGATAGATCAGAAAAATAACTTAAGCCTCCCCTTGTGTTAAACAAAAATTCTCATCCGGTTTAAAATAAAATTGTCTCATTTTCACATTTGTCTTTATTAATTTCCACCATGGGGCGTATAGCCTTACCTTAGTCTGAAGTAAATAAAAGACATGATAAGTAAATTAAGCACTATGTCTCAAGTTCTTCAACTTCACCTTCATTCGTGTCGGTGTTTGTTAACCGGCAACACATCTCGGGGATACCCGGACGATTGTTCGGTGGCGATCGACGTATGCAGAACTCGATGGTAAACGCAGAGACAATGATTTATACTGGTTCGGTATGCTAATAGCATCCCTACATCCAGTTTGGGGGAATAATATGGCGCCCTGCGCTTATGGGTGTCTGGTTGTGTACCATGACCCCTGTCTCTGGCTTGCCTATCTATGAAGCTCTGCCTCTCTTTATATAGTCCAGGAGGCAGAGTCCTAGTCGGTTACAATCTTAGGAGTCCTAGTAGGATTACATACGGATAGTCCTAGTTGGACTAGGTCTTCGCCCTTCCTTGCGGAGTACCAGGGACTCTGTCCCACAAACCCCCGAGCTTCATGGTTTATCGAGGAAGTCATCTTGAGACCTTGGCCTTGATCAAGTGTCATCCGAGTACCTTCTGAGAGAAACCATAAAGTGCTCTTGAAGTCTTCTAATGGTGTGCGCTTTCTGAAAAGCACACCCATTGGGTGTAGCCCCAAGCCTCTTGCTATTTAGCATAAAGAGCTGGAGGGTCTTGTCTGAATTTGCTCCTATTCCTTTCAAAGAAATTTGGATGCATCATTTGGGGATATGTATCGCAGCCCCCGAGCCTAAAATCGACTACTCGGAGTCGATTGTAGGATCTTGTAGACATCCTCAAGGGTGCAGCCGAGTAATCTCCCGAAGACAAGGATCAACATCTGCTTGTCGCCAAGTGGTTGAATGCATGTAAATTTGATCTTTCATCCTTGAATCCCAGCCCCCGAGCGTAGTCGGAGTGAAGCCGACTAAGCTGAGGCAATGACCGAGCCCCTGAGCTTAATGCCGACTACGCCATGGAGGAGAAGGAGCTTGATCGAAGTAGTGAAAATAGAATATTGGTGAGATCAAGGCTTCGGGTGGGCAGTCTCCTCACCGGAGACCCCGTATCACCCCCACCTCGAGACTCCCAAATCATCATAACCATGTTTGAAGGTTTGTCGCAACAACATGGTGTCTGACTGAGGCAGCCCTCAGGGGCGTACCTAACCCAGCGGCATGGTGACAAGTAAGGCAAACCTCATGGGCCTGCCTCACCCAGCGGCGTAGTGTCCGTGTAGGGCAGCCCTCAGGGGCATACCTCAACCGGTGTTTGTAGTCCATATCTTTTCCCTGCAAAGAAGACATACAAAAATTTGTAGTAACTGATATTCATGATATCTAGTCGGGAGCATGTCCCAGCATTAACAAATGCATATGAAATTTTTCGCATCTTGCTCTTGCTAGGTTATTTAAATCACCCGAGCAGTGGGCCTATGACGTTTAAGCACCTGTCCTGCATGTCGAGCTTTATTTGTCGAGCGTGAGGTACAGGCTTCACGGATTAAGGCTTGCACTTACTCAAGTAATTTAACAACTTGCTAAGAGAAGATTATAGCAGTCATGCTGCGCGAAAAAAGAGCACTCTCTGAGTGTACACTGTACACCCGTGAGGTGTTGTCCCGACTACAAGCTCGGAGCTATATGAGTAGCCGGGAATGCAATTGTGATGTGACCGTAGCGGCTCACGATTAATATTTGGAAATATTAAAAATATTAAAGCATGACTTAGCTTGGTTGATGCCGAGTCGAGTGATCAGCACCGCTAAGATATCCGTGTAATGGATGACTTGGTACTTGGACGGCTCGCTTATTACTCGGACGACTTGTTTGCAGCTCGATAACGACTTGATTGTTCAATGCCTGCTTTATAGCTCGCTTGTGGCTCGATGGCTCGCTCGTGGCTCAACAGCAACTTGATGGCTTGCTCGCGGCTCATCAGCAGCTCGAGGGCTTGCTTGCTTAAGGCTTAAGACAGCTTGATGGCGCGCTTGCGGCACAACAGTAGCTCGAAGGCTCGCTTTTGCGGCTCAACGGCAGTTTGATGCTCTCGCTCGCGGCTCAACAGCAGCTCGAGGGCTCACTTATTGGCGGCTCAACGACAGCTTGATGATTCATTTCACAGCTCAACAGTAGCTTGAGGGCTCACTTGCGGCTCACAGCTCACTTGCGGCTTTACGGGAGCATGATGGCTTGACGACTGCTCGACAGCTCGCTTGTGGCTCATGGCTCACTTGCGGCTCTCGGCAGCATGACGGCTCAACGACTCAATACCCAGACGTTGTGGATATACGAGTAGTTGATTGTTGATGAAGTCGATTAGTCGGAACAGTTCCTGAGCAGATTCTTGATCGAGCTGGGTTGTTGCCGAGTAATTCTTAATCATCTGGATCTCGTCCCGACTAATATGTTGAATCTGAGAGCAGTCGACATCGCTGACGGAAGTAGTCGGTAACCGAGGTCGAGTAGTCGGTATCCGAATGTACAGCTGTAACTTGTATATCTTCCAATAATCATCATGCATGGCTCACGGATGAGACATGGTGATTCGTATATTGCTTGTCCGAGTAGAGTACGTCTGTTGGCCGAGTTTTGACTGCACGTTGGTCGTTTCTTTTTCGGTTTCGGCCTAAACTCATTGTTGCACTGGAACTCAGAGCTTGTCGAACTTGGCTCGGAATAGAGTACTGCAACCTGTGAGATGCCAGCACATTGTCGCTCCTTTGACAATGTGAAATTAATTCCTTACTTCGACTTACAGCAACACGACGAGTCATTGAATTCCTCATCTCGCGTTGAAAGGGAAAATTGATCCCGTGCTCGTGATCTTGAGGTCCATCGAACTCTTGATCGCAATTGCGCTGAAAGCCCCCTACCTGGTGCGCCAGCTGTCGGTGATTGTGAGAACACAAGATTGATATGTGCCCTTGTGGTTCCCTTCCTGAGTGATGAGTGATCGATCAACGGGCAACATGTCTCTTGGCTGTGTTGATGTGCAGGTGCGGAGCTCGGGCAGTGGTCGAAGGTGAGGTGAAGGTCAAGTAGGGACGTGCCGTGTCGATGGACCGGGAACGGTGAAGGGCGGACGTGGAGCTTGGACCGACGGACCAGGAGACCTGAGGACCAGCTGTGGTAGCTGGCACGTGGCGTTGACAAGCAAGAGCACTTGGGGATGTGCGGTGGATCGGCGAGTCCGAGGGAGGAAGGTGATGGCGTCGTGACACTTGGCGGGAGGCCGAGAAGGATGGCGAATGCACTGTGCCCAGCGTGGAGGCTGGACATGCTCCGGCATCGGTGCTGGGACACGGGGTGTGCGAACCACATCCTGTCTATGGCACGGGTTCGGTAGCTGAGCCTCTAAAAGCTACCCTCGACGGTTTCCGAGTTTGGTCCTCAAAACTCGGGGTGGCCGGTTTCCGAGTTTGGGCCTCAAACTCGGCATGGACGGTTTCCAGGTTTGGGCCTCAAAACCTGGGCGCGCGGGTTTCTGAGTTTGGGCCACAAAACTCAGCCTGAGGACAGGTTTCCCGGTTTCAGCCTCAAAACCGGGGGAAGCCCAGGTTTCCCGTTTCGGCCTCAAAACCGGGGGGAGGTCCGTAAAAAGGACAGTCGACGCATGGGCGTGGAGAGGCTGGCGCGGCGGCGCAGCTATCCGCGAGGTAGGCGCGGCGGTCGATAGGGCGGCACGTGGTGGCATCCTGAGGTTTGCGTCAAAGCGAAGCTAAGGATGAGATGGGCGCGGGGCCATCGGATCAACCATCAGCAGAGTTGGACCGGGATACCCCTAGGGTTGGCCGCTTCGCTCTTGTATCTAGGGGTAGAAAGGGGATTATTGTTTTAGGCTATAAATAAGAGAGGCACCCCTCCTCTCTCTCTATCCTTGCAGTCATTTGTTCCTGAGCAATCTCTCTCTAGCCCCCGCTTTAGGTTCTAATCATACCTCGCTGCAAGTGATCCGCGGAGACGAGAATCATACCTTTGTGTATTTGGATCTTTTGAGGAAACGAGACCGTATTCTCGTTGTCTCCTCGTGTGGATGAATTTCGGCCGAAATCGAATCGATTCGCGTTTGTGTTTGTGTTCTTCGCGTTTTGGATTTTCATCTCCCGGAGAATTGCCTCGTTCTTCCTCTCCGTGAGATGATTCTCGATTCCACTTGAATCAATTCGTTCTTGGTCGTGAGCTCCTTCTTTCCACCGAAGGATTTCTCCTATAACCTCACGAATTCATAGATCGAGTCGATTTCGTGTTGTTTGTTCTTCGTTCTTTCCCCTTTTGCGGTGATCCACGAATTTCTCTCAATTGACTTAGTGAGGTGCGATGATTTCTTAGGATTAGCACCCCAATACATACAGGATCACGTTGGAGGAGTTTGATCGAAGTTCTTCTCGATTTCGTTGAGATCGATTTGGATTTGGCTTTGAACCCGAGCAAGTTTGTGTTTCTGGGTGGTGGGGGACAGTCCGCGCCTCTGACGGCGGACAGTCCGCGGATCGGGTTTCTTTAGTTTCAGTCAGGTGCAGACCCCTGACTGTTCATCGTCGAGTGAACGGCGGACAGTCCCGGTACAAACCCGCGGATAGTCCAGGACCTGTCCAGCAGACTTGCAGCACTGTTTGGTTTCTGCGTTTTTGTCGGCGGACAGTCCGGTTCCCAGTCGTGGACAGTCTGGGACTCAACGGCGGACAGTCCGGGACTCTGACCCCGGAGAGTCCGCGAATCTGCTATTTGTGCAGTTTTGCTCCATGGCTTTGGCAGTTGGTTTTGGAGTTTCTCTAGAGGTTCCGCTGTACCACAAGGACATCTCCTAGGGTATCCACCTACTCGTAGGTCATGAACTCTCCAGTCATTTTCGAGTCTTCGTTTTTTGGGTGACTTTCTGGACAAGGGCCATACTATTCATGAGTTGAATTTGAGGCTCCCATTCACCCCCCTCTGGTCGCTAATCCGGTCCTTCAATTGGTATCGGAGCAGGTTAAGGGATCTTTGCTACCTTAATCGGTTTCGGATCCTAAGGGCGACATGGAACGAGGGAACAGCAAGGCTCCGTGGTTCGATGGAACGAACTATCCCTATTGGAAGATTCGGATGCGTGCTTATCTCAACAGCATCGGATCTTCTGTCTTGGAGATATGTGAGAATGCTGAGTACGTAGTCCTTGCCGCTCGTGTGGGTCAGATCCAGATTGACCAGCACGAGGCCAACTCCAAGGCTCGTAACACTATTTTGGCCAGCATCTCCCTTCCTGAGTTCGAGCGTGTCTCTGAGCTTGAGACGACACGAGAGATCTGGGTGAAGCTTCAGAGCTATCACGAGGGACCGCTCAGATCAAGACCAGACTCTTCGAGACGTACAAGCGCGAGTACGAGAACTTTGTTCAGTTGGAGGGAGAGACGATTGACTCCATGTTCGCTCGCAAACGATTGTGAACGATGCGTCGTCTCCAAACGATTGTGTTACAGAGATGACGTATCGGACCTATGTATGACACATCAGGATCAGTGCTAGAGGAAGGATCGATCATGGAGGGTCAAGTTGCTATACGCCCTAGATCGGCATGGGAGGTGAAGGTGTCGACCCATCATAGAGTCTACATTAAGAACACCCTCACCGTGGACGAGCTATTCAACAAGCTCAAGTCCACCCAAGATCGATCACCGAGACTCAGGCCAAGCTGAAGAACCCATCTTCACATACCATGGCTTTGATCTCAGGCACAGGTGGATCGACTTTCTCTGCTGACCCTTCTCCCTCCTCTGTTTTCTTTGTCATCTTGGCTTACAGTCATGGGGAGCAGTTGGAGGCGGTTGGAGACGACGAGCTCGCCCTCGTCATCACCCGGTTCTCGTGGTTTCACAACAACCGCCTGAATTGCCGGCGTGGTGGCGCACGCGAGGGCTGCTACAAGTGTGGTGACCTAGACCACTTCATGGCGAACTGCCCCAAGAACGACAAGAACTTCCCCAGCAAGAACCGCAACTCCAGGTGTAAGGGCAAGCCGGAGACAAGGCCGGGAAGAAGAAGAAGGGCAGCTACCGCCGAGAGACATGGAGAAGGCTTTCGACGCCAGTCGGCGCGCCTTCCTCGCCACCATGAGCGACGGCAAGAAGACCTCCGACGGCGACTCCAGCGACGATGGGTCCGAGCACAAGACTGAAGAACGCTTCAAACGGTCTCTGCTTCTTCGGCACTCCTCCAAGGGTCTCAGCACCATGGCCTTGGACGAAGAGGACGCCAAATGCCAGGCAAAGACGCCGACCACCGACGATGACGACGACGATGCTTCCGAGGTATCAACCTCTTCTCTTGTCGATCGTCTTACCGGTGAGCGCGATTCACTTGTCAACATAGTTCTCGCTCAGGACAAGCAACTCAAGCGAGCTATCCAGAGCACAATGAGTTTAAGGCTAATATGAATGAGGCGCTTAAGGAGCTTGAGTTAGCTAGGTCTGAGGTGAAGGTGACCGATGTGGAGGAGTGTGAAGAGTGCACGATGCATATGACAAACTTTGCCACCTGCAAACCAAGTATGCCTCCTTGATTGAGGTGTATGATGAGCTGAAGAGTTGGCTAGACTTGGTAGGTGATTGCAAAGAGTGTCCCTCCCTGAAGAAGGAGCTGGAGGAAGTGAAGGCAAGGTCCTTTCTGCTTGGTGCGTGCAAGGTTTGTCCTAGCTTGCGAACTGAGTTGGCAGAAGTTAATGCCATGTTTGCTGAAGCCTTGAAGGCCAGCTCAGTTAGCAGTTTGTCCGCTCCATGTGAGCGATGCGTGGGGATGGAGCTTGAGATTGCTAACTGTCGGCATGACAGGATGCAAACCGAGGAGGAAAACACATAACTTCGGTCCATCCTGAGTTGGGTATCATGCAGTGAGCCGCAGTTGGGCATGATGATCAGTCAGTTCAAGAGGGGAACTGATTGCTCAGGAGTAGGCTTTGCTTCAGGTGGGAAGGGCGCTAGTACCTTTGGCAAGATTGGTGAGTTTAGCGGAGTGAACCCAAGTGAGAAGCCATCCGCTATCCCTAAGCTCACCAAGATCGCCCACCTGAGCCTCCCAAGCCTATCACCAAGGATGGCATCCTTAATGAACCTCCCAAGGCACCACCTCGCAAGCATGTGTGGATTCCAAAACCTAACCATCTTAGGAACACACTTGACACCCTTCCTGACGTCTCTAGTGATCCCTTCCGAAGGGCAAGCAGCCAGCCAGAGTGAACAACCCTCGCACCACTAGGAACCAACAACCCACAAGAGTGGTGAGGTTTGAGTGCGAGTACTGTCACCATGAGGGTCACCTAGCTGAGTTTTGCTTTCGGAGGAAGAGAGATGCTAGGAAGGAGTTGGAGCTGAACAACCAGGCTAGGCACCACCCTTTTCATGGTGTGCAAGGTCGGGAGTTCAGAGGCAGGGCGCTAGGCCTGGAGGTGCACCCCTCAAGTAGCTAGGCCCCAGGCAGCTAGACCACAGGTGGTGGTCGTGCCCGTCGCGGTTCTGGTCGTCCTCAATATGACCGTGAGCCGAGTATAAGAGGTTTTGCTGCTCAGTCCCATAGCGGACCACCTTTTCAGTATGGTGGTGATCGCTTTGCTCAGATGGGACATAGTGGTGAGTTTGGAGGTTTTCCGTTCCATAGCGGACCACCTTCTCAGTTCGGTGGTGATCGCTATCCACCCATGGGACGGGGACAGTTTGGTGTTGCTCCTAACACTTTTTCTGGGCCTATGACACAGCACTGGTATCCTTCTCAGTATACTAACCCCAGTGTTGTGCCATATGCTCACTTCCTGCCTTTCTATTGATGCAGGAACTTCGGTTGGAGAACATGTGGCTCATGGATTCCGGTGTTCGCGCCACATGACCAGAAAGAAGGAATGGTTCTCCAGCCTTAGCCCCATGATGCACAAGGAGTACATCACTTTCGGGAATAATAGTAGAGGTAAGGTTGTTTCTCAAGTAACTATTCGGCTCAATGAGAACTTTGTCCTTAAGGATGTTGCTTTGGTTTCGAACCTGCATTACAATTTGCTTTCTGTTTCGCAACTTCTTGAGGATGATTGTGAAGTGCGCTTTAAGAAGGGTTTGAGTCGTGTTTTAGACCCTCGGGGAGATCTTGTTTGTTGGATCGTCCCTTTGGTCGTGTTTTCAGAGCCCACTTTTCTCGTTCTTTCGGCTCTGCTAGATGTTTGATGGCTGGTCCTTCTTCTGATTTGTGGAAGTGGCATAGGAGGCTCGGTCACTTGAGTTTTGACTTGCTTGCAAGACTTAGCTCACTTGTCTTAATCCAAGGATTGCCCAAGCTTAAGTTTCAGAAGGACCTTGTTTGCCATCCTTGTCGTCACGGAAGATGGTTGCTGCTTCTCACCCACCTGTTAATCAGGTGATGACAAAGCGACCCGGTGAGCTTTTTCACATGGACACAGTTGGTCTAGCTCGGGTTTGCTCAGCGGGTGGGAAGTGGTACGTTCTAGTGATCGTTGACGATTTTTCGAGGTACTCTTGGGTATTCTTTATGGAGGGTAAGGATGAAGCTTTTCCTTTTGCTCGTGATTTAATTCTGAGGTTGAAAACTGAGTTCCCCCTGATACCATTAGAGCTATTCGTAGCGACAATGGTACTGAGTTTGATAACTCTCAGTTTGCCTCTTTCTGTTCTTCTAATGGAATCGAGCATCAGTTTTCTTCTCCTTATGTCCCCCAGCAGAACGGTGTTGTCGAGCACAAAACCGGACCCTTGTTGAGATGGCCAGGAGGATGCTCGATGAGCATAGGACTCCTAGGCGTTTTTGGGCCGAGGCGATCAACACCGCTTGCCATGTTTCAAATCGCATCTTTCTTCGTGCTTTGATGAAAAAGACTTCTTATGAGTTGTGTTTGGATGGGTACCCAAGGTGTCTCATTTTCGGGTGTTTGGGTGCAAGTGCTTCATCTTGAAGCAAGGCAATTGGACAAATTTGAATCTCGCTCTGCTGATGGGGTGTTTCTTGGTTATGCTTCTTATTCACGTGCTTATCGAGTTCTTAACCTGGAAACTAACTGGATAGTGGAGACCTGCGAGGTCAGATTCGATGAAACTATGCCTTGTGTTTCTTCTGCTTTTGATGTTGCAGGAGAACAGGAGCTGGGAGAGACCATCTTTGTGGAGGAGGAGCAGGAGAATGCCGATTGGGGTGATCCCGAGCCAACTCCACTGGCTGCTCCCGTCGACCCTGCGACGTCCACTTTAGCTCGAGGATCCGATCCCACGACGTCTTGTTCTTGGGTCCTCTTGAGCCACCTCTCCAGCGAGCACCCGCTGCACATGAGGGAGCGACTGCATCTGGCGGGGGGAGGCGACTTCGGCGAGGCAAGCGCCTTGAAGCGTTCAACAAGTTCACCCCCCGCAGCAAATGATCGGTGGCATCGACCAGCGAGTCACGCGGTCGCGAGCGTATGGAATCTCTCACTTTGCTCATTCTGCATTCGTTGCTTCTTTTGAGCCCAAAGATGTTGGACACGCCCTTTCTGATTCTAACTGGGTTAATGCCATGCATGAGGAGTTAGAAAACTTTGAGCGAAACCAAGTTTGGACTCTAGTTCCACCTCCACCAGAATGCCACCCTATAGGTACCAAATGGTTTTCAAAAACAAAGAGGGTGAGGATGGGATGGTAGTGAGGAACAAGGCTAGGCTAGTAGCCCAGGGTTTTTGCCAAAAAGAAGGATAGACTATGAGGAAACCTTTGCCCCTGTAGCCCGTTTAGAAGCCATTAGAATCCTTCTAGCCTTTGCTACTTCGAAGGGTTTTAAGCTTTACCAGATTGATGTCAAGAGTGCTTTCTTGAATGGGTATATAGATGAAGAGGTTTATGTTAGGCAACCCCTGGTTTCGAGGATCCCAAGTTTCAAACCATGTCTATAAACTTTCAAAAGCTTTGTATGGTTTGAAACAAGCCCCGATAGCGTGGTATGATCGTTTGAAAACCTTTTTACTCTCCAAGGGTTTTAAAATGGGACGGGTCGATAGAACTTTGTTTCTCCTCAAGCAAGGCAATGACACCCTATTAGTCCAGATTTACGTGGATGATATCATCTTTGGTGGCTCCTCTCACGCACTTGTTGCCAAGTTTGCAGATACCATGAGTGATGAGGACATCACCGATTCATATATGAGTATCTTATCACTTCTAAACCAAAGGTGCAACCATTCTATATGAGACTTATTATTGATACATTTGATGAATGGGTGCTGCACCATAAAATATGTGTATTGTCATTTCAGAATTACATGCATGGATCAAGGGAAGGTTTGATTGCATAAGGAAAGCTTGGAAGATCAATGAAGTTGATTGGGGACCAAGTCCAAGTGTTCTTAATGTTCTCCACAAAGTCACCACGTCAGTTTTGGCAAAAGAAAGGAAAGAGTCCAAGTCCAACACGTTTTGGAAGTTGAATTCGGACTGCAGAAAAGTCCCAACTTGTTACGGTCACCACGACTTCATACGGACTCGGATTTGGATGGTTCAGGACTTGATGGAAAGCTTAACAAGTCTACTTTCATTTGGATCCAGCCCCATGTCCGTATCTTCTACACAGCGGCGACAATTATCCAAATATTACCGAGAGATCTCGCTGTCCAGGGTGCTGCGTCACCATATCTTGGGCTATTGGCCCATGTATCAAGTTGGGTCCATTAAGGACACGTCTAGGGTTGGAGGACGACCCCAACACCCTCCTGGTCGTCCTCTCCTCCTCTAATACCTCCCCATAGCCGCCACAAACAGATTGGGTTTTGTTTAGATGTAAGTTTAGCTATTGCTACTTCCTGGTAGACGTTTGTGTCGACTAGACCATCCGTTCTACTTGATTTCGGAACCCCACCTTCATGTGTATCAGATTTGAACCTTCATCTCTTATTTTGCAATAGAGTGCTTGTTCTACTTGTTCTTGCTTGTTCTTCGATTGCTTGCAGGAATAACCCTAGTGGTTTGGTTGGTCGTGCATCCACAAGATCGCGAGCAACCGCTGGAATTGGTGTATCGATTGCTAAGGCGCAGCATCCTTGGATGGTTGTAGTCGGGTCGTGAACGTCATTTCAGTCCAAATCGAAGTTATCCCCGCTTCTCATCGAAAGATCGGGCAAAAACCCTAGCGGGCTCTTATCAGTTGGTATTCAGAGCAAGGTTTATCGGTGAGAGATTTCCAATCCTTCGCTGTTTTATTTTCCTATAGTCCAAAAAAGCCAAAAAATAGTAGATTAGTTTTTCCATAATCCTATAAATCTTTTGAGCCTTTGCTGGTACTTCTTAGTTAGGGCTTATTGAGTTTGGTTTACATCGGTTGAGTCAAGTTGCTGGTCTTAGGGTTAGACTTTTAGAGTTTCGAGTTCTCGTCACATTTCGGTCTTTGTCAATCATACCCATCTCCGCTGCCATCACCACCACCATTAATATCCACTACAGCATATACATCTCCGTTGTAATCACCATCTTTGCTGCACATATCTATCCCTGCTTTTTTTAACACTAGCAAATCTGTTTTGGGCACATTTAAAAATCTGAGTTGCTAGCTCTATTCTTGTTACTACCTGAAAAGAAAGAGAAATAGATTGTAAGTCGTTTCTTTTAAAATCTGATTTGTCAAAATTCAGATTTGTTCTAGTTGTGCAAAGTAAAAGAAAAGAAGAAGAAAAATCAGAAAGAAAGAAAAGAAAAAAGAAAGAGAAAGAGGCAAAAAAAGTGAGGAGGAAGAGAAAAAGGGAGTGATAACTTGCTGTTCTTGTTCTTTTTTGTTTCCTATTGTACCGTGACTTTGTTTGTGTCTAGGCTCGCGTCTCTAGCACGGTCTAGCCTAGGACCAGCACGGTACCACCGTTGAACGATTTCTCAACTTGCTTTGTGACTAATGTGGTGCTAGTACTTCCTTGCACATTAATTTCAGCCTTCCTACAGCTCCACATATCCAACTACAACTTGAAAGGAATTGTTGCTGTGGCACCGATACACTTTTTCCAGGGTTCCAACTTGTTGGTTGCTGCCACCTCTTGTTTGGCTTGGTAAGAATTGGTAAGAGCTCGTTTGAACAGGTTGAGAGTGAGAGAATTATATTTACAACAACCACATCCTAGTAGTTGATTGGAGCATAGATATTATTGTGGATGTTTTGGTTTTCTTCTAATCATGGCAGGGATTCACGTGGAAAATAAGCATGGCCTTACTCAGGTTGTGTATTCGCAATTTGCTCAACAAATGGATGGTAACAAGCTTGGCACTCATGAGGTTTGCAATGTTTTACTTGATACAATAAAATCTGCAATACCTTACTTTGAAGGAAACTACGATCCTCATGCATATATTGAATGGGAGCTAGCTGTAGATAAGGAATTTGTTGAGTATGATTTGTCAGAGAACAAATGGTTTTTGCTGCCTCTAATGCTTTAACTAAGGATGCTTTGTATGAATGGAAATATCTTTGTAGGCATGACATTGTTCCGCAAACATGGAAAGACTTCAAAATGCATTTTAGAGGTGTATATGTTCCTGCATATTATGCTGATTACTTGCTTACCAAACTAGAGGAATTAAAACAGGGTAGTAGGACCGTGAGACAATACTATCATGATTTTAAAATTTGTATCCTGTTTGGTGGCCTGGATGAATGCATGGAAGATATTATGAGTAGGTTCATGAAAGGGCTCAATTCCGAAATTCAAACTTTGCTCATCAGTGAAACATATAATCATATATCTTGTCTTGTTTGTTTGCTTGTAAAGTTGAAAATAGATTTTTCAGATCTTTGAATACTTGCAAGAATGGTATGACACATTATAGCCAGCAATTATCTACATTAAATGTTGAAAGGGAGCAAAATATAGTGGAACTTGTTGATGATATGCCTTTGTCACAACATGATTTGCTTGTTGTACCTTGTGACAAAGAAGAGTTGTGTGATACTTCTTCTCTAACTTCATCACCACGACTGGAGATAGAGCACCCTCTTTTTCCCCTTGCTGTCCATAACATTTTGCAGGAGGATGAGAGCAATACTATTGAATGCATTGAGCCATTTGAGCAGCTACACCCCCACTACAAAAGTTGGAAAAGACTTTTTGTTGCAACACCCACCATGTCAGAGGAGAGCGGAAAAGCAACACATATGATGCTGCAATCACTCCATGTGAGTGTGATCATGCTTCATTATATCTACAACACGACCTATGTGCTTGGACATGATAATTATATCTAACGAAGCATGCTGCTTGAAGTAAGGAGAGTTTGTCGATCCATGCTAAGTGCGAAAGAGGAGCTGAATATCATATCATCTTTAAATTGTTTAGGTTATATCAAATTTGGTTTTCTTTGTGACCTGAATAGTTTGGAGAATGATATATCTATGAAATGTATTTGCAAGCTTTAATCATGTTCACTTTATGCAATTGGCCCAATATGTGATAGCAACAGAATTATTTGGTGCATAAAATTTAATTAGCTCTAATATAAAATCTATTGGAGCTACAATACCAAAATCAAATCGAGGGATGCACTAACACTAATAATGTCCTACAAAGTATCCCTAGTTTTTCTTATATGCAACAGGGCTATCCTAAAGAAGGGAAGTATTGTTTGGTTGACAGCAACATGGTCGTCCTTCGGTTTTCTGATATCAATATAACCACATTTGAATACCACTGGAGCAAGTCGAGGACGACTTGCAGCCAAGAAAGGGAGAATGATGAGGACATAACCGATTCATATATGAGTATCTTATCAAACTAAAAAAACCAAAGGTGCAACCATTCTATATGAGACTTATTATTGATACATTTGATGAATGGGTGCTGCACCATAAAATATGTTGTATTGTCATTTTCAGAATTACATGCATGGATCAAGGGAAGGTTTGATTGCATAAGAGAAAGCTTGGAAGATCAATGAAGTTGATTGGGGACCAAGTCCAAGTGTTCTTAATGTTCTCCACAAAGTCACCACGTCAGTTTTGGCAAAAGAAAGGAAGAAAGAGTCCAAGTCCAACACGTTTTGGAAGTTGAATTCGGACTGCAGAAAAGTCCAACTTGTTACGGTCACCACGACTTCATACGGACTCGGATTTGGATGGTTCAGGACTTGATGGAAAGCTTAACAAGTCTACTTTCATTTGGATCCAGCCCCATGTCCGTATCTTCTACACAGCGGCGACAATTATCCAAATATTACCGAGAGATCTCGTTGTCCAGGGTGCTGCGTCACCATATCTTGGGCTATTGGCCCATGTATCAAGTGGGGTCCATTAAGGACACGTCCTAGGGTGGAGGACGACCCCCAACACCCTCCTGGTCGTCCTCTCCTCCTCTAATACCTCCCCATAGCCGCCACAAACAGATGGGTTTTGTTTAGATGTAAGTTTAGCTATTGCTACTTCCTGGTAGACGTTTTGGTCGACTAGACCATCCGTTCTACTTGATTCGGAACCCCCACCTATGTGTATCAGATTTGAACCTTCATCTCTTATTTTGCAATAGAGTGCTTGTTCTACTGTTCTTGCTTGTTCTTCGATTGCTTGCAGGAATAACCCTAGTTTGGTTGGTCGTGCATCCACAAGATCGCGAGCAACCGCTGGAATGGTTGTTGTATCGATTGCTAAGGCGCAGCATCCTTGGAGGTTGTAGTCGGGTCGTGAACGTCATTTCAGTCCAAATCGAAGTTATCCCCCGCTTCTCATCGAAAGATCGGGCAAAAACCCTAGCGGGCTCTTATCAGTTGGTATTCAGAGCAAGGTTATCGGTGAGAGATTTCCAATCCTTCGCTGTTTTATTTTCCTATAGTCCAAAAAGCCAAAAAAATAGTAGATTAGTTTTTCCATAATCCTATAAATCTTTTGAGCCTTTGCTGGTACTTCTAGTTAGGGCTTATTGAGTTTGGTTACATCGGTTGAGTCAAGTTGTGGTCTTAGGTTAGACTTTTAGAGTTCGAGTTCTCGTCACATTTCGGTCTTTGTCAATCATACCCATCTCCGGCCATCACCACCACCATATTAATATCCACTACAGCATATACATCTCCGTTGTAATCACCATCTTTGCTGCACATATCTATCCCTGCTTTTTTTAACACTAGCAAATCTGTTTTGGGCACTTAAAAATCTGAGTTGCTAGCTCTATTCTTGTTACTACCTGAAAAGAAAGAGAAATAGATTGTAAGTCGTTTTCTTTAAAATCTGATTTGTCAAATTCAGATTTTTAGTTGTGCAAAGTAAAAGAAAAGAAGAAGAAAAATCAGAAGAAAAGAAAAGAAAAAAAAGAAGAGAAAGAGGCAAAAAAAAGTGAGGAGGAAGAGAAAAAGGGAGTGATACTTGCTGTTCTTGTTCTTTTTTGTTTACTATTGTACCGTGACTTGTTGTGTCTAGGCTCGCGTCTCTAGCACGGTCTAGCCTAGGACCAGCACGGTACCAACGTTTGTTGAACGATTTCTCAACTTGCTTGTGACTAATGTGGTGCTAGTACTTCCTTGCACATTAATTTCACTTCCTAGCGGGCTCTATCAATGAGCAGGGAGTTCGAGATGAGTATGATGGGTGAGTTGGTCTTCTTCCTCGGGTTGCAAATCAAGCAAACCCGAGACGGGACGCTCGTGCATCAAGGAAAGTACACGAAGGACATCCTGAAGAAGTTCGACATGGCGAGTCCAAGCTCTTACGACGCCATGGCGACGACTGCTGCGATGGACGCGGACCAGGACGGAGAGGCTGTTGACCAGAAGGAGTACAGGAGCATGATCGGCTCGCTCCTGTACCTGATGACAACGAGGCGGACATATAGTTCTCTGTGTGTCTGTGCGCTCGTTTTTAGGCGTCACCTCGGACTTCCCACAAGCAAGCAGTCAAGCGCATCATGAAGGTACTCCAATACACTCCTGAGTTCGGACTTTGGTACTCTTCCTCTTCGACTCTTTCGCTTTGTGGTTACTCCGATGCGAATTTTGCGGGGCTGTCGGCTTGAGCGCAAGTCTACTTCTGGGACTTGTCAGTTTCTTGGCTCTTCACTGGTTTCATGGTCTTCTCGCAAACAGTCGAACGTAGCCCAGTCTACTACAGAAGCCGAGTATGTTGCCGCTGCTCTGTGCTTCGTAGCTTTTATGGATGGTTGCTACTTGCGTGATTTTGTCTGGATTCAGTCGGGTCCCTTTGCTTTGGACAGCACTTCAGCCATTAGTGTAGCAAAGAACCCTGTTCTTCACTCCAAGACCAAACACATAGATGTTCGCTTCCACTTTCTTCGTGATCATTATGAGAAAGGCGACATTGATCTTAGGCATGTAGACAACCATAACCAGGTTGCGGATATTTTCACCAAGCCTTTGGATCTCTCAACTTTTGCTAGGTTGATAGGTGAGCTTGGTGTGTGTTTCCCCTTTTAGATGGGGAAGCATTTGATGTATCATAGACTGATTTCTGATCCTTTTGTTTTTGGGTCTTGAGTCTTGTTGGATTTGTTTTGGCTCTGATTTTGTCTTCATTCTGTATGCATCTTGCATTCTCAAGCTTCATGTCTATAATCCTGAGAATGAACTTATGCTCTGATTAGGTATGCTTCGATGATATATGATTGCTTGCAGTTTACGCTCTCCCTAATCACTGATACATATTGTGAGCTAAGCTGTATTTATAGAATGATGAACATGCTTAAAGAATTTAAAATTTGATATATGTTCACCATTGAGATTGGCAACTAGCATGTGTAGGATTGTTGAGGTCACTTTGAGCTATTTCATATATGCTAGGTTGGTATGTCTCTAGTTCTGAGTCTTTCACTTGCTTGGACTGTCCATATCTTGCTTAAAATGAACCAATTGTTAGTGAATTGAAAAGATCGAGATGGGATTGCTTGTGAGCACATCACGTTATCGAGACTGTTTCTCTTAGCACTTTGAGTTAAACTTGAGCCACGTAGTGCAAGACCGAAACCGATGCTTTAAGCTCTAATTGCATATGCATAGGCTTAGCACGGTTGAAAGTTAGGCAATGACAAGCTTTCAACCTCTCGCAATAACATGCTGAATTTGAACTTGTGTTAATAACCGCTGCAATTTCTCCAATAAAATCTGAAAACACAAGTCCATGTTTCACTCTATAGCATGATGATTGAACTTTGCTAGGGGTAGTTCACCTTGTATACATGTTAGCACTTGTTTGACTTCCTTTCTATACATTGTTCAGTGCTATTTTGATGGTGAACCCCTTTCTGAATGGCTTAAAACTGCTCACTTGACTTATGCACTCATATCTTGTATTCGTGATCAGTTTGAGCCTTTGCTAACACTTTTGCGTGTTGCTATGTAGTCAGAATCAGCACTCCTTAGAGCATTTATTCACTCTCTCGAGTATATACCTGAAGCTGCTAACATGCATTTTATCTCATGTGCATTTGCTTGACTCCGATAGGCATGACCATAGCTCCATTTCCTTACTCGAGCTTTTACCCTTTCTTTTGATTGCATTTGCCCCCAAGGGGATAATGCTTCTGGTGGTGTCAATTTGCAATTTATACTTCACTTGCTGAGGGGGAGTCTTTGATTGAGGGGAGTTTTTCTGTGCCGGTTCTGAGTCAGTTTCTTATTTGATATCGATCGTTTCAGCTAGTTGTGTCGAGCTTCTGTGCCTCTATCTTGAGGGACTAGATGTTTTTCATCATGTTTGATGGTTCTTGATTGTATCGTGCTTACTGCTGGTTTGTGTTGAGCCTCTGTGCCTCTATCTTGAGGGACTAGCAGTACCTGCTTGTTATGCAGTCTTCGTGTGGCTTCGAGCTTTCAGCTAGTGTGTTGAGCCCCTTCTGCCTCTTCTTGAGGACTGGCTTGTTTCTGACTTGGTTGCGTCGAGCCGTTGCCCATGTCTTTGGGAACCAAGTCTTGTGCTCTGTTTTTGATCGAGTTTTGCTCCTTGATGAGTTGTTTGCTCCGATCTCTTGCTTGGTTGTGTCGAACCGTTGCCCATGTCTTTAGGACCAAGGTTCGCTTATCTCGATTTGTCCTTCTTCGGCCTTGTCTCTGGCTTTGGGCATTTCGACTGAGTTTTTCTCCTTCTACCCATTCTGCTTTCTTTCTATTTTGGTTACGGTTACTATGAGTTGACGATGCACTCATCAAGGGGAGAGGAGATGAGAACACAAGGTTGATATGTGCCCTTATGGTTCCCTCCTGAGTGAGAGTGATCGATCAACGGGCAACATGTCTCTTGGCTGTGTTGATGTGCAGGTGCGGAGCTCGGGCAGTGGTCGAAGGTGAGGTGAAGGTCAAGTAGGGACGTGTCGTGCCGACGGACCGGGAACGGTGAAGGGCGGACGTGGAGCTTGGACCGACGGACCAGGAGCCTAAGGACCAGCTGTGGTAGCTGGCACGTGGCGTTGTTGACAGCAAGAGCACATGGGGATGTGGCGGTGCATCAGCCGAGTCAGGAGGAAGGTGTTGGCGTCGTGACACTTGGCGGGAGGCCGAGAAGGATGGCAAATGCATTGTGCCCGGCCTGGAGGCTGGACATGCTCCGGCATCGGTGCTAGGACACGGGGTGTGCGAACCACATCCCGTCTACGGCACGGGTTCGGTTCGGTAGCTGAGCCTCTAAAAGCTACCCTCGACGGTTCCGAGTTTGTGCCTCAAAACTCGGGTGGCTGGTTTTCCGAGTTTGGCCTCAAAACTCGGCGTGGACGGTTTCCAGGTTTGGGCCTCAACAGCTGGGCGCCGCGGGTTTCTGAGTTTGGGCCACAAAACTCAGCCTGAGGACAGGTTCCCGGTTTCAGCCTCAAAACCGGAAAGAAGCCCAGGTTTCCCGGTTTCGCCTCAAAACCGGGGGGAGGTCCGCAAAAAGGACAGTCGACGCGTGGCGGCGTGAAGAGGCTGCGCGCGGCGGCGTAGCTATCCGCGAGGTAGGCGTGGCGGTCGACAGGGCGACACATGGCGGCATCCTGAGGCTTGCGTCAAGGCGAAGCTAAGGATGAGATGGGCGCGGGCGTCGGATCAAACATCAGCAGAGTTGGACCGGGATACCCCTAGGGTTGGCCGCTTCGCTCTTGTATCTAGGGTTAGAAAGGGGATTATTGTTTTAGGCTATAAATAAGAGAGGCACCCCTCCTCTCTCTCTATCCTTGCAGTCATTTGTTCCTGAGCACTCTTTCTCTAGCCCTCGCTTAGGTTCTAATCATACCTCGCTGCAAGCGATCCGCAGAGACGGGAATCATACCTCTGTGTATTGGATCTTTGAGGAGGAAAACAGACCGTATTCTCGTTGTCTCCTCGTGTGGAGGAATTTCGGCTGAAATCGAATCGATTCGCGTTTGTGTTTTGTGTTCTTCGCATTTTGGTTTTTCATCTCCAGAGAATGCCTTGTTCTTCCTCTCCGTGAGATGATTCTCGATTCCACTTGAATCAATTCGTTCTTGGTCGTGAGCTCCTTCTTCCACCGAAGGATTTCTCCTATAACCTCACGAATTCATAGATCGAGTCGATTTCGTGTTTTGTTCTTCGTTCTTTCCCCTTTTGCGGTGATCCACGAATTTCTCTCAATTGACATAGTGAGGTGCGATGATTTCTTAGGATTAGCACCCCAAATAATAGAGGATCACCTGGGAGGAGTTTGATCGAAGTCCTTCGATTTGGTTGAGATCGATTTGGATTTGGCTTTGAACGAGCAA
This sequence comes from Coix lacryma-jobi var. lacryma-jobi, assembly GCA_009763385.1. Taxonomy (NCBI): domain Eukaryota; kingdom Viridiplantae; phylum Streptophyta; class Magnoliopsida; order Poales; family Poaceae; genus Coix; species Coix lacryma-jobi. The sequence goes on along the minus strand of VDCT01000421.1, from coordinate 227,866 downwards.
GTTGTGTGTTTTTGGGTCGTGGCGGGAGGACAGTCCGCGCCTCTGAACGGCGGACAGTCCGCGGATCGGGTTTCTTCAGGTTCTGTCAGGTGCAGACCCCTGACTGTTCACCATCGAGTGAACGGCGGACAGTCCGCGGTACAAACCCGCGTACAGTCCGGGACCTGTCCAGCAGACTTGCAGCACTGTTTGGCTTCTGCGTTTTTGCCGGCGGACAGTCTGGTTCCCAGTCATGGACAGTCCGGGACTCAACGGCGGACAGTCCAGGACTCTGACCGATAGTCCACGAATCTGCTGTTTGTGCAGTTTTGCTCCGTGCCTTTGGCAGTTGGTTTTGGAGTTTCTCCGGAGGTTCCGCTGTTGTACCACTAGGACATCTCCTAGGGTATCCACCTACTCGTAGGTCGTGAACTCTCCAGTCGTTTTCGAGTCTTCGTTTTTGGGGTGACTTTCTGGGACAAGGGCCATACTATTCACGAGTTGAATTTGAGGCTCCATTCACCCCCCTCTGGTCGCTAATCCAGTCCTTCAGATTGTTAACAACAACTCGTCTCGGGGATACCCAGACGATTGTTCGGGGGGATCGACGTATTCTGAACTCGATGGTAAACGCAGATACAATGATTTATACTGGTTCGGTATGCTGAATAGCATCCTACATCCAGTTTGAGAGGGAATAATATATGGCGCCCTGTGCTTATGGGTGTTTGGTTGTGTACCATGACCCCTGTCTCTGGCTTGCCAATCTATGAAGCTCTGCCTCTCTTTATATAGTCCAGGAGGCAGAGTCCTAGTCGGTTACAATCTTAGGAGTCCTAGTAGGATTACATACGGAGAGTCCTAGTTGGACTAGGTCTTCGCCCTTCCTTGCGGAGTACACGGGGACTCTATCCCACAATTCCAGAGTTTTTAGGGATTTTCAAATGTTGAACATATATTGCCAAATTAAACATTGGATCCATAGAGAAAGCAATCATACTTATTGAATCCAGAGGTGCATGTGGTGTGGAAAATGGAGTCGGATGCTCTTTTGAAAATATCATTCGTTCTGTTTTTGTTGATGTATTCTGTGGCTATCAGACTAATTCTACTGCCGGGCACGTGCCCATTTTTTTCTCTTCTCTTTCTCTCCTTTTTTATATGATAACGAGGTTCCGGACACTTGTCCCTTTTTATTTCCTCGGGATCTATCTTTTTGAGGTTTTAGACACTTGTCCCTTTTTATTTCCTCAGATATTTTTATTTTTTCATAGCCACATGCTTCCAACAAACTTTTGAAAGGATTATAAAAACTTTGAAATTTATGCGGAAGATGTAAATGTGTAAGTGAACTTGATTCAAAAAGCATAATAACTTCTCATAGGGTCAACAAAGCTTAACTTAACTTGCGAACACAAGGTTGATATATGCCCTTGTGGTTCCCTCCTGAGTGATGAGCGATCGATCAACAAGCTCACCGGCAGGGGTGAGTGGCAACATGTGTCTCTTGGTGTGTTGATGTGTAGGTGTGGAGCTCGGAGACAGTGGTCGATGGCGAGGTGAAGGTCAAGTAGAGACGGGCCATGCCGATAGACCGGGAGCGGTGAAGGGCGGACATGAGGCTTGGACCAAGACCGGGAGGCCGGAGGACCAGTTGTGGTAGGCACTTGGCATTAGCGAGCAAGAGCACATGGAGATGTGTGATGGCATCGGCCGAGTCGGGAGGAAGAACGATGGCGTCGTGACACTTGGCGGGAGGTCGGACACGGGCATGCATCAGCATCGGTGCCGGTGGTCGAGGTGTGCGAACCACACTCCATCTACGACGCGGGTTTGGTAGTTGACCTCGAAAAACTACCCTTGACGGTTCCAAGTTTGGGCCCCAAAACTCGGGGTGCCGTTTTCCGAGTTTGGGCCTCAAAATTCGGGTGGACGGTTTACCAGGTTTGGGCCTCAGAATCTGGGCTGGCGGGTTTCTGAGTTTGGGCCACAAAACTCAGCCGAGGACACAGGTTTCCCGGTTCGGCCTCAAAACCGGGGGAGGTTCCAAAAGGGATGGTCGATTGCGTTGCGGTGTGTGAAGCTATCATTGAGGAAGGCGCGGCGGTCGTCGGGACGACACGTGGCGGCATCCTAGAGCTTGTGTCGAGGCGAAGCGAAGGATGAGGAAGGCGCGTGGCCGTCGGATGAAGACCTGACGGAGTTGGACTGGAATACCTCAAGGGTTAGCCTGTTAGCTCTATGTATCTAGGGGTAGAAGGTGAATAAGTGTATTAGGCTATAAATAGAGATGACAACCCCTCCATCCATTTCTATCCTTGTAGCATTTCATTCTCGTAGCCATGTGTAGGTTTTCTTCCACCTGCTGCCTGTGATTCGCAGAGAGAGATACAATACCTCTGTGTGATTTTGAGGAAACGGGACCATAATGTCGTGTGTCTCCTCGTGGGGACGAGTTTTGGTTGAGATCGAGATCGAATTCACGTTTTGTCTTGTTTCTTCGTGTTTCGTTCTCTGTCTCCTCGGTGTTTTGCGTCATTCTTCCAATCCGAGGGATGGTTTTCGATTTCGTTTGAACCACTTTGTGCTGGGACGTGAGTTTCATCTCTCCACCAAAGTGAAGGACCGAATGTGCTACACGAAGGCGACCAGAGGGGGGGTGAATGGGAGCTTTAATTTTTTCTTTTAGAAACTTATCGCCACTGTCTCCAGAATCAACCCAAAAAGCAAACCTAGAGCTTGATAGTGTCCAGGACCCTAGATGTAGGGTGGATGCTTCCAAGAAGCACAACGGGACACTACAAAACTCTAGAAAAACAACGCAAAGGCCGAAAAACCAAAACCGACAAAGGATGAACAAGCTGCTGACAAAAACGTGCTAATCAGCACTGACCAGACTCAGGAGTGCGTCCGGTCAGCTGTGATCGGACGCGTTCGGTCTGACAAAATCCGTTCGGGACCCTTACTGTGTTGGACCAGACTCACTGTAGAGGAGCATCGCCGGTCACAACCCTATACAATCCATGAGGTTTGAGTTGGATTCCTTCGGTGGAAATGATCCCCTCACTATAAAGAACAAGTAGCAACAAACGGAATCGAAAACAAACAACCATAGAGAGAGATCGATCGATGGGAAAACGTGGAGAAAAAGTGAACGTGATGAACAGCTCAAGAACACGAATCACCACCACAACTTCCAGCCGAAAATCGTCCCCACGAGAGGAGACAACAGGAATCCGGCCGTTTCCGCAAAATCCAAATACACAGAGGTATGATTCACCGTCTCTGCGGATCTTAGTAGCTACAACAGGGAATATGAGAACAGGAAACCCTAAGTGAAGTAGCAAATTGCTGAGATAGTTTGGAGGGAGGGGCTGTCTCTCCTAATATAGCCTAATACAATTATTCCCCTTCTACCCCTACTGCTAATGAGCTAGCAGGCTAACCCTAAGGGCATTCCTGACCAACTCAGTTGATGTCGATCCGACAGCTACGCCGCACATGAGGTAGCTTCGCCTCGACACGACCTCACCGGATGCCGCCACGTGCCGCCGCACGCCTTCCGCCCTTTTCACGGACCTTCCCCTGGTTTTGAGGCCGAAAACCGGGAAACCTGGGCCTTCCCCCGGTTTTGAGGCCGAAACCGGGAAACCTGTCGTCCATCGGCTGAGTTTTGTGGCCCAAACTCAGAAACCCGCCAGCACCCAGGTTTGAGGCCCAAACCTGGAAACCGTCCTCAGCCCATGTTTTGAGGCTCAAACTCGGAAACCGGCCGCACCCAGGTTTTAAGGCCCAAACCTGGAAACCGTCCACTTGGTGGTTTTTCTGTGGCTCAACCACCAACCGACGCCGTAGAGGGATGCACCGCCCGTGCACCCCATCCACCGCAAGTCTTCACTTGTCGCTGTCCCAGGCTGTCAACCACCACGGCTGATCCTCAGGCCACCGGTCTATCAGTCCAAGCCTCACGTCCGCCCTTCACCGCCACGGGTCCATCGGCATGGCACGTCTCTACTTGACCTTCACCTTGCCTTCGATCACCGTCTCTGAGGTTGAGACCTGCACAACACAAGCCAAAGAAGATGCGCATCAAACCAGTTGACAATCACTTATCATCTCAAGATCCGGCATACACCCATGTATCCACAATGTCCCCTTGATGAGTGCATTGTTGTAACACCCCGGGTGTTTAATTAATTAAAATAAATTAGAATTTAATTAGAAAATGGTCAAAATCCTAGAAGGAGGAAAATACTAGCCAGATGTTTATTGCATTCATGCCGTTGAATAATTTTTATTGGATGAAAAAGAATTTTTGTTAAACCCGTTATAGGGGGAATCGATTTATTCTATTTAGAAAATAAATAAAAGATTTATAAAATTTTAAAAAAAAATCAAAGTTTTATTTGCAAAACCTAGGGAAAATATTTCTAATATATTTCAAAGTGATCTTTATTTCAAAAGAATTTGGATTTGAAAAGAGTTTACAAAAGTTTGCAAAAGATTTGAAAAGAAAATGAAGCAAAATGAAAAAAAAGGTAAGGACCATTCTTTTCCTCCTCCCAATTTTTTTTCCGTGGCCCGGCCCAGCGCGCCAGCTCGCGATCCACACCACCCCTCCACCTCCAGCTGGCCGGCCCACACCCACTGGCGCCGCCACTCCTCGCGTAGGCGCAGCGTGAAGCCAGCCACTGCACCACGACCCCACACGTCAGCTCCCTCGCTAACCTCTTCCCCGCCCTTTGCGCGTCGCTCGACCTTGCCTCCCCCTGCCGATCGATCTGCAGAGGACACCCGAGCCGCCACCTTCCCTGTCAAACTATAAAGGCGTTACCCCTCGCGCCGCCACTACCCTTCCGGCCCAGCCTCCTTCCATCTCCGATCGCGCGCTGCTGCCATTGGCGAGCCCCAACTAAGCCTTTCTCCCTGGTGACTGCCCCAACCTCCATCTGCACCTCGCCGGGAACCGCGGGACCGATTCGCGTCCAAGGAGTAGTCCACGGTGTAGTCCACGCCGGAGGAAGCCCCTGCATCGACCACGCCGGAGCTCCGTATCACGGGACGCTGCCGTCCGTCGTCGTGAGCGTCACCAAGTCCACTCCGACGCGTAGTTTCCCTCTGTGAGTTTCCCCTTTTCCCTCCTCTCCCTTTTGGTGCCTCTCGTAGTTCTTCTGTGGCTTGTAGATGAACTCTATGATCACGCCGGCAAGTTTTTGCCATGTTCGATGCGACCACCGCGCACTGCTCGGCCCACCCCCCCAGTCACACCGCCACCGTTGAGAGTCCCTTGAGCTCGATTAGCCGTGCACTGTTCACCGGTGCCCTTGCCTTGTCTCCTTGTGCACCACAGATTGAGCCGTCCCCAGCAAGCACTGAACCATCTCCCATGGCACCGCCGCACCCGCGTTCCCGCCGCCATTCACAGCGCCGCTCCGCCGTCAGTCCGTCACCGTTCCTGGCCCAAGCTCCCAATCTGTGCAGAAACTAAGGGCACTTGTTGGGCAGTGCTCGCCGAAGCCCAGACGACTCGCCACCGCCATGTCCTTGTCGCAAGCCGGCGCCACCTCCGCAGCTCTATCACAGTGAGCATCCCTGGTGCCCCCCAGCATATGCCGCACGAGCACAGCGCACCGTGTGACATGCGGTGAACCAAAACGAAGCAACCGGCCGGTGGCCATGTGCCGAGCGAGTTGTTTCCTGCTCGTTGCATTTCTCTGACTCTGATTCGATGTTAGCTTGATGACATAAGCGTGACTTCATCATATGTTTTGTGGCCGTTTTCCTTTAGAAAAATAATTCGAGAAATACAATAAAATATACCAAGTTATACTCCTTCCTGGTGAACTTGGTTCATGAAAAACTGCACCACACACCTCACCGGTCCACTGTCCTACCCCGCCTCGCGTCCACACAACACAGGCATACACCGAGCCACAAGACGGTGCCACGTGGCGCCCAGTCTGTAAATAGCCGACCGGCCACAAGACGGTGCCACGTGGCGCCCAGTCTGTAAATAGCCGACCGGCCGCACTGTTTTTAAAAAAAAACCCTCCCCTTTTCCTGTGATCGACCTGTCGTCCAGTTGCCCTGTGCACCGAGTCTATGTTTTTATCGTTCTAGCCCCGTGCAGTTTCAGGAAAATGAGGCCCGGTCCGCGCCATGGTGTTTTTCAGATTTAATTTATTTAAAATACGAAATTAAGTTCAAATGATTTACTGAATTGCCGCTCAGATTCAAAAGCCCATAACTTGCTCATTTTAACTCTGTTTTTAACCCGTTCAAGTCGCGTTAGATTCGTAGCAACGAGCTCTTCGCGTTACATCTATTTACGTTCTGTTTTTATACTATTGATGTATTGTTTCTTATATGCTTTTGTTTGGGCCATGTGATGATGTTTGATCCAGCGAGTGCGATCTACGTGGAACCTCTAGATGAAGTCTCTGCCTTTGTTGATTCGACCCAGCGCGAAGGCAAGTGTCCTTGAACATCTTGCTCCTGTATTTATTTATTTTGAGTTAGAGTAGTTAAATCCAGTAGTTGCATGCAGTCTTAAATTGAATCCCATGATATGGTTTACTAGCACTTGATTATATTTTCCTTGACACCTGGTTTGGGATGGATTGGGTAGAAGTCATGCTTAGCCCTACTGTTTTTGGGATGGGATGATAAATAAATAATTCTGATTAATGATCTATGGAACATGGACTGGTATGAGTAGTATGGTGAGTAGGTAAATCCGGCAGGATGGACCGTATTAGTGGTTTTGTGTCGTGGACTCGACAGCTGGTTTTGGTTTTTGCTTCTGGGCTTGTGCTAGATTTATCCTGCCTAGATCCCTAGGACCCAGTTCTCGAAGCCTGTAACTCGGCTTAACAGCGCAGCCATGAGGTCTGGATGGGCTGGACCTGGCTAAGTAATTAATTGCCTCCAAGTTGAGGGTTTAGACGGAGTCGGATTTGTGGCACAAGAGGGGGCTTCTGCAGTGGTGTGTATATCCACTGTGAGCGGTGAAACCTTAGTGAACGTGTAAAACGGGTTTGGAGGGAGTTTTGTAACGGCCTTGTAGTGCGACCCCGCTATGCACCTTGGTTGTGTTTAGCGTGATGGGGAACGCATGACTCATGGGTAACGATGTGCAACCTCTGCAGAGTGTAAAACTGATATATCAGCCGTGCTCACGGTCACGAGCGGCTTGGACTTCTTCGAGATTAGCTGGTGGTTTTGTTCTAGTTCGTTAGAGAAGCCTTATGTGGTTATTAGTCTCATATGACATGGGTACAAGGCTTCTTCTACGCGGGTTACTGCTTGGTACGGAGTGATTCCCAGGCTCGGGCGCAGACCTGGTGTTATTACGGAAGGTAGCTCTCTATGTCGTGACGTATGGAACTAATACACGTAGGACTCCTTGTAACGACCTGGTTCGGGTCATCTGATGGACTTCAGGTGTGGTTTGCCTGATGGACTTCAGGTGTGGGTTTGCTTGGTGTGACTCCAAGTGTGGTTGCATGGTGGACTCCAAGTTGTGTTGCTCGTGTGTGACTCCGAGTGTGGTTTACTCGGTGCGACTCCGAGTGTGGTTACTGTTCTGAGGAGACTGAGGTTATAACCTAGTAAATAGGTGCATAGGATTAATAGGATTTAATATGACGTGTTGCTTTAGGCGCTTGAGTTAAACAGAGTCAGCCTACTTTGTTTTTAGCCTCATAAGCATATATTTCCTACACTTGCGGAGTACATTTCGATGTACTCACCCTTCCTCTTTGAACCCCCTGCTACCCCACCCAGACGTTGGAGTCTACGTGTACGCGGAGCAGGAGTACCCAGAAGACGGTGGCTTCGACCCAGACGACTTGTACTAGGATGGCGTAGCCCCCAGTCGACCTTCCTATGGAGATGGCGTCCAGTTTCATACTAGACATGTTAGCAAGGTGCCGGTACTTACGGAGGTCGACGGATCGATGTTTCCTCTCGAAGAACTCGACGACACGACTTAGGGACTCGAAGATGGCACGGGGCCGGTTTGTATTGATGTGGTTGTGAACATTTTTTACAATGGTTGAGGGCTTATATTTATACCCTGGAGGAAATACGAGTCCTAGACGATCACGATTTACAATGATAAAATATGGAAAGATACGAAATCTAATCCTAATCTTCTCGGTATCTTTCATCACCATATGTCTTCTCATGCAAGCCGGCTTCATCTGCAACATCCATTTCCCGAATGGAAAATCTCCCTGCAAGATAGCCGACCGCACAGACATTCATCGAAATCTTGAGGACCAAATAGCCGTCTGATTGCTTGCCGAATCCTTTCTTCTCTGCTGCTGGACCCATCTGTCTTATCCTCATGCGTGCGAAATTCTGGTGTTAACAATACTTGTTGATAAAATTGGTGCATTAGGTATTTAGGATTGTTGAATGTTACCTCCTTTTGATGCTTGACTACCTTTATTACTCCTTATATTATCCTTGTACTGGGTCTTACAAAATGCTTAGACTGCTTAGCCTTGCTCAATAGAGTAGGTTTTTGAAAAGAGAGATGCTTTTGTTGGGAACCCTTCCCTCGGTATGGGATGGTATAATTAAAATGAGACCGGCGGGTAACTTGCACAGGAAATGGAGTCCTGGTGTAGTGTTTCCGCCTCTGTCGCCTAGGGCCCGTCCGCTGTTGGCCCGTTGGATCGAGAACTATTTGTTAGTACTGGTCACATGCTTACTGGAATGGCGCACCCGCGCACTGGGAGTGGAGAGATGGCAGGAGTAGCGTGTGTCCCACCCTACTCGGTCCCCTATTGGACGTTACTCAACAAGGCCGTTGTAGGGAGGTGGTGGTGTACGTGTACTCCCGGGTGGCGCGGCTCCGGTCCGTTTTGAGCGGATCAACGGGACGGTTGGTATATGCGAGTTCGGTCTCGCATATGTCGTGTGATAAGGAAGCCCCAACTGGGTAGAGCAAGCGGTTCGAATCGTCGTTTGCTCCACGAGAAAGGAGACTCATCCTCGCACCCACAGCGTAGTTTTGAATGATGAAACAATGGAGGATTAATGGGTTATTATGTGATTGATATTTATTTACTTAGTTAATATTAGCAACAAGGAATGACACAACTACTTAGTAGTAGGAGCTTTTATGCAAAGGGAAAAACTTTTGATTCTTGCTAAAGCCTTACCTTGACTTCCCCTCAGCCTCCATTCCTGAGTCTTCTCCCCATTTATTAGTCGGGTAAGTCTTGTTGAGTACTCCTATACTCAGGGTTCCATGACACCATGTTGCAGGTGAGACCGCTGAACAGATGTGCTTCGAGCCGTGATGCATGACCATCTTTCCGGTTGAGGAGGATAAGTAATGTATCCGAGGCCTTTTGAAAACTTCGAATTTTAAATTTTTAAAATTCAGACGCAGTTTTGCACGACGAGATGACTTGAAATTTAAAAAGTTATCAACTACAAACTTTCTTGATGTCGACCAAAAAGAGAAAGTTCTTGGTTAACCCATATGGCGGTAGGTTAGTGTGTTCATACAACAAAGTAAAAAAATATATCTATATTACTTCCATTTAATTTTATATTTTGTATTTGTTTCTTCTTCTCCATTGTACTTGTTCTTCTTATAATATAGCTTTCGTCTAATGCGTCTCTTGATCTCGGCCTAATAAATTAAAACATGCTCTAACGTCGAACTAACCTTTTGAATCGGCTACTCAGTGGTAATGTGGTCTCATGTAATGACCATGATGTGATTGTCTAACAGCCTTGATGAGAGCTATATGTGATGTGTTGCCTATAAATAGGAAGGTCTACATGTATTTTCTTTTGTAACACTTGAACTGAACATTATTTTGTGTTACTAGAGGCATATATTTGTAACACATTTTATATGTGTTCCACTTATGTGTTACAATATAGTACACTTTTGTAACATTTTCTTGTAACATTAATTTTGTGTTACTATAATTGTTGTTAAGTAACACCATTTTTTTAAAAAGTATTTTGTGTTTACAGCCGAGTCTGTAACACACTATTTTGTGTTACTATTGACATTTTACTGGAACACATTAATGAATTCTTACATAAAGTGTTACAATATCCCTGTTGTGTAGTAGTGATATCAAAAATATAGACATCATACGTCTTTGAAAAGAAGCAGGTGCATTACATAATCCAAAAGACATTTGGCGATAAGCATAAGTTCCGTATGGACATGTAAATATGGTTTTGCTTTGATCATCTAGGTAGATTGGGATTTGGTGATATCCGAACATCCATCAAGAAACAAAAGAAAGAGTGATGGTCTAACCGTTCTAACATTTCATCTATGAAGGTTAGCGGGAAGTGATCTTTCTTAGTTGCCTTGTTTAAATTTTCTGTAATCAATACCATTCTCCAACCAGTACAGTTCTTTGTGGAATTAATTCGTTCTTCTCATTTTTTACCACAGTCATGCCTCCCTTCTTAGGCAAACTTGGACAGGGCTCACCCACTCACTGTGTGGCACAGGATAAATGATCTCGGCGTGTAAGAGTTTCAAAACCACCTTCTTTACTACCTCTCTCATCGCATTTGTTAAGCCTGCGTTGTTGCTCTCTAAATGGTGATATGTTAGGATCAGTAGGAATGCGATGGTGCAGAAAGTGGGTTTGATTCCATTTAGGTCGTGGAGTGAATAGCCGAAGCTGATTTATGCTTTTTCTAAGACAGTGATCAACCTAGAAGTCTGTTCCTGAGTAAGATTATCATTTATGATCATAGAAACTCAGGATCATTTTCAAGAAAGCATATCGAAGCGCAGAGGTAAGGGTTTTAAATCTATGGGAGGTTTAGGAGGTTCTTCTAAGGAATCTAGAGGTTCTAGATCTGTGTGTCATCCTCTTCTTCAGTGAAAACTATGCATCTTCTTCATATTCAGTTCATTTATTATTCAAGGAATGCGTCCTCCTTAATTTCTTCCATAGGATCTAGCTCGGGACATGACTCATTCTCAGTGTTTAGAGAGTGAGTGATATGTATGGTTTCTTTAAGATTTTTCCCAAGACAGAAGTTTAAGATCCCTGTTTGACCTTCACGAATGAGTTGATTAAGTGGTTGGCCTATCAGAAGATTAAAATCTTTAATATCAAAGATATAGAAGCTTAAGTGTATTGGAGTGTTATCTATAGTGACAGGCAGGACATATACATGATCCCTGTGCTAGGAATAACATGTCCTGAAGTGCTTTTCAACAATTTAGCTGTTGGGGTAAGTGCATTTGTTTTAAATATCTTGAGCAAAAGTTTTCACATATTTTGGTTCCCACAACAGGATTATAGAGAGCTTCGAAGGTTGTTGATGGATTTGAAATTGAATGTGTGTAGAAGGTGAATTTAAGCGATTATATCAGTGGAAAGCTCTGATTCTTCTAACCATCCATGACTTATTATTGAGCTAGTCCCTTCGTAGTCTCTTTTAAGAAGGCCTTATCAGTAAGTTTTTCAAGTGATGATTTTTGATTTTGTGGCTTCCTAATTGTGTGATATTTCGAGGTATTACCAAATTCGGTAAATATCATCCTCGAATCAAGGTGTCTCCTAAGATTGAGGTTTCCCTCTTACTGGTAATTACGGCTGAGGTTTTTTCATGATTAGGAATCGATATAGGCTCAGCTTCTGGATTTACTTCTAGTGATTCATGTGTTTAACTTCAGGAGTGGGAGTAATTTGAGATAAGTTTTGTAACATTTCCCTTGCCTTAGAGGCTGGGGTAGGTAGGAATGATCCATTTGAAGCTAAGTTAAGGTAATTAGAGTTTTTTCTATTCAGACATTATAAATGTTGAAGTAGACAGGGTCTGGATTTGATAAGGTTGGACCAGAGGACAAGATTATCGAATCTTTTCCAGGCTACAATTAAGACTCATCATCTTCTTGGATGAAGGACAAAATCTTAAGCAAAGACCAACAATTTGGGAGAGGGAAGTATTCTAAGCAAAAGCTAGAGCAGAGTTCTTTCCAATCCCCAGTTTTACTTGTGCAGTTTTTTTGAAGGTACCATATTTTGGCCTTTCCCTCTAAAGAGAATGGAAAAAGTTTTCCATCTAAGGGTTTCGTCAGACATGTCTGCAATGTGTAGGCACGCACAGGTTTGTTCAAACTCATTTATGTGAATGTTGGATTTTCGTCTTCTAAGCCAGAAAAAGTTTGATTCTTACCATTTCTATCAAGCATGGGCATAGCTCGTAGTTGTCTGAAAGGGATAGGCTTAGCAGATTGGGGCAACTCTAAGTCTACGACGCATGCGATAGGTATACTGGTTCAGTGGAATGGATCTGTGGAGCTAGTGATTGGCTCTGAGAATCATTGTGAAAAAATAAAGATAAAAGATAAAAGGATAAAAGATAAAGATAAAAGTATAATGATAAAAAGTATAATACAAAGGTTAAACGTAAGACTAAAATGATCTACCTTCCTCCCCGCAACGGCGCCAGAATGCTTGTTCGTATAATTAATGCACACTCTACTTTATCCGCAAGCACACAGATAAAATAAATCTACCGATGTAGCCACTTCACCCGAGTAACCCAGTTTTAATATCGAACCCAAGGAACAATAGTGTTAATCTTAAAGAGTATAACCCCTGAGTAGCTAACAAGGATGGGAAGCTAAAAGCATAGAGGGGATCACTAAGTTATCTAAATCCAACTTAAGAGTGATAAGTTTATATTATTCTTAATGGGGAAGTTGCCATAAAAGGTCACAAACAGGTATGATTCTTTTATGCAATGTATAATCCTACCGACTACACACGGGTGAGTGGACTATAGAAGAATCAACAAGGCTATAAGAGTCACCCTTGCGAACAACCACTACTAGCGTTACAGGAGGCAACTATGAGATATCAATCTAAGCACCACGCTTACACTATCCAACTACTCTAACTCTCGCGACTAGAATAAAGTACTTAAAAGAGAGTCATAAACCTTAAGAATAATAAGAACAATGGCTCAAACTTAAATATAGACATTGATTACCGAAACAACGTTGAAGCAAGTTGATGAAGAACTTGAATCCACAGGTACATATGAAGAAGAAGTTGATTCGACAGCCAGAGCTCCTTCTTGATCTCTTCCTCTCTCTCTCTCTTCTAGTTCTAGTATAAGACTAGGTTCTAAACCTATCTAGAGGGGTATCTAGTCTTCTACTTGAAATCTGACTCCTGAAGTCTCTTCTGGGGTTTCTGAATGAAGCATAGACGTTCTAAAGAGGGACCTTCTGTCTAGCCTAGGGCCTGGGGGCCTGTTTATATAGCCCTAAGGGATCAACCGCGACCGTTAGATCAAACCGACTTCACGAGGGCTGAGATTGATCCTCAAAGGCGGTAGAGGAAGATTCCAGAAGGGGGAGGTTGGTGGCGCCCTGGGGGACCGACCGGTGGACCCAGAGACCGGTCGGTCCCACCTGGAGGTGGCTCGGGGTGTCCCCGCTCGTGGTGTCTTCAGGTGTCCTCTAGAGTTCTTCTGGAAGATTCCTAACTTGATGAATGCGTTATCTCTCATCGGTTTCCTTCTAGGGAAGCAATTGAGGGTTGTTTCCCTGTTTAATCCCTGCAGATTCCTAATTCACCAAAACTCGTCGAATTTATTAGTTTTAAACCCTATACTAAGGTGGAGTTTATATATTTATCTTTTTTATGTTTAATTGACCTTTAATACTAATAGTTAATTAGTGTCAACAACAGGAAGTCAAACAAGTGCTAAACATGTATGAAAGATGAACTACCCCTAGCAAGGTTCAATCATCATGCTATAGAATGAAACATAGACTTGTGTTGATCAAATTTTATCGGAGAGATGCAGCGGTTATTAACACAAGTTTAAATTCAGCATGTGATCGCGAGAGGTTAAAGCTTGTCATTACCTAAATTTTCAACCGAGCTAAGTCTATGCATGAAAAGCAATCAGAAGCTTAAAGCACATGTTTCGGTCTTACACTACATGGCTCAAGTTTAACCCAAAAGTGCAATGAGAAACAGTCTCGATACCATGATGTGCTGACAAAGCAATCCCTTCTCGATCTTTTCAAATTCACTTAGACTTGGTAAAAATTAACAGAATATGAACATACCAAGCAAGTGAATGACTCAAAGCAAGAGACATATGAACCTAGAATATATGAAATAGCACAAGTGACCTCAACACATACAAAACATGCTAGTTGTCATCTCAATGATGAACAAGTTTCAAGTTTTATGTTCAATTAAGCAGATTCACCATTCATAAAAAGCTTAGCTCACAACATGTCATGTGATCAAAAAGCATCATAATATTCATCTCGGAGCAGAACTATTCAGAGCATATTTCATTCTAAAGATTATAGACATGAAGCTCGAAAATGCAAGATTTAGATGATGAAATGCATGCAAAAGCTAGCCTAAACAAAAACTAGCCTAAATGTATCAGAGCAAAGAAAAAACTAACACAAACCCAAAACAAAAGGGTGCAGTATCAAAGAAAACAAACTATGATACAACAAGCAAATGCTTTCCCATCTAAAAGGGAACACACCCAAGCTCACCTCTCAACCTAGCAAAATTTGAGAGATCCAAAGGCTGGTAAAAATGTCCACAAGCTAATTATGGGTGTCTACATGCCTCAAGTCGATGTCGCCTTTCTCGTAGTGATCACAAAAAAAGTGAAAGTGAACCTCGATGTGTTTGGTCTTGGAGTGAAGTACTAGTACTGGTTCTTTACAAAACTAATTGCACTCGTGCTATCACAAAGCAAAGGGACCCGACTAAAATCTAGACCAATATCACGCAAGGTAGCAACCATCCACAAAAGCTGCAAAGCACAAGAAGCGGCTGCGACATACTCGGCATCAGTGGTAGACTGGGCTATGCTAGACTGCTTGCGAGAAGTCCACAAAACAAGCGAAGAGCCAAGAAACTGACAAATCCCAGAAGTAGACTTGTGCTCAAGCCAACAGGTGACAAAATCCACATTGGAAACCACAAAGCAAAATGGTCGAAGAAGAATAGTACCAAAGACCAAACTCACGAGTGAATTGGAGGTACCTCATGATGCGCTTAAACCGCCTGCTTTTGGGAAGTATGAGGGGACGCCTGAAGCGAGCACAGAGACACACTGAGAAGTGTATGTCTGGCCTCGTCGCCATCAGTAGAGGAGAGAGCTGAGCATGCTCCTGTACTCCTTCTGGTCCACGGGCTCTTTGTCCTCGTCTGAATCCATCGCAATGGTCGTTCCCATGGGCGTCGTATGAGGCTTGGCCTCGCCCATGTCGAACTTCTTCAGGATGTCCTTCGTGTACTTGCGTTGGTGCCTAAACGTCCCATCTCGGGTTTGCTTGATTTGCAACCCGAGGAAGAAGGTCAACTCACCCATCATGCTCATCTCAAACTCCCTGCTCATAACATCTGCAAACTTGGCAACAAGTACGTGAGAAGAGCCACCAAAGATGATATCATCCACGTAAATCTGAACTAAAAGGGTGTCATTGCCTTGCTTGAGGAGAAACAGATTCTTATCTACCCATCCCATTTTAAAACCCATGGAGAGCAAAAAATTTTCAAACACACATACCATGCTCTAGGGGCTTGTTTCAAACCATACAAGGCTTTGGAAAGTTTGAACACAGGTTTGGAAACTTGGGACTCTCGAAACCAGGGGGTTGCCTTACGTAGACCTCTTCCTCTATATACCCGTTTAGGAAGCACTCTTGACATCCATGTAGTATAGTTTTAAACCCTTCGAACCAGCAACAGCTAGAAGGATCCAAATGGCTTTTAAACGAGCTATAGGTCAAAGGTCTCCTCATAATATATCCCCTCTTTCTAGAAAAAACCCTGGCCTACTACCCTAGCCTTGTTCCTCACTACCATCCCATCCTCACCCTTTTTGTTCTTGAAACCCATTTGTACCTATAGGGTGGCATTCTGGTGGATGTGGAACTAGGGTCCGACTTGGTTTCGTTCAAAGTTCTCTAACTCCTCATGCATGGCATTAACCTAGTTAGGATTAGAAAGAGCATGTCCAACATCTTTGGGCTCAAAAGAAGCAACGAATGCAGAATGAGCAAAGTGTGAGATCCATACGCCGCGATCGCGACCGCGTGACTCGCTGGTCGATACCGCAGATCATCGAATGTGGAGGGTGGATCTGCTGAACGCTTCGAGGCGCCTGCCTCACTAAAGTCGCCTCCCCCCCCTCGCTAGATGCTGTCGCTACCTCAGGTGCAGCCCTGTGCTTGCTGGAGAGGTGGCTCAAGAGGACCCCATGTAGTGGAAGTAGTGGTATCAGGTCCTCGAGTCGAAGTCATCGTCGCAAGGTCGATAGGGGCAGCCGATGGAGTCAGCTCGGGATCACCCCAATTGACATTCTTGCTCCTCCTCCACAAAGATCATCTCTCCAAGCTCCTGATCTCCTGCAACATCAAAAGCAGAAGAAACACAGGGCATAGTCTCATCGAATGTGACCTCACAGGTCTCCACTATCCGGTTAGTCTCAAGGTTAAGAACTCGATAAGCGCGAGAGTGTAAAGCATAACCAAGAAACACAACATCAGCAGAACGAGATTCAAACTGTCCAATTGCCTTGCTTCAGGATAAGCACTTGCACTCAAACCCTAAAATGAGACACCTTGGGTACCCGTCCAAATCGCAACTCATAAGAAGTCTTTTTCATGAAAGCACAAAGAAAGATGCGATTTGAAACATGGCAAGCAGTGTTGATTGCCTCGGCCCAAAAATGTCTTGGAGTCCTATGCTCATCGAGCATCGTCCTGGCCATCTCAACAAGGGTCCAGTTCTTGCGCTCAACAACGTCGTTCTGTTGGGGGACATAAGGAGAGGAAAACTAATGCTCAAGTCCAAATGAAGAACAGAAAGAGGCAAACTGGGAGTTATCAAACTCAGTACCATTGTCGCTATGAATAGCTCTAATAGTATCAGGGGAAACTCAATTTTCGACCTCAAAATCATATCTCGAGCAAAGAGAAAGCCTCCTCCTTACCCTCCATGAAGAACACCCAAGAGTAACTCAAAAAATCATCCACGATCACTAGAACATACCACTTCCCACCCGCTGAGTAGACCTGAGCTGGACCAACAGTGTCCATGGTTAAAGCTCACCGGGTCGCTTGGTCATCAACTGATTCACAGGAGGGTGAGAAGCAGCAACCATCTTCCCGTGACGACAATGGTGACAAACAAGGTCCTTCTGAAACTGTGACACCTAAATTTCATTTTCCAATTTAGTAATAAATTTGATTTTTTATTTAATTTTCTGAGCATTTAACCTAGATCAAATAATAATTTTGAATAATTAAAATAAACCCTGGGGCTTAGAAACATTTTTGTTGCATTCATGCCGATGCATAATCTTTTGTTGAGTGTAGGCTAAGTTGGTTGTGGTCAAGTTCAAATTTTGTTTCAATTTGATCAAAGTTTGAAGCTTTTAGAAATTCAAAAGCCTTTTCTTTTTTCCCTCTCTCACCCTCTCCTTTTCATCCCATCAGGAAGATCCGGCCCGACCTGTCTCTCCCTTCTATCACACTTTCCTTTCGACCTGACCTGGCACTGCAGCCCGCCCCCTCCCCGCGCTGCGCACCTTCCTTGGCCCAACCCGGTGCCCAGCCTGCGTCCTCTCCCTCCCATCCTCTCGCACGCAAGCCCGCGACCCCGGCCCAGCGATGGCCTGCTCGCTCGCCCACACTCCCTCCCTCCTCTCTCTACACTGCGGGGCCCGCTCGTTAGCGTCTTCTCCTTCTTCCCCACCGAACCGTCTTCCCTTCGCACCCGCAACCGTAACTTCCCCCACCATCAATGGTCGTTGCGTGGAGGCTTTCAAGGCCATCAGTGCTGTAACCGAAGCTACCCCAAGCCGGCGTTGAAATCCCGCGACCCTCCTCCTCCCTCTCCCTGCTTATAAATGCCCACACCCCCCCCTGCCGAGCCATCTGTTCCACCCGAACCCTAGCCCTCTACCCGCCACCGAAAATCACCGTTTGGAGCTCGTTGCTGACACTCAGGACCTCTCTGCGGTGCTCATGGTATGCTCCTCTCCATCCCCATGCCTCTTTCTCTGAGTTTGGTGCACGGGAGTGCATTTTTTTTCGAGCTCCGAGCGTCCGTCTATGGCGCCGACTCTAGGGTGAGCCTCTCTGGTGACCTCCGCCGCCGCAAACCCTCCCCGTGAGTTCGCAAGGTCCCAGTGATCCCGCTGGTGGTCTCGGTTAGGTCTGAGATGGCAGGGAACGCCATCTTGGAGACACGCTGCCATGCTCCGGTCTCCTCCCATGGCGCGCCGCCATGGGAGCGCCGCTTTCACCGCCAATTCTTTCCCCTTCGCCCCGAGCCATCGATCTGATCATGAAGGGCCCAGATTAGAAGATAACCGTTCGCTTCATAACCGGTCCACCGGCACTCATGCACTCGGTCCACCGGTGCACTCGTGCACTCGGTCCACCGGTGCACTCGTGCACTCGGTCCACCGTTCAGCACCCGCGCGTCCACGCCCTGTGTGGTGGACCGGCCAATCCGGTAGCGCCATGTGGCCGCAACTCAGATAGCCGCCCAGTCATCCGACCGTGCCCGCACCGTTTTGCGAAAAAGCCCTCGGCTTTCTTTGAAATCAACCCACAGTCCATCCCTATATTAAAAAGCGTTGTTTTCATTCATTTTAGACCCTGGGTTTATAGAAAATAGGACCCACCATCCAGCCTGCACGAAAAGTGCAATTTTAATTGTTTTAAATCAAAAAACTTTGATTTATTTACAAAAATGCCATTGAACCTTGTTTTCAATGTAAATTTCTCGTTTTAAATCCGATTAGAGTGATTTATACGTTCGTGGGATCGTATCGACGCGTAGAATAGTTTTATAACCTTTTTATCTTGTTTTAGTACTGTTTGGTGTACTGTTCTAATAGAATACTATTTGCTTGCATGTGATGACTAGAATGGATGATTGTGTGGTGCCGTTGAATCTGTTTAGAGTTCAAGCTGTCCAAGGTCATCATGAAGAAGGTCTTTGAAGAAGTGGGATCAACAACACGAGTTGTTGGAAGGCAAGTGTAACATGAGTCCCCTTGTTAACCCGCAACTTAATCACCTTTTCATATGCATGTATCTAATATGATGACCCCTAGAGATTTTACCTAGAACTTTGTTATCTTGTATTCCTTGTTACCTTGGGTTATGCATATGGGTAGTACTGCTTAGCTTGCAAATACCAAATATTAATATGAAATCTTGATTAATGATTTATGGAACAAATTTGGTTCTGAATCTTAAGCAACAACCCAGGATTTACAGTACAACCACGAGGACTACATGGCTCTGGTCTTAGCTAATTACTTAGATTAGTTCTAGCTCGTCTGTAGCTTACCGAAAGGGCAAGAGGGGTGCACCATGTAGTTATGGCCCGGTCCCACTAGGGTAATTACTTTGGAGGATGGGTGTTACCTTAGTGGGGAGGTGTTCATAACTCTTGGAGACTGAAACCATAGCGGCTACGACTTGTTTGGGCGGCTTTGGAAAGGCTTCATAGTGATCCCTGCCGACTTACCTTGTAGTGAGTCAAGAGGCTGATCACATTGGGCAAAGGGAAATCATGACTCATGGGTAAAGTTGTACACACTCTGCAGAGTTAATTATAAACAGTACAATCTATGAAATCCCTGATGGGTACCAGATGGTGGAATCAAGTGAGGAGTTACAGAAGATGTTCCAGAGTTCTAGGCGAGTGTTTCCCCCAGTCAACCGTCCCTATGGAGTTTGGAGTCTCGAAGAGTAGTTTCCGCTATACTTTGTAATACATGTAAGTCCTGTTGTCTCTATGTTTCGATATATAATAAAGCATTGTCTTTGAGAATTCCATATTTGTTGCTATATGTGTCTTGTGGACTTCCTAGGCACACATATAGTTAACACTTGGTATTCTTTGGAAAACCGGGTGTTACAGAAACTTAAGCTTGGGCAATCCTTGGATTAGGCCAAGTGAGCTAAGCCTTGCAAGCAAGTACAAACTCAAGTAACCAAGCCTCCTATGCCACTTCCACAAATCAGAAGAAGGACCAGCCACCAAACATGAAGAGCCGAAAGAGCGAGTTAAATCGGCTTAGAAGACACGACCAAAGGCGACGATCCAACAAACAAGATTGCCTCGAGAATCCAGAACTCTGCACATGCCAGTCTTAAGCGCACTTTGAAACCATCCAAAAGAAGTTGTGAAACAGAAAGCAAATTGAAGTGCAAATTGGAAACCAAAGCAACATCTTTGAGAACAAAACTCTCATTGTAAGGAAAATGGACCTCGACCCATTGAATTTTGGATTTTTGTGGTTGATGAACAACATAACCAATTGGAATAATGTGTTTGCAAGTGTTTGTCTTGTAGTCCGATAGGGTGCAAATGTGACATGGACTAAGGCAACATGAAAATCCAATGATCAACACCTCAGGCAAGACATTTGAAGATCAGTAGAAGACTCTCAGATCAAGAAAAGTTCAAGGCACAAGACTGGAACCAAGACGGCGCAAGAAACCGCGAAGAAATGAAGAAAAAGGAGTCACCGAACGCTGCTCAAGTAGTGATCGGATGCTGGCCATGATGCGTCCGTCAGTATCCTCAATCAGCAGCGCCATGTCAAAGCGATCGGACGTTGCGCCAGTTGTGATCGGACGCACCGATACAACTGTTCATCGTGGTTGTATGACCGGACACTACGACGACGATCGGATGCGAGAGCTCAGCTGAGTCCAATCTAATACAGAGAGGTTCCAAAGGCACACAAACATAATTAGACGCGTGTGATCGGACTCATGCAAAGTCTGATCTGTGCCTGTGCAGGCTGGCAACTAGCTGTTGTGAGAGACCGGACGCGTCCGATCAAGACGTGCAGTATGTCCGGTCAATGTCAGAAAAGTGCACCTCTTTGCCCAACAGCTCTATTTGCTTGGGGCTCTATAAATACCGCCATGGCCGGCCAAAACAAGATGTTGGAGCTCAAGCAAGTGTACCAAGTGCTTAGACACATATTTAGTTGCTCTAGCCACCAAAGTGCTTAAGTGATATACTAGGTGATTAGTGTAGGTACTTTGTGAAGTGCTTAGGCTAGTTAGACCATCGCTTTGCGCTTGCTCTAGGTGTTATACCTTGTGTTTAGTGAGGTTTGTATACCTCTTACCTACCGGTGCTTGCGCGCACCGTTGATTGTATATCAGAGGGGCTTGTAGTCTTGCGAGACCACACCAACTGCGTTTGTGGTGTGGCCGCCAAGTGTACTGAAGGGAACAAGGCCCACGATGGTTCGGCTAGAAGCTTGATAGTGAAGACGGCGGGGAGCATCCGGGAGAGGCTTTGCCACGAGTGGCTTAACCGGAGACCCACTTGCGCGTGGGGAGGCCCAGGGCTATCCACGGAGTTACCTGACCGGGAGCTTGGCCCTCACGAGGGATTCCTTGCGAGGGGCTCCAACGCTTCTCGATACCTCGGTAAAAACCAGAGTTGTCGATGGGAATTTGCATCTCCACGACACTCTTTAGCTTCCGCCTTTAGTTGCTACCTTTGTTGTGTGCTTTACCTTTCCTAGTTTAGTTGATAGCCTAGTTGATAGGTTTGGATCATAGGATGCAAAACTCTTTTGCGGTAGAGATAGCAAAACACCTAGCAAAACTTTAGTTGCACTCTAGATAGTTTACTTTGTTGCATAGGTTTTGACTAGGTGGAAATTTGAGGCCATAGTTTAGAGTAGAGGTTTTAAGTTGCCTAATTCACCCCCCCCTTAGGCGTCGCAGTCCTTTCAATTGGTATCAGAGCCAGGTTGGCTCATTTGTGGACTCTTGGCTTCACCGCCTTCGAGCCGACGCCCCTAAGAGTGGTTGGGATGGATACCTCTAGTCCTCGGCACTTTGACGGCACACTAACTTCCCCTACTATAGTTCTAGAATGGCTTGTTACCTAGAAGCGGTTGATCTAGGTGTTTGGAGAGTCACCCGCGATGGGATGAGACCCCCTAAGAATCCCATCAAGTTAACCGCGGGATGAAAAAAAATTCATCTAAATGCTAGAGCTAAAAATTGCTTGTTTGAATCTTTTAGCATGGATGTCTTTAACCAAGTTTTTACATTACAAACATCTCATGAAATTTGGTTAAAACTACATGAGCTCCGTGATGGTACAAGTAATGTTCATGAGCAAAAACATCACCTACTAAATCTAGTTATGATTCTTTTAAAATGAATGAAAATGAGCTTGTTCGTGATATGTATTCTCGTTTGAATCTAATTATCAATGAGCTGAATTCTATGGAATTACAAAGCTTGGTGATGCGGATATTGTGAGGAAGATCATCTCCAGGCTTCCAAAGACAAATACACAACCATCATCACCATCCTCCTACATGGGTGTATGCCGAGTCTCGAGTGATGAGTGATTGTCAACGGGTTTGATCACATGTTCTTTGGCTTGTGTTGTGCACGTGTCGAGCACGGATACAGTTATCAGAGGCAAGGTGAAGGTCAAGTAGAGACGTGCCGTGCCGAGGGACCGAGAGTGGCGAAGGGCGGACGTGAGGCTTGACTGAGGGACCGGTGGCCCGAGGATCAGCTGTGGTGGCTAGCAGCCTGGGACAGCGACGAGCGGAGACTTGCGGGCACAGTGTTGCTTGGGTCGAGGACCTAGGGACACGTGTCGGTGGACGGGGTGCACGGGCGGTGCATCCCTTCTACAGCTTCGGTTGGTGGTAGAGCCAGAGAAAAACCATCGGGTGGACGGTTTCCAGGTTTGGGCCTCAAAACTTGGGCGCTGCGGGTTTCCGAGTTTGGGCCACAAAACTCAGGCTGAGGACACTTTCCAGGTTTGGGCCTCAAAACTTGGGCGCTGGCGGGTTTCCTGGTTTCGGCCTCAAAACCAGGGGATGGACTTGGAGGCTGGTTTCCCGGTTTGGGCCTCAAAACTGGGGGTGAAGTGAAGCCTGGTTTCCCTTTCGGCCACAAATCAGGGGTGAGGTCCGTGAAAGGACGAGTAGAGCAGTGGCGGCACGTGGCGGCAATCGGTGAGGTTGCGTCGAGGCAACACTACCATTTGTGCGGGCGTGGCCGTCGGATCCACCTACCTTCGAGTTGGTCCTGATAACCATAGGGTTTAGCTGGTTCGCTCTGTAAGTAGTTAGGGGTAGAATGGGAATTAGAAATAGTTAGAATTAGGATAAGTAGGGGGAGACACCCACCTCCCCATGTATCTCAGTCATTTGCTCTTTGCTTCTAGGGTTCCTGCTCTCCCAATCCCCTGCTGTAGCTAGCTGAGATCCGCAGAGAATCATACCTCTGTGTACTGGAGATTTTGAGGAAGTGAGGTCGTAACCTGACTGTTTTGTAGCGTGTGGTAGCCACACGTTTGCAGATCGATGACTTGATTCACATTTTGGTTCGTGTTCTTCGCGTTCTTCTTTTCTCCGCATTTTCCCATCACTCGATCTCCCTCTCTAGTGCGTCTTTGCGAAATCCGTTTGAATCAACTTGTTCTTTATAGTGAGGAGGTCATTTCGACCAAAGGAATTCATCTAACTCCTCACGAACAAGTAGATCGGGTTGATTTCGTTTTCGTGGCGCTTTTTCGATTCATTCTCCTCCCCTTTCGATTTCCCGGTGTTTGAGTTGATTTGAGCGGATGATTTCTTGGGATAGTCTCCTAACTACCTCGTGATCATCTTCTGGGAAGTGTGATTGAGTTTTGATTCGGATTTGAGAGGATTCGTGAGAAGGGCGATCAAAATCGCCCTCTCTGTTCATCCACGGACAGTCCGCCACTAGAGGCGCGGACAGTCCGGGGGTCGGGCTCCAGCCGAGTTCGTGGCTGCGTAGCTTGTACGGACAAGTTCTTTTTGAACCGCGGACAGTCCGCCGTTGGGACTCGCGACAGTCCGGTAGTCGACCAGGGGACTTCAGCAGACTTGCAGTTTTGAGGATTTTACCGGCGGATAGTCCGGGCCTTCCTCGCGGACAGTCCGTGTTGGTAGTTCTTAGTAACTTGTTAGTAACTTAGTAGTGTTCATGTTAGTACCGGGTTATTCTAATACTTCTCCATGTTAGGATCTAGATGATTTCCTGAAATGTTAGTGATCCTCATTTATTGGATTGCACACCATTTTAGAACAGCAGGGGCTTTTTCTCATGTGACAGAACTGAAAAGTTGTAATCCCCGTCTGCTGGGGAAAAATATGAAATGAAATCTTGCTCCATAAACCATACGACTGAAAGTTTCAAATGGTATTATTCATCATTAGTTTTAGGTTTTTTTCTTTCATATTCTATTAGCTGAAAATAGTACATGTATCAACAGAAGGGCCTGATTTTACATGTCCCATTGCACAGGCACTTCAATTTTCTTTTGAGAAAAAAGACATTCATTTCAGCATATAAGCCGAACCTTGACATTGTGTAACTCCATAACAGAACTCTGACCTGCTCTTATATTATGTCGTCCATAGCTAAATAATCAGGATTGCTGCGAAAATACTTTCAAAACAAATCCGGGGATTTTTTTTATCACAAAACATACATGAATTGTTGAACAAATGTTATTTATTTGAAAAACGAAATTTGAAGGGAAATATTAAAAGTAAAACATACCTTAGGTCCATGGAGTTTCATCCTTATTGGGTGGATCTTCTTCCTTGGGTGCTTCCTCTCTTAGTACTCCATCGGGTTCTTCTTCTTTTGGCACCTCTTCTTTGTCAGTGAATCACACAACTCAGGAGGTGGCTCTTTCTTTCTGCTCCACCTTGTTCTTGGGCGCCTCTTCTTGGTACGAATGGATTTTGCTTCGTGCATGTTAGCGGCATATGCGGGGCCTCGGGAGAAGAGAATATTTCCTTGCTCCCTCCTAATGTCATTTGCATTTTACCAGTTCCCACATATATGCAAGCATCAACAGTGTTCAAGAAGGGTCTACCTAAAATTAGAGGCACATCTTTACTATTCCCATATCTAGTATTATGAAATCAGCAGGAACATAGGAACCTCTAATATGAACAGGTAAATCATTAATTATTCCTTCTACATAGCAAGTGGATTGATCAGCTACCACAACATAGGCAGATGTGGATGACATGGGTGGAAAGAACGATTTTTCGTAGAAATCTTTAGATAAAATGTTCACACTCGATCCTAAATCACACATGGCATTTTTAAAGACTTCACCAAAGATTGAGCATCTAATTATGGGACTACCAGGATCACCCTTTTTAACAGTCATGGTTTGATCTTCATAATAGTTAAAGTGTTTTATTTCAATCATATTTGCAGTTTTCATGTCAGGATTAGCAGGAATTTTGCCAGTTTCAAAAGATGGTATGATAGCAGCAAGTTGAGCTAATTGGGTTTGTAACATCTTATTGAAGCTTAATTGATTTTTAAGAGCAGATGAGAAATCTTCCAATTTAGCATTTATATTCTCAGGGCTTTATCAGTCGACATTAATTTCTTATTCAAGAAATCAGTAGTTCTACCTAGTGAGTAAACTAATTTTTCAAGAATGAGAGACTATGAGAATTATGAAAATTAGAGCGGGGGAATGAATTGTTACCTTGAGAGTTTGCAGGCTGATTCCATCCTTGATTCTGTTGACGGAAACTGTTGTTGTGTTGTGATGAAGTTCCAATCTTCATGTAGCTCGGGGCAATGGCTCCCAGAATGTCCGGTTTCTCCACAGACTTCACAAGTCATGTAGGATTCCAGAGATTGGACACTCTCTGGTTGGTTCATCTTCTCACAGCTGTCCAACTTCTTTGCCAGCAGGTCCATCTTGGCCACGATCATGTCGGCTTCCTTAAGGGAATGCATACCTTGCTCACGGGGATGTAGTCTTTCGTCATTCCATCCTTGGTTTGACACTATCTTCTCTATGAGAGCCTTAGCATCTACAACTTTCAGAGAAAAGAATGCACCGCCGGAGGCGGCATCCAAATGGCTTCTAGAGAGTGGGGTTAGGCCATGGTAGAAGTTCTGGATCAATAGCCAGTCCTCCATACCATGGTGTGGACAAGCAGCGACATACTCTTGCAACCTCTCCCAAGCCTCGGGAATAGATTCCTCGGCTTGTTGCATAAAGCTGGAGATTTTGTTGCGCAGAGCATTCGTCTTGCCCATAGGAAAGAATTTGGTGAGAAAAGCATTGGAACACTTGTCCTGTGTCTACAGCGTTGCGATCGGTATATAACCATTGCTTCGCTTTTCCTATCAAAGAGAAAGGAAAGAGACGAAGACGGATGGCTTCTTGGGTTATCCCCTTAATGGTGAAGGTGCCGCAAATCTCCAAAAATTGTTGGAGATGAGCATTGGCATCCTCATGAGCTTTGCCACAGAACGGGCTAGCTTGGACCATCGTGATCAGAGCCGGATTCAACTCAAAATTGAGGTTGGCATCGATCACGTCCGGTCCTATCGCTACATTAGCAGCAGAAGGAACAGAAAATTCACGAATGGTCTTGTTGGCCATCATAAAGATTGAACAAGATAAGAAAGAAAGAAGCTGAAGAAGATGAAGGAAAAGATAAGAAGAACTAAGGAAAAAAGAATGGGGTAAGATGGGATTCGCTAAGCGGGAGCTTACGCGAAGATAAATTCGACACGGACTCAGCCGACACACCGATTGCCTTCCCGGCAACGGCGCCAGAATGCTTGTTGGTAGTTCTTAGCTTCACTAAAGATAGAGCTAGGCAACTATCCCCGGTAACAGCCCAGAAATGCTTGTTGGCACTCGCTAACGTTGTTACTAGGAGTAGACTATGGAATCTATTCCAGGCAACGGCGTCAGAAGTGCTTGTAGCAAGTCCGGTCACTATACCTAAAGGAGTGGAGCTAAAGCAGCTATCTACTAATGCCAAGCGGGGTTGTCAATCCCGACACTAGTAGGAGCTAGCTAGAGAGATTGCAATCTACCAAGAGGAGATTCTGCAAGCGCACAGAACTATCGTAGGAGCACTTCGCTGGGAGTACCAGTTGTCGATTTATTTGATCCCAAGGGAAGGCTAGGGTGGTGTATGAGTTGAGTCAGGGAGGGGATGAGAGTCGAAGAAAAGAGAAAGGGAAAGGGGAGAGGAGATGAAAGGCTAGAAAGAATATATGGGTCGATAGGTAAGGATGAAGTGGATGGCTAAGGTAGGGTGGATGGATAGGTAGATAAATGGAATAGGATAACTAAGGGTAACTAGATAACTAACTACTAACTAATCCTAGATAACCACAGAGCAAGATAAGTACGAAGCAACATAGTTACGAAGCAAGGCAGACAAAAGACAATAAAACAAACTAAGTTAAGTATTTTTATTCCTATCTTGTCAAGTATCGAGGCATACTAGCCTTTACCACTTACTTAGGTTGAACGCTAGCACAACGAGCCTTACTGTTAACTGGGCCAACTATGTTGTGGAATTCAAGGCGCACAGGGCTGTCACCACCTGCTTGCTACCACAGCTATCTGGGGGTCCAGCCGTATCTGAAGGTAAGTCTATAACTAAGCACCACGCTTAACTATATTCTAACTATCTCTACCCTAGCTTTGAATAGAGACACCCTTGCGGACGTCAGAGCAAACACTTGACTTAATAAGATAACACTAAACTAACTAAGCAACCTATTGGCAAAGATCAAACACTAAGCTCACTAGAGATTAACTACTATGGCTAAGTGAATTGAACTGTAGGATAGCTAGGCACTCAAGCAATCAATCAAGTATACCACTCAATACTGATAAGTAGAATAAAGTAATACTTGAAATGATGAACTAGAATATAGTAAAGTGCTTGAGATACAAGAGCAAAACTTGAACTTGAGATGAAGGAAGACTCTTCCCAGCTCTAGAACTGATCACTCGCACGCCTCTACTCTTTAGCTAAGCCTTGAGCAATGCTACCGTGAGGGCAAAGATGCCTTGCTCTACTAGCTACCTAATTGCCTAAGCTCTCTGAGCTCTCACTTGCTTGCTTCTACTTGCTTCTTGGTGTGGTATATGATGGTACGAATGGAATGGTGCCTCCATGGGGTATTTATAGTCTTGAGGAGTGAGGGGGGTACTTATAGGGGGCAGCAAACCGACCTAGGGTTAGGTCAGGTGGCGGGCGCCACCCCCTACTGGCGGCCGCCAATCCCCTGGCCGTTGGATGCACCGGCTTTGATCCTACGGCCTCCAGGTGGTTGTCCAAGGCGGTTTGGAAGTCGGTTGCATGTCCTAGCAACCGCCATTCAGCCTTGATCCATGCCACTCCTCCCTGAGCCGTCCGATGCACTGACCTAGTGACCAAGGGCCAAGATTTGGCCTTGCGGAGGTCACACGGATCGATGACGTGGCAAGGAGTGGAGCTTGGGCCAACTCAAGTGGCGGGCACCACTTAGAGGTGGCGGCGCCACCTAGGGGTGGCGGGCACCACCCCCCTTAGGCCCATTTGGGCCCTGCTGAGTGGGCTTGGCCTCTGGTGGGTCCATATGTCCAAATTTGGTTCAAATCCTGCCTTCAAATAAAATCTATGGACATGTGGAATTTGGTTAGTTTGAAACCTATTTGACTACATTTCATGCCTTTTTGGTGGACTTTAGGGTCAAATGTTGATGGTAAAATAGGTGTTTAAGGACCATCAACAGTCCGCAGTACCCGCGGACAGTCCGGGACCTGCAGTCCGGACAGTCCGGGACCCTGCTGAAGCTTCTGGTTTTGTGCGTTTCCTCTCCCGGCTTCTTCGCTTGATTTCCGGACTTCTCGTTTGGTCCTAGAGTTGACCAAGGAACCTCTCTAGGTATCTTTGCTACTTGTTAGCATAGGTATTTGGAGACTTCTCGATGTAGCCGTCTATCTATGTTGGGGACTCGGTTTTCAAGGGTCGGACTTGCCGGAGCTTTTGTGTTTGGTTCGTTATCGCTTTGTGGTGCCTCGCTGTGATCCAAGGGATCATCCACCCTCTTCCAAGGGTCGTGGGCATCACAGTTTCAGTCATAGCTTTCGGGGGTTGATTTTGGGACATTTGGCCAAAGTTTCGAGAGAAATTTTGTTGGCTCCCATTCACCCCCCCTCTGGTCGCCTTGCTAGTGCTTTCTTGGTCCTTCAATTGGTATCGAAGCAGGTTAAGGATCTTCCACCTTAGCCGGTTCCAGATCCACAAAAGGCGACATGGATCGCGGCGTGGGCAAACCGCCGTTCTTTGATGGGACGAACTATGCGTATTGGAAGATACGCATGTCGGCCTATCTCCAGAGCATGGGCTCTTCTGTTTGGGAGATTTGCAACATGGACGATTACGTTGTCTTGGCTG
Organism: Coix lacryma-jobi var. lacryma-jobi; assembly: GCA_009763385.1. Lineage (NCBI taxonomy): Eukaryota > Viridiplantae > Streptophyta > Magnoliopsida > Poales > Poaceae > Coix > Coix lacryma-jobi. Next base: position 198,592 of record VDCT01000421.1, on the reverse strand, counting down.
CTCGTGTTACTCAGCTTCAGATGGATGAGCACGATGCCAATAGCCGAGCACGTAATGCTCTTTTCTCCTGTTTGAGCATGTCCGAGTTTGATCGCGTTTCTCACCTCCCCACGGCTCGTGAGATTTGGGCGACCCTCATGCGCTTCCATGAGGGAACCTCTCAAGTCAAATCCCATCTCTACGAGTCACACAAGCGGGAGTACGTGAACTTTCGACATATGCCTGGCGAGAGCATAGAGAGTTTATTCGCTCGCTTTCAGGTCATTGTCAACAAGATGAGAGCGAACAAGGAGTTGTTGCCTTTCGACGATCATGAGAGGGCTTTGAAGCTTTTGCACACTTGATTGGTCGGTGGGGACTCAAAGGTTCAGGCGATCATCGAATCGTCTAACTATGAGACCCTCACTTGCGACGAGCTCTTTAGCAAGCTCATGTCTAGTGAGATTGACGCCATGTCGAGGGCTTCTTATGAAAATCCTTCTGGCCCAACTATGGCTTTGTTTTCTGGCTCTTCTGCTAACCCCTCTAGAGGATTTGTACTTTCTTCACTCTTTTTGTCACAGAGGACCAGCTGGAGTCTTTGGGGGATGACGAGTTGCGATGCTCGCCAACCGTTCTCGCGGTTCCACAACAACCGCATGAACCGTCGTCGCGAAGGAGGACGCTCAGGATGCTTTGAGTGCGGCGACCCCGACCACTTCATCGCCAACTGTCCAAAGAAGAAGCACACATCTGGGAAGGGCGATCATGGGCACAAGTACGACTCCGGCAAGCGCAAGGAGAAGTACGTCCCCCGAGGCACAAGCGGAGGGGCGGCTTCGACAAGGAGTACATCAACAAGAAGTACTTGGAGAAGGCCCAGGCTGAGCAGCGTGCGTTCTTCGCCACGCTCAGCGACGTCGACGGCTCGGATGACGACTCCGCTTGCTCAAGCGATGATGAGTCCGAGAAGAAGAAGAGGATCGAGGACAAGCTGAACGGCCTCTGCTTCTTCGCCGACGACGACGGCCTCTGCACCATGGCCCTTGGTGATGAGGTCGACGACAAGCTGGAGGACTCCCATCGGAACGACGACGACGACGACACCTCCCAGGTATCTCTCACCCACGACGAGCTTTCTGCTGAGGTTGAGACGCTTACTGCCACCTTGCTTAGTCAAGATATGTTGCTTAGGCGTGCTGCTAGAGAGCGCAAGGAGTTTAGGGCAGAAGTGGGAGGACACGGTGAGGGAGCTTGAGTTTGCTAAGTCCACCGTGGTCGTTTCTGAGGAGGTGAGTGTGATATGTGCACCAAGCACATGACTGACCTTCTCACCTTGAGAGGTAAGTATGCTGCGTTGGTAGGAGAGGTGGATGAGCTGAAGGCTAGACCCTCGCTGTTGGGTGCGTGCAAGACTTGTCCTGTCTTGCAATCTGAGTTGGCAGAGAAGAATGCCAAGATTGTGTCTCTTGAAGAGGCCAACTCAGGTAGCATATGTGTGGCTAGGTGTGTTCTTTGTGAGGGTTTGGAGATGGAGATCGCTAATGTGAAGCATGACAAGATGCAAACCGAAGAGGAAAATACATACCTTCAGATCATCTTGTCATGGGTATCTAGTGGTGAGCCACAGCTCGGGATGATGATCTCCCAATTCAAGCGAGTTGCTGGAGGTCCTGGTGTAGGTTTTGCTCCGGTGTTGATGTTTCATCTTTTGGGAAGATTGGAGAGTCGAGTGGTCTTAACCATTGTGAGAAGCCCAACTCCACCACTACTCCCAAGCTTACCAAGATTCCACCCAAAGAGCACTCAAGCCTAACACCAAGGATGGGGTCTTTGTTGAGCCTCCGAGAGCTCCACCCAAGAAACAATCATGGGCTCCCAAACCAAACCACCTCAAGAACAAGCTGGACACCATGCCACCCATCCAAGAGGAGCTTATGCACAGAAGGGCAAGTGATCCACACCCACTACCGTGAGTACCAACAACCCCCTTTGAGAGCGGTGAGGTACCATTGTGAGCACTGTTGGCGAGATGGACACTTGAGTGAGTTTTGCTTTCGGCGCAAGAGAGAGGCGCGCCGTGCAAGGAGATGAACAATGCGGACACGTACCATCCTTTCCATGATGTACATGCACCGAATGTTCAGAGACGTGCTGCTAGGCCCAGAGGTCTAGAACCTCAAGTTCCCAGGCCTAGGCAGCGGAGAGGACGTGCCCGGCGGGAGCCTGCAGTTGTAGGCTATGGACCCCATGGCGGTGGCTTTGTTGTAGAGCGTTTTCCCCACCGTTTTTGAGTATCGCGATGGACGCTCTTCCCTTAGAGGACCACGTCTTTCTCAACGTGGTGATCGCTTTCCCGTAGGCGTGCTAGGAATGGTTTTTCTACTAACCTTTCTTTTGAGCAGCCGGCCCAACACTGGTATTCTTCCTACTTCACTAACCCCAGTGTTGGACCATATGCCCACCCTATGTCTTTTATTGATGTAGGTAAAACGATTGGGATGTTGGTTGGTGGATTCCGGTTGCTCGAGGCACATGACTGGTATCGCCAAGTGGTTTCTCCAGTCTTAGTCCAGTCACCGGAAAGGAGTTTATCACCTTCGACGACAATAGCAAAGGTAAGGTCTTGTCTCATGGATCGGTGTGAGTTAATGAGCACTTTGTGTTGCGTGATGTTGCTCTTGTTTCTAACTTGCATTTAACCTTCTTTCTGTTTCGCAACTCTTTGATGACGACTATGAGATTCGTTTTAAGCCGAATCTCAGTCTTTCATGCGGATTTCTCGGAGTGGTTTGGAGTTTCTCGTTGTCTTTTGGCTGGCCCTTCCTCCTCTGATCTTTGGAAGTGGCATAGGAGACTGGGACATTTGAGCTTCGACTTGCTTGCGAGACTTAGCTCACTTGGCCTAATCCGAGGATTGCCTAAGTTGTCGATGGAGAAGGATCTTGTTTGCCATTCTTGTAGACATGGGAAGATGGTTGCCGCTCCCCACCATCCAGTGACTCAGGTCATGACACAGCGCCCTGGAGAGCTTTTACACATGGACCTCGTTGGTCCGGCTCGGGTGAGCTCGGTTGGGGGGAAGTGGTACGTGCTTGTTGTTGTCGATGATTTTTTGAGATATTCGTCGGTCTTCTTTTTGTCTGAGAAGACCGAGACTTTCTCTTTTGCTCGCAATCTGATTTTGCATCTTCAGAACGAGTTCCCTTTGAACTCGATGCGAGCTATTAGAAGTGATAATGGTTCCGAATTCAAGAATTTGGATTTTGAGAAGTTTTGTAACTCTTTGGGTTTGGAGCATCAATTTTCTTCCCCCTACACACCGCCCCATAATGGTGTTGTAGAGAGGAAGAATCAACCCTTGTAGAGATGGCCAGGACGATGCTTGATGAGCATAAGACTCCTAGGCGATATTGGGCCGAAGCTATGAACATTGCATGCTATATTTCCAATCGTATTTTCCTCCGAGCTTTCTTGAAAAAGACTTCTTATGAGTTGCGATTTCGGAGACAGCCCAAGTTGAGTTATTTAGAGTCTTCGGTTGCCACTATTTTATTTGAAGAAAGGCAACCTGGGCAAATTGAGTCTCGTTCTTCTGACGGTGTATTTTTGGTTATGGCACTCACACTAGAGCTTATCGTGTACTTAACCTTGATACTACCGAGTCATGGAGACATCCGATGTCACCTTCGACGTGACCATGGTTTGTCCTTCTTCTCGTTTTGAGCGTGCAGGTGATCATGAGGTTGGTGAGCCTCTTTTTGATGATGAGGACGAGGGTGCTGAAGGTATGATGATCCAGCACCCCATCCACCTGCTTTGCCGCAAGGAGCGGCTTCTACGATGACTCACGGCCCCGACACGTCTTCTTCTTGGGGCCGTGGGATCCGCCACCCCGAGCGGTACCTTTTGTACCCGGGGAGGCACCAGCTGCTGTTGAGGGGGAGATCACTTCTGCACGGGAGGCGCCACGACACATTCAGCGCCAACACCTGCCTCAACAGATGATTGGCAGCATCGATGAATGTGTCACTCGGTCCAGGTCACAAATCTCTCACTTTGCTCATTCTGCTTTTGTTGCTGATTTTGAGCCCCGAGATGTTGGACACGCTTTGACGGATCCAAATTGGGTCAATGCCATGCATGAGGAGTTAGAGAACTTTGAGCGAAATCGGGTTTGGGTTTTAGTTCCACCTCCTCCAGACTGTAAGCCTATTGGGACAAAATGGGTTTTCAAAAACAGCAAGGAGAGGATGGCCACGTTGTTAGAAACAAGGCCAGCTTGTAGCAAAGGGCTATAGTCAGAAGGAGGGAATAGACTATGAGGAGACTTTTGCTCCTGTAGCTCGTTTGGAGGCTATTAGGATACTCTTGGCTTTCCAACATCCAAAGGTTTCAAACTTTTTCAAATGGATTTCAAGAGTGCCTTCTTAAACGGCTACATAGAAGAAGAGGTTTATGTTGAACAACCCCCGGTTTTGAAAATCGCAAGTTTCCAAACCATGTTTTCAAACTCAACAAAGCTTTATGGTTTGAAACAAGCCCCTAGAGCCTGGTATGATAGGTTGAAAACCTTTTTGCTTGCTAAGGGTTTTAAAATGGGATGTGTGGATAAAAACTCTTTCTCCTCAAGCAAGGCAAAAACACTCTCTTGGTCCATATTTACGTGGATGATATCATTTTCGGTGGTTCTTCTCACGCTTTGGTTGCCAAGTTTGCCGACACTATGAGCAGGGAGTTCGAGATGAGTATGATGGGCGAGCTGACATTCTTTCTCGGATTGCAAATTAAGCAATCCCTAGAAGGGACGTTTGTGCACCAGGGCAAGTATACCAAGGACTTGCTGAAGAGGTTCGATATGGGTGAGGCCAAGCCTCTTCCAACACCCATGTCGACCACGACGCCCTGGATGCGGACAAGGATGGAGAAGCTGTGGACCAGAAGGAGTACCGATGGTGACACGCCCGGACATCCAGTTCGCGGTGTGTCTGTGCGCGCGCTTTCAGGCGTCGCCACGCACTTCTCACGTCAGGCGGTGAAGCGCATTTTCAGGTACCTTCGTTTCACACCTGAGTTCGGGATTTGGTATTCAGCTTCCTCCACCCTTCCCTTTGCGGTTATTCCGATGCCGATTTTGCTGGTTGTCGCATTGAGCGCAAGTCCACTTCTGGGACTTGCCAATTTATTGGTTCTTCCTTGTATCGTGGTCTTCTCGCAAGCAGTCTAGTGTCGCCCAGTCTACACAGAGGCTGAGTATGTTCTGCGGCTAGCTGCTGTTCCTAGTTGCTTTGGATGATGGCCACTTTGCGTGATTTTGGTCTGAGCTTTTCTTGTGTTCCTTTGCTTTGTGACAGCACGAGTGCGATTAGCGTTGCTAAGAACCCCGTGCTTCACTCGAAGACCAAACACATTGATGTGTGCTTTCATTTTCTGCGAGACCACTATGAGAAGGGTGATATCGACCTTCGCCATGTCGATACTCATCATCAGTTGGCTGATATTTCACCAAGCCTTTGGACGAATCAACCTTTAATCGGTTGAGGGGTGAGCTTGGTGTGTGTTTCCCCTTTAGATGGGGGAAACATTATTGAACTTGTATCATAGACTGACTATTTTCTCGTTTGCTTTGTTTTCTTTTGCATTTCAGCATACGCTTTTACATTCTGAGCTTCATGTATATAATCTTTAGAATGTATTATGCTCTGTTTAGTATGCTCTGATGGTATATGTTGATGCTAGTAGCTTATGCTCTTTCTGATCACTAATACATGTTGTGAGCTGAGCTATTTTTGAATGGTGAACCTGCTTAAGAAACATAAAACTTGAAAATGTTCACCATTGAGATATGCAACTAGCATGTGTAGGATGTGTAGAATTCACTCATGCTTTTCATATATGCTAGGTGCTATGTCTCTAGTTCTGAGTCATCACTTGCTTGGTATGTTCATATTCTGAAATAAATTTGAACCAAGATAAGTGAATTGAAAAGATCGAGATGGGATTGCTTGTCAACACATCACAGTTTCGAGACTGTTTCTCATTGCACTTTGAGTTAAACTTGAGCTGTGTAGTGTATGACCAAAACTGTTGTTTTAAGCTTCTGATTGGTTCTGCATAGGCTTCGCACAGTTGAAAAGTTAGGCAATGACAAGCTTTCAACCTCTCGCAATCACATGCTGAAAATTTGAACTTGTGTAATCTTAACCGCTGCAACTCCGATTAAAATTGAATTCACAAGTTTATGCTACTTCATTCGATAGCAATGATGGTTAGAACTTTGTCTTAGGGGTAGTTTCAACCTTGCATACATGCTTAGCACTTGTCTGATTTCCAGTCTATACATGTTCTTGTGCTATTTTGATGGTGAATACTTTTTTTCGGCTAAAAACTGCTCATTTTGCTCATATGTTCTATTTCATATTGGTGATCATTTGAGCCTTCGCTAGCTTGTATGCTTTCCAGTGAGTCATTGGAGCTATACTGTTTAGAGCATCTTTGCTTTTTTCTTGACTATATTCCTGAAGCTGCTAACTTGCATTGTGACTCATATGCATTTTGGAAGGGGGAGAACTTCTCTTGTTGACACTTTGATGGTGCATTTTCTGAGGGGAGAAAATTGCTTTCGGCTCCTTTTGCTTGACGGTGCATTTTCAACTAAGGGGAGAATTTGGACAAATCATGCCTCCCATGTTCAACTAAGGGGAGAGGAATCAGTTGTGTGCACCATGCAAGGGGGAGTTTTGGCTTGTGTGTTCAATTTTTGAAATTTCCAATTGGTTCGGAGCGCTTTGCTAGTTGTGTTGAGCCTTTGCCTCTATCTTGAGGGACCAGCAGTCACACCTTTGCTTCAGTTGACTTCAGTTGGTATCGAGCTTTTTAGCTGATGTCGAGCTTTCTGCTAGTTGTGTTGAGCCTCTGTGCCTCTTCTTGAGGGACTAGCATTTTGCTTTGATTTTTCAATTGGTATCTGCTAGCGGTGTTGAGCCTATTCTACCTCTTCTTGAGGGCTAGCTTTGCTTTGCTTGGTTGCGTCGAGCCGTTGCCCATGTCTTTGGGGACCAAGTTGTCTTGCTCTTTCCACTTGACTTCTTCGGCTTTGCTATGCTTTTGGGTCATTTGGTCGAGTTCTCTCTTCTCCTTCTTCCTCCTTCTATTTCATCATGATTTGTGTGTGTAGTTGACAATGCACTCATCAAGGGGAGATTGCGGATACATGGGTTTATGCCGAGTCTCGATGAGGTGATTGTCAACGGGTTTGATCGCAGTTCTTTGGCTTGTGTTGTGCAGGTGTCGAGCACGGATACAGTGATCAGAGGCAAGGTGAAGGTCAAGTAGAGACGTGCTGTGCCGAGGGACCGAGAGTGGCGAAGGGCGGACGTGAGGCTTGGACTGAGGGACCGGTGGCCCGGGGATCAGCTGTGGTGGCTGGCAGCCTGGGACAGCGACGAGCGGAGACTTGCGGGCACGGTGTTGCTTGGGTCGAGGACCTAGGGACACATGTCGGTGGACGGGGTGCATGGGCAGTGCATCCCTTCTACAGCTTCGGTTGGTGGTAGAGCCAGAGAAAAACCATCGGGTGGACGGTTTCCAGGTTTGGGCCTCAAAACCTGGGCGCTGCGGGTTTCCGAGTTTGGGCCACAAAACTCGAGCTGAGGATAATTTCCAGGTTGGGCATCAAAACCTGGGCGCTGGCGGGTTTTTCCTGGTTTCAGCCTCAAAACCAGGGGATGGACTGGAGGCTGGTTTTCCGGTTTGGGCCTCAAAACCGGGGGTGGACGTGAAGGCCTAGTTTCCCGGTTTCGGCCACAAACCGGGGGCGAGGTCCGTGAAAGGACAAGCAGAGCAGTGGCGGCACGTGGCGGCAATCGGTGAGGTTGCGTCGAGGCAACGCTACCAGTTGTGCGGGCGTGGCCGTCGGATCCACCTACCTTCGAGTTGGTCCAGAATAACCCTAGGGTTTAGCTGGTTCGCTCTGTAAGTAGTTGGGGTAGAGTGGGAATTAGGAATAGTTAGAATTAGGATAAGTAGGGGGAGACACCCACCTCCCCATGTATCTCAATCATTTGCTCTTTGCTTCTAGGGTTTCCTGCTCTCCCAATCCCCTGCTGCTGAGCTAGCTGAGATCCACAGAGAATCATACCTCTCTGTACTAGAGATTTTGAGGAAGTGAGGCCGTAACCTCACTGTTGTAGCGTGTGGTAGCCACACGGTTGTAGATCAATGACTTGATTCGCGTTTTGGTTCGTGTTCTTCACGTTCTTCGTTTCTCCACGATTTTCCCGTCACTCGATCTCCCTCTCTAGTGCGTCTTTGCGAAATCCGTTTGAATCAACTTGTTCTTTATAGTGAGGAGGTCATTTCGACCATAGGAATTCATCTAACTCCTCACGAACAAGTAGATTGGGTTGATTTCATTTTTCGTGGCGCTTTTTCGATTCATTCTCCTCCCCTTTCGATTTCCCGGTGTTTGAGTTGATTTGAGCGGATGATTTCTTGGGGATAGTCTCCTAACTACCTCGTGATCATCATCTCTCCAAGTTTGGGAACGTGGGATTGAGTTTTGATTCGGATTTGAGAGGATTCGTGAGAAGGGCGATCAAAATCGCCCTCTCTGTTCATCCGCGGATAGTCCGCCACTAGGGGCGCGGACAGTCCGGGGGTTGGGCTCCAGCCGAGTTCGTGGCTGCGTAGCTTGTACGGACAAGTCCTTTTTGAACCGCGGACAGTCCGCCATTGGGACTCGCGGACAGTCCGGGAGTCGACCAGGGACTTCAGCAGACTTTCATTTTGAGGATTTTGCCGGCGGACAGTCTGGGCCTTCCTCGCGGACAGTCCGCAGTACCCGCGGACGGTCCGGGACCCTGCTGAAGCTTCTGGTTTGTGCGTTTGCTCTCCCGGCTTCTTCGCTTGATTTACGGACTTCTCGTTTGGTCCTAGAGTTGACCAAGGAACCTCTCTAGGTATCTTTGCTACTTGTTAGCATAGGTATTTGGAGACTTCTCGACGTAGCCGTCTATCTATGTTCCGGACTCGGTTTTCAACGGTCGGACTTGTGCCGGAGCTTTTGGTGTTTGGTTCGTTATCGCTTTGTGGTGCCTCGCTGTGATCCTAGGATCATCCACCCTCTTCCAAGGGTCGTGGGCATCACGGTTTCAGTCGTTGCTTTCGGGTGTTGATTTTGGGACATTTGGCCAAAGTTTCGAGAGAAATTTTGTTGGCTCCCATCACCCCCCCCTTTGGTCGCCTTGCTAGTGCTTTCTCGGTCCTTCAAACAACATGGAAGGCTTGAGCACAATGACCCCGACCATTGTCATTGGCAAATTGGTGGCATTTGAGATGTCATGCAAGATTGGTCAAGAAGAAGCCACTTCATCAAGCAAAGGCATAGCTCTCACATGTGGTGAACACAAGAATATTAATGCCAAGAAGAAAATTGAGACAAGCTCAAGCTCCTCAAGTGAAGATGAGGAAGAAGAAGAGGATGGTGATGATGATGAATCAAGTGATGATGATCGAGCCTCCACTTCGTCCAACTCCTCCTTAGATGAAGAAGAAACAATCAAGCTAATGCAAGGAGTGAAGAGGATGATCTGGAAGCTCAATGTCAAGGGTGTGCCCATCACAATTGAAGATTGTTTGTTCACCAATCAAAGAAGAGAGCAAACAAAAAAAGGATGCTATAGATGTGCAAGAAAGGGCACTTTGTGGAGGATTCTCCAAAACAAAAGCCCACACCCAAGGACAAGAAAAAGAAGGGATGCAAGGACAAGGCCCTCACTACCATCAAGACATGGGATCATTCATCAAGTGATGATGAAGCCCAACACAAGAGGTGTGGACGCAAGCACTCATCATCAAGCTCCTCACGTGTGTGCCTTATGGCACGAGGTAACACAAACTCTATCTCTAGTGATAGTGATAGTGATAGTCATGATGAGCTACCTTCTTATAACCAACTTGTGCAAGATAATCTCAATTATGCTAAGGCTTGCACTAGCCAACAAAAGAAAATAAATGTTTTAAAAGAAAAGTTAGATAGTTCTCAACAAGCTTGTAATGCTATGCTTGATCAATATGAGACTTTTTCAAACTTAAATGTTGAGCTATCTAACAAAATTGAGAAACTAGAGGCTAGTGCAAACACAAGTGATAAGACAAGTAATGATGAGCAACTTGTTAAGAAAAATAAAAAACTAAAAGCAAAGTTAGCTTGCACACAAGATGCTTGCAAAAGTTTGCTTGCTAAAATGGAAATCATGTGCAAACATTGTGATGAGCTAACTAACAAAGTTGCTAATCAAGAAGCCATCGGAGCAAACTCCACCGAGGCATCTAAAACAAAGAAATCAATTTTTGATTTGCCTAAAAAGGATGCCTCTAATTCTTGCATTGATTTACTTGATTTAGACTCACCCATGTGCATTCAAGCTTGTGTTGAGAATGTGATTGTAGAAACCTGTACACAAGAAGTTGCATTGGAAAATGAGCAAACTAAGACAAGAAGTGGCCCGCCTCACCATGGACTTGACTCAAGCAAAAGGCAAGACAAAGCAAACCCAAACTCATCAAAATAACACCGTCAAGGGAGTGAAGAAGCTTGATGAGGAGCAAACCGTGGTTTGTTATGTGTGCCACAAGGAAGGCCACAAGTCCTATGAGTGCAAGGTGAAGCATGGGGGAGATAAAAAGAAGAAAGAGAAAAACAAAAAAGCAAACAAGCAAGCTCTCCAACACCTACACCAACATGGTGAACAAGAAGGCCTCCACACCTTATCTTTTGAAGAAGAAGAAAAATGACAAGGTGGTGGTCGTCAAAGCAAACAATGGAGCCAAACGTATTTGGGTGCCTAAGGACATTATCTCAACCATCAAGAGCACCAAAAAGGTTTGGGTCCCTAAAGGCAAGTGAGTAGTCAAGTCGACTACCGGGAATTTGGAGACTTGGCAAAGTTTAATAGATACTATGGACCCAATTCCCCTACCCATGTTAGGTAACTAGATTTAAATTTTTGCAAATTCTTTTAGCATCTAGTTCCTTCCATTGCCTAGGTTTGCATTTGCATATTTAAATCCTTTGTCATTCATAAACTAGGCTTATCATATGGTAGTTTTGCTAGATATCATGTCTTATCTTTGGAGCAAACCTACATGGTTTAAATTGTTTAGGAGTACGACACAGAACTTCTTTTACTTTGTATTTATCTTATATGTGCCTAAGTCCAAATAGTAGATAAACTACCACTATTACCATCTTCAATTGGTGACACATTTTTGTGACGTCATATTGCAAAATGGTAGTTTGACCATACAAGTCAAAGTGCATCTCTCCCACAAGTATTTCAAACTTGTATGGACACTTTTAGGGGGAGTTTACTCTACCATTTGGATCCTTTGAGACTAACACTACCTTCAAGTTTGTCATGTGTGTAGTAGTCTCATCACAAGGAAAATGGAGTCCCCGAAGATAAGCATCGTGTGTGGCAATAAGTCATTTGGTATCTACATGTGGTATCCCTATCGATATCATTATGTCAATTTCATTTTGATACTCTTATATGCTTTCTCTGTGCATTATATAAATTAAACTCCTTTGTGCATTAATTTGTCGGATATGCATATGCTTTGCCTTACATCATACGTATGCACTTAGGGGGAGTTTAGTCTATATAATGTGACCGTCAAGTTTTGTGATCAATTCCACTGCACATAAAAAGGATCACAAAATTTGACCCTCCCTTGTGCTTCAAATATCTTCCTTTTCGGTGTTTGATTCCAAAGGGGGAGAATTTGAAGGACCAAAAGCAAGCCCAAACTAAAACAAACAAAATAACCAAAATAAAAAATTCAGAATCCTTCTATGGTTACTTATGGGATGGTCCGAGAAAGGGAGGAAGTGGATTATGGACTTAGGGGGAGGCTTAAATCCATAATGCCACAAAGGGTCTCTATGGGCAAGGACAAGATATGTTTTTAAGTATTGTTTCAATTTGGTATCTTTTAACATCATATGATCTTGTCTTTGCATTGCATCCTAGCAAGAAGATTACATTTTAAATTTTGTATCTATTATTTGCTTGCTTTGGTCGTGTTGTCATCAATCACCACAAAGGGGGAGATTGTAAGGAAAATGGACCTCGGCCCATTGAATTTTGGATTTTGGTGGTTGATGAACAACATAACGAAATTGGACTAATGTGTTTGAAAGTGTTTGTTTTGTAGTCCGATAGGGTGCAAATGTGACTTGGACTAAGGCGACATGACGATCCAATGATCAACACCTCAAGCAAGACATTTGAAGATCAGTAGAAGACTCTCAAGATCAAGCAAATTCCAAGGCACAAGACTGGAACCAAGATGGCTCAAGAAACCGCAAAGAAACGAAGAAAAAAGGAGTGACTGAATGCTGCTCAAGTAGTGACCAGACGCTGGCCAGGATGCGTCCGGTCAGTATCCTCAGTCGGCAGCGCCACGTCAAAGCGATCAGACACTGCGCCAGTTGTGATCGGACGCACCGATACAACTGTTCATCACCGTTGCCGTATGACCGGATGCTACGACGATGATCGGACACTGGAGCTCAGTTGAGTCCAATCTAATACAGAGAGGTTCCAGAGGCACAAAAACATGATCGGACGCGTCCAATCACATGTGACCGAACTCATGTAGAGTCTGATCAGTGCCTGTGTATGCTGGCAACTAGCCATTGTCAGAGACTGGACGCATCCGATCAAGACGTGCAGTGCGTCCGGTCAATGTCAGAAAAGTGCATCTCTTTGCCCAACAGCTCTATTTGCTTGGGGCTCTATAAATACCCTCATGGTCGTCCAAAACAAGATGTTGGAGCTCAAGGAAGTGTACCAAGTGCTTAGACACATATTTAGTTGCTCTAGCCACCAAAGTGCTTAAGTGATATACTAGGTGATTAGTGTAGGTACTTTGCGAAGTGCTTAGGCTAGTTAGACCATCGCTTTGTGCTTGCTCTAGGTGTTATACCTAGTGTTTAGTGAAGTTTGTATACCTCTTACCTACCGGTGCTTGCGCGCACCGTTGATTGTACATCGGAGGGGCTTGTAGTCTTGCGAGACCACACCAACTGCGTTTGTGGTGTGGCCGCCACCGTGTACCAAAAGGAACAAGGCCTGTGGCGGTTCGGCCAGAAGCTTGATAGTGAAGACGGCGGGGAGCATCCGGGAGAGGCTTTGCCACGAGTGGCTTAACCGGAGACCCCCTTGCGCGTGGGGAAGGCCTGGGGCTATCCACGGAGTTACCTGACTGGGAGCTTGGCCCTTGCGAGGGATTTCTTGCGAGGGGCTCCTGCGGATACATGGGTGTATGCCGGATCTTGAGTGATGAGTGATTGTCAACTGGTTTGATGCGCATGTTCTTTGGCTTGTGTTGTGCAGGTGTCGAGCATGGAAACAGTGATCAAAGGCAAGGTGAAGGTCAAGTAGAGACGTGTCGTGCCGATGGACCGGGAGCAGTGAAGGGCGGACGTGAGGCTTGGACTGAGGGACCGGTGGCATGAGGATCAGCTGTGGTGGCTGACAGCCTAGGACAGCGATGAGAGGAGACTCGCGGGGCACAGTGTTGCTCGGGTCGAGGACCTGGGGACATGTGTCAGTGGACGGGGTGCACGGGAGGTGCATCCCCTCTACAACACCGGTTTGGTGGTTGAGCCACAGAAAAACCACCGGTGGACGGTTTCCGGGTTTGGGCCACAAAACCTGGGTGCTGCAGGTTTGCCGAGTTTGGGCCACAAAACTCGGGCTGAGGATTGTTTCCAGGTTTGGGCCTCAAAACCTGGTCGCTGGAGGGTTTCTGAGTTTGGGCCAGAAAACTAAAGCAATGGACGGCTGGTTTCCCGGTTTGGGCTTCAAAACCGGGGGTTGGTCATGAAGACAGGTTTCCCGGTTTCAGCCTCAAAACCAGGGTCGAGGTCCGTGAAAAGGACGTGCTGAGCGGTGGCGGCATGTGGCGGCAATCAGTGAGGTTGCGTTGAGGCAACGCTACCAGTTGTGCGGGCGTGGCCATCGGATCAGCATCTACTTCGAGTTGGTCCAGAATAACCCTAGGGTTTAGCTGGTTCGCTCTGTAATTAGTTAGGGGTAGAGTGGGAACTAGAATTAGGATAATTAGAGGGAGACACCCACCTCCCATCCTATCTCAGTCATTGCTATTATCATTCTAGGGTTTCTTCTCTCCCATTCCCTGCTGTAGCTACTGAGGTCCGCAGAGACGGCGAATCATACCTCTATGTATTTGCTTTTTGAGTAAACGAGACCGTAATCTCGTTGTCTCCTCGTGTGGAGGAGTTTCGGCTGGAAATTGAGATCGAATCGCGTTCTTGCTTGTGTGTTCTTCGCGTTTTCGTTTTTGGCCCTCACGGATATTTGCCTCGTTCTTTCTCTCCGGGAGTTGGTTTTCGATTTCGTTTGAACCACATTGTGCATGAACGGGTTTGTGATCTTTTGACCGAAGGGATTGCTCTCTAAACACTTGTAGCAACAGATCGGTCAAGTTTTGGTTCGGAATGAGTTTCTTCTCTCTTTTCCCGAATCTCTTTGATTCATCGATTTGGAGATTGGTTCGAGCCATGATCTCCAAGAGTAGCTCACTATCATCCTTGTGACTCTTCTCACCAAGTTTGAATGATAGAGGCTTCGTTTTGGGTGAGATTGAGTCGAATCGGTGGCCAAACGGAGATGCGTCGGGGTGACCGGACGCACAAGTCGGGCCGATGGACCGGGCGGTGAAGGGAGGACGTGAGGCTTGGACTGAGGGACCGGTGGCCTGAGGATCAGTTGTGGTGGCTGACAGCCTAGGACAGCGACGAGCGGAGACTTGCGGGGCACAGTGTTGCTCGGGTCGAGGACCTGGGGACATGTGTTGGTGGACGGGGTGCACGGGAGGTGCATCCCCTCTACAGCGCCGGTTTGGTGGTTGAGCCACAGAAAAACCACCGGTGGACGGTTTCCAGGTTTGGGCCACAAAACCTGGGTGCTGCGGGTTTGCTGAGTTTGGGCCACAAAACTCGGGGTGAGGATGGTTTCCAGGTTTGGGCCTCAAAACCTGGGCGTTGGAGGGTTTCTGAGTTTGGGCCAGAAAACTCAAGCAATGGACGGCTGGTTTCCTAGTTTGGGCCTCAAAACCGAGGGTTGGTCGTGAAGACAGGTTTTCCAGTTTCGGCTTCAAAACCGGGGGTGAGGTCCGTGAAAAGGACGAGCAGAGCGGTGGCGGCACGTGGCGGCAAACAATGAGGTTGCGTTAAGGCAACGCTACCAGTTGTGCGGGCGTGGCCATCGAATCAGCATCAACTTCGAGTTGGTCCAGAATAACCCTAGGGTTTAGCTGGTTCGCTCTGTAATTAGTTAGGGGTAGAGTGGGAACTAGAATTAGGATAAGTAGAGGGAGACACCCACCTCCCATCCTATCTCAGTCATTGCTATTTTCATTCTAGGGTTTCTTCTCTCCCATTCCCTGCTGTAGCTACTGAGATCCGCAGAGACGGTGAATCATACCTCTGTGTATTTGCTTTTTGAGGAAACGAGACCGTAATCTCGTTGTCTCCTCGGTGGAGGAGTTTCGGCTGGAAATTGAGATCGAATCACGTTCTTGCTTGTGTGTTCTTCGCGTTTTCATTTTTGGCCCTCACGGAGATTTGCCTCGTTCTTTCTCTTCGGGAGTTGGTTTTTGATTTCGTTTGAACCACTTTGTGCACGAACGGGTTTGCGATCTTTTGACCGAAGGAATTGCTCTCTAAACACTTGCTGCAACAGATCGGTCAAGTTTTGGTTCGGAACGAGTTTCTTCTCTTTTTCCCGAATCTCTTTGATTCATTGAGTTGGAGATAGGTTCGAGCCATGATCTCCTAGGAGTAGCTCACTATCATCCTTGTGACTCTTCTCACCAAGTTTGAACCATAGAGGTTTCGTTTTCGGTGAGATCGAGTCGAATCGGTGGCCGAACGGAGCTACGTCGGGGTGACCGAACGCACAAGTCGGGCTGACCGGACGCTCGGTCGTGAGTCCGGTCATTGAACATGTTCACTGCCTTTTCTTTGCGACTTGACCGGATGCTCCACCTGCAAGTGACCGGACGCACAGAGGATACTGTTCCTTGTCTATCTGTGTTGACCGGAGGCACTGCTTGTGACTGGACGCATATTTCACTGTGAGTCGGTCGTATACAAAGAGCTCCCAAACCGGTTTTTAACCGACCGGACGCGTCCGATCATTACTGATCGGACGCTCACCAGAGTCCGGTCAGTGCTAATCTGCACGTTTTCGTCCGCAGTTCGTTCGTTTGACTTCCGATTTGAGATCCGCTTTTTGCGTTGTATTCTCGACTCCGTGCTCTACTGAATGGGGTTACCCAAAGTCCATCCTGTCACCTTATTGACTTGCGTGAACTTAGGTTGGGAAGTTTTTGTGGTGTCCCGCTGTGTTGCTAGGGAACATCCACCCATTCTCTTGGGTCGTGGACATCACACTTATCAGCTTTGCTCTTGGGTTGATTCTCGGGACAGTGGTGATATGTTTCTGAAAAGAAATTTAAAGCTCCCATTCACCCACCTCTGGTCGCTTTCTGGTAGCACTTTCGGTCCTTCATTTGGTATCGGAGCGGGTTAAGGATCTTTCACCTTAGCCGGTTCTAGATCCACAGAAGGCGACATGGATCGCGGCGTGGGCAAACCACCGTTCTTCGATGGGACGAACTATGCCTGTTGGAAGATACGCATGTCGGCCTATCTTCAGAGCATGGGTGCTTCTGTCTGGGAGATTTGCAACAAAGCTGATTACGTGGTCTTGGCTGCTCATGTGACTCAGCTACAGATCGATGAACACGATGCCAATAGCCGAGCCCGTAACGCTCTTTTCTCCTGTTTGAGCATGTCTGAGTTTGATCGCGTTTCTCGTCTCCCCACGGCTCATGAGATTTGGGCGACCCTCATGCGTTTCCATGAGGGAACCACTCAAGTCAAATCCTGTCTCTACGAGTCGCATAAGCGGGAGTATGAGAACTTTCGACACATGCCTGGCGAGAGCATAGAGAGTTTATTCGCTCGCTTTCAGGTGATTGTCAACAGGATGAGGGCTAACAAGGAGCTGTTGCCTTTCGACGATCATGAGAGGGCTTTGAAGCTTTTACACACTCTCGATCGGTCGGTGTGGGACTCGAAGGTTTAGGCGATCATCGAATCACCTAACTATGAGACCCTCACATGCGACGAGCTCTTCAGTAAGCTCAAGTCCAGTGAGATTGACGCCATGGCGAGTGCTTCTTATGAAAATCCTTCTGGCCCGTCGATGGCTTTGCTTTTTGGCTCTTCTGCTAACTCCTCTGGAGGATTTGCACTTTCTTCTCTTCTTTTTGTCATAGAGGAGCAGCTGGAGTTCATGGGGGATGACGAGTTGGCTTTGCTTACCAACCGGTTCTCGTGGTTCCACAACAACCGCATGAACCGTCGCCGCGGAGGAGGACGCTCTGGATGTTTCGAGTGCGGCGACCCCGACCACTTCATCGCCAACTGTCCCAAGAAGAACAAGCAAGCTTTTGGAAGGGCGATCATGGGCACAAGTACGACTCCGGAAAGAGCAAGGAGAAGTACGTCCCCGCGAAGCACAAGCTGAAGGGCAGCTTCAACAAGGAGTACATCAAGAAGAAGTACTTGGAGAAGGCCCAGGCCGAGCAGCATGCTTTCTTCATCACGCTTAGTGACATCGATGACTCGAATGACGACTCCGCTGATTCAAGCGACGACGAGTCTGAGAAGAAGAAGAATATCGAGGACAAGCTGAACGGCCTCTGCTTCTTCGCCGACAACGAGGGCTTTTGCACCGTGGCCCTCGGCAAGGAGGTCGACAGTCAGCTGGAGGAGACCCTTCGGAACAACGACGACGACGACGACACCTCCCAGGTATCTCAGACCCCTGACGAGCTTTCTGCTGAGGTCGAGAAACTTACTGTCGCCCTTCTAAGTCAAGATAAGCTGCTTAGGCGTGCTGCTAGAGAGCAGAAGGAGTTTAGGCAGAAGTGGGAGGATACGGTGAAGGAACTTCAATCTGTCAAGTCCACCATTGTCGTGTCTGAGGAGGATGAGAGTGAGATGTGCTCCAAGCACATGACTGACCTTCTTACTTTGAGGGGGAAGTATGTTGCTTTGGTTGGAGAGATGGATGAGCTGAAGGCTAGACCGGGGTTGCTGGGTGCGTTCAAGTCTTGTGCAGGCTTGCAATCCGAGTTGGCAGAGAAGAATGCCAAGATTGTGTCTCTTGAGAAGGCCAGCTCGGGTAGCACTTGTGTGTGTAGGTGTGTTTTGTGTGAAGGCTTGGAGATGGAGATTGCAAACGTGCAACATGACAAGATTCAAGCCGAGGAAGAAAACACATACCTTCAGACCATCTTGTCATGGGTGTCTTGTGGTGAGCCGCAGCTTGGGATGACGATAGCCCAATTCAAGCGTGCTGCTGGAGGTCCTGGTGTAGGTTTTGCTCAGGGTGTTGAGTGTGCTTCCTCTTTTGGCAAGATTGAAGAGTCGAGTGGTCTTAACCCGAGTGAGAAGCCCAACTCCACCACTACTCCCAAGCTTACCAAGATTCCACCCAAAGAGCCTCTCAAGCCTAGCACTAAGGATGGTACCTCAATGCCTCCACCCAAGAAACAGACATGGGCTCCAAAACCAAACCACCTCAAGAACAAGCTAGACACCATGCCCCTATCCAAGAGGAGCTCATGCCACAGAAGGGCAAAGTGATCCACACCCACTACCGTGAGTACCAACAACCCCCTATGAGAGCGGTGAGGTACCATTGTGAGCACTGTGGGAGAGATGGACACTTCAGGGAGTTTTGCTTTTGGCGCAAGAGAGAGGAGCGCCGTGCAAAGGAGATGAACAACACGGACATGTACCATCCTTTCCATGATGTGCATGTGTCGAACGTTCAGAGGCGTGCTGCTAGGCCTAAAGGTCCAATGCCTCATGGTCCTAGGCCTAGGCTGCGAGGAGGACGTGCCCGGCGGGAGCCTACAGTTGTAGGCTATGGACCCCGTGGCGGTGGCTTTGTAGTTGAGCATTACCCTCCACCCTGTTTTGAGTATCGCGATGGATGCTCTTCCCATAGCGGACCACATTTTCCTATACGTGGTGATCCCTTTCCCCGTAGGCGCGCTAGGAATGGTTTTTCTACTAACCGTTCTTTTGAGCTGCCGGCCCCCCAACACTGGTGTAATTCCCATTTCACTCACCCCAGTGTTGGACCGTATGCTCACCCTATGTCTTTATATTGATGTAGGTAAAACGATTGGAGGACATTTGGTTGGTGGATTCCGGTTGTTCGAGGCACATGACCGGAAACGCCAAGTGGTTCTCCAGTCTTAGTCCTGTTGCCGGAAAGGAGTTTATCACCTTCGGCGACAATAGCAAAGGTAAAGTGTTGTCTTGTGGGTCGGTGCGAGTTAATGAGCACTTGTGTTGCGTGATGTCGCTCTTGTTTCTAACTTGCATATTAACCTTCTTTCTGTTTCGCAACTTTTCAATGATGACAATGAGATTCGTTTTAAGCCGAATCTCAGTCGTATTTTAGATCCTCAGGGCAATCTTGTATGTTTGATTTCGCCCTTTGGGAAAGTCTTTCGTGCGAATTTCTCGAAGTCATTTGGAATTTTCTGTTGTCTTTTGGCTGGACCCTCCTCCTCTGATCTTTGGAAGTGTCATAAGAGACTCGGTCACCTGAGCTTCGACTTGCTTGCAAGGCTTAGTTCACTTAGCCTAATCCGAGGATTGCCCAAGTAGTCCATGGAGAAGGATCTTGTTTGCCATTCTTGTAGACATGGAAATGGTTGCCGCTCCCACCATCCGGTGAATCAAGTTATGACTAAGCGCCCTGGAGAGCTTTTACTCATGGATCTTGTTGGTCCGGCTCGGTGAGCTCGGTGGGGGGAAGTGGTATGTGCTTGTTGTTGTTGACGACTTTTCGAGATATTTTGGGTTTTCTTTATAGCTGAGAAAACTGAGACTTTCACCTTTGTTCGCAATTTGATCTTGCGACTTCAGAACGAGTTCCCTACGTACTCGATGAGAGCTATTCATAGCGATAATGGTTCCGAGTTCAAAAACTCAGATTTGAGAAGTTTTGTGATTTTTGGGTTAGAGCATCAGTTTTCTTCCCCCTACGCACCACCACAAAATGGTGTTGTAGAAAGGAAGCATCAGACCCTGTTGAGATGGCCAGGATGATACTCGATGAGCATAGGACTCCTAGGTGATATTGGACCGAGGCTATGAACACTGCATGCTATATTTCCAATCACATTTTTCTCGAGCTTTCTTGAAAAAGACTTCTTATGAGTTGCGTTTTGGAAAACAACCCAAAGTGAGTTATTTTAGAGTTTTTGGTTGCCACTGTTTTATACTCAAGAAAGGCAACCTGGACAAATTTGAGTCTCGTTCTTCTTACGGTGTATTTTTGGGTTATGGCACTCATACTTGTGCATATCGTGTACTTAACCTTGATACTAATTGAGTCGTGGAGACATCAGATGTCACCTTCGACGAGACCATGGTTTGTCCTTCTTCTAGATTTGAGTGTGCAGGTGATCATGAGGTTGGCGAACCTCTTTTTGATGACGAGGACGAGGGTGCTGAAGGATGGATGATCCAGCACCACCTCCACCTGCTGTGCCGCAAGGATCAACTTTTACTATGACGACTCACGGCCCCAACCCCTCTTCGTCGACTACTTGGGGGCCGTGGGATCCGCCACCTCGGGCTGTACCTTTTGTACCGAGGAGGCACCAGCTACTGTTGAGGGGGAGGTTTCTTCAGCTCGAGAGGCGCCACGACACATTCAGCGCCAATACCCGCCTCAACAGATGATCGACAACATCAACCAACGTGTCACTCGATCAAGGTCACAACAAATCTCTCACTTTGCTCATTCTGCATTTGTTGCTGATTTTGAACCCCGAGATGTTGGACACGCTTTATCTGATCCGGATTGGGTCAATGTCATGCATGAGGAGTTAGAAAATTTTGAGAGAAATCGGGTTTGGGTTTTGGTTCCACCTCCTCCTGAGTGTCACCCTATTGGTACAAAATGGTTTTCAAAAACAAACATGGAGAGGATGGCCACATGTTAGAAACAAGGCCAGACTGTAGCCCAGGGTATAGTCAGAAGGAGGGATAGACTATGAGGAGACTTTTGCTCCTGTAGCTCGTTTGGAGGCAATTAGGATACTCTTGGCTTTTGCTGCGTCAAAAGGTTTAAACTTTTTCAAATGGATGTCAAGAGTGCCTTCCTAAATGGCTACATAGAAGAAGAGGTGTATGTGAAACAACCCCCCAGTTTTGAAAATCCCAAGTTTCCAAACCTTGTTTTTAAACTTCACAAAGCTTTGTATGGTTTGAAACAAGCCCCTAGAGCCTGGTATGATAGGTTGAAAACCTTTTTGCTTGCTAAGGGTTTTAAAATGGGATGTGTGGATAAAACGCTCTTTCTCCTCAAGCAAGGCAACGACACTCTATTGGTCCAGATTTACGTGGATGATATCATTTTCGATGGTTCTTCTCACGCCTTGGTTGCCAAGTTTGCAGATCTTATGAGCAGGGAGTTTGAGATGAGCATGATGGGCGAGCTGACATTCTTTCTCGGGTTGCAAATTAAGCAATCCCGAGAGGGGACGTTTGTGCACCAGGGCAGTATACCAAGGACATCCTGAAGAAGTTCGATATGGGTGAGGCCAAGCCTCTTCCAACACCCATGTCGACCACGATGGCCCTGGATGCGGACAAGGACGGAGAAGCTGTGGACCAGAAGGAGTACCGGAGTATGATCGGGTCGCTGCTGTACCTGACGGCGACACGATCGGACATCCAATTCGCGGAGTGTCTTTGCGCACGATTTCAGTCGTCGCCGTGCACCTCTCACCGTCAGGCGATCAAGCGTATTATGAGGTACTTATGCTTCACACCAGAGTTTGGGATTTTGTATTCAGCTTCCTCCACCCTATCACTTTGTGGTTATTCTGATGCCGATTTTGCTGGTTGCTGACTTGATCGCAAGTCCACTTCTGGGACTTGTCAGTTTATTGGTTCTTCTCTTGTATCTTGGTCTTGTCGCAAGAAGCCTAGCGTCGCCCAGTCTACCACAGAGGCTGAGTATGTTGTTGCGGCTAGCTGCTGTTCTCAATTGCTTTGGATGATGGCCATTTTGCGTGATTTTGAAGGACCGAGAAAGCAGAAGCAAGGCGACCAGACGGGAATGGGAGCTCAAAAATTTCTCTCGAAACTTTGGCCTTTGTCCCCAAAATCAACTCCAAAAGCTTTGACCAAAACCGTGATGCCCATGACCCTTGGAAGAGGGTGGATGATCCCTAGGATCACAGCGAGGCACCACCAAGCGATAGCAAACCAAACGTCAAAAGCACCGGCACAAGTTTGACCCCTAAAAACCTAGTCCCGAACGTAGATTGAAGCCTACGTTGAGAAGTCCCTAAATACCAATGCTAACCAGTAGCAAAGATACCTAGAGAGGTTCCTAGGTGAACTATAGGGCCAACCGAGAAGTCTGGAATCCAAGCGAAGAGGCCGGGAGAGCAAATGCACTAAAACTCAACACTCAGCTAGTTCCCGGACTGTCTGCCAGTACGGTCCCGGACTGTCCGGCTCAACCGCGGACTGTCCGCGAGGGGATGGCGGACTGTCCGCCGGCAAAATCACCGAAACAGCACTGCTGCTGAACACCCCTCTTTGACTCCCGGACTGTCCACGGATTCCTACTGCGGACTGTCCGCCGGTCAATCCGAGTCAACACAGCCGAGCCGTGCAACCACTGCCTCGGTCGGAGCCCGATGCACGGACTGTCCGCGCCCCCAACGGCGGACTGTCCGCGAGTGCCCAATGAGGTCGATTTTGGTCGCCCTCAAATCAAATCTCCCCAAATCCAACTCAACTCAAAATCCCTAGTTCCCAAACTTGGAGAAGATGATCACGAGGTAGTTAGGAGACTATCCCCAAGAAATCATCTGCTCAAAACAATCCAATCAACGGGAATTCGAAAGGGAAGAAGTATGAACGAAAAAGTGCCATGAAAACGAAATCAACCGGATCAACTTGTTCGTGAGGAGTTAGATGAATTCCTTCAGTGGAAATGATCTCCTCACTATAAAGAACAAGTTGATTCAAACGGATTTCGAAAAGACGCAGTAGAGAGGGAGATCGAGTGACGGGAAAATCACGGAGAAACGAAGAACGCAAAGAATACGAACAAAACGCGAATCAACACATTGATCTGCAACCGTGTGGCTACCACACGCTACAACAGTGAGATTACAGTCTCACTTCCTCAAAATCTCTAGTACACAGAGGTATGGTTCTCTGCGGATCTCAGTTGCTACAGCAGGGGATTGAGAGAGCAGGAAAACCTAGAAGGCAAAGAGCAAATGACTGAGATAGAGTGGGAGGTGGGTGTCTCCCTCTACTTATCCTAATTCTAGTTCCCACTCTACCCCTAACTAATTACAGAGCGAACCAGCTAAACCTTAGGGTTATTCTCGACCAACTCGTGGTAGGTATTGATCCGACGGCCACGCCCGCACAACTGGTAGCGTTGCCTCGACGCAACCTCATCGATTGCCGCCACGTGCCGCCACCGCTCTGCTTGTCCTTTTCCCGGACATCGCCCCTGGTTTTGAGGCCCAAACCGGGAAACCAGCCTTCACGACCAACCCCCGGTTTTGAGGCCAAAACCGGGAAACCAGACGTCCATCGCCTGAGTTTTGTGGCCCAAACTCAGAAACCCACAGCGCCTAGGTTTTGAGGCCCAAACCTGGAAACTGTCCTCAGCCCCAGTTTTGTGGCCCAAACTCGGAAACCATCAGGGCGCAGGTTTTGAGGCCCAAACCTGGAAACCGTCCACTCGGTGGTTTTTCTGTGGCTCAACCACCAAACCGAGCCGTAGAGGGGATGCACCGCACGTACACCCCGTCCACACACAAGTCTTCGCTCGTCATTGTCCCAGGCTATCAGCCACCACAGCTGATCCTCAGGCCACCAGTCCCTCAGTCCAAGCCTCACATCCGCCCTTCACCGCTCCCGGTCCATCGACACGGCACGTCTCTACTTGACCTTCACCTTGCCTTCGATCACTGTATCCGTGCTCGACACCTGCACAACACAAGCAAAAGAACATGCGCATTATCCCAGTTAACAATCACTCATCACTCGAGACTCGGCATACACCCATGTATCCGCAATCTCCCCCTTGATGAGTGCATTGTTAACTACCAACACAAATCATAATGAAGTAGAAGAAGGAAGAAGAAGGAGAAGTAGAGAACTCGTCCAAATGACCCAAAAGCAAGCAAAGCTAGAAAAGGTCAAGTGAAACAGCAAAACAACTTGGTTCCCAAAGACATGGGCAACGGCTCGACCCAACCAAGCAAAGCAAAGCTAGCCCTCAAGAAGAGGTAGAACAGGCTCAACACCGCTAGCGAGAAAGCTCAACACCAACTGAAATCACTACAATCCAACTGGAATTGTGACAGCTGAAATGCAATAGAGCTCGATATCAAATGAGGCAAAATCAACTGAATAGCACAATTAGCTGAACACTCATCGAAAAACAGAACTGCTAGTCCCTCAAGACAGAGGCACATAGGCTCAACACAACTAGCAGAAAAGCCCCGAACCAATTGGAAAATCCAAAATCCGAGCCCAGCTCAAACCCCCCCTCCAATAGTGCACACAACTAGGATAAGATTTCTCCGCCTTATGATTTGAAAAAATTCTCCCCCTTAGTTGATAATGCACTATCAGGAATCTTCCATCCAAATGCATATGAGTCAAAATGCATGTTAGCAGCTTCAGAAATATAATCAATAGGATCAGAAGTTGCTCGACAAAATGCTGATCCGATGACTCAACAATATGCACAGTATGCTAGCAAAGGCTCAAACTGATCACCAAATACGAAGTTTTAACATTGGAGCAAAATGAACAGTTTTCAGCCAAAAAGGTATTCACCATCAAAATAGCACTAAGCATGTATAGACAGGAAGTCAAACAAGTTCTAAACATGTATACAAGGTGAACTACCCCTAGAAAGTTCAATCATCAAGCTATAGAATGAAACATAGACTTGTGTATTCAAATTTGTCAGAGTTGCAGCGGTTAAATTACACAAGTTCAAATTTCAGCATGTGATTGCGAGAGGTTGAAAACTTGAAATTGCATAACTTTTGAATTGTGCGAAGCCTATGCAGAAGCAATTAGAAGCTTAAAGCAACAGTTTTGGTCATACACTACACAGCTCCAGTTTAACTCAAAGAGTAATGAGAAACAGTCTCGATACTGTGATGTGCTGACAAGCAATCCCATCTCGATCTTTCCAATTCACTTAACTTGGTTCAAATTTAAAACAGAATATGAACATACCAAGCAAGTGAATGACTCAGAACTAGAGACATAGCAACCTAGCATATATGAAAAGCACAAGTGATTTCTACATATTCTGCACATGCTAGTTGCATATCTCAATGGTGAACATTTTCAAGTTTTATGTTCATTAAGCAAATTCACCATTCATAAAATAGCTCAACTCACAACATGCATCAGTGATCAAAAAGAGCATAAGCTACAAGCTTCATCATACAGCATTGGAGTACACTTAGACAAAACATAATCACATTCTAGAGATTATATACATGAAGCTTTGAATGTAAACATGCATGATGAAATTCAAAGACTAACTCATCAGAAAAGAGAACAAAACAAAAGAAAAGGAGTCAGTCTATAATACAAGAACCAAAATGTTTCCCCAACTAAAAGGGGAAACACACACCAAGCTCACCTCTCAACCTAGCAAAAGTTGATTGGTCCAAAGGCTTGGTGAAAATATCTGCCAACTGATGATGAGTATCGACATGGTGAAGGTCGATATCACCCTTCTCATAATGGTCTCGCAGAAAATGAAAGCGCACATCAATGTGTTTGGTCTTAGAGTGCAGCACGGGGTTCTTAGCAATGCTAATAGCACTCGTGCTGTCACAAAGCAAGGGAACGCGAGAAAAAGCTCAGACCAAAATCACGCAAAGTGGCCATCATCCAAAGCAACTGGGAACAACAGCTAGGCGCAGCAACATACTCAGCCTCCATGGTAGACTGGGTGAAACTAGACTGCTTGCGAGAAGACCATGATACAAGAGAAGAACCAATAAACTGACAAGTCCCAGAAGTGGACTTGCGCTCAAGTCCGCAACCAGCAAAATCGGCATCAGAATAACCGCAAAGAGAGAGGGTGGAGGAAGCAGAATACCAAATCCCAAACTCTGGAGTGAAGCATAAGTACCTCATAATACGCTTGACCGCCTGACGGTGAGATGTGCGCGGCGACGACTGAAATCGTGCGCAAAGACACATCGTGAACTGAATGTCCGGGCGTGTCGCCGTCAGGTACAACAGCAACCCGATCATACTCCGATACTCCTTCTGGTCCACAACTTCTCCATCCTTGTCCGCATCCAGGGCCGTCGTGGTCGACATGGGTGTTGGAAGAGGCTTGGCCTCACCCATATCGAATTTCTTCAGGATATCCTTGGTATACTTACCCTGGTGCACAAACGTTCCCTCTCGAGATTGCTTGTTTTGCAACCTGAGGAAAAACGTCAACTCGCCCATCATGCTCATCTCAAACTCCCTGCTCATAGTATCTGCAAACTTGGCAACCAAAGCGTGAGAAGAACCACTGAAAATGATATCATCCACATAAATCTGGACCAAGAGTGTGTCATTGCCTTGTTTGAGGAGAAAAAGCGTTTTATCCACACATCCCATTTTAAACCCCTTAGCAAGCAAAAAGGTCTTCAACCTATCATACCAGGCTCTAGGGGCTTGATTCAAACCATACAAAGCTTTGTGAAGTTTAAAAACATGGTTTGGAAACTTGGGATTTTCGAAACCGGGGGGTTGTTTCACATACACCTCCTCTTCTATGTAGCCATTTAGGAAGGCACTCTTGACATCCATTTGAAAAAGTTTAAACCCTTTGGATGTAACAAAAGCCAAGAGGATCCTAATTGCCTCCAAACGACCTACAGGAGCAAAAGTCTCCTCATAGTCTATCCCCTCCTTCTGACTATACTCCTGGGCTACAAGTCTGGCCTTGTTTCTCACAACATGGCCATCTTCTCCTTGTTTGTTTTTGAACACCCATTTTGTCCAATAGGGTGACACTCAGGAGGAAGAGGAACAAGAACCCAAACCCGATTTCTCTCAAAATTTTCAAGCTCCTCATGCATGGCATTGACCCAATCCGGATCAAATAAAGCGTGTCCAACATCTCGGGGTTCAAAATCAACAACAAATAAAGAATGAGCAAAGTGAGAGATTTGTTGTGACTTAGACCGAGTGACACGTTCGCCGATGCTGCCGATCATCTGAGGTGGGTGTTGGCGCTGAATGTGTCGTGGCGCCTCCCGAGCTGAAGAGACCTCCCCCTCAACAGTAGCTGGTGCCTCCACGAGTACGAAGGGTACAGCCCGAGGTGGCGGATCCCACAGCCCCCAAGTAGTCGACGAAGAGGGGTTGGGGCCGTGAATCGTCGTAGTAGAAGCCAATGCTTGCGGCACAACAGGTGGAGGTGGTGCTGGGTCATCCATCCCTTCTGCACCCTTGTCCTCATCATCAAAATGAGGCTCACCAACCTCATGATCACCTGCACGCTCAAAACGAGAAGAAGGACAAACCATGGTCTCGTCGAAGGTGAGATCGGATGTCTCCATGACTCGGTTAGTATCAAGGTTAAGTGCACTATATGCGCGAGTATGAGTTCCATAACCCAAAAATACACCGTCAGAAGAACGAGACTCAAACTTGTCCAGGTTGCATTTCTTGAGTACAAAACAATGGCAACCAAAAACTCTAAAGTAACTCACTTTGGGTTGTTTTCCAAAACGTAACTCATAAGAAGTATTTTTCAAGAAAGCTCGGAGGAAAATGCGATTGGAAATATTGCATGCAGTGTTCATAGCCTCGGCCCAATATCGCCTAGGAGTCCTATGCTCATCGAGCATCATCCTGGCCATCTCTACAAGGGTCTGATTCTTCCTCTCTACAACACCATTTTGTGGCGGTGTGTAGGGGGAACAAAACTGATGCTCTAAACCCAAAGAGTTACAAAACTTCTCAAAATTCAAGTTCTTAAACTCGGAACCATTATCACTATGGATAGCTGTCGTGTTTCGAACCCGAGGGCATGCGGTCGGTGTTTCGATCCCGGGGGTGGACACCAACGAGTAATATGATCGCGTGCTCTCTTCCTGGATGGTGATGCAAGATGACACAAGGATTTATCCTGGTTCGGGCAAAGAAAGCCCTACGTCCAGCGGGGGAGGAGGTTCTTGTATTACTTGCACCTAAGTGCTTGTACAGGGGCAATACAAGCTCAATGAGCGTGGACCGGAGTCCGGACTCGTGTGTGTGTGGACTCGTGTCGCGCAAGCCCGTGTGTAACCGTAGACTCGTGCGTTGTCTCTGCGCGCGAAGGGCCCTGGCGTCCCCTTTTATAGAACAAGAGGAGGCCAGGGTTTACACAGGATTGACATGTACAACGCTCGATATGGCGAAGGGTAGGAACTCTGTCTTGTCGAAGTCACTGTAGCCAACGTGGGGGTGCTGTTGAGGCGTCCTTGATGCGTGGCCTCCATCCCCGGCGCGGACGTGGAGGCGTGGCGATGTGGAAGCCGTACAGCACCCATCCCGGCACGTACAGGACACGGCGGGGTCCCTCCGGGTCTTGGGGTACCTGTCCTCCAATAGCGTGAAAGCAGTCAGGGCTCGAGGGGCGCAGGGCCGGCCTCGAGGTGGCGCCTACGGGAGGCTCGAGCCCCCAGGTATGGGCAAGTCCCGGAACGCCCGGGCGTACAGCGGGAACCCAGGCCTCGGGGTGAAGCTCGAGTGTGCTACAGTGCGTGGTATGGCCGAACAGTGCTGTACTTGTGCCTTTTTGCCCATGCTTGTGGTGAAAACGAGGTTTGACTCTGGCTCCGGTTCACTGTGGCACACGCTGTGTACCGGAGGATGTGACCGGAGTAAGTGGACGCATTAAATGCGCAGTATGGGGCTAGTACGGTTGTCAGAGCTGAGAAGCAGGGAGCTTCCTTCTTGCGGGAGGCTTGAAGGGTAGTGGAGCGCTCGCCCGAGGCCTGACGCGGAGGGCTCGGGTGAGACGAGAGAACGAGCGCCAGCCCGAGGCCTGGCTCGGAGGGTCGGGCGAGACGGAGATTGAGCATCTGCCTGAGGCCTGGCTTGGAGGGCTCGGGCAGGACGGAGAATGAGCGTTCGCCCGAGGCCTGGCTTGGAGGGCTCGGGCGAGACGGGAACGAGCGTTCGCCGAGGCCTGGCTTGGAGGGCTCGGGCGAGACGGAGAACGAGCGTTCGCCCGAGGCCTGGTTTGGAGGGCTCGGGCGAGACGGAGAACGAGCGTTCGGCCGAGGCCTGGTTTGGAGGGCTGACGCAGCCTACTTTCCGCTTAATAGTTTTCGGGCTTCGGCTTGGTGGGCCAGCGTTGTAGGCCTCGAGGGGTTGGTTTTTTAGAAGGTTAGACTTGCTAGGTTGTTATTAATTGGTGTTCTAGGTTTAACCTATTTGTTTGCGTTGATTGGGGGTACCCTTTTGCGGTCCCCGACAGTACCCCGAGCCCTTGTTTGAGTGCTTGCACTCGAGCAGGGGCTCCCGACTGGGATCTCGAGGGTTAGCTAGCCGGTTCTCGAGGGTTTGGTTGCTTTGATTCCGTGGGTGTCGTGCGAGCGACACCCGCGGGTGTAGCCCCCGAGGCCACGGGGGAGTGGTTAGAACTCCCTCGTGGGCTTTTTGCGAGTGTGAGTGTTAGTTGTGTGTTTTTTAGGTTCGGGAGTGTCGAGCCCCCGAGTTTTTACCCTCTTTCGTCGAGGGGTGCCAGGAAACCGACCGGCCGGCACTTCGAGCCGTCCGGCACGCCGGTTGCCCTGGCTTGTCATCCCGCGAGTCCTTTCGATCGGATGCGAGGGGGGATGCCTCGTACTACCACGAGCGGGCGCGAGTATCGAGGTTCCGGTGAGCTGGTAACGGGGGAATCCAAGTGAGACCTCGTGCCCCGTTCGATGGGGTCGACTGTAGCCCGGAGGCGATCTCATAAAGCATGGGTGCTCAGTCTGCAGGAGTGTCGGGTCCATTCGATAGGACCCGGTGGCTCGATGCCTCCCTCCGAGGGGATCTCACTGCATGTCGTGCTCCCCGCCTTGGATACACGTGAGGGGCCTCGAGGGCTTGGCCCTCGAGCGATGCTGCGAGTGGCGCCCCTTGGTGTCCCTGACTCGGGTGCTCGAAGCCGGCTGTCGAACCCTCTTCGAGGGCCAGCCTTCGCTGCTTCGAGACTTAGGGCCGGGGCCCGTTTTTACCTTCCTGAAGAAGCCTCCGTCGCTTGGAAACCTTCTGCCCGTTGGGCGCGCCTTTTTAGGCGAGGTAGTGGAGATCGTGGCGCTAGGGCGACTGACAAGAAGTCGGAGCGGCGGCCGTGGTGGGCCCGGAGGAGTGGAGCGAGTGCGGAGTTGCCGCGTGTACCTGTCGTCCAGCTCGAGATGCGGTTAGGTGAGCACATTAAATGCGTGCGGTTACTTTTTCCGCCGTCGTGGGAAACCCCGCCCGTTGGGGTTTCCTCTTATAAATATCGAAAGAGAGGAGAGGAACCCTTTACTTTGCCTTTGCCTTCACCGCCGCCGTAGCCTCCGCACGCCTTCTTCCCGAGCCTGCAATTGGGAATCTTCCGGCCGCCCGTCCGTTACTCGAATCCGCGCCGTCGCCGCCATGGCCGCTCAGACTCCCGCGCTGCCGGCCGAAGACTGGAACCCGTCGAAGACGACGCAACGCGAGCTGGATTCGCTGGTGGCCCAGGGGCTCCTCCGTCCCAACCCGCAGGAGGGACCCGCGTGGTGGGTTCTTCCGTCGGAGGATCACCGGGAGCCGCACCCGCCGGAGGGGTATGTGGTGAGCTTCACGCGCTACCACCGCATGGGGCTTGGCGTTCCGCCGAGCCGCTTCATGCGGGGGCTAGCTCACCACTTCGAGGTGGAGCTGCAACACTTCTCCCCCAACTCAATCTCGCACGCCGCCATCTTCGCGCGCGGTGTGCGAGGGATATTTGA
Organism: Coix lacryma-jobi var. lacryma-jobi; assembly: GCA_009763385.1. Classification (NCBI taxonomy): domain Eukaryota; kingdom Viridiplantae; phylum Streptophyta; class Magnoliopsida; order Poales; family Poaceae; genus Coix; species Coix lacryma-jobi. The sequence goes on along the minus strand of VDCT01000421.1, from coordinate 167,437 downwards.
AGATCGAGCCGCACTGGGAGATGTTCGTCCACCTCTTCCGGGGCGAGCTCTTCCTCAAGGCCTTGAAACCTAGCGGGAGGAGGCTCGTGCGTGTGGGCTCTCTCACCGTCACCGCGAGGACTGGGACCTCGTCGGCCAACGTCCCCCGCGAATACCTCCGCTACAAGCTTTCCACCAACCAGGCGGGGTGGGACGACCATTGGTTCTACCTGCGGAACGAGGGCGGGCTCCTTCCGCAGTACACCGGTGGGTCATCACCCAGCGCCCGGAGAAGTGGACCTGGGGCGTCGCAGCGGACCGGCAGGGCCACCTGATGCCGCTGATGAAGACGATGCGGTCGTTGGTGGAGGACAAGGGCTTGACCGTCCAGGCGGTTATTTGGGCGTTCCACCAGCGGAGGGTCCTTCCTCTGGCGGACCGCCCCCTCCTTATGCACGAGATGGGACCAAAGGCCCGCTCGAGGTGCTGAACGAGTCGAGGATGGCCGAGGAAAGGCTGCCTCGGAGCGAGGGCGTCTCCCGGGTGTCGATCACAGTCCATGGGTCGTTTGTCCCCGAGGACACCAACCTGATCCCCATGGCGCCTGACGAGGGGTGTCTTGACCTGGTAAGCCACCCTCGAGTCAGGTTGTCTCGAGCCCCCCCTCCTTTCTCTTTTTCCGAATCTTGTTTTACTCTCCTTACGTTTTTCTTATCAAGTTTGTTTTCTTGAAGGGGGTGTTCACATGTCGCGCGTCGAGGCCCCGGTGAGGGAGGACGCCGCGGAAAGACAGGTGAGGCGCCTCTCTGCTCAGAAAGATAAGAAAAGTAAGGATGCAAAGAAGAAGAAAGAAAAAGAGAGGAACTTGCGCCGGTCGGCCCGGGAACAGAAGCTCGCGAAGGCTCGTCGTAACCGGCAGCCTGGAGAGGAGTCCCCCGAGCTCAGTTCCTCGAGCTCGGAGGAGGAGGATGACGATGAGGAGGAGAGTGATGACGAAGGGATGGATGCGCGTTTGAGGCGCGCGGGGGTCGTCGACGTCAGGGCTGATCGCTCCTCTGTGCAGGAGAATGTTTTGGAGGTCCCCCCGGCGAAGGGATCGCGCGGGGCGCAGCCGCGGAAGGCTCCGTCAGGCCCAGCCTCGTCGGAGGCCCAGGGCACGTCGAGCTCCGTACCGGACGTGCCTGCTGACGCGAGGAAGCCTCGAACCAGGAGCGCCATCGCTGCGGCGCAGAAGGAGGCCGCGACCGCGTCGACCCAGGTGGGGGGTCTCGAGAAGGGCCGGCCGTCGAGGAGCGGTCAACACGTCGAGAAGGACTCCGGGCCCGACCATCGCAAGGTGTCGAGGGTGACATCGAGCCCGCGCCACCATGACCGTCGAGGGGGGAGCCCCCGGTCGTCCCGTGACGAGAGTCGCGAGCGACCCCGGAGCCCGTCGCCGCATCGCCGCCGGGAGAAGGAGGCAGGCGGGCGGGGGGGCGCGGCCGTCAGCACGAGCGCCGGAGCAGGTCTCGGAGCCCGCGGCGGGAAAGGCGTCAAGATGACCGCTCGAAGGAGACGCGGTCGCCACCTCGGGACGGGAGACAAAAGGAGAGCTCCCCGCCGGGGTCGAGCCACGGGATGCATCGGGAGCCTTCCCCCCGTCCAAGCCACGTGGAGACGGCTCAGGGGCGTGGCTCGAGCCATGGGGCGGGCTCGAAGCCCTTGAGCGGGTCCGGCGATTCGGGGAAGAAGCCCCGCCCTCGCTTTGGGTGAGTAGGTCTCCTTAATTTCGTTGGTAGGGAAACTTTACCTTTTTACCTTTGGTGATATGTGCTGTTTTCTGGCTTTTCAGGGAAAAGCGCCCCCGGCAGGAGATGGTCCCGGCGGCGTCCAAGCGGGCCAAGACCTCGAGTTCTGCCGAGGTCCAAGCACCTCGAGGTATGGCTCCTTCTTCCGCTGGGGAGGCCGCTTGGCTGGCGAAGGCTCGAGCAGCCATGGCTCGGGAAGCCAGATGGCCGCCGCGGATCTTGGTGAGGCCGACGCCGTCGACCACGGGGGTCGAAGCTTTTTCCTGTTTCTGACGACGTTGTTCTCCTTTTTCAGCAGGGACCACGGCTCCTGGCGCCGAGCCTGCCGCCACCGCGTCCGTCGCGGCCCCGCATCCTCCTCTTCCTCCTCCTCCTCAGGTGGCGCCTATCGAGAGGGCCACTCCTCCCCCCGTCGCGACGACCATCTCGGGGGGAGCTCCCGAGACAAGCATGGCTCCGTTGGCGTCTGGGGCTGAAGGGTCGGCGGCCCTCGAGTCCCCGGTCGACGCGAGCTGGCCCGCGGAGAAGGGGAAGGAGGAGAGGCGTCGGTGGAGAAGGTGCCGACGGTGGAGGAGCTCCTGGACGAGCTGGAGCAGGTGCCGCCCCCGGTCGAGGGCTCAACGCTGGAGGAAGCGCTCGAGGCACCGGCCGGGGTCGACAAGACGCCGGAAGACCCGGCGAGGGAGGAGAGCTTGGGGACGAGCCACCCCTCGAGCGATCCGCTACCGCTCGAGTCCCCGCCTCCACGCGAGGCCGCGCCGTCGCCTCGGGAGGGGATGGAGCAGCGGGAGGAGACGGCGGAGGGGCGGAGGGAGCCGCAGCCTGTGCCGCCGGTTGGTGGGCCGCAGCTGGCGCGCTCGAGCCGGAGGAGGAGGGCCTGCCCCTCGTCGAGATCGATCGATCGGCGTGGCCGTATCCTGACGCGCCGAGCCCGTCCGGCGCCATGATCCCCGTCGAGCGGCCGGCTCGGCGGGGGGTTCCGCGGGAGGCGCGGTCCATCTTCAGGGAGGTGGCCGAGCTCGTGGCGGAGGCGGAGAGGTCCTTCTCGGAGGAGGCGGAGAAGTCCGCGCAGGTGGCGGCCGCCCTTGCGAAGGCAGAGGGGGAGCTCCAGGAGCTCCGCGCCGAGCTGGGTCGGAACGCGCAGATGGCGAGCCGGCTCAACGCGGCGCAGGCGGAGGCCCAGGCGGCTCGAGACGAGGCCGCCCAAGCTAAGAGGGAGGCCACCACCGCTTTGTCCGCGGTGGAGTCGTCGAAGAAGGAGGCCGCCGACGCCCGAAGCGAGGCCGCCACCGCCCGGTCTGCAGCGGAGGCGGCGAAGAAGGAGGCCGTCGACGCCCAAACGAAGCCGCCACCGCCCGGTCTGCAGCGGAGGCGGCGAAGAAAGAGGCCGAGGAGGCCAAGAGCGAGGCCGCCACCGCCCTGGCTGCAAAGGAGGCAGCGCGGCAGGAGGTGGTCCGGAAGGATCTGGCCCTTGCGCAGACGGGCAAGCTGGTCGAGGACCTTAGGGGCGAAAAGCTCGACGTGCTGTCCCAGAAGCGTGCACTAGAGCAGCGCGTCGAGGTCCTTACCAGCGACTTCGCCGCTCTGGGCGTGCACTGCCAAGGTAATCTTCATGCCCTGTCTTGCTTTGATTTCGGGATTCTTGCCACGCCGCGGACTTACCCCTTCTGTTTGTTGCATAGACGTCGAGAAGACCGCCGAGGAGCTCCGTGAGACGAATCAGACTCTCGTGGAGCAACTCCGGGGTGAGACCATGGTGGCGGAACGGGCGCGCTGCACCCTCGACCGGCTCAGCTCCATGTGGGGTGTCGACCCGGTGGCCGCGGCAGAGGGCGCGGTGGCTCGAGGCGACGCCCTGGTGGATGCCCTGTGCTATTTTGACGTGGCCGCGCGAGACCGCGTCCGGAGCGCTCTCCACCACGGCGTGAAGCAGGCGTTCGCGGCCGTCCGTTCCGGTTTCCGCTACCCGGTCAACGTCGTCGCCAAGGGCTTCGTCGAGATCGAGGGGAAGGACGAAGAATGGAACGACCGCCGCGTCGACAAGATCCTGGAGAAGGTGGAGAGGCCGGGGCGGCGTTCGCGAAGCTCTTCGAGGAGGACGTGCTGCCCCCGATGCGAACAGTGGTGCGGGTGGCCCCCTCCTCCTGGCCCGGATGTCGAGGCTGAGCCCGCGGCAGAAGAGCTTGGGAGGAATTCCAGACGGATGAAGAATGAGGCCTGCGTGCCAAATTTGGGCGTCGAGGCCCTTGTAAGAATTCAAATCATGACTTATGGCCCGTCGAGGTCAATATGTGTATATGACTTGTTTATTTAAAGAAGTTGTTTTCTTTTCAAATTTATTCGATCATTTCTCTTTGTCGCTAGCTCGAGCTTCAACCGGCTTGGTCCGTGTTCCTTCGATACGCGCCACGAGTACCTCGAGGGGAGGCGTAGGTAGGGTACCGTAGCCGGGGGCGTAGGTGGCCGTCTACGTCGACGCCCCCCGACTCTTGGAGGCTCGGGGTATTTACGGATTTAGACGCTGCTAGTATGCTCGAGGTGCGAATCGAGACGAGGGTCGAATTTTTGAAAAGAAAACGTTTTTTTCCGGAGTCTGGGGGGGTCCCCCTGTCAGCCCCCGAGGGAGGCTCGACCCTGAGCAAGGCAGGGTCGAGGCTACCTTAAGTTGCTAAGTAAAATGAATGACAGTGCGCGAGTTTGTTCATTCATGTTTGACATGTTTGTACAAAGCAACAAAATGAACAAGGCCTCGAGGCCTTTAAGGGTAGAAGCGACGTAGCTGAGATATGTTCCACGCATTCGCCAGGATCCTGCCTTGACCGTCGTAGAGCTTGTACGTTCCTGGCTTGAGCACCTCAGCTACGGTGTATGGACCCTCCCATGGAGGGGTGAGCTTGTGGCGCCCTCGATTATCTTGCAGACGTCGAAGCACGAGGTCCCCTACCGCCAGGTCCCTCTTGCGCACGTGCTTGTCGTGGTAGCGTCGAAGTATTTGCTGGTAGCGCGCGGAGTTGATGAGCGCCACGTCTCGAGCCTCCTCGAGCTGGTCCTTGGCGTTGGCAAGCCTCTCGTCGTTGGTTTGCCCGTTGTAGGCTCGAAGTCGAGGGGAGCCGTACTCGAGGTCCGTAGGTAGGACAGCCTCGGCGCCGTAGGTTAGGAAGAACGGAGTGAACCCGGTGGCTCGACTCGGCGTAGTCCTGAGGCCCCACAGCACCGAGGGAGCTCTGCAGCCCACCCTTTTCCAAAATTCTTGAGGGTCTTGAACAGCCTCGGCTTCAGCCCATGGAGTATCATGCCGTTGGCGCGCTCGACCTGCCCGTTGCATTGAGGGTACGCGACCGAGGCCCAGGTCACGCGAATGTTGTTGTCGTCGCAGAAGTTGGTGAACTTTTTGCCCGTGAATTGGGTGCCATTGTCGTGTGATGATGACGTTAGGCACCCCAAACCGGTACATGATGTCGGCGATGAACTCGACAGCCTTCTCGGAGGTGGGGTCGCCTATGGGCTTGGCCTCGATCCACTTGGTGAATTTGTCGATGGCCACGAGCACATGCGTGTACTTTCCAGTTGTCATCTTGAGGGGACCCACGAGGTCGAGCCCCCAGACGGCAAACGGCCAAGTGATGGGGATCATCTGCAGGGCGTGCGCGGGCTGGTGCGTTTGCTTGGCGTAGAACTGACACCCTTGGCAAGCTTGGACCAGGCGCTTGGCGTCTCCGATGGCGGTTGGCCAGTAGAAGCCCTGTCGGAAGGCGTTCCCTACCAGGGTCCTTGGCGCTGCGTGATGGCCGCAAGCCCCCGAGTGCATGTCGTCGAGGAGCCTGCGTCCTTCCTCGAGGGGGATGCAGCGCTGAAGGATTCCTGATGGGCTTCGACGGTATAGCTCTCGTTCGTCGCCGTAGATGACGTAGGTCTTGGCCCTTCGAGCGATGCGTCGGGCCTCCGTCTTGTCTTCTGGTAGCACGCCTTGCGTCAGGTAGTCGAGGAAGGGCGTCCGCCAGTCGAGGGGTCGTGATGACGAAGAGGCAGGTGCGTCGATCTGCATCGCCTCAGCGGATGTCGAGGGGTCATTCTCGAGGGGTGGCGTTGAAGGTCGAGCCCCCGTGCCGATTTTGACGGATGGCTCGAAGATATCCCTCGAGAAGACATCTGGGGGGACGGTGCCGCGCGTGGATGCTAACTTAGCCAGCTCGTCCGCGGCCTCGTTGTACTTTCGAGCGATGTGGTTGAGCTCGAGGCCGTAGAACTTATCTTCTAGCTTGCGCACTTCCCCGCAGTATGCCTCCATCTTGGGATCGATGCAGCTTGAAGCCTTCATAACCTGGTTGATGACGAGCTGCGAGTCCCCTCGAACGTCGAGGCGTCGGACCCCGAGCTCGAGGGCGATGCGCAGCCCATTAACGAGGGCCTCGTACTCAGCGACGTTGTTGGAGGCGGGGAAGTGCAAGCGTAGCAGGTAGCGCATGTGGACTCCGAGGGGTGAAATGAAGAGCAGGCCTGCGCCTGCCCCCGTCTTCATGAGGGATCCGTCGAAGTACATGGTCCAGAGCTCGGCTTGGATTTGTGCCGGCGGGAGCTGGGTGTCGGTCCATTCAGCAACGAAGTCCGCCAACGCTTGCGACTTGATGGCTTTTCGCGGGGCGTAGGTGATGGCCTCCCCCATTAGCTCGGCGGACCACTTGGCGATGCGCCCCGTGGCCTCCCGATTGTTGATGATCTCACCGAGGGGGAAGGATGACACCACCGTTACGGGATGAGCGAGGAAGTAGTGCTGGAGCTTGCGCCTCGTGATGATGATGCCGTAGAGCAGCTTCTGGATGTGCGGGTACCGGGCCTTGGCCTCGGAGAGCACCTCACTGGTGAAGTACACCGGCCGTTGACCGGCAACGCACGACCCTCCTCGTGCCTCTCGACGACTATGACCGCGCTGACCACCTGGTTTGCGGCCACATAGAGGAGAAGGGACTCGGGGGGATCGTCACCCTGGGCTGGTCGTGGTGGCACGAGGATTGGCGCGGAAGTTAGCAACCCCTTCAACTTGGTTAGGGCCTCCTCGGCTTCAAGGGTCCACGCAAAGCGTTCCGTCTTCTTCAGCAAGCGGTAGAGAGGTAGCGCCTTTTCCCTAGCCTCGAGATGAACCTACTGAGAGCAGCTAGGCAGCCTGTCACTTTCTGTACGCCCTTGAGGTCTCGAATTGGGCCCATCCTCGTGACTGCTGAGATCTTTTCGGGGTTGGCCTCGATCCCCCGTTGTGAGACAATGTAGCCAAGTAGCATGCCCCGGGGCACACCAAAGACACATTTCTCGGGGTTGAGCTTCACATTCTTGGCCCGGAGGCACTCGAACGTGGTCTCGAGATCGCTGATGAGGTTCCCGACTTTCTTGGTTTTAACCACGATGTCATCGACGTAGGCCTCGACGGTTTTGCCTATGTGTTCGCCAAAGATATGCTGCATGCAACGTTGGTACGTTGCCCCGGCGTTTCGAAGGCCGAAGGGCATTGTAACGTAGCAATACATACCAAAAGGCGTAACAAAAGAGGTAGCGAGCTCGTCGGATTCTTTCATCCTAATCTGGTGGTAGCCGGAATACGCATCGAGAAATGAAAGTACTTCACACCCCGCAGTGGAATCGATAATCTGATCAATTCTAGGTAAAGGAAATGGAACTTTTGGACACGCTTTATTCAGACCAGTGTAGTCTACACACATCCGCATTTTTCCATTCTTTTTCCTAACTAGTACAGGGTTAGCTAGCCACTCCGGGTGAAATACCTCCTTGATGAATCCAGCCGCCAAAAGCTTGTGCACCTCCTCGCCGATGATCCTGCGCTTCTCCTCGTCGAAGCGGCGCAGGCGTTGCTTCACCGGTCTGGACCCGGCCTGGATCTCCAAGGCGTGCTCGGCGACTCCCCTCGGTATGCCTGGCATGTCCGAGGGGCCCCACGCAAACATGTCGATGTTCGCGCGGAGAAAGTCGACGAGCACTGCTTCCTATTTAGGCTCGAGGCTGGCACTGATGGCCAGCGTCTTGCCATCGGTCGAGGTCGGGTCGACGGGTATCAGCTTGGTGTGCTCTGCCGGCTCGAAGGCGCCGGCGTGGCGTTTCGCTTCAGGGGCCTCTTCGGTGGCCAGGGCCGCTAGGGCTTCGAGCGAGTCGAGGTGGACGTTGGCCTCCCCACGCTCGACGCACTCCACGTCGCAGTGGTACGCGTGCTCGTAGGAGGTGTCGATGGTGATGACCCCTTTCGGCCCCGGCATCTTGAGCTTCAAGTACGTGTAGTTGGGAACCGCCATGAACTTGGCGTAGCCTGGCCGCCGATGATGGCGTGGTAGGTCCCTTGGAATCCAACCACCTCGAAGGTGAGCGTCTCCCGGCGGAAGTTAGCCGGCGTGCCAAAGCAAACCGGCAGGTCGATGCGCCCGAGGGGGTGAGCCTTCTTCCCTGGTACGACTCCGTGGAACCCCCCGACGCTGGGTCGGAGCTGATCCCTCGAAATCCCCAGGAGGTCGAGAGTCTCGAGGTATATGACGTTGAGGCTCGAGCCCCCATCCATCAACACCTTGGAGAACCGTACGTCGACGATGACGGGGTCGACGACGAGGGGGTACGCCCCGGATTTACGACATGGTCCGGATGGTCGTTACGGTCGAATGTGATCGGCGCGTCGGACCAGTCGAGGTACTGGGGAGTGTCGTGGCGGAGTGCGAAGACCTCCCGGCGTTCCTTCTTCTCTCCCGAGCTGAGAGCCCGACGGTTGGGCCCCCGTAGATCATGAAGCAGTCACGCACCGGGGGAAACCCGCGTCCCCGTCGTCGCGTCGTTTGTTGTCCTTGCCCTTAGGCGTGTCCTCCTTCTTGTCGTCGAGCTTGGCGTAGAAGCCCTTCAGCAGTCGGCAGTCTTTTAGCTTGTGATTCACGGGGCCCTTGTGATAAGGGCAGGGGTCCTCGAGCATCTGGTCGAAAACAGCCCCGTCAGGGGGGCCTCGAGGTTTCTTATGGTCGAGGGCGCCCATGAGCACTTCTTCATCGTCGTCGTCGTCGGCGTCGCGCTTCGCCTTTTGACCTTTGCTTTTGTTCTTCTTTTTTTGTTGTTGTTGTTGTTGCGGTTCTTGGCGTCGTTGCCCTTGTTCGAGCCCTCCGGCGCGGTCACCGCCTTACCTTTGTCCGTGGAGCGGCCAAAGAAGGCCCCCACTGCCTCGTCGCCTGAGGCAAAGCTGGTGACACGATCCATCAGGTCCTCGACCGTCCTGGGACGGTAGCGCCCTAGCTCATGAACTAGCTCTTGGCATGTCGTGCCCGCGAGGAACGCTGAGATGACGTCCTCATCAGGCACGTGGGGGAGCTCGAGGCGCTGCTTCGAGAATCGCCGAGCAAAGTCGCGGAGGGGCTCGTCCGCTGCCTGCCTGCAACGCCGTAGATCCCAGGGGTTGCCTGGGCGCACGCAAGTCCCCTTGAAATTCCCGTCGAAGACCCTGACTAGGTCGGCCCAGTCATGGATCCGATCCGGCGGGAGCCCCTCGAGCCACCGGCGGGCGGTGTCCGAGAGGTAAAGTGGGAGTTGGCGTATGATCACACGGTCGTCGCTCTTCGCTCCGCCCAGTTGGCAGCCTAGGCGGAAGTCCGAGAGCCAGAGCTTGGGCTCGACCTCCCCGTCATACTTCACGATGTTGGTCGGTGGTCGGAAGCGGTCGGGGAGGGTTGAGCTGCGGATGGCCCGGCTGAAGACTCTGGGGCCCGGGGGCTCGAGGGCTTGCCGGTCCTCGTCACTGTCGTAGCGCCCCCTCGATGGGCGCTATAGCCACGCTCTTGGGCCCCCTTGTCCTTGCGCCGGCGGTTGATATCGTTGCGGGCGTCATTGGGGTCTCGAGGTGGCCGGTTGTCGACGATCCGTTCCCGGACTGGCCTAGCTCGAGAGGCGTCCGGCTGGTGGACGGACGTCTCGCGCTCGTTGCGGGGCGTGTCTGCTGGTTTCCCCGAGGCCGCCCCGCGCCGTCGCGAGGCTGAGCTCTCGGCCTGCTGCACAGCGGCTGTCTCGAGGAGGTTCTTCATTTCCCCGAGCATGCGCCTGGCGTCAGGGTTGGAGACGGCGGGTAGATCACGGAGCAGCATTGCCGCCGCCACCACGTTCTGCCCGGCTCGCGGGAAACGCAGCTCGGGGCGTGCTGGTGCCCCGTCCTCGAGGATCTGCCGGTGGACCTCTCGAGCGCGGCCACGGACACCGGCGCCTCGAGGCTGGGCTGGTTCCTGTGCTATAGTTTTCTCGAGTTGCAGCAGGCGCTGTCGTTCCTCCTCAGCCTTGGCGATGGCCTCCCGCAGCTGCGCGAGCTGCGCCGCCCGGTCGTCGCCGTGCTGAGATGGTGCAGCCGGTGCGGGGGGTTCGTTCCTCCCCTGAACGCGTGATCCTCCTGCCGCAGCCACGTTTCCGGGCTCTTCGAGGTTGAGCGCCGGCCTGGTGTCGTCGTCGTCGTCGTCTTCGGCATCGTCCACGACCCCTTCGAGCTGGAAGCACTCCCTGGTGGGATCCCAGAGGTCAGGGTCGTGGTAGTCGTATTCGTCGGAGTCGGAGCTGTTGACGTCGCGCCGCCTTGGCTCGTGCTGGGACTGCAGCTCGCGGTACCACTCCCGAAGGTGGCTCGACGAGGTGGCTCGACGGCTCGTGAGAGGCCGCGATCGACGCGCGCGGGGTAGACGATCTCCAGGTCGGTGGTGGCTCGTAGGAGTACGCCCGGACGCTCCTCCCGCTCTGCGGCCGCCCGGTCCTGACGGCGCTCGTCGAGGTGGTGGGCGTAAACAGCCGCGGAGTTGTTGAGGCCAAACGGGAACCGCTGGCGTCGAGCGCGTTACACCCGTGCGGGAGGAGGCCAGGTGGTGTCGACGGAGCACGGCTCGGGGGCCTCTGGCCAGGCTCCCGGTCCGTGCGCGTGACGAACGCGAACTCGCTGGGGGAGTGCGCACGCGCCCTGGAAGTCTCCGGCCGCGCGCGGGCAGGTTTCCCTCGGGGACTCTGCGTCGGCCGCGGGGAAGTGGGCGCACGCCGCAGGCACTGCCTGCGCCTGGCGACGATGTGGCGACGAGGTGCGCGCTCGCGAGGTGGGTCGCGTGGTGGTGCGGGCGACGCGCCACGCCCCCCGCGCGGGGTGGCGTGACACGCCCTCCGCTCGGGCCCTCCGTGGAGAGCAGGGTCAGCTCGTTGCCGCTGCCGGTGGCCAGGAACTCGAGGCTCCCGAACCAGACGACGGCACCAGCAGAGAACGGAGGAGTGGAAGAAGCCATCCAGGAAACAACGAGAAATCGGCTCGGACACGCGAAGAGCCCCTACCTGGCGCGCCAACTGTCGGTGTTTCGATCCCGGGGGTATGACACCAACGAGTAATGTGATCGCGTGCTCTCTTCCTGGATGGTGATGCAAGATGACACAAGGATTTATCCTGGTTCGGGCAAAGAAGCCCTACGTCCAGCGGGGGAGGAGGTTCTTGTATTACTTGCACCTAAGTGCTTGTACAGGGGCAATACAAGCTCAATGAGCGGACCGGAGTCCGGACTCGTGTGTGTGTGTGTGTGGACTCGTGTGCGCAAGCCCGTGTGTAACCGTAGACTCGTGCGTTGTCTCTTGCGCGCGAAGGGCCCTGGCGTCCCCTTTTATAGAACAAGAGGAGGCCAGGGTTTACACAGGATTGACATGTACAACGCTCGATATGGCGAAGGGTAGGAACTCTGTCTTGTCGAAGTCACTGTAGCCAACGTGGGTGTTGCTGTTGAGGCGTCCTTGATGCGTGGCCTCCATCCCGGGCGCGGACGTGGAGGCGTGGCGATGTGGAAGCCGTACAGCACCCATCCCGGCACGTACAGGACACGGCGGGGTCCCTCCGGGTCTTGGGGTACCTGTCCTCCAATAGCGTGAAAGCAGTCAGGGCTCGAGGGGCGCAGGGCCGGCCTCGAGGTGGCGCCTACGGGAGGCTCGAGCCCCCGCAGGTATGGGCAAGTCCCGGAACGCCCGGGCGTACAGCGGGAACCCAGGCCTCGGGGTGAAGCTCGAGTGTGCTACAGTGCGTGGTATGGCCGAACAGTGCTGTACTTGTGCCTTTTGCCCATGCTTGTGGTGAAAACGAGGTTTGACTCTGGCTCCGGTTCACTGTGGCACACGCTGTGTACCGGAGGATGTGACCGGAGTAAGTGGACGCATTAAATGCGCAGTATGGGGCTAGTACGGTTGTCAGAGCTGAGAAGCAGGGAGCTTCCTTCTTGCGGGAGGCTTGAAGGGTAGGTAGTGGAGCGCTCGCCCGAGGCCTGACGCGGAGGGCTCGGGTGAGACGGAGAACGAGCGCCAGCCCGAGGCCTGGCTCGGAGGGCTCGGGCGAGACGGAGATTGAGCATCTGCCTGAGGCCTGGCTTGGAGGGCTCGGGCAGGACGGAGAATGAGCGTTCGCCCGAGGCCTGGCTTGGAGGGCTCGGGCGAGACGGGAACGAGCGTTCGCCCGAGGCCTGGTTTGGAGGGCTCGGGCGAGACGGAGAACGAGCGTTCGCCCGAGGCCTGGTTGGAGGGCTCGGGCGAGACGGAGAACGAGCGTTCGCCGAGGCCTGGTTTGGAGGGCTGACGCAGCCTACTTTCCGCTTAATAGGTTTTCGGGCTTCGGCTTGGTGGGCCAGCGTTGTAGGCCTCGAGGGGTTGGTTTTTTAGAAGGTTAGACTTGCTAGGTTTGTTATTAATTGGTGTTCTAGGTTTAACCTATTTGTTTGCGTTGATTGGGGGTACCCCTTTTGCGGTCCCCCGACACAGTGAGCTGGGACTCCTCGGTGCTCGGGTTCGTCAAATACCTGGTCGCCTCGCTCGGTGCCTTACACCTGGCGCTCGGACTTCGTCGCCCGACCAGCTGGTCGTACTCTTCGACGATCATCGATGACTACACCGAGAGCTCAACAGTTGACCTAGGGACTCCTCGGTGCTCGGGTTTTTATGCCAACATTGTCAGCACCGCTGGTTGGATCGCTCGGTGCTCACCGCCTAGCGCTCGGACTTCATCGCCGACCAGCTAGCCAGACTCCTCGACGTTCATCGATAGCTACACCGAAGGGTCACCAGCTAACCTGGGGACTGCTCGGTGCTCGGACTCGTCGTTCGGCAACCTGCTCGAACGACATACTGCTTTCACTATAGTAGTTTGCCCTTTTTTATAGCCTGCTACAAGATTTATTCTTCATCTTCTAGCAGCCTTGGGGACTACCGTGTATACATGGAGCTCGTTCGCGCATGTATATAATTCTAATTATTCTCAAGACCCCGGCACCACGTGACCGAGTCACCTGCTGTCAGGCTCAGGGACTAGCTGTGGGGATATAGACCCCAGGGTACCACATGATGGTACATGGGCCACACTACTAGGGGTCGTCCGGCCCACATGATGAGGACGTGCGGCGCACGACATGCACCACACGACAGTTGTAATCTAGATAGTACCAACTCGGATACTGATAATGTAACTCTATCCCTTCGGAATATATAAGGAGGGGCAGAGGTCCTCCGAGAGGACAAGTGAGATAGACAGCAGATCATAGATCATAAGCCACAAGCCACATCCAATTAATACAACTCGATGCAGGACGTAGGGTATTACGCTAACCTAGCGGCCCGAACCTGGATAAACCTCTGTGTTCATCTACTTTTGTCTTGCGTCAACGTCTGAGTCGTCGTCTTGCGCACCTTCCCCTCTAATCTACCACCTTGGGTATACCCCTAGGTGGACTACCGGCGATATTTCGTCGACAGTGCCGGCCCGTCGTGCTGTACTGGCCCATGGCCCGTCAGTTAAAAAAGTCCTAAAAAATCTATATCTTCTTCACAAAGTGTTAAAATAATTCATCATTTTCAACTAAGTGTTAATCAATTCAATAGTATAATAAAAACAACACATATATATAATTGTCAACTCATAAATATCATCATTTTCACCATATAATATTAGTTTAACCGGGCCACCACCGTGCCGCATAGTAGATCGGGCCGTGCCTGGGCCGTGCCACGGGCCAGGAAGCGGCCCAGGCATGGCCCACACCTCGGGCAGGGTCGGCCCGGGCCCGGTGGCCACCGGGCCGTGCCGTGCTCGGGCCGGGCCAAAACGTCGGGCCACGGGCCGGGCCACCGGCCACGGGCTTCCTGGACATCATGTGGGCTTCCTGCCCACCGTGCCCGCCTCCCCCGCCCCTCCCTTCCCTCCTCTCCCCAGATCCGCCTCAAGGCCCTCCCTTTTCCCCACTCCTCGGGCGCACGTGGGCGCGGATGACCCATCGCCGCCGCCGTCTCTGTGGCCGTCGCCGGCGGCCGGCGCCGGCACCACATCACCCCCACCTCCTCCCAGCCATAGATCCACCACTGACCCAACCCTCACACCTCCTCGTTGGGCGCACGCAGGCACGGGAGAGCCATCGGCGCCGCCAGGGGCAGATCCCGCCGCCGATGCCGCCGAGGTCGACCTCGAGGGACCCTGCACTGATGCCGCTGCCAGCCGTCCGGCGTGTTGCTGCCCCTTGTTGCTGTGGAGCCAGGTGCCGGCGCCGCCGCGACGTCCAAGCGCGGGTCCGAGGCATCCGTCGACGCCGCTGAGGTCGCCAGTGTCGGGCCGCACGTGTCGTCTGGGCCTAAGGCCGGGCCTTGCTCCTCTCAGACAGTCGTAGAGTTGCCGCCAACTCCCAGCTCGCCCAATCTCTCGCCGAGCGCGATCCCGTTCTTCCCGGGGTGCTATGTGGGAGGGCGCGCAAAAAGTCGCTGGTGGGTAGATGATGGCGACGAGGAGGAGTCTGACGACGGTTGCCCTGCTACCTACTTGGAAGTTGCTCGTCGTCCAGCGATGCGGTCACTGCGCCACCCCAGCGTGCACAGACTATTTCTGTCGTGCCTCGCGGGTGGTGCTAATGTGAAGCTCCAGCGGCCTAACCGTTGGTAGAGGAAACAGTGCAGGCCACGCCCTCAGCTCGTGTGTGGCATGCCTCCTCGATCGGTCGATGGTCGTGTTCCTGCCCGTCATCGCATCAGCCGTCGCGGGCGGGCCTTCGCCCCCAACACCAATGGGTGGCGGGAGATCCTCCCTCGGCTCAAAGCGCAATCTGGGGCCGCATCGACTGAAAGGCAACTCCTGCAGGCTCGGAAGATTCCTCCTGAGCTTCATGGTAGATGCCTCAACTGTCTTTCCTACTCACATCGAGTAGCGACATGTCGGCTGCCACAACGTTGTCTGCGATGCCACGGATTCCGCCACCTCGCCAGGGAATGCAAGCAGCCTAGGCATATGGCGTTGTCAATGGCAAAGGGGAATGGCCGGCCACGCTGCTTCGTTCGTGGCGGTAACACACAGACCTCTCAGAACGGAGGCTCAGACAGGGTTGTGCAGGGTGCCGTGGGGGCCATCGATGGAGCTCATCGGCAGCTTTGGCGTCGCCGGAGTCAGCCAGCGAGCGACTTCAGGTTGTCCACGCTTGAGGGTTGTGCCACTGATGTCGCTGCGGCTAAGCTATGATTTTCTGAGCCAGATCTGTTGGCGTTGGAGCTGTGCGCGGGTTCAGAGACCCCCGCGTGGGTCGACCCCATGTTGGAGGAGCTCGCCGCATCGCTCATCGTGGCCTAGCAAAAGCAACAGTACTTTGAAGTCCGCCGACGATGGATGTGACCTCTCAGGATGCTAGCGCACCCTCGGTGGACACTTCAACGATGGCTGCCCAGCGGACGTCGGCCCCGCCCCCGATGTCGCCAGTGTTGGGGCCGCCACAGATCACGTCACCAGTCGAGACAAGCCCTGACCGTGCACTGGTTGTGGATGTCGCCTCGGGCGAGGCGGCGGTGGTGGCTGTCTTGGATGCTGTCAACTGCACTCTATCTCCGACCTCTGCCAATAGACGCCTCAAGCGCTTCACCGAGCGAGTCACCAAGCCGAAGCAGTCACCACTCCTGGAGCTGCCCAATGCCGCGACAGCCCTTGGTGAACGCTCTCCACCCGCGCTCCTAAGAGGAGTAGATGGATAGCGGCTCAGAGCATATCACATATCCCAGCGTCCAAACGTGGTGAGCACCTTGTCTTGAAGCGTCTTGGACTAACCAGTGGAGTGGCGGCTCCTTCGACATCAGCCCTGAAGGCGTACGATGAAATCTACAGTCGCCGGTAACATGCAGGCGCTACGTGAGTTGTTCCCGCCAGTCGGTGACGTGGGGCCGCGCAAGCGGCACCGTCAGCGCTCGGCAGGTTGGGCATAGCCTCTCAGCCGGTGTCGCATTTCGGGTCGATCAGTTTATAATGTAACAATATAGCGCTCAAGTTACTAGGTTTGTCGGAGCGTCCATTTTTATCTCTTATGACTACCTAGGACGTCGTTAAGGCGTGTTGTATCAAACTTTTCCTCTATATTAATACAGAGACGCGCAAATCTATTGCGTGATCGAGAAAAAAGTATGCATAGCAAGTTTGCCTATTTGCACAATGTCTATAGAAAAGACGAATATCAAACGAATGAAAAAGGCCAACAGTGTCGTACATTTAAAAATGGAGGGGAGTATTATAGCATCAATCTACCGTACGTTAGAATTTGAAAATATTACTTAGATGCTGTCAAGACTCGAGTAGTGCAGTTTTCCCAATAATCGAGTGTAGACATCAATGTTTTATTAAAAAACTAACCATTATTAATAGTAAGAGAGCGTTTAGATCCCTTTATTTTAAAAAAATTAGAATCCCTTAATAATCTATCTTAAATTCATATGGTGAAAGAGAATAGAATCTATAAAATTATTAAGCTATATTTTTACTTTGCAACTTAGAACATTCTCTTTAATCCAACTCTTTTACGGTAGAAATACAGATACAAATAAACACACATAATATGTCTCCTTCGTACAGACAATAATAATATAATATATATCAAATCCATATATAACCATATTAGTTTAATATAATATGTATCTAAGTTATGATTTTTAAAATAAATTCAATTCTAAGAATAGTACTTCTCAAGCATGTCGTTCTTACCAAGCCAAGAAATCATATATATTGCGGTTTGGCCTTAAGCATCAAGTTCATCTCGTCTTTTGTCAACGCATCTGGATGAGTACGACCATACTTGCTAAATATAGCATCGAATTTTGATGGATCAAACCTGAAGAACAAGATCAAGTTTAAAACTAGTTACATTTAATGTCAAGAATAATAACTTTAAGAGGGTGTTTGGTCCCACCCCCTAGAGTTTAGCCACTAAAGTTTAGTCACTTAAGTTCCAAACACTCCCACTAAAAGTCATTTTTAACACTACAACTCTAGTCACCTCCACTAAACTTTAGTGACTAAAGTCTAGGGGGTGGGAACCAAACAACCCCTAAATTTGTGTCCTTTCTAAAGAGAATAAGCAAGACATATACCTCCCTTCAGTGTCAACGTTTCAGAATCACTCACTCCCGTGTTTAGCCTTATGAATGTTTCTTTATATGGATGGAGAACAAAAGGGAGGGTAACCATCCCTACATTCAAAGAGAACATTTCTGTTTTAGTAAAATGCGCCACCGATCTTTGAACTTGGCTCCGCGTACATCCACGAGTCCAAACTTCCAAAATGTATATCTAGAGTGCTAAACTTAATGATCATGTTGTTTGAGATTCAATTCACCAAAATTTGAGTTAATATATAACTGCATGACACACATTAATTGACATGGAACCAAAACACAGGATTCACACTACCTTTGGACGATAGACAGATTCGTCATTGGTCTCGATTTTTTTTATGTCCGGGACTAAAAGTTCTTTAGTCCCGGTTGGTAAGGTTCCTTTTCTCTCGAGGCAACCGGGACTAAAGGGTCAGTGTTCTTTAGTCCCGGTTGGTAAGGTAGGACCTTTAGTCTCGGTTGGTATTACCAACCGGGACTAAAGGACCTTTTAGTCCCGGTTGGTAACACCAACTGAGACTAAAGGTCCTTCCAGACACAATTTAAAAAGGAGTATCATATTCTATCAAATGTGTAGTGTAGCTCAATTTGTAACGCACGTGAAGGCTAACTGTGCGGTCTTGAGTTCAAATCTCCACAGCCACAACATTTTTTTGTTTTATTCCAAACCTTTAGTCCCGGGTCCAGAACCGGATCCTCCAGTAGTGTCACATGTTGGTCTCATCTTTTGATTTTTTTTAAAACAGATCTAAAACCTACAACTTTGGTATAGATTGTGCCAAGAACTATAACTTTGATACAGATATCAACATCAATCAAAGTGGTCCTTGAAAATTCATAATTTTGAACATAAAAATTCAAGAACTTAAAGTAAATATTGGGACTCTAAACAACTTCAAACAAAAACTTGTTTATTATAGTTTTTATATCGAGCCGAGAGGTACAACATAAGTATAGACCGTGTGAGTATCAAAGGTCATTTGAAAAAACAAAAAAAAAATCAAAATTTGAGAACTTAAAATGAATATTAGGCCTCTAGCCTTCTTCAATGTAAAAGTAGTTGACTACAAATTATGGATAGTGTGGAGCCCTACAAAACTTTGATGTAATACCTGTCTCCATCAAGCTTTTATGTATGAACTGTTTTGCATAACATCTTTTGAAAATAGCCTCATTTATATAGAACTGACTCTAAAAATGGAATTTCGTAGTGGGAGTCACACCGAGCACATAGATGCATGTCACAATAGATTACTTGTTGAAAATCTACTAGTTATTAAAACTTTTGGATTCAAAAGGGATAAATAAAAAAAATGGTCTCCTCCTACCTGCTTGGTTGTTAAGAAAAAAAAAGAATGTCTAAAGCTAGATCATCACTTCACTTGTAGCTGTAACTGAAAAAAAAAGTGTAGCAAAGCTGCCGCGGAACAGCCAGACTTAGGGCCTGGTTGAGACGTGGCTGTGAGAAAAAGCTGCTGTGGCTGTGAGCTGTGGAAAAGCTGCTGTGGGCTGTGAGCTGTGGAAAAGCTGAAAGCTGTTTGGTTAGACAAGTATAAAGTATATCTTCTAGTTTTGTTTTTTTAAAATAATTATGAAAACGTTTTTTATTTCACCTATTTTGAAAAGCTGAAAGCCAAAAGCCAAAAGCAGGGTCAAAACAGCTTTAAAAAATGTACTACGGAAAAGCTTCAGCTTCTGCAAAAGTCAACTCCAGTAGCACCCCTTTGGTTGGGCTTTTGGCTTTTGGGGGCAAAAGTCAATGTCAAAATCCCAACCAAACAGGCCTTAAAACATGTAGAGAGGTCCACAGAACGTTACCGGCTGAGTGGGGTAACTCATGACGAGGTTGATGAGGAACGAGACAGCGAGGGATGTAAAGAACCCACACCCTATCGCTCGCATGCCTGAAAACCATGGAGGCAAAAGCAGATTAAATAAAGGATCACTAGAACAGTGCGGAATCGATGAAGTAATCTTCCCCTGTCGATCGATTACTAATTCACTACCAGTGGCAGAGCAGAGAAGACGATTTCGGCTGATCGGCTCGGCTGCCAACTGCCCACATACCAGCATGAAAACATGCATGTTATGCATCCCATTCTGGTGATTCGATCGATCAGGTGGTCACCTCACCACCTACCTTTGAAAGTCTCCCAGGGGTAGACGATGCCGTCGCCGTTGCGGTCGAAGAAAGCCACGTGCTGCTGAAGCACGCTCATACCGCGGGGGTCGCGCCCCCTCGGTCCCGATCGGATGCTCCGGGTCCACCGCCACCATTGCCCTCGCCAGATCTGCGGGGACAGAGACACGGAAACAAGCAATGAGCTAGTGCGCTCTGCCTCGAGCTGCAGCATCATGCATGTTTCGTTGTCATGTTCGACAGTTCTAGTGCAGTGCAGCTAGCGCAGAGCAGAACACAGCTGAGCTGCCAGATTAAGGTACGGTGGCGAAGTTGATGAAAGGTTGGAGTTGCAGTAACGCTTACATGGCTTGGGAAGCTGCTCCTGCAGGTCGGGGTTGAGCTTGCGCTCCCTCGTCACGGCAGCCTGGGGTGCCTCCGTGGCCATGCTCGATCGCTCACGAGATCCGCAGACCAAACTAACCAGGAACGGGTTTGGAGAAGGAGAGGGAGAGTGGCAGGGAAACGAGGCCGCGCGCGATACCTTGGGAGCTGGGAGAAAGGTGCCGAGACGGCTCTCCCTCCCTGCTTTAAAGCGGCAGCCACGACACCGAGAAGGTGCGGGGCGCGCCCGTCCACCCGGCAGCAGCAGCGCACAGGGCGCGCGAACTACACGTGGTGGGCGGCAGCGCCAACGCCAAGCATTGAATTTCGCAAAAAAAAAAAAGAAGCTTGCACTGATGATCGAAAAGATTTTGATGCGGGTCCCTCTGTTGATGATCGAGTGAATCGGCAGTTCGTGCTGGATGGACCTCCATTCACGTGGTCGATCGCCGGCTCTGCTTTGTCCGTTCAGATTTCAGATCACCCCCTCAAACGCTGTGTGGGTGGTCACCGTAGGCGATCGGCCCACATGGGCTACGTGTGTGCGAGTCCGAGAGACGTTAGAGTCAGACGCGATCTCCCGCTTTGTACGATTGGGAGTGCCGTGTGCGGTGTGTATGGAGGTGACACCGTCCCAGAACTGTTAAGCAGTTAGTATTATAAGCTCTTGGCAGAGGAAATTCGTGGTTTGTACCATCTTTTCTTAAAAAAACAGGTTTGTACCATCGATGCATGCATGTTGCCCAGCTGGATCCTTCCGCGCATACGCGTCTTCCGAATCTGTTCTCTCGGAGCCGGCCCGGAGATCTGCCCAGAACATATCCAGATTCTTAAATAAACAAAGCACTGCGAGGCGGGCGAACAATGTGTTAATTGTAGCTGAGATTTCTGGTATAGTGCGGGAGCGCACGTCTCTGAGTTATCGACGACGTCCTCGCTGGGAAGAACTGAGTGCGGCGACGAAGCGCGCGTAAGCATGTGCTGGCGACGACGCTGGAATGAGACGTGTCTGTTTCGTGTGTACGGCGTACATGAACACAGACGTACGTAGACCAAGGGCGTTTTGTGAAGCCTAAAGGGTACAGTCCAAGTCAATCTAATACTGTACGTAGTTCATCATAGCAATTGGTGTTTCTGTGCTTCTTGCCTCTTGCAGACCGGCGAATAAAGAAAACATATACTTAATGATCTACTTTTATCGACTGTTTATATTTATCTTTAACAGTCTATAAAATACTACAGTTTTTGCAATACATTATAGTTTCCATTTGTTATTATTTAATTTTGATCCCATTTAAAGGTTCGCTGGAGAGCCAAAAATTCTTTAGGCGGCACTGACGTAGACGAGGAGGAACGTGACAAAATAATCATGAGAGACTTTAGAAGTACAATATCAGTAGAAATCAGATAGTTTAAGAGAGTTTAGACAGGGAAAAGCATGAATACAAGGGAGAAGCTACAACAACAAGGTCCTAGACACATAAGTCTCAAGGGGGAAGACGAGTCAATATTCTGTTTGATGTCTAGCTCTTCCAGATAGTCGATCCGGTCTTTTATCCCGCTACTCCTGTCTCGGACCATCTTGAAAGCTCATCCAACGTCCCAGCTCATGACATTCCCTCCGTCTAAAATGTGGCTTGCCCTCAAGCCGCTCTTAAAACCTCGGGGAGATCAATGTTAGTTGAGAAGGGTTGTGGCAGAGGCAAGCACGAACCATGGTCTGCCTAGGAGAGGAGAGGCATCAGAGTTATAGCTAGAGATATACTTATTTTAGCATAAATTCTGAAGTCTAAAAGTACACTGATTACAAGACAAATGGAGTACACAAGAGCACAATGGATAACCTCTTTTGTCCTTATATTTTTCCTTCTAAGTAATACAGAAGAAGTATATATAAGAGCATAATGAACGGTCTCTTTCCATACTTATAATTTTCATTATAATAAATAGGTGAAGATATTTTTCTAAATGGTATGGCTTACTAAAGAAGTCACTCTTCTAGAGAGCGAGAGGCAGGGCGCAGGGTCTTTGTGATAAGAAGAATGATCAATTCCGTTGAATTCAGGAACTCAGGAAGTTATCCGAGTGTTGGGACACAGTAGGATTAGACGGGAAGTTCAAAATACTGACAACAAGAGTAATGCATTGTAAAAGTTTGCAGGTATCTTCATGAGACCTTCGACTTAAGACAAAGGCGAGCCAGAGCGGAGACCCTAATGACGCTCAGAGACCTAAGGATGGCCAGTAAGTGAGACAGATGTTAGGGACGAAACAACAGATGCATCAGATAGTCGGAGATCCCTATGTTGGAAAAGCGAAGGCCAGGGATTTTCGAGGCAAGTGTCACCTCCGACCTGCAGAGGTGGGCCTCCATCCTAAACTTGTGAATGATCATGGGCCCAGAGGTGGTTTTAGGCCCTTGACACGTCCGACCCCAAGCTTAACAACATGTGAGGTGGTTGGAGGGAGAAAAAGAATAACTATAATGCTCTTGGAAAACAGTGTACTATAAAAACAGGAGAGCCCTAGGTAAGATTTAGTTGAAGTTTATTAATGAAATCCTAAATACCGCTGAAGTTTTCTATTTCTCCTCTGAGTCGAGACCTTCAACCAAAGTCGGAGTCCAACAACCTCGTCAACATTCTTACCTCGAGAACGGCTTCTGAGTTATCATTCTTCCTTCTTCTTCTCTCATCTCCGAGCTCCGCAGTCTCGCCTCCCTTCTATGCACTATTCATGCATTTAATCCTCCTATTCATCGCATCTAAAATCTCTGGACGATCGGTTGGCCTCTGGCCTTCTGAGGTTTCCTATGTTTACGATTAAGATTTTTTTTTTTAAAAAAAAAAACATTCACCTCTTGCCCGGGTCTCCCGCGCCGGGACCCGGTTCATCGGCTCCAGACCTCCAGTTACCTAGCGGCTAGCGAGCGCCATATGCGCATGCTCTACGTCCACTAATTCTTGGTACACCGAAAAGCCTGTGCGCCGTGTCTCCCACACCCGTGCTCATCATGCAGTGACAAGGTCCATAGATGACGTGGCGCGTCTAGACCTCTTACAGCCTTTGCCCCTTTCTTCCTACGCTGACTGGGAGGCTCAAGCACATAAAAACCATTCGATCTGATGCATTGCCTCCTCACAGCTCTCTCTCAATCGCTCCCTGAGATAGAGCTGTCGCCAAGAAGAGAAATAACTCCACAAAACACAAGGGAGCCAGCCTCTCGATCATCTAGGCAACGTTCTCGAATAAGCTCCGGTGCTGCTCCATGCTTTGAATCTCTCGAGCTGATCATGACAAGAAAGCCCCCTGCAGTCTGCAGCTGATTGCAGGGGACGTCTGCTGCCCCTACAGCTCTCGGTCGGATCGGATGTCATAGAGGAGCTGCCTGCAGCTTTGCAGAGGGTCCCCATGGAGTGCGGCCACCACGGCGTTGTCCCGCGGCCTCAGGAACACGAACACCAGGCGCCGCCGCTCAAATGCTGCGCCACCGAGGTACGTAACTAATAAGCCGATCGGTGTTTGGCCGCAGTCGACGTGTCAATGTTTGATTTTTTTTTCCTCTGCCTGCGTTTTTACGACCTCCCAAGGAAATGGAAATGGCCCAGCAGAGCCCGATGCTTTCTTCTGAAGAATTCCTTCAGTTCAAGAGGAAGGCCACCACGATCGTGGAGGAGTACTTCTCTCACGGACGACGTCGCGGCGACGGCGAACGAGCTGCGGGAGCTCCGCGTGCCGTGCTACCACTACTACTTCGTCAAGAAGCTGGTGTCCGTGGCAATGGACCCGCCACGACAGGAGAAGGAGATGGCGGCCGTGCTGCTGTCCTCGCTCTACGGCGACGTCGTCGACCGCCCGCAGCTCTGCAAGGGCTTCTGCAAGCTCACCGAGTCCTGCGACGACCTCTCCGTCGACACGCCCGACGCCGTGGACATCCTCGCCGTGTTCGTCGCCCGCGCCGTCGTCGACGACATGCTGCCGCCGCCGCGTTCCTGGCCAAGCAGAGCGCGTGCCTGCCCGACGGGTGCAAGGGCGCCGAGGTCCTCCGCAGGGCGGAGAAGAGCTACCTGTCCGTGCCGCACCACGGCGAGATCGTCCTGCAGAGGTGGGGCGGCAGCAAGCGGATCACGGTGGAGGCGGCCAAGGCCAAGATATCCGACATCCTGGAGGAGCACCTCGCCGCCGGCGACAGGAGCGAGGCCCTGCGGTGCATCAGGGACCTCAAGATCCCCTTCTTCCACCACGACGTCGTCAAGCGCGCGTCGTTCTCGCCGTGGAGCGCGGCGGCGCGGCCGAGGGCCTCATCCTGGACCTCCTCAAGTCGGCGTCGGAGGAAGGGGTCATCAACGAGAGCCAGATCACGAAAGGGTTCGACCGTCTGATCGACTCCGTGGACGATCTGGCGCTCGACGTGCCGAACGCGAGGTGCCTTCTGAGATCGGTGATCCACAAGGCTTCGTCGGAGGGCTGGCTGTGCGAGTCGTGCCTGAAACCGTTCCCGCCGGAGCCGAAGAAGAGCAGCGAGGTCGACGACGCGGCGGTGCGGCAGTTCAAGGCGAAGGCCGTTTCGATCATCAAGGAGTACTTCTTGACCGGCGACATCATGGAGGTCGGGAGCTGGTTGGCGGCAGAGAACTACTCGTGCTGTCCCTCCTTCAATGCCATCTTCGTCCAGAAGCTGGTGAACGCCGCGATGGACCGCAAGAGCCGCGAGAAGGAGATGGCGTCGGTGCTGCTCTCCTCGCTCTGCATGCCGCCGGACGACGTCGTGGCAGGGTTCCACCTCCTCATCGAGGCCGCCGAGGACGCCGCGCTGGACAACCCGGCCATAGTCGAGGACCTCACCATGTTCTTTGCTAGGTCCGTGGTCGACGAGGTGATCGCGCCGTCGGACCTGGAGGCGATGGGGGAGGACGCCAGCCGCGTCAAGGCGGACGGCTCCGCCGGCATGCTGGCGCTCCGGAACGCGCATGCGCTGCTCGGCGCGAAGCTCTCCGCGGAGCGGATCCTGCGGTGCTGGGGCGGCGGCGGCAGCGGCAAGGCGGGCTGGGAGCTGGACGAGGTGAAGGACAAGATCGGCAGGCTGCTGCAGGAGTACGACTGCGGCGGCGACATCCGGGAGGCGTGCCGATGCATCAAGGATCTCGGCATGCCCTTCTTCCACCACGAGGTGGTGAAGAAGGCGCTGGTGGCGATCATCGAGAAGCGGGGCAAAGACGAGCGGCTCTGGAGGCTCCTCAGCGAGTGCTACGGCCGCGGCCTCATCACGCCGACCAGATGACAAAGGGCTTCGACAGGGTGGCCGACTGCGTCGACGACCTCGCACTCGACGTGCCTGACGCCGCGAAGCAGCTCGCCTGCTGCATCGAGCGCGCCAAGAAGGAAGGATGGCTCGACCCGTCCTTCTCGATGACGAGGCCAGAGCAGCCAGTTGCAAATGGGTTTGTTCGTGAGCAACCGGTTACATTCAGGCCGGATGCAGCACTGCAATTCCATTTACCGGGGAGTTCGTCTGCAAGTAATATAGTACTTCTATATATCAATCACACTTTATATATATACTTGTACTATATGTATCAACAGCAGCCCTACAACAATTTTGGTATAGGATCGGAAGCAGATCTTCCATCTTAGGAGTTTGCATGGCGTTTAGCGAGAGAACTTGTGAATTGGAGAGTTTATGTTTCCCAGCCTTTTTCTGTTACGCTGTTGTTATGATTTCCTTTTGACAATTTACTTGTTTCAGGAAAAAAAATGCCATGTTTCTCCCTGTTAACATGTCGTATGATCATGTTTAAATTTTCAATCTCACTCTATACTTCAGTGATCCATGGCAAAAGACAAAGTTGTTGAAACTAGCGCCTCCTCGAATGCCTTCACCATAAATGTATGTCAAAGCGCTGCAACTAAGCTATTTGAGTGAAGACTCTCTTCCACTATTTTCGTATCCAAAGTTGGGGAGTTTTGGCGATCCTTTGGAAGATTTGATTATGATTCCCGTTCCAAAAGGACCACAGCGTGAGCAGCAGTACGGGAGTATCAATAGCCTTTCTGAAGCGTTATTTTTCCGTAGCAGAGATATATTGCATTCAAAACATATTACATCAAGGAGGAGCATAAGGGCTCCCAATAAGGTTGTAGCGAGAGAAACTACTCCCTCCGTCAAAAAAAAAAAAACAATTCCTAGAATCCGTGTTAGTCAATTTTTTTTAATTTTGACTAATTTTATAGAAAAAAGTAATAATATTTATGATATAAAATGAACAAATTATGAAATATATTCGAAGATATATCTAATGAAGTAAATTTGGTACCATCAATCTTGATAGTTTTTTCTAGAAATTTGGTTAAAGTTTAAAAAAATTGACTTAAAACAACTTTAAAATTGATTCTTTCGTGGACGGAAGGAGTAAGACTTAAGAGGGACAATGGCTGAAAGAGCATCCAATCAATAGCTGGTCAACTGATTCTACTTCATTGCATAAGGGCGTCCCAACAACTAGCTATTTAGCTATCTAGATGTGATGCGACAAGCAAAAAGTAGGAGAGAGAGTAGTCACTAGCTACAAGCAAATACCTTATCTATTTCACGTAGCCCGAGATATATGATAAAGAGAAAAGATCATCCATATATAAAATAATCTTTTCTTATCTCTCACATCCACATCATCTGACTACGTAGTTAGTACTAGCTATTACCATTGCGCGCCCTATGGGCATCTCTAGTGTGAGAGCGAACCATGATTAGAAAACGAACATAGCCAAAGCCACGCTGATTAAAATAAACCGCTCGGTTCAGATGTTCTACAAAGCTAAGTGCCAAAGTTCAATTTCAAACTCTGACAGTCTCGGTTTAACTGGTTCAATATTGACGGTTCATTTGTTGTAGCTCACGATCCGATTTTGGAGTACATTGAAGTTGCTCATCGTAGTTGACATGCGACTCACCGAACATTTGTCATACAGTACAACTATAAGCCACAAAGAACTTCACCATGAAAATATTTGACGAGCTTCACGAGGAAACCGCAAAGCGTACCAACAGAAACGATAACGTGACAGACCAAGCAGGTAGAGAATTGAAGCCTTCCAACCACGATTGTCCAACGTAGGCCAATGTTTGCCTCATCATCTTCATGGATTCACGGTCCTACAGGTCTATACGTAACCTTACCATCGAGTTACAGCTCCATTTCATTTTTCTCTCCCTATTACAGCGGCGGAGCCAAGGCCCGGCCAGCCTAGGCCAATGGTCGGGCTCCACTCGGCTGGCTGCTGCAGGCACGAATAGCTACGTGCGTACAGATAAATACACAAAACCAACTTGATCACCTTAGCTACGTACGTACATGTATAAATACTGGCTCCTTCAATCCTTTTGCTAATATATGAGCTACCTTATTATAAGATCTATTAACATACTTAGACCTTATTTAGTTTCTACTCTAAAAGTTTTCATCCTGTCACATCGGATGTTAAGACATATGTATATAGTATTAATTATAAATTAATAAAAAAACTAAATACACAGACTGCGAGTAACTTTTTTTTTGAGGCAAGACTGCGAGTAACTCGTGAGATGATTTTTAGTCTAATTAATCTATGTTTTGACAATGTGGTGCTACAATAAATATTTGTTAATCATAGATTAATTATGCTTTAAAGTTTTGTTTCGTGAATTACTGTCTATCTATGTAATTAGTTTTATTAATAACCTATTTTAATGTTTCAATTAATGCCATAACATCTAATGTGACCTAAAAAAATTTCATCCTGGGTCTAAACAAGGCCACAAACATAAACTTTCTAAAATGTCTAAGATCTTTAATCTTTGACAAAATCAGATCAAGGATGGACCGTTGTAACTCCCTTTTATTAGTGAAGTCGAGTTAAGCCCTTTAGTATGACGTTGTATCTCGTCCAGGCTCTATAAAATTCCTGGCTCCGACACTGCCTATTACAGTACCAACTTGTCAACGAGTCTTGTTTTTTTTTTGCCACAACGTGTGCTTCAATGACAGCTTCTTTTAGTTAAAACAAACATCTAGTACTCCGATACTGTAGGCACATCTCTACCAATACGGGGAGACACTAGACGTCTCGCTGTCGATGAGCACGCGTTGCCTGTTAGGCTACCACTAAAAAATAACGTCGTTAAATACGAACACTTGTGTTATGTCGGAGACGACCTGATGATCCAACCAACTAAGCTACGCTCAGTTCGCTTGTTCTCAGGGAGTTAATGGGTCACACATAATTATATTAACCGGACTGAAATTAGTTCTTATCATTTTTTTAGTTTTACTAAGTCTCTTGTTTCTATTTGTAGTCAGCCGTCAATCTGACCAAAAATGTAATTAAAAGTAAAAATAGCCAGGTTATTAACTACTCATCCCTTCAATTTGACGAAAAATACAATTGAAAGTAAAATAGCCTGTTATTAACTACTACTCACCCCCCTCCAATCAAAGTATAAATGTCTTTGTATGGATTTTTTATGAGAGTTAGTTACAGAAGCAAACACTCATATAATATATATGAGTGCATACTTACTCTTATGAACGGGCACACACACTACTCCTATTAGCATCTATAAATCCGAAGAATTGAGTTGGACTAACAAATCTCGAGTTTGACGAAGTCATCATATATGCCACCTATCACTGAGAAAGAATGACGTTGTTAAGTTCTAAAATAAATTCAAAATACGAGTGCCTATGTTAAATCTGGAACTTGAACTCAAATGGACAAGGATGAGCAGTTCACAATGTCTACATATAGATTGAAAGACATGGACAACGAAGACACCTATTTGGCCCACATATAACCATAAAATCAGACCCAGAGGCCCAATCTATGAAGGCCATACAAATCCTCGAACTCCCTCCGCGATCGACTTTCGAGCCCGTGGGTATATCACTTGCCTTTTGGTCCAGTAATGAATAATTGTCCCAATTTTCATCCGTACTAGTATTTGCCAGGTAGGGTTGGGATCCTCCTACTGTTTAGGGCCTGTTTGACAGAGGTTCACCGCTGAAAAAATGAATCTGGATTTAGGATTCACCCTGAATCAGATTCACTATGGATTTGAGATCCATTCTAAAACTGTTTGGCAAATCAGATTCACTCAAGGGTATTTTAGTTGAGATGGACTATTTTGCCCTTAGGATAGGGCCCATCTGTCAATGTCTGTGTTATTTCTTCTTGCACAGACTGAAATCACGTGAAGTTGGGGCGAAGCCAACACGCGGCCATGGCCACGGCACGCGGTCAGCGTGCGGCCGGGCTCGCGGCCACGGCGCACGGTCGAACTCGCGGCCACGGCACGCGGTCGGCGCGCGCGGGGCTCGTGGCCACAGCACGCGGTCAACGCGCGGCGGGCTCACGGCCACAGCACGCGGTCAGTGCGCGGTCGGGCTCAAGGCCACGGCGCGCGGCTGGACTTGTTCCCGGACGGCGAGGGTGCGGCCGACCTCATTTCCTCGCGACGAGCGCAGCAGCTAGCCAGTGGCGGGCGCGCAGGGGAGGGGCCACCGCCGAGGAAGCGTCCGGAGGACCGCCGGAGGAAGCCTCGCCGGAGGGCTTCTTCTTCCTCGCGTGGAGGGCCGCCGGCAAGCGCGTCGGGCGGGAGCGCTCGCAGGGCCGAGGGCCGGGGGCCGGGGGCCGAGGGAAGCGCGACCGTCGGGGGCGGCGTGGTCGCGGGAGCACGCGCGGCGGTCGTGAGGGCCGGTGGAGCGCATGCAGCCGCCGGCAGTCCAGCTCTGGCGTGCGCAGAAGACCTCGTCGGGGATGGGGGAGTAGGCGCGGCCGCAGGGTGGCCGGGCGGGGCGAGCGCTGGCTGGCCGGAGCAAGGTCGTGGAAGGAAGTGCGAGCTCGTCTCGGTGAGGAAGCGGGAGCTCGTCTCGGTTGCGATTGCGATGACGAGGAAGAAAACATTAGGGAGGAAGAAGAAAGAAGAAATAGAAACGAACCCGTATTTGTGTAACCAATGGCAAAGTTAGGTAATTTTCCCTAACTCCACTAAATCCGAGTTGGTCGAGCACCCCTTGAGGAGATCCACCAAAATAGTGAATCTGACCATCAGATCCACCGTTTTGCTGAATCTGGATTTGGTGGATCTGAACCGTTTGGCTAACTTTTGATGGAGTGGAGCTGTTTTTGGTGAATCTGGAGTTGGCGGAGCTGTCTCAAACACGCCCTTAAGGACCTGCTTGGTATCACTCCAACAAAAATAAAAAGCTAGATTAATTTTTAGGCTTTGTTTAAGAGAGCTTTGCTCCCTGATTCTTCAGCTCAGCTTCTTAATTCTCTAATGGAGTGATTTGATTAAATTCTTATAAGGGAACAAGGTGAAGATTAATAAATAATTAATTCTCTAATGATTCCCACCAAAACATAGCTGGAAGCCAGCAAGAATCCGAGAAAGCAGGTTTTGTTTGCTTTCTCGCTTGCATATAAAATAAAGGAGTGATTCGCTTAAATTACCCGAGGAATCTGAGTAATTTTTTTTATGTTTGGCAATAGAAGAGTGATTTTCTTTGAGAATCTACTCCATAAAACACTATCAAACGGGCCCTTACAAAGAAGAAGCTAGAGCTACTTTCATATATGGACATATGGTGATGAAGTTGTGTTGGTGCTCTTGCCTCTTGCTCCAGCCAGCTCTAATGGTGGCGGCGATGTAGTTAGAACGGCTCTAAAGTATGTCTACTGTCTCTAATCGTTCTCACTTCTCGAGAAGTCAAAATATTTTTAATTTTAAACAAATACGTACAAAGGCTATTAATGTTTATGGTGCACAATAAGTATAATTAGATTAAATCATTAAATATTTTTATAATAGATTTATTTAAAGATAAAATATTGATAATATTCTTTTACAAATGTTAAATCAATTATTTAAGACGGAAGGGAGTGCCTCAAAATAAAGAAATACGAAAAAAGGGCAATCTCCCTACTCCATTGGATACCCGGATTGGCATGAGTCTCAAAATAAAAATTAAAGGACACATAGACCTGAGGCATCCATGTGACCATGTTACGATGTTAACGTGTCGCTCTGCATGCCTGCATCTATCTAGTGTACTAGCATTAATGTGACTAGGTGAGGCAGCGATGTGTGCGCCATCTGCGCCGATATTCTAGCACGAAAGCCATTCCGTGAGTCATTGGAGTGATGTTGAATCTTGCAGCCATGCTGACAGCGCACCACAGCCCACAGGCCCACAGCCACAGTGTGAGGTGTCCCGTGTCCCCGCCGTGTATCACTGACACTGTGACACACTGACACAGACTTTTGTCATTCCTCGTTTCACAAAATTTCACATCACCATCAGTCACATCATTCAATATATGAGGAGTATATAAATGTAGGTAAAAAAATAAAATGTACTTTTAGTATGTATATGTTACGAATCTTTAGAGTCTACCTAGTCTATATTTAGATAAAGTTTGTCAAATAACAACAAAAACGCTACAGTAAAATTTTCCATCGCCGAAATTTTCATCGGCACGGCCGCGGGAATCTAGGACGACGGCGCTGGCGCTCTAGAGTCTACTCCCTCCGTCCCTATTTAACTGTCGTCCAGAAAGCGTGTCTGTGAGGGAAACACGGTTTTCTAGAGACAGTTATTTAGGGACGGAGGGAGTGGACCTAGAGAATGCTCCAAGCCCGGCTCGCTCGCTGTGGCTGCAGCTGCAGGCCGCACGCCAACGCGCGCACAGCCGAGCCGTAACCGCGCACAGCCGAGCCGTAACCGCGCACGCACCTCAATGCCAGCGCCGGAAACTGCAATACACGGGCAAACCCACCCAGCCCACCCAGGCCAGCAGAGCCCGACGCACGCCCCGCGCGATCCCGTCCGTTTGAGCCCTCAAACCAAGTCTTTGGAGAACGAAACCGCAAACCGCGGTTGCTTCGCACATCTGCGTCGCGTCGCCTTCCGTTCCCTCTGCAACATCACACACACAGCTAGCCCGCGTGTCCCCCAATCATACGTACCACCGCGGCGGGGGGGTGTCCGCTTGCATCCTCCCTCCCCCCGTCTCCACCCTCCACCTCCTCTCCCCTCCCTCGCCCGCCCCGCCCCGCCGCTCGCGGATGCGCCGGCGCGCTCCCACTCCCACCCCCAAACCCTAGCCCCGATCCCGATGGGCACGCCCCGTGCGGGGTCCCTGGCGTCCCCGGTCACCGGCGACCGCTACCTCGACCTGCTCGTCCGCTTCGTGGCGCGCAACGCGGGCGCGCTGCTCGACGGCACCGTCACCCTCCGCCTCCACCCCGCGCCTCCACTACGTCGCCTCCCGCCTCGAGGCGCTTCGGGAGCTCGAGGCCGTGGGCGCGCCGCGCGCCATTGGACTATCCTCCGCGCCTACGTCGCGGACCTCGGCGACCACCGCGCGCTCGAGCAGCTCCGGCGGATCCTTCGCCTCCTCACCTCGCTCAAGGTCGTCGCCCCGGGGCGCGGGCGCGACCCCGCTCCGCTCTCACTCCTGCCCTTCGCGCGCCTGCGCGTGTGCTCGAGTTGCGGGGCTGCGACCTCTCCACCTCGGCCGCCAGGGCCTTCTCGAGCTCCGGCACTCCCTCGAGAAGCTCGTCTGTTTCAATTCTACGGTGCGTTTCTGCCACCCGCCGTACAATTTTGTTTGGAATTCGGGTTTTGCGGCAATTCGCGGTGGTGACCACAGGCTCTACTTATGATCCTCAACTACCGTGAGCTATTCTGAACTGTCAAATTATACCTACAGTTTGCTGTTCTGGTTCATCTACACCAACTAAAGTGCCATAGTTTTAGCCTCTTTGCTGGAATACTATGGTCACACTTTTGATTTATTCCTAGGATCTGATCGAATCCTGTTTAGTGTATACTCAGCATGTTCTGCATTTCGTCGTCAATCAATTTGATACGTGCTAAGATGCCCTCTAGTACTTATGTTTATTGTAGTTTCCTGCCATGCTTGTGGGATTTAATGTAATGTTATTTTAAGTCATCATCAAGCACTCTGTACTCAAGCACTCTGTAGTTCCTCAGCAGTTTCTCTGAGTTAATTAGTTTTGGCGTCTTAGAGCTTCTCAAGTTCTGAGCACCTGCAACAGGGCTTTATTTGTATCAATGCTCGTGCTGCAGATACCATATACAGTACTCCGTATGCAACAGTAGAAACCATCCCTGCTCTCCGCTTGATATATTTATTCCATTCCATGGTCTAATTAATAAGCTTTGGCATTAAAAAAGTGTTCATCCCGTGGCCTCTTGATGGACACAACACATTGGGATCGGTATAGTTGCATGCATCTTCTTACTCTCTCTTTTTTGCAAGCTATGAAGTAATTTTTGGCTGGCTTACTATTCATCTGAGTTTGAGAGTTCGAGATTTACAGTCCCCCTTAAAAACTATCAAGGGAGCAATGCTTCCTGGATAGCACATAGCATCTCTTCCTCTAGCTTTTCTGTTTTTCCCTGTTCCATGTGGCTTAGGCAGGTATTAGATATGCCATTGTACATGGTGTTCTAATGTTCTTTATTGGCTGATGGAAATTGCAATGAAATTGAGCATGCATGTGGAAAAACTCTAGTATTTGGTTGCAGCTTGGTAGCTGTAACTTGATTGGGTTTTGTGATATTTATAGTCTTTATAACGGTATACAGTCAAATGTTCAGCAACCACCAAACATTCGTCTAGCAAGAGTCTGCATTAATCATCTCTCTTCATCAAGTAGTTATTTGGTTCCAGTCTTTATTTCTTAGAACTTCATGTTATGTGAATATTTTGGCCAAACTCACATTAGTTGACTTTCATGCTACCACAGGATGCTCTAAGGCATGTCTTCACGAGTAGAATCATGGATATCACAGGACTCTCCTGTATGGAGCAAACTTTCATATGCCATGTGCATCTAACGGTGTAGTACTCATGGACGAGTCGTTGCAATTGTTACCAAACGAATTGAGCATTGAATCCCTTTTGTCGCAACAAGTTTGCAAAGGTGGACAATCTGCAGAAATGTACAAAGTTGCGAAATCTGGATCTTGGATTTAATCATTTGCGTTCAATTTCATCCTTGAGTGAGGTACGCATTTCCTTTATAATCCTGAACATTGCGCTGCAGACTAGCTTATTGCATTTATCGTTTACACTCATTTAGTGGTATCTACAGTTACATGTGTTTTCTTGCAGGTTTCCAGTCGAATAGTAAAACTTGTTGTGAGAAATAATGCTTTAACTACAGTAAATGGGATTGAAAATCTCAAGTCACTCATGGGGCTTGATCTCTCTTACAACATCATCTCAAATTTCTCAGAATTGGAAATGCTTGGGACCTTACCTCTGTTGCAAAACCTCTGGTTGGAAGGCAACCCAATCTGCTGTGCCCGGTGGTATCGAGCACATGTGTTCAGTTTTTTTCGTAATCCAGAGAATGTAAGTATTTGACTTGAAATACTGAACTCTTTTTGTGACTTAGATTTCCCCCATCATAATAATTTGTTCCGCAGTACTGGAGTAAAGTGACAGCTCTGTTCCCTGGCTTTTTCTGGTTCAGTTGAAGCTAGATGATAAAGGTATGAACACACAAGAATATTGGGAAAAGCAAGTACTGTTTGCATGCAGACAAAATCAACCTGCTGGTTATGGGTTTTATTTTCCTGCAATTGATGATCATGAAGATGAAGATGAAGACATGTTAAATTTGAAGATGGTATGTATTTGTTGTTCCATTATACCAGTTGCACTAAATTTATACATTGCATGTAGCACCATATATCAGTAAAGATGATTTGACACAGAATGTGGTGAATAACAATTATGCACCATTTGTACATTTTTTTTAGTTTTCACATGCAAGACAGAAGGTCCTTTCCTTACTTTCATGAGTTTGGTCTCTCTGTTGTTCCATTATACCAGTTCCAGTAAATTGATACATTGCATGTAGCACCATATATCAAGATTCCTGGGTTGGGAGTTTTTTTGTGTTACTATTATCCTTCAGTAAAGATGATTTGACACAGAATGTGGTGAATAGCAATTATGCATGTGTTTTGTTCCATTTGTACATTCTTTTTAGTTTTCACATGCAAGACAGAAGGTCCTTTTCTTACTTTAATGAGTTTGGTCTCTAGTAAGTTCATCCCAGATGTTGGTGGATGCGTTCTTCGTTTTTAGAAGTGCAAGATATGCCTTACCTCCTTTTGCAAAAATGATACAGTATGCCTTACCTCCTTTGCAGGATAGGTGTGAAGGGGTGTGTGGTGTGTGGGTGTGGGTGTTTTGGGGTCTTTGTATGTTTCCTCTCTTCTTCTATCAATATAATGATACGCAGCTCTCCTGCGTGTTCGAGAAAAAAATGATACAGTGAACTAGCCTTGGACCTTGCATACACAGCTCTGAGCATGCATGACTACTTTAACTATCAAATGACACCGGTTCTCTTTTATTTACTGTAGAGGAAAATTTCCCGACTTGTGAGCATAGTGGAGGAAGAGAGAAATCTCTGTGATGAAGGTGTAGAGCAGCAGTCCAACCATTGTGATAGTGACAGTTCTAAGAAGGATGAAACTGCAGCTGTTGATCATGACATAAGAATTGCTTCGTTGATAAACACCGCTGAATTACTGAAGAAAGAGAAGTCGAGTAATTGGCTCCGTGAGTTTAAGGAGTGGATGGATGACAATACAGAGGAAACAGAAGGCGACAACTTATCTGTTGACTTAACTAATGGCAATGGAAAGTATATCAGACAAAAGAAAAAGCAGAAAGCACACAAGGAGACTTCAAATAACATATCGGATTTGGTACATGTATCAGAAGGTGGGAGTAGCTCAAACCTTTTGGAATCAGATTCATCTTTCACGGATAATGCATTTTCTGGTTCAAATGGAGTCATCAAACAATCCTCAAATGAACTTAATTTCGACCAAGATCATCTAAGGATGCACTTGAATTCTTTTCAACGACCTCCTCCCCTAGAGTTAGTAACCACTTCACATACTGACCCCTTTTCTCAGTTGGAAAATGACTCTAGAAATATGCTAGCAAATGGGACACCATCCAATACAATGAGCAAGTTAATAGAATCAAGTCCAGCCCATACATATCCAAGTCCACAGTCACCTCCACAATACAAGGAGGACATTCTACATCGCAGACTTTTTCTGGAGGAAGAATTTTTGCAGATTTCAGGTCATCTTCATTCTGTTGGTTCACTTGGTAGTGGTAGCAGCTGCAGCGATGGTTCTTCAAGCGATTTTGGTTCATGCAATTCTGAAGATGGTTGTGAAGAAATTCAGACAAAGATGGAGTTGTCTCTTAATGGCCAGATGCTTTTATTTCCTTCTGTAAATGGTGATGATCATGAGCCAAAGAATAACTTAGAGCATTTTTCAGGGGAGAATACTTTGTCTGACCATTCAGAAGAAGGTGAGCCAAGTTGTACAGATCACAGAGAGTTTGATATTGAGGAGTTCCATGACAGTAACCAGAGAAATGGTCATCTAGGGCATTATTTAGGCCATTTAATTGGACAAAAAGGCAAGCAGAAGTTTAAGTGGGGGGTATTTCCTTTCAAGAATCACAATGGTACCAAACTAGAAATTCCAAAAATGAATGGTGATCATGTGGCTGAGCATGTTTTAGTTGAAGGAAATGGCAAGCTGACATGCAACCCGAGCAAAAGTACTCACATGGATGGCTCTAAAAGCCATTATTCTAATATCCTGCATAAGAACAATTCATCTGTTGTCACAAATATAATTCCTCATAACACAGGTGAACATAAGATTCTTGAGGATTTCTTCAACTTGGAAATAGCAAACAAGGATGGGTCTGAAACATGTGAACAAGTAGCTTGTTGTGCATACATGTTTCAGGATTTAAGTGGTTTAGTTCA
Source organism: Coix lacryma-jobi var. lacryma-jobi (assembly GCA_009763385.1). Taxonomy (NCBI): domain Eukaryota; kingdom Viridiplantae; phylum Streptophyta; class Magnoliopsida; order Poales; family Poaceae; genus Coix; species Coix lacryma-jobi. The sequence goes on along the minus strand of VDCT01000421.1, from coordinate 130,863 downwards.
AAGGTGAGTTGTTTTCTGTGTTTCCAATCCTGAAAACGTTGTAAGAGAACGCACCATATTGATGAACTGATTTGCATTGGGTAATAAATTGAAAGCACCATATGAATGGGCTATGAAAAATTGTATTTTGTTGGGTTACATAATTTGGAAATAATGTTTTGTAGAGCTCCTGTGAATACTGTGAGTGTTATGTAGAGTAGTATCTTTCTGTCAGCTTAAAGGTTAAGGACTTAGTACTCAGAAGAAAAAAAAACGAAGAAAAAAAAAGGTTTAGGACTTGAGTACAACATGTCGGATGAATGTAATCAACCCTTTTTCTGCCAGAGCTATTTTTAATCCAAGGCAATACACCTCTGCGGCACTTCATGAATTGCATATCTTTATCTTCAAATTTACAGATTAATTAAAGAATAAATGTGTTTGTTGTGGACTTGTTGTATTGGGTATTTGTTCCTACCCTTTATCTATGCACCATTTACATATGTGCTTTACCAGTTACCAATTCTATTGCATGGTAACGGGCATGCAGCTGTTTCCATTCTTTAATGCATTAAGCAGTTACCAATAGCAGCATCTCAATTGAAACCAAAATAGCCACCTTCATTTAACTAACCATATTTTTGCTGTATTTAATTGTAAACCACATTGCTTAAATGCCACTTTAATTCTGAAGAAACTAAAATTTCCTGGATGTGCAGTTAGTATGTATTCAGAATTATAGTTTATACCATCTTGACAGTTTTTCTTTTGCCTTCTGTAGAGAGGTAGCCTTGCTGCGAAGTTCTGAATACAAATTGTATGTGCTACTGCTTGATATGGTTTCTGATGGACAAGGTATAACTACTTAATTTTTTTTACATATTTTTTATTTTCACCATCTGAATCATGTTTCTAGTTTCCTTGTTTTTGTTTGACAGCTGTGAGGTCATTTACATAATCATTTGCTTGATAGAAGCTTTTTATTACCCATATATCTATTTTGGACCTTTGTTATTGCCATAATTTCTAACGTATTGATTAATTTACAGAAACCATGCCAAGAATTTTGGGCAGCTATAGTCTGGATAGTCTAGAAAAAGTTTCGATTGGGCTGGGACTACAGGTGCTGAGGTGTGTTAGCATATCAATCGTTATTCATTAAATGTTGTGACTTAGCTTACAATGAGGCTTGCTTTTATTGTTCAATGTCACAGGGCACACATGTCTGATGATACAACTCATCTATTCTTCACAAGGACTTCCAAGGAAACACAAGATGTACTTTGGCTCTTGAGTGTAACCAACTTTCCCAAATTAAACCACGAGATACATTTTCAAAGGTACAGTCTTGGTAGTTTCTACAATCACCACAAACTAAAAATATTCTTTTTGAACCAAATGAAGAATGCTTATCTTGTTTGTTAAAGCTATATTCCATGTCTCTTATTATGTTTATTGTGCAATTTAAATGGCAGTTGGGAGAACATCCAAGTTAAATTGTTCGAGAATTGTGTTATACACAGAACTGCAAATATGGGAATATTTCTCTACTCTATGTTGATGTTCTGGAGGAATGACGCTGAAGGTACCATGGTCTGGCAATCTGGGTGATGAAATGTCCCTATATTTTATTCATGGAACACATCAGAACTACCTTTCCACACATGAAGTCTGCATTGTAACTAAATTGGAATTACTTGTTTGCTGCAAACATTGGTCAGGGTCTTCTTCAGTTTATTTCTTTAGCCTGCTTTGGGCCCAATATTAAGTCATCTCTAATAAGTCGTTGTTCGTTATAGCAACAACAATCAGTGGCTGATCTACAGGGGGGCTGGGTGGGCTCCAGCACCCCCTAAGCACCTGATTATCACTAAAATTAGTGTAGCAAAAGCTTAAAATCACCGTTACATTTTCATCCAAATCAACATCTCTATTGTTTTAGCCCCCCCCCCCCCCCCCCCCCAAAAATATATCCTTTTAGTCTCAACTCTCAAGCAAGTTGGGGTATGCTAGAGTTGAAACCAATATGAGCCAGCAAAAAAGGAAAATCAAGAGAAATATCTACAACGGATTAATAATGATATTATTAGGGGATCTAAAGCTTGTTCATGTTTCAGGCGTGTGAATATCTGCTTTCCATGTACCTATCCAAGGGCAATCGTTTAAATCTTAGTAGATTTAGTCAGTCAAGTAGATATGTCTACTGTATACTTGTATACGGGTGCAATCATGTGAACTTTCAGTGCGAACTCCTGGCTGTTGCATGTCCCAAATTTCACTCTTAACTCCAATTGATCATTTCCTACTTTATATTCTTGATTGCCCTTACAAGTTGCTGAAACATTATTGGTCATTTTTCTTCTGCAGAAGACTCCCTTTTTATTAGATCCATCTTTGTCATTGAAGGCTCCATATTGGTGTGCATTGAGGACCTAGATCAGTTTGGTGGTCTCCCTTGTGATTCAAATCCTCCATACTTTTCTCTTGATGCATCATGTTCTATTAGCAATATCCGAGAAGTGGTGAGTAGCATTTAGTTTTTTTTTTCCCAATTCCAAATTCTCAGGTTCACTACATGATAATTTGCAACATTGTTATTTTCATATACCCTTAACTCCATCAAATAAAATCATATATGTTATTTAATATCTAATATGCACACCATTTTCTGTTTAGCGGAAATGACTTTTCTAAGACAGTCACTAAACTAGAACAATCTATTATGGTTCCAGTTATGTCTTGATTAACTCTGTACTTAGGAATGATAGCTTTCTGACTTTCTCATCATTATGTACTTTGTACTGTGTGCTGACAGGAATTTAACTTTTCACCTTAGATTGCTACTAAAATTATCAGCTATTACAAGGCTGTTGTTTTGCTGCTCCTTACGTGCCTAATCATTATCGAAATTAAAGGGGGAAACTACAGAGCATTGTAGTCCGTTTTGGTTCATAAGCTATATGGTGGGCATGAAGTCATTCAAATCTGCAAGCTTATTGATAATTGCATGTAAATAAAATATGGTTAGAATGAAGGAAAAAAAGGTGTTTCTTGGGGCATCATAGAGACTAATCATTTTTTCGGGTATAGGTGCAATGTCATGTATTTTTTATTTTTTGCATTTTGCTCTTAACAGTATAACTTGCTTGGGAATAACATAGATGACAAAGTTAGGTAGTGGGAAGTATATATTTTATATACAACTCGGCTATTGGATCTGCTGTTATAATAGAGGTCAGGGAATAATATGGTTTTCTTCTAGCTGTTACCTACTACCTTAGTGAGTTTATCTTGAAATCTTATAGTTCTTATGGTAGTCGTTGCCATATTCATGGCATTGACACAGGGTGCTTGTGCTTCTTGTTTTTGTTTATTGCCCCACAAACTGTGCAAAATCATTCAAAAAGTTGACATTGTTTTGGAATGTGTACATTCAGGTCATGGATCAGCGCAAGGGCAACTGTCTGACATTGACTTTGGATAATCGTAGGCAAGGAGAGTTTCACAATAGCATCCAAAATCCGCAAAACAAGCAGTCTGATGAAATCGGCACAGTACATACATGGAAACTTGAGTGGTTCTCTGAAGAAGCATCTCGAAAGTTCATGTCTGTACTTAAGGCTCTTTACTCTACAGCAGCAGCTTCGTCTTTACCTGTAAAGTGTATATCCTGATAATGCCGGTTATTGTAGTTCTACGGTGATTTCATTCATTCTTTTGGGGTTTGCATATGTAGAAGCTGTTACTATGTACAGTTTGATAGTTAGGTTAGGTTTGTGTTCGCTGTATTCTTTATAGTTGTTAGGTGTTTTTCTCACCGTGAAGTTGTACATAACAGAGCTAGAAGTGAGTGTAAATGAATGGGGTTGCAGTTTTGGCAATGGGCGGAAAGTTTGTTCAGAACTTCTGGTGGTGGGTATTCGGTATTGTCGCAACGATGGCTTGATCAGGAATTCACGGAACGGACTGCGATGAAACACCACTTGGGCAGCTACGCTTAACAAGCCATACAGGATAGTATATTGGTACTACCCATGATGAATACTCACAAGCTGAAATCTACAGTTACATGTCTGACTTACGTAATAATACCTTCACACTTCCACTCGTTGCGCTTCTTCTATGCCTAATTAGCTACCACTATTTGAACAGAGTTCAACCTCTGCTTCCCCACCGACACATCCATTCATCGTCGTCAGCATGTGAAGCCGCGACGGGATCGGCGGCAGTCCGACATCAGCAGCACCTTCCAGCTGCTGCACGACGAGCCCCATGGTTGGCCGGTCGCCTTCTTCATCCTGTATGCACCAACACGCGACCTTGCAGACCATCTCAAGCTCCTTCAGGTTGGCATCCCCGGCGAGCTTCTCGTCTAGCAGGCCGACCACGTCGCCCGCATGCAGCCTTACCGCGGCGTGCACCGGGAAGTACACAGCGGAGCAGGGGCCCTCCTCCGAGGAGCCGTTGTTCCGGCGGCCCGAGATGAGCTCGAACAGGAGCAGGCCGAAGCTGTACACGTCGGCTTTGGCGGTGACCGGCGCGCCCGCGAGCCACTCTGGCGCGAGATAGCCCATCGTTCCCCGCATGGTGGTCAGAACGCGGCTGAAGTCGTGGCCGACAAGCTTGGCCATGCCGAAGTCCGCGAGCTTCGCGCCCAGCTCCTCGTCAAGGAGGATGTTCTCCGGCTTGATGTCGCAGTGTATGATGCACTCCCGGCACTTCTCGTGCAAGTAAGACAGCCCCCTGGCCACGCCAACGGCGACGCCAAACCTCTGGCTCCAGCTCAGCACCTTGGAGCTCGAGCTGTTCCTGAACAGGTACGCGTCCAGCGAGCCGTTGGGCATGTAATCGTAAACGAGCGCCCTCTTGTTCCCCTCGGAGCAGAAGCCGCGGAGGCGCACGAGGTTGACGTGCTGGATCATGCCGAGGGTGACGACCTCGGCGCGGAACTGCTTGTCGCCCTGCCGCAAGCCGTCGAGCCTCTTGACGGCCACGGGCGTCGTGTCGGGGAGAGTTCCCTTGTACACCGAGCCGAAGCTGCCGCTGCCGAGCTTCTCCGTGAAATCCCGCGTCGCCGCTTTCACGGCCTGGTAGTCGAACAGCAGCAGCGAGCCCTGCACCGCCGTCACCTTGCCCTTCCCCCGCCGCTTCCGCAGCACCACCGCCACCGCGACGACGATTATGAGGCCCGCCAGGAGTAGGACCACGGCAGAGACAGAGCTGCTAAGGATCACCATGGACTTCCTCCAAGAATGATGCGCGGCAGGCGGCGGCACCTCCGAGGCCGCGACACGGACGTGAAGAAGAACAGCTGCCCCCGCGGTGCCCTGATCGCTAGGGAGTGTCCTCAGGCTGACGAGCTCGCCGTTCCACACCAAGCACTTCGCTGCGTCGTAGGCGTAGGCAGTGCAGGAGCAGTCTCGCAGGCAGGAGAGAGCACACATCTTGGCGCTCCGGGCTCCGGCCGCCTCTGCCGAGCCGTCCGGAAGCTGCACGGTGTACGGCAGCTTCAGGAAGCCGTCGCTGGGACAGTCCAGGTCCGTCCGCCTGACGCACCCTGAGGCCGTGTTCCCCAGCTTCCACTCCCCCTCCGACCGCGGCGCGAAGGCCGCGGGGCACTCGCACATGGCGCTGGAGGTGTTGCTGCACACGCCGAAGGGCCCGCAGGAGCCGTACACGTCGCACCCGTCGTGGGGCTCGGAGCAGAAGAGGATCCACTTCCCCGCCTCCGGGCTCCACTGCCGCCGCTGCATCTGCCCGTTCACTTCCAGCACGAAGTTGCCGATGCCCGGTACCCGGTTCTTGTAGCTGAAGAAGTTCACGCTGGCGTTGGGTGCGTACGGGACGCCGTCGAAGTAGCCCGACCGCATCTCAGGCACGTTGGCGAAGACCTCGCCGTCCCACACGCCGGTCGTCCAGTACTGGCGCGTGCCGCCGGCGAAAAGGTCGAACTTGGCCCGCCCACGCGGGTCGATCTCCATGGAGAAGGCGCCGGGCGCCGGGTCCTCCGAGTCGGTCCACGACGTGAGGAAGCTGTGCACGCCGCGGGCCCTGTCGTAGCCGAGCCGAGCCCCGGGCAGCCACGTGTCCGTGGGGTGGTCGAAGCTCTGCCACGCCACGGACGCCGTCGCGTTGGTCCGCACCACGAGGTTGCCGTCGTCCTGGAGCGTGGCGACGGTGGTGCGCGGCGACGGGGAGGACGCGTTGGACGACCACAGCAGGGTGTTGGACGGCGTCGCGTGGAGGAGGAGCTCGCCGCGGTCGCTCAGAGCGAAGCGAGAGGCCGACGGCTCGAGGATCGGGCGCTCCCGGTTCGCTACCCACACGACCGTTTCCTTGGAGACCTTCTTGAACCAGATGCCGATGTAGTGCCTCTTGGAGTTGCCCGGGGAGAAGAGGCCGAGCTCGAAGTTGCCGCCCTTGGAGACCAGCGTCTGGTTCCATGGGAGAGACTGCCCCAAGGTGAGCGTGTCAGTCGTTGCTCCGCGTATTATTTGGAGGTCCAAGCAGGAGAAGAGCAGGAAAACGAGGGTGAGCATGGTGGCGTGCAGTTACAGCTCCGACTATTTCTCGACTCTTGAGCTAAGGAATTGTTGGTCTTGGTTTGTTGTTTCAGATACAAGAATCAGGCCGAGGCAATTATAGACCCATGCATCTTTGTGGTTGGGTCAGGGCACGGCGTGTCCCTGTGGGCATTCACAATTTGAATTGTTTTTTGGCAGTCCGTTGGGCCCCTCGATTGTCCCTGCTACTCCGTAAAAGTCAACACTTGGAATGTTGATGGAACATGAAGCGAAGTCACGGACTGGATCATAGAAATTCGTCATTCAATATTCAAACTGCACCCCATTTTGATTTTGTAATTAGTCATCATCTCGTCATGGTGTTCTCATACAGACTAGCATGTTTTTTAACTACCTTTATTGATTGATTGAGGGTAGCAGAGTCCAGAGTATGCACGCTTGTTCAAAGATATTCTTTATTTTTGTTAGCTAGTGAGTGAGCCAGTGACTTCCGTGAGGGGGTGTTTAGGGTAAAGTTTAGTCTCTGACACATCAGATGTTGTATTATTAATTTAGTTTATTAAGACTAATTATAAAACTAATTATACTGTCATATAATAATTAACAAAAGAAATCTATTAAACCAAATGAACTTATCATTAGCAAATCTTTACTGTAGCATCACATTGTCAGATCATAAACTAATTAGGTTTAATAGATTTGTCCTAAGAATTATCCTTCGGCTGATAAATTAGTTGAAGAGAACAGCGTCCATCATCTGTACGTGCTGTGTGTATGACCCCTCTCGTCTCTTTCATTTCCCGCCGTGCATCGCCTTTGACCATTTCATATTTGCATATGCTGTAGCCCGAAGCTATCGCCACTTTATAGTTATTACAGTTGGTTACATGTCGCTATGAACAGTACCTGCTGAGTGCCCGATGGATCGGATGAGGAGTGTCTCCGTTACGCATCCAGGCGCCTTGGGTGTTATCCGGACCTCTGCGCCGGAATTTTTTTTCTTCATCGCGCGTTATGTCGTCCCCGCTTAATCAATGTATAACAGCAACAAAGACTCTGCTGACCGATGGAAAACAGCGAGCGACCGGCAGACGATTGTCCGGCAACTCTTTGGACGATGGTGCATGGTGGTGGTGGTGAGGTCCATCGTTTCACTCCTTTTTTTAAAAAAGGAAATTAAAAACAAAACAAAAATGGCCAGCAGAGGTGCCGCAGGCAGCAGGGCCTCGCAATCCTAATTTGTAATTGTGCAAGGCTTATTCCTTCTGCCAACCGGGCCTGCTTTGGACATCTGTGAAATGAAATGCAAGTGAGAATTTTGTTAATCTCCGAAGTTTGCCTAAAAAATACCCAGCGCGGCAGGCACCAGGAGCACAGAACCGATCGAACCGAGCATACTCCAGAGAGGACCATTGCGGCTCGGCTGGGCAGGCAGAATCAAACCAGCTTGACTAACGGCTCTCTCCATCACAAAATAAATACAATTATAAAATTAGACATAGTTATTAATACTCTAATAAAATTATCAAAATACTTTTACGTTTCTGAAAAAATATAAAAAGACGAAATACTTATTTTTAAATAAAATTTAAGGGATTTGTTATATTTTAGGCGTCTGAAATATAACATCTTTTTAGGCAACGACTACAACATTTAGATCTTCGTACAAGGGTCTAAATCTATTAGCACAAATCACAAGAAACAAATAATAATTTTTTTTATGAAAAACAAAGACAAAACTGTTCAGGTGCCTGAAATATAGGAAATGTGAAAATTTAAACTCTGAAATTGTATTTACTTTACGACGGAGAGATTAGGTACCTCTGTGATACTGATGCGACATGACAAGCCGAGAAAAAGGCTGGAAGAATCTCAGGGCTTTGTTTAGTTTTCCCAATTTCCCCTAAATATTTCTAGATTCCCCATCACATCAATCTTTAGCTGCATGCATAGAGTATTAAATATAGGTAAAAAAATAACTAATTGTACTTTTAGTATCTACATGTCGAGACGAATCTTTTGAGTCTAGTTAGTCCATATTTGGACAAAGTTTGTCAAATAACAACGAAAGTGATACAGTGCAAATCTCAAATATTTTTCGGAACTAAACAAGGCATAGTGAGATTCTTCCAGCCTTTTCTCGGCTGGTAGTTGGCAGTTGGACGTCACGGTGACGGTGAGTATTAAGTCCCGTGCTCTCACGTCCTGATGAGCCGCATTTCTGTGCTACTCGCTGTCGCTGATAGTCAAAACAGGCCTTGTTCAGTTTCGCCAACTTTCCCCAAATATTTCTAGATTTCTCGTCACATCAATCTTTAGTTGTATGCATGGAGCATTAAATGTAGGTAAAAATAATAATTGATTGTACTTTTAGTATCTACATGTCGAGACGAATCTTTTGAGTCTTGTCGGTTCATATTTGGATAAAGTTTGTCAAATAACAACGAAAGTGCTACAGTGCAGAATGCAAATATTTCTCGGAACTAAACAAGCCCTTGGTTGGATTAGAAACAGACAGAGAGCAAGCTGACCTTCATCAGGATTCGAAGCACTGTCGCTAGTACAATTCAGATGATTCGAGCTCTGTGGCTAACCTTGTGCCAATATTTGCGTCACCTAGCCAACCTGACGACTGATTACCGTGCACATTGAACCTAGGCAGAGCAGAAATAGCTCAGGTTCAACAAGTGGTGTGCTTTTCAAGAAATGGGCTTTAGGCCACGTTCAGATTCCAAAATCTCCCTAAATATTTTATGCAGTACCTATTTTAGATGCATGTATGGAGCATTAAATATAGATAAAAGAAATAACTAATTGTACTTTTGATCAGCTCATGTCGAGACGAATCTTTTGAGTCTAGTTAAATCATGTTTCGACAAAATTTGTCAAATAACAACGAATCGCGAACTGAACAAGACACAAGATAGAAGATTCATCCTTGGGCCTAGGGAGAATCGGGCCGAGTTTGAACAAGTAAGGGCATGTTTAGATCCCAAATATTTACAAGATTCACCATCACATCAAATCTTTAGACGCATGCATGAAATATTAAATGTAAATAAAAAAAATAACTAATTGCACAGTTTGTTTGTAAATGAAAGGACCGAATCAGCCTAGAGGGGAGTGAATAGGTGATTTTTGACTATCTGAAACTTCACAAACTATAAGATGTAGTTAGATAGCAACCGGAGAGGCCGGTTTGTTTGGGTAGGTACTACCGGGTGTGAAACACCGGTACTACCAACACAAACAAACGGCACAACCGGGATCCTAAAAGAAACTACAAATCCGATGAAAGTAAGATATGAAGATAAAACAAGTTTCTAGCCAACTTTCCGAAGAATAATTTATGGTAAAACTACTCTCACGAAACCTTGGTTGCTCCCCTTGATGTAGATCGAGCCTTCCCAACCTAAGAACGAGATAGGGATAGGAAGAACACGAAGAACACAATAACAAGAGAAGTAGAGAAAATAGGGACAACAACAACAAGCACACGGGACACAAGATTTATCCCGAGGTTCGGCCAATCCACTAAGGAGTGCCTACTTCCTCGTTGTTGAGGTGACCACAAAGGTCGGAGTCTATTTCACCTCCTCGCCTCACTCAAGCAACCACAAAGGCTACGAGAGTATCTCTACTAGAAATCTCAGGGTAATACAAACGCTTCGGGGAGCCCTCACAAGTAAATCAATACGGGCTACCACGAAGAACACCTAACCGGCTAGAGCTCAAAGAGCTCAAGAGTAAAAGACACAAAACAAGCCGGCAAGATGGAAACCAAGTGCTCAAGTCGAAGATTGATGCTTCCCACTCTCGAACCTCACTTCCCTAGCTCAAATCTCGCAGGGGAATGAATCTAGGAGCAAAGGGGGAGAGAGAGGGGTGAGTCAATGCTTGGAGAGTGTTTGTCTAGAGTTAGGTCAGCAATAAGTGTATATTGTGAGTCTGTGCCCGTGAAAAGTGAAGAGGGGAGGCATTTATCGAGGCTGGTCGGTACCACCGACCACCCATGGTCGGTACCACCGACCATGTCACAACGGTCGCATACACCCAGATCTGGTCAAACTGACAAGCACCGGGCCAAGGTCGGAACCACCGAGGCCGGTGGTACCGAGGTAATGGCGGTACCACCGCCAGGCCAAAACAAGCTCGAACAGAGAGCAACTCAGTTAGGGACTCGGTCCCTCGGAAACTACCGCCCGAGGGTCGGTACCTCCGAGGTCGGTGGTACCGAGGTAATGGCGGTACCACCGCCAAGTCAAAGGCTAGTCAGTCCAGAGAGCCCTGAAAAACTTTCAACCACCGAACCTGGGTCGGTGCTTCCGAGGCCGGTGGTACCGAGGTTATGGCGGTACCACCGCCAAGTCATATTCAACACAACACAGAGAGCCTCTCAAAACCAAGTTACCACCGACCTCCGTCGGTACCTCCGATCCCGGTGGTACCGAGGTTATGGCGGTACCACCACCAGGCCGTTTTCAATTCTACACAGGGAGCTCTGCAAACTTGGTTACCACCGGCCTTGCGTGGGTAGCACCGGGGGCGGTACTACCGAAGTAATGGCGGTACTACCGCCAGGCCAAAAACAGCGCGAACAGAGAGCCTTGCAAAATTGGAAACTACCGGCCATGGGTCGGTAGCACCGCGGGCGGTACTACCGAGGTAATGGCGGTACCACCGCTAGGTCAAAAACAACTCTATCCAGAGAGGGTTGCAAACCAGGTTACTACCGACCTTGCGTCGGTACCACCGCGGGCGGTAGTACCGAGGTTATGGCGGTACTACCGCCAGGTCATTTTTTGACCAACACAGAGAGGGTGTTTGAGCGCTGCGCAGAGAAGCCGTGGTCGGTACCACCGACCACCCATGGTCGGTACCACCGACCATAAGAAATTACCCTCTACGTGTTCGTGATTGTGCGGTGTCTCTCAAGCGAACTAAGGTTAGTCGATTTGAGCACTTTTCTCCACATCTAGCCAACTTACTTTGTGACCCTCTTCATAGTCCGGCTTACCTATAACTCAAGTTTAAAAATAAAATTTTTAAACTACCACTTGAGCTAGGCTTCTTTATGTCCAAAAATATCCTACGTGCTTTGTTCACGAGATTTCAACGTTTCAAATCTTTGAAAGGACTAACACCTGCATACATGCTTTTATAAACTGGTTAGTCCCTAATTTGATTGTCATTAATTAGCCAAAACCCACATTGGGGGCGAATGCACTTTCAAACTCCCCCTTTTTGGTAATTGATGACAACCAACTTAGGCTTACAATTAGGGATAGAAAGAATTGAAGCTTTTGAATTCCAAAATTTAGTTGAAGCTCCCCCTTAGTGTATGCTTTGGATATGAATTTCAAACCTTGATTAGAAAGCAAGGTTGCATACACAAGAACAAGAGCTCCCCCTAAATTTTGCAATCCGTGGGGTGCCTAAGTGTGTGACAACATCAAATATATCAATTTGTGATGCATAAACGGTATGACATGGTGATACACATAACAATGTAATAAGAAAAGCGAATGGCTATTGAAGAAAGAAAAGAACTCAAATCACATAGCCATATCGAAAACAACAATCATCATGACAAGAGCATCAATAACGAGGATGAACCAAGCATGAATATAACAATAAGCATAAAAGTTTTACATCCTCAGCATATCACAAATAAAATGTAGCATACCACACTTAGTCTCAAAGATTACCCTTTCTTACAGCTATTACAACAAGATAAGCCTAACACTCCCCCTTTGGCATCAAGTACCAAAGCAGGTAGGCCAAGATAAGCAAAGAATCAATAATAGCTGCTAGAAGATCCATCATGATAAGAGCCCCCGAAGAGAGAGGAATAGGCACTCTCTCCAACGTCACCACCAGGGAAGGATGAAGGAGCCGAAGAATCAGGTGGTGGTGTAGAGTCGCGAGGACCACCACTCCCAGCTGGATCGGCGTCGGGGCCAGCAAAGCCCATGTACGAGCCACCACCCCCTCCTTGATACGATGTGGACCCGCCAGCAAAGGACGTGCCCATACCATAGTCAGGGAAGAAGGAATGAGGCTGGTACTGAGTGTGACGGAACGACCCTAATCCCATGGCCCACGTGTCCCTGTCAACCTCTGACAGCCGAACCCATGTTCCATGTGATTAAGATCTGTTCGCCACCGGGCTACATCAGTGCCCAATGTCCGCAGGATCATCTCACAATTCGGTTACAACATTGCATACTTTTACAAATAACATCGGAATAAAGAGCGGAAGACTTAAATAACATTAGTTTTACAAACTGAGGTTTCAAATGAGGTAAGGAGTACGATTATTACAGACCATTGTTCGGGAAATTCAAAGTAGACAACGTAGTGGAAACATTCACATAGAGATACATGTAACACCCAGCCCGAGGGTGCACATTTACTCATCGGCCTCATCGGCCTCTTCCTGGACGAAGGTCACACAACAGGGTGCGAGACACATCGGGGTCTCAGGCATACCTGCAACATGGGTAACAAACCCTGAGTACTGGGGTACTCAACAAGACTTACCCGACTAAAGAAAAGGGAGAAGACTCAGGAATGAGAGGCTTAGGGTAGTCAAGGTAAGGCTTAAGCAAGATCAAGTATTTTGCAGAAAAGCATTTTTGTAAACCTTATTTTATTTTTGAAAGATTCGGTATTCCTCAATTCTTCATCATTCATGATTCATTTTACATTTCAAAACATTCCTAGTTGAGAACCACTCTCCGTTGACAGTCAGTGGACCAAGTCTCCATAACCGAGGAGCAACGTTAATCCGGATAAATAATACTCAGCTGAGGATCCCTATCCACACTGCATATGTAGCACCCAAGCTTGCATATGCCAACTCGTCTACCACGATTCCTCCAAGATTGGGCCCGGTCCTACGCCACCCGGAAGTACAGTACACCACTCCAATTTTCCGCCAGCGACAAGTACCTCGGGACTCTAACCCAAGAGTACAGGTCCTGACACGTGGGTACATGCTACTTCCGCCATCTCTCCACTCCCAGTGCGCGGTTGTCGGTCCAATAAAGGATTCCTCGGAGCCAGAGCTTTCCGTAGTATGTGAATAGTTACAAGTCTTGACCAGCAGGCCCCCATACGGATGGTCCCTAATTTTCCAGCCAGAACTATACCTTGGTCATATCTCACCCAAGCGTAATAGTCCTGTCAGTTTTTCAACCATGTCCCGGTCGGTGTCAACTGTTGAGTCCCGGACTACAACATGACGACACCGTACGCTCGGACAACCTCTCCTCGCTATTAACTAGGTACGGATCAGATACCTAGCGAACAGCCGGGGAGTAAGACCAAAATTCCCATAAACATTCCTTAAGTGATCACACTTTTAAAAATTGGCATTTTATTGCAAAGTCTAATTCAATAAGCATTGCTAAACATTTTTCAAATACTTTTGAAAAGCAGGTATCGGGTGTATCAGTGGTCAAGGTGGATAGTGCATCAATTAGGATAGCACACAACTCCTATAAACCTAATGCAATAATTTAACTCAAAAGCATTTAAGGAAATCATTTTATAAAATTCAAGGAAAGGGTTAAATGCACCGGGGCTTGCCTTGAAGAGCAAAGAGAGCAGACTCGGGGTAGGTATAGGTGTTGGAGCTCGGGGTCGCCTCGGGAGTTGGTTCGTCAACAGCGGCCTCGACTCTGGTACCTTCTTCGTCAACTATACGGATGCAATGATGAATGCTCATGAGAATGATGATATGGACTTATGGTGCAAGACAATACCACTGAATCTAGATTACTCTTAGGCAAGGCATAATCGAAATCTAGGTTGAGCATAAAAGGTAACCATTTCTTTCTTAAGCATTATTGATGTTAGGCCTTATTATAATTATCCTAAGTATTAACCAAACATATCATCACAGACATCATAGACCAAAGGGTAGGGGTCTATGAACATCAATCAATCCAAAGATAGATCACATCATTAAACACTTATTACCAACACTAATCACTTTTTCTATTTTCTTAATTTATTTAAAAGGTCATTTTATGAAGTTGCTCCAAAAATTACCAAATTAATCACATAAGTTAATTATGGCATAAATAGATGTCAAAACAAATTTCATAATTTTTGGAGGTCATTAAGATGCTCAAATAAATCTAAACATTAATTAAGAAAAGGCACTACTCAACTAATTAAATAAATGCTCAAAAATCAACTTGCTCCAAATGACTTCAAAATTTTACCAGAGGTTCAGCATGTCATAAAAAGGTCACAAAAATTTATCTCAAGATTTTTGGAGTTATAGATCACTCTCCAAAAATACCAAAACCTTCATTTTTCAATTAAAAGGGGAATTTTACATTTTCAAATTTTTGCACAAAACTCAAGTTTCATATTTTTATAAAATACTTCAGAGCATAAAGAGTCTACCGCAAAAATTTCAGAATTTTTGGATGCACACAGAAAATCATACAAAAAAGAAAAAAACAGAACACTATTCACATCTCTCAGAAAAAGAGAAGAGCACTGTGCTCCTTCTAGGCCGGGCTCGGCGAATCGCGGGGGCTCGGGCGAATCGCGCGGGGCTCGGTCGAGACGGGCTCGGTCGAGACGGAAGCGACAGCTTCGTCCGAGGCCTGGCCCGGAGGCTCGGGCGAGACGGAGAAGTAAGCCTCCGTCCGAGGCCTGACTCGGGCGAAGCGGAGAGCATGCGCTCGCCGAGGCTTGGGCTCGGGCGAAGCGGAGGGCATGCGCTCGCCGAGGCTTGGGCTCGGGCGAGACGGAAAAACAAGCCTCCGTCCGAGGCGTGACTTGGAGGCTCGGGCGAAACGGAGTGGAAGCAGAGGCCGGAGGCTTCGGATGCTTACCACGGGTCGGAGGCAGGGCTCGAGGGTGAGGCTCTACACGCGCTCGAGGGTGAGGCTCGAGGAAGAGACGACCGCGGCGGCGCTCCGGCGATCCGGCGATCCTGCTCAACACACGAGACCGCAAGGGCCGGGTTAGAGTCGCACGGAACCGAGGAAGCTGACACAGAGGTCGGGAGAAGGTATCCGTGACCGGAGGGGAAGTATTTGACGAACCCGAGATCACCGGGGTTCCGTCGGAGTTTGGGAAGATGGGGTTACGCCGGGCAATTGGAGGCGGGGAAGGTGAAATTGGGGGGTGGGAAAGCTTCACGAGCTCTAGGCGGAGCTTTCGGGCTAGGTGGTTGAGCGGCGGGAGCTCCGGAGAGGTCTGGCCACGGTGGCGGAGGTGAGTGCGGAGGTCGGAGCTCCGGCGGGCTTATATAGCCGCGGCCAGGGGCCGGTAGAGAGCTCGAGGTGGGGTGGATAAGCTCGGCGGACGCGTGCGCTCTCGATTGCGCGCAGGCGGAGGACGGGCGTGCAGCCGGGGCTCGGGCGCAGACAGCGCCGGCGATGGCCACGCGGCGGCGACGCGCTGGAGCAGTAGGGGACGGGAGCGGGGGTCAACTGTGCGCGTGCGGGTGCGAAAAGATGTCGCGGGCGCGGGCGACAAGTCGGGGGCAGACGAGCGGCTGCGAAACGCGTGGCGCGCGCAACGCCGGAGGCTCGGCCACGGCCGGGGCCCCCTAGCTGTAGGTGGAAGATGAACAGGGCTAGGTCTTAGGGTTTGACTTTTGGCTGATCTCTGTATTTTGCAAATTACTTCCAAAACTTGAACTGGGCAACAAAAACTCAAAATACCAAAGTTGCTCAGAAAAATGAGATCTACAACTTTGTCAATATGAACATTTTCAAATTCCAAATAGTTTTTGAACTATATTCAAAAACAGAAAAGGGGACACTTTTCAAATTTGATTCAAATCAAAATTACTTTGGATTTCAAACTGAAACTTGAAAATTTGTAAATACCAAAGTTGTTCCCCTCGATCAGATTCACAACTTTGCTTTTTGAACCAACACAAAATTTTGACTTTTGAAAAAGTTATCAAAAAGGGAATAAATCCAGGATTTGGGATTTAGGGTTTTGCAAAAGGGAAAATCAAATCAAATCTGATTTTTGAACTTTGATCAATGCAGCAAACATCAGGGCACTAAATTTGAACAAGAATTAATTATAACTAGGCACAGAGGTGAAATTACCATTTTGCCCTTATAGAGAGAATTGGGCTTTTAGGGTTTTTGAAAAGAGATTGCTACACAAGTACTAAGCAACATAAATGCAAGGCAAGGATGATTAATGACTAATGATGATGACATGTCAGGTTAATTACAGTTAAACACCAGAGGTGTTACACTGAGGTGGTGGCGGAGGATAGAACTGATGGGGCGGATACAGCATGGAGCTGTAAAAACCCGCCCCACCACCACCTGGAACCTGGGGCTGCTGCTGGGGCTGCTGCTGGGGGAGACCACCACCACCATCATCATCATCATCATCGCGCCGGGCCTGAGCATCGTACTCAGCAAACGGATCTGGATGGGGTCGGACCGGAGAGCGCGGAGGAAGACCGAGATGCTGACGCACCTCCTGCTGATGTCGCTCGTCACGATCGGCCCGATAGCACATCCACTCAAAGATCTTGCCAAGGGCGGAGCGAAGACCGCCACCCCTACGCCTCTCACGACGCGGAGGAGGAGCGGTAGCATGGGGAACATCTCCACCCGGCTGAGCCTCGCCAGGCGCTGCTGCATCTGTTGGGACCTCACCACCTTCATCAACTTTTTCTTTGTCCTTGGAAGGAGCCGAGGTGAACTTGCGAACACTGTACTCCTTCATGGTGCGATCATACTCGAAGGTGGCGCCAACCACATGCTCAATGATATGCATAAGATATGGAGCATATGGCAAGGCCTTGTGAGGATCATTGTAAACATCGGAGATTTTCTGCCACAGAAAGTGAGAGATGCTAAACCGTCCATTTGGCAGAGCAAAGCGGACGAGGACCTTGGCAGCATCATCTCTCAAGTTGTCCTGGTCACCAACTTTAGGATCCAGAGTTAGGCGCATCAGGTTGTTGAGCACATAGTAGGCAGGCTTCAGGCCTTGGACCTTGAAGGTTGCCTCGGCATCATCCATGTAGACACCTGAGCTCTGCAACTGCTCTAAGTACATACCCCCTCCATACATCTCTGAAAGACGAGGGGCATCTCTGTCCACATGATCGAAGCCCAACAACCGAGCAAATGTGATGAAGGCACATCTGTAGTGGACCCCTTGGGTCATCCAATGCAGCACGCGAGCTTCCTTATCAATGAACAAAGTGGCCCAAAACTGACAGAGAATCTCCTGGTTGAAGCTGCGCTCACCAGAGATCAATCCCAAGATCCTCCACTCCTCAAGCCTCTGCACCAAAGACTGAATCTCATCTGAGTCCTTGTCTGTCAAGGAGCGGATAACTAACTGCTTGTGCTCAAAAAGAGGGGGATGGCCCTTAGCACAGAAACCCTTCCAGAGGACTGTCACATAGTAGTCCTGCTGGAATCTTGACCAGAACCTCCGATCAACTGAAGCATCTCTGATAAACAGATAGGGGTTCTCTTCACGCTGCCTTCTCATCAAGCTACCGCGCTTTCTATTGGAGTAATCCATGGGATTTCCAAGAAGAGCGGGAGGGACGGCGGACATGACAGCTTCGGCGTCAGGGTGCATGTCAAAAGCCCGGTTGATTAGCATCAACCCTGAAGTCCGAGGGGATGCCGGTCCAACTTGAGGATCGATGGAGCGACCCTCACGATCGAGACCAGCTGAAGGCACTCCTCTCACAATGACGCTGTGCAGGCGTCCCGCTGGACCAGCGACACGGGGCGGAGAAGGCTGAGGAGGAGGAGGAGCAGCATGCCCACTGCCACGAGCATGACCGCTCCCGCTCGCCCTTGCGCTATCCACGCTGCGACGACCCGTAAGGCCCGCGGACGAGCGTCCACGGACCTGACGAGAGGAGTCATCCATACTCCCAGACCGACCACGGCGCCCGGGATTGCGACGCGGCGGCTCCCCTTGCGCATGACCACCTTGCTCCAAGGCGGCATAATCCTCATCATCATCACTAGGGGAACGAGCACGAGAGGGCCTCCGGCTCATCTAGACAAAGATAGCATAGACCAACATGAGACAAAGATGATGGAACGATTACTTCAACGGATGTAGCAAATAAGACGATCGAAATCGGGAAGGAGAACGGCTCGCTGCGCGCGGGCGGTACTACCGACCCCTGGGGGCGGTCTACCGACCGCACAGCAGCGTGCGGTTTCCTTCAATCCAATCTACCAAATCGCCATGAACTTGCAAACCATACATCTTAGAAGCATCTACACACTAGATAGAACAAGCCAACCAAAGGAAACGACCTAGAACAGGGTACATTGAAAGATCGGGCATGAACACCCTAGTACCTTGCTACTCGTGAAGAAGAGGTCGAAATCCAATGAAGGAGATACTTCCGGGCTTCAAGAACACCACCAAGACGATCTCCAACCTTCAAAGCACCTTTCCACCAGAGGGATTTGGATTTGGTTGGAGGAGGAAAGAGATCGGGAGAGGAGAGGGCGATGGCGGCGCACGGGGAGAAGGCACGAGCAGGCGGCGGCTGCAAGGAGGCAAGGGGCGGCGGTCAAAAGAAGTTTGACTAGGGTTGAAAAAAATTCACCGCGCCCCTTTTTATACTCGGAGGTAACCGGTCGGTGGAACCGCCCATAGGGGCCGGTACTACCGCCGTCGGTAGTACCGACACAATGGCGGTACCACCGACAGGCAGAAAAACAGAGGATCCAGAGAGGGTTTCCAGGAGGACTTTGTGTGGTATACCACACACACTTCAAATATGTCCAGATTTCATAGAATCAATACATAGCTATGGACACAAGTGAAGCATGCAAAATAGATTTTGAAATCACATACAATATTTGTCAAAAGCATTTGTTTAGGTTTCTAGGTGAAAACAAATATGTGCAAGACATCAAGCCACGTTACGAGAATCAATGATATTTAGTTCACTCCTCAAAGCACAAAATCTTGACTCATCTAAAGGCTTTGTGAAGATATCGGCTAGTTGTTTTTCGGTGCTCACATGGCGTATTGCGATATCTCCTTTGGCTTCATGGTCTCTCAAGAAATGGTGTCGGATGTCTATGTGTTTTGTGCGAGAGTGGTTTACGGGATTGTTTGCTAGTTTGATAGCACTCTCATTGTCACACAAAAGTGGAATTTTGGTTTGCTCACATCCGAAGTCCTTTAGTGTTTGCTTCATCCAAAGTAGTTGAGCACAGCAAGCGCCGGCCGCCACATACTCGGCTTCGGCGGTGGATAGGGCAACACTATTTTGTTTCTTAGAACTCCATGACACCAAAGACCTCCCAATAAATTGGCAAGTCCCGGTAGTGCTCTTTCGGTCAACCTTGCAACCGGCATAGTCCGAATCGGAATAGCCAAGTAGATCGAAAGTGGAGCCCTTGGGATACCACAAGCCAAGATTCGGAGTGTGCACTAAGTATCGAAAAATTCTCTTAACGGCCATAATATGACATTCTTTCGGATTAGCTTGAAACCTTGCACACATGCACACACTAAGCATAATATCGGGCCTAGATGCACAAAGGTAAAGTAATGAACCGATCATAGAGCGATATACCTTTTGGTCCACTGACTTACCATCCACATTTAGATCAAGATGTCCATTGGTAGGCATAGGAGTCTTGATGGGTTTGGCCTTGTCCATCTCAAACTTCTTTAGCATGTCTCTTGTATACTTGGTTTGACTAATGAACGTGCCATCCTTGAGTTGCTTGATTTGGAATCCAAGAAAGTACTTCAACTCACCCATCATGGACATCTCGAACCTTTTTGTAACAGAACCGACCAATTTGCACCAGATTAAGCACCGAATCGCTGCTTTCACAGAGATTACAAGTACTTAAGCTCGTACAAACCCGGTAGTCCAGAAATCTCGAAGGATTTCAAGTCATTCAACTTTAACCAAGATCGTAATAGATTAGCGTACATGCCCACAAGGTACATTCAGTTCGCACATAGTTCAAATACATCGGAGTTCGATAGTTATTACAAACCATAGTTTTGAATTCAAAGCGGAAGCAACATAGTTTTGAAACACAAGTCCTTAGTTCACAATACGGTGCCATATGCCTGATCCGTCCACAAAAGCATCAGGAAAGATAAGGATTGACCATGCCCATGGCCTAGTCACTGCCCTCGACAGGATACAGACAGTTCTCGCAGTAGCCGAAGAAACATTGCCCATCTGCAACAACAAGGGATAGCACCCTGAGTACGAGAAGGTACTCAGCTAGACTTACCCGTCATAAACCAGAAATAATTGACACCAAGGATTATGCAAGGCTGTATCTGAGGTTGGCCACACTTACCTTTTTGCATAAAAGCATTTTATTATTAAATAATCATTATTAGAGCATTAGCAGTCAATTTTATGTAGTCAACCTGATTATCTAGATTTGCACCTGATCTAGAGCAAACACTTGACTACTTATTCAAGCAAGAGTGACTATTTTATCAATAGCCTTTCAGATTCACCAACCATAACCATCATTAATTCCATATATTACTACGGTAACACATGCTCAGTCAAGTTACTCACTAACCAGGAGCGATGGCGATTATAATCGATTCCTACCAGCTGGGGATAAAATGTCGCACACTCGCCCGACACACCCTGCCAGGCGGCCGTTGGCGACCACTCAGGAGGTTCGAGAACCCAAATCGCGGGACGGCCATGGACCCTTCTACACCGAGGGTTATCTCAATGCCAGGTCGCTCAAGCTATTAACTGCCCACGGTCATGCCAGGTCGATCAGGCCCTGCCTGCCCTCGGACCATGCCAGGTCGATCAGAATAGTTGCCCACGGTACATATAAGGCCCTGGGTGTTAGGCGTCAACGTCTCCGTCACCGGCTCGAAACACCTTACTCGGCTTCACGGGAGGTACCCGCACCTGCTCCGTTAAGTGATTGACGCGTTCAAAATGACTGAGGTGTGCCTTCGTCGGGTCCTAATCGACACAGACGGGAGACTACTAGCACACAGAACCCATGTCCTGCTGCTCCTACATCCCGCCCGGTCTCAGATTAATTATCACATGGTTATATTCCATGATAGCCCGAGGCTAAACATGTTTAGTATCCACCTATATGCGGGGGACAGGAAATCACCCGACTTTTACCGGTCTAAGCAGGGCTAAGCATATAATCGAGCCTAGACCTAACAGGGATCACAAGATAATATTTGCAGGTGGACAAGGATAAATAATCAATGCAGCAACGGTATCACACAACTCCTATAACCTAATGCAACAATCATATCAGGTTAACTTGTAAACGGTAATTTGCAAACCGTAGGAGAAAAATGCTCCGGGGCTTGCCTCGCTCGAAGTCGGCGGGGCGGTGATCACGGCACTCCGGCAGGTCCTCAGCGTCTCCTTCCGGGATCCTCTCCTCGGGTGTCTCCTCCTGACGTTGCTCCTCCGGCGTGTCTTGGGCTTCCACTACCGACCCTGCGTGATGCGGTACATGAATGAATAACATGAATGCACATGGGATGCACGGTGATGCAACATGGAGTAACAATTCAGGAGATAAGCACATGTCATCTACTGCTACTCTTCAACAAGGTAGTCAACATCATCCCAACTATTTAACCTATCAAGATCAACTTGTTAAGCGATGTTGCCACCACATCAAAGTCTACTTAACGAGCTTATTACCCTCTAATTACTTGCTGAAATAAATCTATTTACACATGCTTTAAACAGCAACCTCATCTAGACAGCTTCAGAAAAATCTACAGAAATTACTGGGAGTTAACAACATCCAATCTAGCTCCCTGTCCAAATTTCAACTCATTTGGACTTAAACTCCATCCTCTATGAAAAAGACAAATTCCATCATGGAAAGGTCCTTTGAACTACACACCCTAGCAAAAAGTGTCAAACAACAGATTTCTTGTTTTTCTGCTGTGCTTCCTAGTACAAGAGCAATGTGCTTAAATTCTCAGGTTCATATTCCTCATATTTTAATTACTACAAAATAAACAAGGAAACGACATTTACCCATTTTAAAAGCTACTGTCAAATTAATTCACAGAACAACCTCATATTATATTTTTCTCTGAAACTACACCTTCATACAAACCTAACAAAACTGGAATCATATTTTTCTGACTTATACATAATTAGTTATGCATTTACCAAGTTATCAGCACTTTTCTAAGTTAAATGCATCTACACATAAAAGTATCACCAAGAATGCATTCAACAGTTTTCACTGATAGATCTAAACATGCTTGACCTAACAAAATTTGTTTCACAGGATTTGGACATAAAATGAGCCTTGTAGGAATTTTTGAAGCCTTTACATGAATTCTGCAAAACATATTTTAAAAGAGAACTCAATCCTAACGCACGGACTTCGGCCGAGGCACAAGGCACGGCTTCGGCACACCCGGCGCGACTCGTCCGAGGCTTCGACGCATTTTACCGATTCGGCCGAGGCTCAGACACCTTTCTCCGATTCGGCCGAGGCTCACTGACAGCCGAGGCTAACTGACTCAACCGAGACTAACTGACTCAACCGAGACTAACTGACTCAACCGAGACTTGACTTGGCTCGACTCGACCGAGGCTTACATAACCGACCCGATCGAGGCTTCGAGGCGAAGGCTCGGTGCACCCGACTTACCGAGGCCTTCAGCACCCAAGCTCTTCCCTTTCTCTCTTCCTTACTGCCAGTCGGGGCCCGCTGGTCAGGGTGACCAAACTTCCGAGGCCAAGCTCGGCACGTAACCGCGCGAGGCCAGGCTCGGCGGTCAACGGCGGAGTTTTGCGCCGTGGTCGTTGACCGGCCCTAGCTCGTCGACGGCGACACTTCTGGCGATACTGAGACCATCATTGGGTGCGGGTTTGCGAAGCGAACACAACTAATCGACTCGCTAAGCCAGAGGGATACCGGAGCAAGCTCGACGGCGGCCATGGCGGAGCGGCGGCTCTGCGACTCGACGGCGGAACTCTTCCCGGCGGCTTGCGACTCGGCGAGGTTAGCACTAGCCCAAGCAAGACCTAAGCGACCTATTGGAGCAACTCCCGGGCTTCGGCATCCCCGGCATTGTCCGGCGCGATGTACGGCGGCGGTCCATGGCGGACACGGCGGCGACATGGCTCGGTTCCGGCTGAAACACGGCGAAAGAGAGGTCTCCAACTAACTCTAAGCTACCACGGCGGTAGAGAAGACTAGAACATGGCTCAGCTTAGGGTAGCATGGTCGGAGATGACCGGTCCACGTGAAGGTCACGGTGGCGGCCATGGCGGAAGCTTGCGGATGGCGTTCGCTGTTCCGGCAGCTAGAGAGGAAGAGAGGGGAAACCAACCCTTACCGGAGAAAGAGAGGATTAGGGCGGAGAAGCTGGCGGGAGGAATCGAACGGCGGTGCGGCGAGTAGCGAGCAATCACTCGCCGGATTTCGGCGGCAATGGCGGTTCGGGCTAACTGGAGAAGATGGTGGAGTGGCTGGCGCGCTGGTGAGCGAACGCTCTCTGGCTTGCAAGCGCAAGGCGGACGAAGGCAAAAGGAACAAGTGCCTGGGTGCATTGCACCTGGCCAGTTCCCGTCGGGGGAGCTCCCGACCGGGCGCGGCGGCGTCAGGTGTCGCGCTCCACGCGGCAAGCATGCCCCGAGCTCCTGGGCGACGTGGCGAGTTCGGGCGCAAACCGCGGGCGGCGATGACGGTGGTTTGGCCGGCCAACGAGGCGGTCTCGCGGCGGCGAGGCGGGTTCGGTCGGCGTGGAGGGAGCGGCGACCGCGAAGGAGAAGAAGGAGAGACTGACAGGCGGGGTCCACTGGAATTAAACTAAAGAAGTTTTGTTTCAAACTTTGATGCTCCATAACTTCTAAACTAGACCGAACTAGGAAAAGGTCCCAACAGCAAAGTTGCTTAGAATTTTGTAAGGAACAAATCATCCTTAAGGCTCCAGTCCAAATTCTGTTGTTTAAAAGAAATTTAGTGCTAAACCATTTTTCTAATGCAAGAAATCCTAACTCAAAAGCTTTTCTGAGAAAGTGCTTTAAAGCAAAGTTGTTCGCTTCATCAAGATCTACAACTTTGTTATAAGGCACTTGGTCAGAAACAGAAAGTATAACAAGGTTACACTAGAGATCAAACAAGGACTTAAGCATTCAACAAACATATGCACATGAAATGATGAGATGCTATGCTTATGCCATGCCAAATTATGCATTTAGGGATTGCTTAACACCGGGGTGTTACAGCCCTCCCCTCCTTAAAGGAATCTCGTCCCGAGATTTGAGTTACTAACCATTCCGTATAAAACTGTGGATATACTTCCTTTAGATAGTCTTCCGTTTCCCAAGTGGCATCTCGGTCGTCTCGCTCACTCCAGGATACTTTATATTGCTTCACGACCTTTCCGCGAGTCACTCTTTCTTTCTCATCGAGTACTCGATATGGCTTTACCGAGTAAGTAAGGTCGGATTGTAACTTGATATTGGCCGGTTGTACTTCCTCTTCTGGAACTCGAAGACATTTCTTTAATTGTGACACATGGAATACAGGGAATATAGCCTTCAAATGTTCAGGTAACTGTAGTTGATAAGCCACTTTTCCCCTCCTTTCCATTATCCTGTAGGGTCCTACAAACCTTGGTGCTAACTTTCTTTCACGCCAAAACGTTTAACTCCTTTCATGGGTGATACTTTCAAGTACACATAGTCACCTACTTCGAATTCAAGCGGCCTTCTTCGCTTATCGGCATAGCTCTTCTGTCGGGACTGTGCCGCTGCGATATGTTGTTGAACTATTCTAACTTGTTCTTCTGCTTCCTTAACAAAATCAATTCCATAGTAACGACGTCACTCGCTCCAAAATAAAATAGTAAGCACCACTAGTACAGAACGATACTACACAGGCGGTTTTAGACATATTTCTACTGGCGTTTTTCCCAACCGCCTGCGCTAGGGGGCCTGTGAATACAGGTGGTTGACGTAGTGAACCGCTTGTGAAAAAATTCCGAAAAACCCCAAAAACAAATAGGGCCCACCTCCGTCGAAGTCGCGGCATTTTTCGCGCAAAATTCGCGACTAACGCGGTCGGTGGGATTCGAACTCACGACCTTGGCCTCGCGCGTAACCTCCTCTACCACTGCACCACACACTCACATGTGTTCAAATACTTCTTCGGTTCCCCACATATTATATAAACCCGGATGTAATTTGCTTGTTTGAGGTCCTAAACAATTTCAAATCAAAAAGTTGTCAACTACAAAATTTCATACTTTTCAAGACGAACAACTTTTGTATTGGCCATTTCTCTATCCGAGGTTGTTTACAAAATTTGAATTTCAAATTTAAGACCATTCAAACATATTTTTCTTTGACAAGATGAATTCAAATTAAAAAGTTGTAATTTATAAAGTTTCATAACTTTTCGAGACGAACCGCCTGTAGAAATCCATTCTACATACAGACGGTTCTAGACTTGAGGTCCACCGGTTCATTTCTACAAGCGTGTGGTCACTCAAACCGTCAGTAAAAAAAATTAAGACGTTAGGAAAAATCATCTTTCTACTAGTGTACTGATGCACCCTTCTTTTAGGCGAATAGGCCCCTACCATATGCAAAGTGCGCGCCGTACTGTTCGCTCGTCACCTCACTTGGCTTTTAGTTCAGCTAGTTATACACATTCCATTTCCGTGCATTTCAGCACCATGCATTGCCATGAACCTACACAAGCTACTGGCTTTATCATGTCCTTATAGCTAGCTTGGATACACTCACAACGCCACGACATGATGATTGTGCAACACAAGTGAGGAATCAAATCCTTTACCGGCCCTCATCTGCCTCCACCAACCTTTGCTTCGCTATCTCCGTCCTTGATGAACACATCTCAACTGATGGACGGGTTGATCGTCAGTTCGTCGATCTCCTTTGCATCTCTGCCTTGCTGCTTTCCGGCCGGTCGGTTCCGCTGTTGGAGCTCAGGAACACGAGCTCATTTTTGCCGCAACTTTATTCAACTTTGTGGCGAGCCCTAAATAAAAACTTTGTGTTAAAGGATGTCGATCGCCCACATTGCCGTCCCATTGTCGTCGTGGACGTCTTGATTGCTCGATCGATCGATCGCTCAAGAAGGTAGGCGCCAAAGCAGCTAGCTAGACAGGTAATATATATTCAGATCCGTGGTCAGAGATTCATCTTTGTCTTGGATCTTTATGCTCAATCAAACGCCCACTCATGGATACTCCAGCTTTCATGGTGCTCTCCCTTTTGTCTAAACTAACTCCATGCACCGGCACAGAGACAGCTAGACAGGAAATAAAATCCCAAGGTTTTGCATGTGCCAATAGCATCCTTTGGATGCATATGCATTCTGAATTCTGAACAGCATTCGCATCTCTCCTCCTGTTTCTTTGCTGAACAATGCAAGTATTCTGTTACAACAGTCTCTGAGCTAAGCAACATGGTCTAGTGTCCAAAAAAGAAGAAGAAGAAATGGCTTTATTTTCAGTGGAGCTTGCTTCTTGCTTCGATCAGCAGCACCATGGTGGTCCTTGTAAAAAAAAACCACAGCGGTCCATGGATCTACAGGTGCCGGTCCAACACTAGCCAGGCCCCTAGCAGTAAAGGAAAAGCGTATGTAGCCCATCATCAGACAAAAGAAGTGGGAGCGAAAGAGCTCACTGCATTGGCTCCTTTGATTCCATTTGAAATAATCTACTAAGCTAAAACTTTCTTTATTTCCTTGTCTTACAAATTAAAGACTCGTGAATGGCGGCCTTCACTGAAAATGCTTAGTCGTTTGTTGTCAGTAATTATACAAAGTGCACACGGTGGCATTTGATCAACTTATAAAAATATTAACCTGCAATATGAGCTCAGACTGCCCCTGCATCCTCAGTGTAGTAAAATTTTGGTCATTGTCTCGTCGAGCTTGCAGACTGGAATCACCAGGGTGGAGGCTGATGGCGAGCGGCGCCCTCTAGCCAATTCTACCGACCTACAAAACCGGAAAACAGGACCCGACATTTTGAAAAGATATATTATAGCATACTGTTATTGGAGGCATTTTTGTAAAAAAAAAACTCAAAATTGGATTGCATTAGGAATTTTACTAAGTCTCTTCGAGATGCTCTTATAGGGTAGAAAGATCTGGAGAGTGGTTTTTATTTAAATACGATTTTTATTCAAATGACTGTCCGAATAATGATAATGATCTAGGGAGGAGTGAGTTTAAGGGGATGTTTGGTTCCCATCCCCTAGAGTTTAGCCACTAAAATTTAGTGGAGGTCACTAGAGTTGTAGTGTTAAAAGTGACTTTTAGTGGTGGTGTTTGGAACTTTAGTGACTAAAAGTGACTAAACTTTAGTCACTAAACTCTAGGAGGTGAGAACCAAACACCCCCTAAGAAAGAAAGAGTCTCGGGGATGCTCTGATCCTGAAATATTCGGAGTTATGTGATCGGAACATATATACATGACTATCGTCCGAAGAAACGTCCTGCACGCTCATTTTACCCGATATACAAGGCGAGGCTATCTGGTAGTGCATCTGTCAGCAAAGAGTTAACCACGACAGTTTGGGAAAGAACGGTGGTTCATCAGTCTGCAAGCTCGATGAGACAATTACCAACATTGCGATAAAAAGTGACAGACCACAGGAGATAAATTTTGGTTAACGAAAACTACATGGCGACAAGCACTCCGTCGACCGAACCTGGAGGAAAAAAAAACACGCAATTATACACGAGACTTTTGGCAAAAGAAGTATGTAGAAAAAGTGCAAATAATAATGTATGCATCTTCTGGCTTCCTACGATGCATGTGCAGGCGTACAGGAACTAACGACGTCGACCGTGCGGAGTTCAGCAGAGGGTCGTCTTCTCAGAGCAAATAAAGGACGATAGCCAGGGAGTGCCGCCGGCGCCGGGTGTGTCGTGTTGTTGGAGGACCGGGACAGCCGCCCGCCCTATCCCGAGCAGCACGCACGGGCACGGCACGGCGGACGCGGTGACGCCGGGCGGCCGGAGGACAGGGACGGCACGGCACTGCTTCTTATCCCGGCATATGTAAAGTAAAGCGCTGCACTGTTGCTTATCCACTTGTGTTTGTTTTGTGAGGACTAAAGTTTATTAGTTATGTCATGTTAGATATTTACACTATTACAGAAATGATTTATAAGAGTCAGAGGCATCGGACAGTAAGGGGTGGTGATGGAACCCTTATAGTGGGTTTCTCAGACCTCACCATATCAACCGCTCTTACAAATACCTCTGTAAGGGCGGTTGTTGTTACCAACCCCCCTTACAAACCAACTTATTTGTAAGGGCGGCTCATTCAGAGCGGTTCAATCACCAACCGTCCTTATAAATAACATTTGTAAGAGCGGTTTGTAAGGGCATAAGAGTATTAAACATGTAGACTACTACTAAAACTAACTACTAATATTTAATTTTCCTAATTAGTCTGCGAACATTTAATATGACAAGGAACTATAGTCCAACGTCCAAACACCTAGCTAGTCGGAGATGTTGCATGGCCCTGCACTCATACAAAAGAGTCACTTCGTATTATTTGCGGCGGTTGCCAGCATCGACGTTTGACGGGACAAATCCACTTTGTCGTCGGCGCTGTATTTTTTCTATCTACTATATTTGTACAGATTTCTTTAAATAAAAATGAACTGGTTTGTACACATTACTTCGTTTTTTTAGGAGATGTATATAGGACTACTTATTAGTTATTACCAATCAAAACTGGCGCGAAAGAGTCCAAATTAAACTCCGGAGGAAACCCCCCGAAAGGCAAGACAACGATCCATTGATCCAACAGAGAGAAGATAACTCCTGTCCATGCAGTCCAATCTGAGAATTTTAAGGCCTAGTAAACTTCCCAGGCCTGAACTCACCAGCGGATATTGGCCCATGTCAACAGGGCCTCCGTCCGAGAGTTCTCAAAGTTGACGATTTCAGTCTTTTCTTTTGGCGCCCTCAGCTATTCATAAAGTCTGATTTTTTTTTCTTTCTCATGCGTAAAACCGGATTACAGATTTGTCCGATGTGGGCCACGTCAGCTGTGAGATGTTACATGAAACTATGTCCATAGTTAAGGGGTGAATCGGATTACAGATAGTTTTTCTCAAAAACCTTTTTTAAAACCTATACTCCCTCTGTATCACAAATAGAAGACGTTTAGGACAGCGACACGGTCTCCAAAGCATAACTTTGACCATTTATTTCTTTAAAAATATTTGTTGTAAAGTGGTATATATATACTTTTATGAAAATACTTTTCAAGATAGATTTATTTATATGATTTTTACATTTTTAAATTTAATAATTTAAAAGTTATTCATGATTTATATTCCCAATGTTTGACAAAAACTTTTTCCAAAACGTCTTTTATTTGCGATTTATTTGCGATACGGAGGGAGTACAGTTAAAATCCTAATTCTGGTTTAATTTTTAAGTATTTGTTTTAGCATGGAAAAAATACAAAAGCAGTTTTAGAGTTTTTCTAAATGCTCTATCTTCTAATGCATAGTTTGGAGTTGAATCTCTCTGGTCCCATTTTGGTGTTTATTTGTTATTAATAGATGATCTCCCATTCTATTAGAAACTATAATTAGTCGACGTTGACGAACCAAAACTACGTAAAAGGCCAAGTGACTTCGACAACAACACAAGTTTCATACTATCATGTAACTACCTAGTGATGTATCGTGTTTAGTACGAACACAACTATGAATTGATCATGTTAGTGTCACTTTAATTTATTGTTTATCTTGTATATAATCATGCTAGTGTAGACACGGAATGACACTTGTGTACATAGTAAACTAGGTGGATTCTCCACGCGTTGCCGCGGGTATGACGAAGGAATACAAATGGTTATCTCTTCGTATCACCATTGTCTTTTCGTGTTATCTGTTTGCCTTAAATAAATATTTCGAGCTTTGATTTTTCGGGTACCTACGAACTATGGGTATGAAGGAGTGACTTTACTGTAGTCCTCATTAGAGGGTCATTGTAAACCTTAGCGGCTTCGAAGCATTTTACCCCAGGTCTCACTCAACCGAACCCTCTCCCCCTAATATACCCGAGACGCATACCCCTCCCAGGAGTTCTACCAATTGTGTGTATGGCTCCTTCAGGCGTTTTAGAGGACATCACAAGATCTATGTGATATGCAATTTTGTCACGTTTTTACTCAGAAACACTGGTTTTGGCCCCAGAGGTATGAAGGAGTGGCTTCGCTGCAGTCCTCATTAGAGGGTCATCGTAAACCTTAGTGGCTTCGAAGCATTTCACCCGAGATCTCACTCAACTGAACCCTCTCCCCCTAATATACCCGAGGCGCATACCCCCTCCCAGGAGTTCTGGCAGTTCTGTGTATGGCTCCTTTAGGCGTTTTGGAGGACCTCATAGAATTTATGTGATATGCAATTTTACCACGTTTTTACTTAGAAACACTGGTTTTGACCCCAGAGGTACGAAGGAGTGGCTTCATACAGTCCTCATTAGAGGGTCATTGTAAGCCTTAATGGTTTTGAAGCATTTCACTCGAGGTCTCACACAACCGAACCCTCTCCCCCTAATATACTTGAGGCGCATACCCCATCCCAGGATTTCTGGCAATTTTGTGTATGGTTCCTTCAGGCGTTTTGGAGGACCTCAAAAAATTTATGTGATATGCAGTTTTGCCACGTTTTTATTCAGAAACACTGGTTTGGGCCTAGGAGGCGCACGAGGGTCATTGTTTCTCAAGGATGGACCGAAATATATCCATGTGAGGTCTTGTTATAAAGAGTTTATTGCGAGAAACACCATGGTGCAATTAGATTTTAACTACGATACTTGGTTTAGGTGCTACGACTTTTTTCTATTTTAAGTGCATACATGAGTGGGCAGCGATGGGCACTTAATTGTATGCGTGAGTGTGCATGACGTCATGACACATCGGATGACATCACCAGAGATGATATGAAGAAAGGATAGGCTAGAGAATAGGCTAGTGGAGGCGTGGGGCTTTGCTTTATAGGAGTTATAGATAGGATCAAGTATGAGGTGGCTACACGACACATGTGTAATCGTCAAAGTCAACTAAACGTCAACTTAGTGTGGCTCATCAACGTAAAGTAAATATAGTAGATAATGAGAACCTCTACTAGAAAATATATAAACACAAAAAGGGACCACGGAGGATTCAAATAATTCTAATCTAGGCACCATGAGAGAGAGAGAGAGAGAGCATGATTTCAGGAAATTTTTATAAGGTAAAACCGGTTTCATATTTTTCCAAGGTAAAGCAAATTTTCTACATTAAACCAATTTTAGAATTTTCAATTGCATAATATTTTCAAATTTGTTCCAACAAATTTCTTAAGAACAATAAATTACCCAAATTTATACATGAGGGGGTCAAAAGGACTTTTTCCATATTTTGGCCACTAAATTTTGTGACATGACACTAAATAGACAAGTTATAGAACAAGTTTTTTCCTGGATTTCCAATGTGTATTTGGAAAATGTTGGGCTCACATATCTTTTGTTTTGAGATGACCCATGTTTAGTCCTCTGCTAGCATATTTAGCGCCATCAACTCATCATCCGAGCTCAAATTCAACCATCACGCCAAGCATCTCTAGTAGCTATGTTCTCATCGACTAACAAGCTAGGATCCAACTTTAGTTTCATGTGGGGATGGCTTAACAGGATAGCCATGATGGTGTGTTGAGGAACGGTGGTGTCTAATGAGTTTTGGGGGATTTGAATGACAACATGATTAAGAGACTAACATATTCAACAAAGTGATATGTAAGTGCTTGGTCCTAGGTTGATTATGTGTTTAGGCTCACATGAAGTAAATGATATGCAAACAATAACTGAGTCCAAGATCAATTGATGAATTGTACAATTGACAAGCATATGGTGGAAATGGCAAAAGAAACATTGTTTGATGGATATTAATTGGTATCAGACATGAAGCTTGTTTATATTGAAGATGCTAAAATCTAGGATTTCATGAATGACCAAAAGGCAAGCATAAGAGTTGAAAAATGAATGAGGCATGATTGATTGCATATTGGTTTGTCTCACAAGGAAATCTTGACAAAATCAAATTGAACATGCTTATGATAAATTTTTTATATTGATCAAAAGCAATGGTGAATCAAATAGAAATTTGATTGATCTTAAGACTGATATAAAATAATATATTCATTCAAGGACTATTGAACGCATCTTGGCCCCTAGTGGTTTCGGTGATTGGATGAAACACAAGATTACTGTGACTAACGTGTGTTTTGCAGAAACAGGGATGAGTTAGGTCACGGTAATGGCGACGATACAGGCATATGGAGTTCATGTCCCCTGGCGATGGATATCGTTTCAGTTTTCAAAGGATGGACGACGAAGACGACGGTAGACTAGGCTAAGTGTCATATGGTGTTGGAGGACACTTAGGTAGTCTTAGGTCTTTGTTTTTCCTTTGGCCGTACTATAAAGGGGAGCGTGAATCAGTAGCTTGACCTAGATGAGTCTATTGAGGTAGGTGTGGTGCACACTTGTTATTTCATAGCCCTAGGTAGCTCAGAGAGATGCCTTATGTCGAGAGGATCAAAAGTCGTTAAGGCCGCGCCGCGATCCGAGTTCGTTTTGGCCTTGTAAGAGGCATCGGACGCTGGCTGAGGGGGCATCGGAGGCTCCGATGCCCACCCCGACTTAGGGTTTGGTCTGTGCGTGGCATCGGAGGCTCCGATGGTGTCACATCGGATGCTCCGGTGTCACTGTTCACTTGGGAGTGAACTTTGGGAGGCATCGGACGCTGAGGGCCAGCGTCCGATGGCCGTCCAGAGAGGTTCCAGAGAGGTTCAAACGGCATCGGACGCGTCCGATGCAGGGGCATCGGATGCTGATCAGCGTCCGATGCTCCTTTAACAGGTCTGACAAGAGGGTACAGTCGACCGTTGGTCGAGGTCATCGGAGCCTCCGATGCCAAGCAACGGAGCGTCCGATGCCCCCGCAGAAACCCTGTCTAGAGCTGTTTTTGGATGGCCGGTTGGGGGAGTATATATACTTCCTTCCCTCCATCCATTTGAGTGTTCTTGCCACTTCCATCAGCTGAGAAACACCTTGTGAGTGTGGGTGAGTGCAAGAGCCCTAGTGAGGTTGAGTGATTTGCTAATTGTGAGAATTAGACACCTCCTAGTGAGAATTGAGTAGCAAGTGTGCATCCATCCATCTCTTTGGCCTTGTGTTGGTCAAGTGAGAGTTCTAGCTTGTTACTCTTGGTGATCGGCATCACCTAGACGGCTTGGTGGCGATTGGAGAGCTTGGTGATTATCTGGAGGCATTGTGGATGACCCAAGCCAAGTTGTGACCGGTAGCGAGCGATTCACCGGGCCGGAGTGGCGAAGAATCAGCTCGTAGTGAGCACTTGATCCTTGCGCGGATCAAGGGGGAGCGATACCCTTGCGCGGGTGCTCCAACGAGGACTAGGGGGGTGTGCCGACACCTCGATACCTCGGCAAAAAGATCGTCGTGTCATCTCTACTCTCTTTACTACGCATTTACCTTTGAGCAATTCAATTTCGCATTTACTTGTTGTTCTCTCATAAGTTGAATTGCCATGCTAGAGTAGAATTGGTTTAGCGATAGTCTTTTGTGCGATTGATTCTTGTCATACACACTTCTAGGCACTAGGGGTTAATTGAGGCTTGATAGGTTTTATTATTGCAAGAAGTTTTAGAAAAGCCCAATTCACCCTCCCTCTTGGGCATCTTGATCCTTTCAACTATGATATTGAAGAAATGAATATCAATGAAGATTTAATGTTGATTCAAGACATGGTGTTACTTGAGGATGGCTCGATAGGATGAAGGGAGCAAGGAAAGGGTTTCAAGGAACTAAGTGAAGGTGAAATACATGCAATGGTTTTGCCTGTCAAGGTACCATGGCTAAGGTGAGGAAGACATCTAGTATTTGTATGAGATATATGTTCCAGGAGATGTGCCTTCCTGACGATAATTATATTGTTTATGCTGATATTGGTATGTTTCCTATATCTTGTACAAGTATGTTGCCACTATGTTGGCATTGATGGACCAAATCAATGGTGAAGGGCAAGATAGAGGCTTGAGACACAACGAACCGTCGAGACAGTGAAGTGTGAGTAGAGAGCTTGGCATCGATGGTTCAAGGCAATGGAGAAGAGTAAGTGAGGCAAATGTCGATGGACTTGAAGGCTATGTGTGGTTCTTTGAGTGATCCACATCACTTATGTAGAACAAGCCAAAGATTCAATGATCATATCAAGTGGCATGGTGAATATGTTGGACAATGTTTCCTTGAGAGAAATTGAATTTGTGCATGAAAAGGTATGAAACGTAGGGTGTTTCATTTTGCCGGGCATGAGGTGTTGTAGAAAAGTTTTAAATGGTGGGGTCTAGGATAGATAGTCATACTATTAATATGGGCAAATGCATATGCATATGCATATTGGTTATCTAGTGTCAATTGGGAAGTCCTAATCACGTTGAAATTAGAGATGGTGGAGATTGAAAATGAGTTTGAAAAACCTTTGAAAAATGATTTTGAAAATGCTAACATATGCTTATAATAGTGTTTGTATTATGGGACAATTCTTAAAGTTGGCATTTCTACAAAGGCTTGAAACTCAGTTTTAATGGAGGCATGTTGGGCCTAACCACTAATCAAGGTGGCCAAACCGTGAATATTGTACCAGTGCAATAGTAGGCCTGCATAGTTTGTTGGTGTTTGGGTTTGTTAACCGGAGTAGCCTGACACAGGTCTGACCGCGACCATAGGCCGGTTTGACTGCAAGGCCCAATTGACAGTTGAAAGCCCTAGTTTAGTTTTGGTTAATTGATGAAACCTATTTGGTCTAATCCTATTTGCTAAGCATGTGTGTAGCTCTTAAGAAAGGATTGTGACCAAGCCAAGTGGTGGAGCTAGCAAGGTGGCAACCATAGAGGATGGTGATAGCCACAAGCATTTATGAGATCAAATGCTCTACCATTGGTGAAATGTGAGAAGAAGGGAAGAGATGAGCAAAGAGGCCCGAAGGCAAAGGTATAACCTATAAGGCTCTTTGTTTTAGTGATCAAGACACTTAGCGAGTGTGATCACATTTAGGATAGATAGCCATACTATTAAGAGGAGATTATTCACGGCTTATGCGGTGTTCAGGTGCCACTAGGTGTTCTCTAACATATCGTTGCTATAGACCTAGTGAGTGACCAACAAAACCCTTGGAAAATGCTTTGCAAAATGCTAACACACGTACACAGGTGATGAAACACTTTGGTGTTGGCACATGGAAGCAAGGGTAGAAATTAGAAATTGAAAGGTGTTGTGTTAGGGGCATCGGATGCTGCTGGCGGCAGCATCGGACGCTGGGCCGAGCGTCCGGTGGCAAACCCTAACCACTGACATTTGTTGAGGGAGCATCGGACGCTGGCAACAGACGCTGGCAAAACTCTGTTGCAGAGTCCGATGGTTATGACGTGGCGCGAGTGTGCTTTCCAGGGAGCATCAGACGCTGGGTTGCGTCCGATGCCAATCCATCGGACACGTCCGATGTGGTTTGGAGCGTTCTGGAACCTTTCTGTTGTGTCATCGGACGCAGGGGTTGAGCGTCCGATGCTATCGTTCCGGCGCGTCCGATGTCACTTAACCATGGCGCGAAGTGATATGACCGTTGGGATCTAACGGGCATATTTCATATCAGAGGGACACGTGGCTCCATCGGGAGCATCGCGATGGTCGCGCATCGGAGCGTCCGATGGTCGCGATTTCAGCCCAACGGCTAGGCCAGCTTGGATGGCCTATTTAAGGGGCTTGGCCGGCTCATATGGACTGACCCTTGCACATTCTGATTCCTAAGTATAGCTAGTGAGCATGTCAAGCCTCCCAACTCATCTCCTAAGTTGATTTGATCAAACCAAGTGAGATTGAGTGATCTAGTGCGTGATTTGAAAAGAGTTCAATCTAGTGGCACTAGTTCTTCGCATCGGCATTGAGTTATCTTGTTACTCTTGGCATTTTGCCGGTGCCTAGACGGCTTGGAGGTGTTGAGGTGGTTGATTGGCAAGATGGTGATTGTTCTTGGCCACCACCGTTCGAGATTGTGAGAGGTTTTGGAGCCTCACCTCGCCGGAGCGGCAAGAGACATCCTTAGTGGATTGCTCGTTGTGACACCCCAATTTTAAGAACAAAATTGGAGCACCATATATGTATGCCAGGATCAATTTCTCATACATATATCCACATAATAGTAATATCAAAACAATGCTTTTATTAATATATCGAACATTATTACCAAAATGACCCTCGGGTCCAAAGAAAAGTACAGACTCTCATGAAACTGACTCTAAAATAAACTCTGATGAAGATGCGGAAGATCTGGACTCCACTCCACAGGAAGGTCGACCGGGGGTAGCGCCATCCTAGTACAGGTGTCAGGGTCGTAGCCTCCGTCTTCTGGATACTCCTGCTCCTCGTACGCGTAGTCTCCAGCGTCTGGGGGTGGGGTAGCAGGGGGACAAAGAGGAAGGGTGAGTACATCGAAATGTACTCCGCAAGTGTAGGAAATATATGCTTATGAGGCTTATACAAAAGTAGGCTGACTTTGTTTGACTCAAGCGCCTAAAGCGACACACCCTATTAATCCTATTAATCCTATGCACCTATTACTAGGTTATAGACAGACTCTGTAGAAAAGTATCAACACTCGGGGTCACACCGAGCAAACCACACTCGGAGTCACACCGAGCAACCAACACCTGAAGTCCATCAGGCAACCGCACCTGAAGTCCATCGGATGACCCGAACCCCAAAACCAACCAGTAACCAACTAATCTCAAAGAAGTCCAAGCCCGCTCGTGACCGTGAGCACGGCTGATATATCAGTTTTACACTCTGCAGAGGTTGCACATCGTTACCCATGAGTCGTGCAGATCCGTCACGCTAAACACTGCCGAGGTGTATAGCAGGTTGCACTGCAAGGCCTTTACAAAACTCCCTCCAAGTCCGTTTACACGTTCACTAAGGTTTCACCGCTAACAGTGGATATACGCACCACTGCAGAAGCCCCCCTCTTGTGCCACAAATCCGACCCCGTGTAAACCCTCAACTTGGAGGCAATTAATTACTGGCCAGGTCCCAGCCCATCCAGATCCCATGGTTGCGTTCACTGCAGGCCAGGGTTACATGGCTTGAAACGGGTCCTAGGGATCCAGCAGGATAAATCTAGCAAGAGCCCTCGAACCAAACACGAAATAGAGCTTGCCAAGTCCATGGCACAAAACCACCAATAACGGTTCCAATCCTGCGGATTTAACCTAGATAACCATTTAACAAAATACCAGCACATTCTTTCATTAGTTCATTATCAGATTATAACATGTAACTCCCATCCCACTCAGACTTGAGGAAGTAGCAAGTACACCTACCCGAACATCCCAAAACAGGCGACAAGGATAATTAAAACCATTCTAGTAACCCTAACTGGGATTCAAATATATGACAAGCATGCCATCTACAAGACTAAATACTCTAGTACCAAAAGTAAAAATAAAGTAGTAGGGCAAGATGTCAAGAGAACTTGCCTTCGGACTGCGTTCGAATCAATGGGTCGCAAGGATGGTCTGTCTGGATCCTCGTACTCGAACTCTCCTGGCCCAATCAACATTACAGTGGCACACATACACAAAATACATAACATGTAACACCAAAAGTATAAGGGAAAACAGTAAACTATAGATCCAGCGTAGGAGACGGAATTATGAACTAACGCACAGTTGAATGGGTCGAATCTGGAGTTAAAATGGGAAGAGTTAGAGCTTTTGAACGGGGTGGCAAAAATCTGTACAATAGATTGAAGTGCATTTCGTATTTAACAATAAATTTAAATCTGAAAAGGAATTTACGCCAGACTGGGCCTCACTTTGCTGAAAATGACAGGGCAGATGCTTACTTTTTGCAATGACTCAAGAGCAATAGGACGATGGAATGCGGTTTTCAAGGAGTCTAGGTGTTTTCTGCAAGGATGGCGCGGACGGCGGATGCGGCGAGGGGGCAGTGGGGATGAAGGTCTGCGACAACGTGAAAAGAGGGGTTGTGGGTTGGCTCGGTTTGGATGCCAGCTGTCTAGGGACGCGGGCGGTGGGCTGCAGGTGGACAGCCGGCCTTTGGCATCACTGGAACCGGTGTTACCGGTTCGTCGGGTGCCGATATAATCGTGACCGTCAGAGTCAGATCGGCACGGGTTACTGGACACGTTCTCTGGTTCAACCCAACTACTGGTGTTCTGCTCTTCTGCCATCAGAGCTCAAAAGGTGTGCCATCTGAATGCTTTCTTGTTAACTATTGTTGTAAGCAAACTTTGCTAATGGCAAAACCACTTTCCCAAGATCCTTTGCTGAAATTACACAGGGCTCTTACACATATCCTCTAAAATCGATTTACCCTTTCTGTTTGCCTGATGTCTGAGGATGGTAAGCTGAGCTATGTGAAACTTAGTGCCTAACTCTTTTTGCAGTTTCTCCCAGATATGTTGCAGTAAACTGCGTTCCACGATCCGAAAACTAGACCTTGGGTATACCAGGTAATCGTACAATCTGATTGATCTAACTCCGCATTAGTCCGGTGCTCGATAACAAGTTTAACTGTATTGAAATGAGCGGTCTGGTGAGACGATCTACAATTACCCAAATCGAACTCGTTTCCTTATGGTGGTAGGCAAACCGGTGATATAAATCCATACTCACTTCTTCCCACTTCCTTCAGGTATTGATAAAGGGTTGACGTGTTCTGCTGGCTTCAGGTGAAAGCCTTCACGACAAACATGTGTGCATCTGGCTACATATGCGGCAATTTCCTTCTTCATTTGGTCCACCAAAATCTTGGACGCAAAATCTGATACATCTTAGTGCTCCGGGAGGATAGACAATTTAGAAAGATGAGGCCTGTCCTGATCTGATTTTCAGTTCCCTATCTTGGGTACCACTAGGCGATATCAAACCATAACACTCCCTTTCATCAACTCGGAATGTTTTCGGGTTCAGTGGAGCCCTTAGATTTCTTTGATATAATAGATTCCCTGTTGTTTTCTGCCTTCTGAATCTGGTCAACTAAGGTGCTCTGTAGCTCGATGGTGACGCAAGATAGACAGGTGTACGAGACTAAAACTCGTCCTCTAGTTGTATCCTCAAGAGTATTACATGCGACTTCGACTCAAAGCATCAGCAACCACCTTTGCTTTTCGGATGATAATGTATCTGCAAATTGTAATCATTTATCGATTCAAGCCAACCTTCTCTGCCTCAATCAACTACGGTTGAGTGAAGATATACTTGAGACTCTTATGATCAGTGTACATCATTTGCAGGACATTTCCTAGCAAATAGTGCCTCCAGATCTTCAGAGCGTGCACCACAGCAGCTAATTCCAATCATGCGTAGGAAATTATCTCAGGTTTCTTAACTGTCTGTGAAGCATAAGCAATCACTCTGCCTTCTTGCATAAGAACACACCCTAAAAACAACTTTTGTTGCTGCGTCGCAGAAGAAGACGTTCAAACGGCTTCTGATATCTGGTTGAGCTAAGACAGGGGCAGTGGTACGTTCCGCAGGTATAGAAAGCTGTTTCACACTTCTCTGTCCACTCAAACTTCTGATCCTTCTGAAGCAACACTTGTCATGGGTTGGCAATCTTGGAGAAGTCGGGAATGAAAACGACGATAATATCCCGCGAACGAGAAAGAAAAACTCGAATCCCCCAACCGAAGTTGGAGTTCCCAATCCATTACTTTTGGACTTTGCTAGGGTCCAAGAGATTCTTCTTCTGACAGGATGTGACAAGGAATGCACTTGCTTCAACCAAAATTCACATTGCTAAACTTAGCATAAATAGTTTTGGCTCTCGTAGCTTGTCAGAAAACCCTCAAATGTTCTGGTGATCATCCGGGTCTCAGATACACCAAAATGTCATCAATGAACACCACTACAAACTTATCTAGTTCTGGCATGAATACGAGTTCAAAACTCATAAAGTAAGCCGGGGCATTTGTCAATCCGAAAAGCATGACTCAAATACTCGTATAGGCCATATCTGGTTGAAAACGCAGTCTTTGGGATATCTTGTGGTCGGATTCTAATGTGATGATAACCGGATCTCAAATCGATTTGGAGAACACCTTGGCTCTGGATAAATGGTTAAAAAAAATGTATCCGTGGCAACGGATATTTATTCTTAATGGTCACGGCATTAAGCGGTCGATAATCCACACACATTCAAGGGACTGTCTTCTCTTAACAAAACAAGGCGGGAAATCCCACTTGACACACTAGGTTGAATAAAACCTTTGTCCAAAAGTCCTTGATCTGAGTTTTGAGTTCAGCTAATCATTGGGCGGCATGCGATAAGGTCTTTCTCGAGATCGGTGCAGTCCCTGGTGGGTAACAGCTCAATGGTAAACTCTACAGGGCCCGCTTGGGCTGGTAAACCCGGGCAACTCATCTGGAAAAAAAAACGTCTGGGAATCCCGACCGAACAACTGGAATTTTTGACAGGTCCTCTATAGTAAGGTGCAAGATAGATCAACAAAATCAGCCCCTCGAGGAAGAGAGATACGTAACTGTTGTTCCTTCCTGGATGGTCAAGGTAGTTAAGAGTCCTATCTGCAGGTCCCACCAGCTTTCATAACTCATCCACCTTCTAGACTACGTCCATACTGAGCCCTGGCAAAACTAACTAAATTAGCCCCAAACTTTGCCCTCCGAGTCGATGGGTTGCATCACGAACCATATGCTAGACAACCACACTACTCCCCACAGAGCTTCGCGAACCCATAATCCATTTCGGACACCTCTTGATAATGCTTTGTGCAAATGCCTTACTCATGAACGAATGCGATGATCAGTATCAAACAAAATGACTGAGGATGATGATTAACAAGGCACATAACAGCAAGTCACGGGCCTTCCGCGCACCGAGCTTATTCAGCGGTCATGTTGGTGCAGGCGTGGAGGGTGGTAATGGTTGATTGCTTCTTGGGTAGGGACAGTATCTTGCGAAAGTGCCCCTCTTGGTGCAGTTGTAGCATGGTCCACGAACTAAGGTTTATTCCTGAAGAACTGCCTTGACCTCCACGAGCCTGAGCAGCAGCTATTTGTATGGCTTTGGTGCGCTGAGCTTGTGGCTGATCTTCTTCTGCGGGGGCCTAAACGTGCCCCCGGCGCTGGTGGTCGATACTGATTTCGTGAGCTGGTGGTCCTTGAGTTGTGATGATCCTGATTCAAAGGTTCTCTTCCGGGCCTTGCTAGCAGCGCTTGTGTTGATGATTCTTCTGAATTAGACAGTCACTTATGAAGTCAATGAAATTGGTACGGGAAGAGTACCCATGACTTTCCCATTTTAGGTTCAAGCCTCTCTTGAAACTAGCAATCTTCTTAGCGTCTGTATCAACGAAGTCTGGGATATAGCGAGCCAGTGAATTGAACATGTGATGGTATCCGATAACAGTCGAGTCCCCTAGTGAGGTCAGTGAACTGTGCGCACTTTCATCTGGATGGGTCAAGCTTGGCGAATTGATGACATCGAATCACGCAATAAGCAGTAAACACCTCCAAGATGAGGAAAACTATTAGAAGGATAGGTGGTGCCGTGTGGATGTCCGATTACCCCACCAAATCCGGCTGCGTCCACTGTAACGCGTGGCGGAGTATGCTTTCAGCCCTCTGTGCGCCTCAGCCAAACGGAGATCTGCTCCAGAAGTATGACCATTCTTCTGCTCACAAGGTCTCCGTAGCTTTATTGAGTTGCGTGGTTTGAGTATCCAGGTGGGAAACCTTGAAGGAACGTATACTGGTTGGCTCTTGCGCTTGGAATGTCCTTGCGCCAAGTTCTCCCCAGCAAGCTCAACTTGCGCTGACTTCACCAAGAAATTGACGCAAAAAGTCTGCTGCTCATGCGTGTGTGGTGGAGAGGGTGGTGGATTGCGGTTTTTCACTGGGGTCACTCATTTCCACACATACCGCCCGCTCACTAAATACGAGTTGTCGTCATCTGAGTATCGTATAGATAGCGGACCATTAGGCGGAAAGTAGTGCAAACTTGTAGAGAACAATAACATCTATACACTATTGAAAATATTCGGAAAAAGTGTTCCCACCAAGACAGATCGAGTACATAAATTCAGTCCACATTCGCAGTCAACATATCAACAAGAATCATAAACACATTTCATGAAAAAGACTAACCAATAGTCCACAATTTTGCCCATACATAGGGAATTTCGCAAAGGCTCACAAACATCACATAGTCTGCTCACGTGCTACATCCAGCCATAACAAAACAAAAGGATCGGCGGCCAAGCCAACATACGCAAAAGATCTCTAGGTGCTAAGCATAGATTCAGGGACTACTCTCTAGCGTCCACCAACGTCCCGTCCTCAGCTACGACATATCTGTAAGAACTACTAGAAGACACTACGTCGGCTCCCGGGTTCATCCTGGGGACAAGAGGGGTTCCTCTCATTCTCCCTACGTGGATCTCCTCGTGAGACGATCGTTGTCAGTCCTGTAGGGATGGAGTTGGAGCTCCAAGGTCTCCCACTCGCAATCAGGCCAAACTGGTCTCCTGTGAAACACGATAGGCATAAACACAAATCCTCGAAGCGCCACCCTCCTAGTCTACCTCATGAACGAGGCAAGAAAGTAGTCGACCCCCCTGCTGAA
This sequence comes from Coix lacryma-jobi var. lacryma-jobi, assembly GCA_009763385.1. Classification (NCBI taxonomy): domain Eukaryota; kingdom Viridiplantae; phylum Streptophyta; class Magnoliopsida; order Poales; family Poaceae; genus Coix; species Coix lacryma-jobi. The sequence continues at coordinate 87,614 of VDCT01000421.1, read as the reverse complement.
TGCAATCTGATGAGCAGTCTCCTGCTCCCTCTGAAGTGGCTGGCTCTATCTACGGTCAAATGAGCTAGCTGTGTCGTGAGGAGGTCTATTTCTGAGTATGCTCTCCTGCGGCGATTTGCGTGCAGCCATCTCCTACCTAAAGGGTATGCTCAGATGATCGTAGCTGCGATGATGGCACCCATAAGATAGCATCGAGCAGCCATAGCACTCCCTGCTGGTCAGCACATTGCTCCCTCTCAAGAGAGCTAGCCCTCTAATACGTAGCGCCTGCCTGGCTGACGCCCCCACTTGCCCTGGTAAGGGTTTGTAGTCGGGAAGATAGATTACTAGACAGTAGCCTGAGCAAACCACCTCCGGATGATCCTCCATGATGTCCCGAAGAACGGTATAAGCAACCATGTGGCTTGCATCCCAGGGGGTCCTCCCCTGCAGGCAAACACCGTAGGACACCAGACGTGATTCCTGAGGTTTCAGCACGGGCTAGGCACGTCGAACCTCTACCGTGTACAAGGGCGATCCTCTGACCAACTTGCACACGTGCCAGTTCGTACAGCGGCTCTGACAACTCCTGGTATCCACCAGGTGCAGGAAACTCTCCAAGCATAGTGGGCAATCCCAAATTACTCCAAAGAGTCCTCTGACCCCTAATCAGTCCAGGCCCCAGCAGTGTTAGGCCTCTGCCTCCAGTGGACTTGCGAGCAGCGAGCTTGGGCGTGCCATCTGTAAGAAGTGTATCCACACGTTTTAAATTGTTGAAACAACTTTTATTAGAAAAACGGGACAGAAACATAGGAAGGAAGTAAGATTAATTGCAATTGTATGATACATGAGACTGAGCGTAACATATTTCGTCTCATGCCTAACAGCGATCGGCTAGACGGTGGCTACAACGCTCTCATAAGTTAACTAAACGTACTACACGTTCGCCAGTTAGCGTACTGCAGAACATCCACTTCCGCCCTTCCACAGTATGAATATTATGCACTGCGGAAAATTTAAATCTAATATCTCTTAGGTGTACACAGGTATACACGTAAGCGTTATGCACCCATCATAAATATACGCCCACAATAAATTACTTTAAAATATACTTGTTGTGAACAGGTATAATGTCCGATCCTTCAAGCACTCCCCCGATGGCGGTTGTCCAATAATGCTCTCACGAACTTCATTACTTTAGCGTAGCGGCAATGATCCTACCTTACTGTATTCGAGGAATAGAATCCATTTACAATGTCACCCTTGCCGTCATGGAGACGAATAAACAGACATACGTAGATGACGACCCCCAAAGGTTAGTACTTAAATAAGCCACCTAAGGCTCCTAGGGGCCAGAAGGACTGATAATGGCACACCTTACTCTTGGTCAAGAAGGTTTTCAAATCCTATTATAGTAAGTTCTGTCAAAAGGAGGAAATTTTAATTGAAAACTTACGGGCTTTTTTTAAAAATACACTTGTGAAACAGTAACGCTAACCATGCTCGATGCCAGCTGTAACAGAACCGACCAATTTGCACCAGATTAAGACAGAATCGCTGCTTTCACAGAGATTACAAGTACTAAGCTCGTACAACCCGGTAGTCCGGAAATCTCGAAGGATTTCAAGTCATTACAACTTAACCAAGATCGAATAGATTAGCGGCATGCCAACAAGGTACATTAGTCGCACATAGTTCAATACATCGGAGTATTCGATAGTTATTCCAAACACCATAGTTTTGAATTCAAAGCGGACAGCAACATAGTTTTGAAACACAAGTCCTTGTTTCACAATCGGGTGCCATATGCTGATCCGTCCACAAAAGATCAGGAAAGAAAGGATTGACCATGCCCATGCCTAGTCACTGTCCCTCGACGGTACAGACATTTCTGCAGTAGCCGAGAACATTGCCCTCTGCAACACAAGGGATAGCACCCTGAGTACGAGAAGGGTACTCAGCTAGACTTACCGTCATAACCCAAGAAAAATGGCACCAAGGATTTGCAAGGGTGTATGAGGTGGGCCACACTAACTTTTTGCATAAAGCATTTTATTATTAAATAAAATCATTATTAGAGCATTAGCAGTCAATTTTATGTAGTCAACCTGATTATCTAGATTTGCACCTGATCTAGAGCAAACACTGAATTACGTTTAAGCAAGAGTGACTATTTATCAATAGCCTTTCAGATTCACCAACCATAACCATACTAATTCCATTATACTACGAGGTAACACATGCTCATCAAGTACTCACTAACCAGGAGCGATGGCGATATATCGATTTCCTACCAGCTGGGGATAAATGCGCACACTCGCCGACACACCCTGCCAGGCGGCCGTGCGACACTCAGAGGTTCGCGAACCCAAATCGCGGGACGGCCAGGACCCTTCTACACCGAGGTTATCTCAAGCCAGGTCGCTCAAGCTATTAACTGGCCACGGTCATGCCAGGTCGATAGGCCCTGCTGCCCTCGGACATGCCAGGTCGATCAGAATAGTTGCCACGGTACAATAAGGCCCTGTGTGTTAGGCGCAACGTCTCCGTCACCGTCTCGAAACCCTTACTCGGCTTCACGGGAGGGGTACCCGCACCTGCTCCGTTAAGTGAGACGCGTCAAAATGACTGAGGGGTGCCTTCGTCGGGTCTAATCGACACAGACGGGAGACTACTAGCAAACAGAACCCATGGTCCTGCTGCCCTACATCCCGCCCGGCTCAGATTAATTATCACATGGTTATATTCCATGATAGCCCGCGGCTAAACATGTTTTAGTATCCACCTATATGCGGGGGACACGGAAATCAACCGACTTTACCGGTCTAAGCAGGGCTAAGCAGATAATCGAGAGCCTAGACCTAACAGGATCACAAGTATAATATTTGCAGGTGGACAAGGATAAATAATCAATGCAGCAACGGTATCACAAATCCTCTACACCTAATGCAACCATCATATCAGGTTAACTTGTAAACGGTAATTTGCAAACCGTGAGGAGAAAATGCTCTGGGCTTGCCTCGCTCGAAGTCGCGGGGCGGTGATCACGGCACTCCGGCAGGTCCCAGCGTCTCCTTCCGGGATCCTCTCTCGGTGTCTCCCCTGACGTGCTCCTCGCGCGGTCTTGGGCTTCCACTACCGACCTGCGTGATGCGGGTAGCAGTAGAATGATAACATGAATGCACATGGATGCACGGGATGCAACATGGAGTAACAATTCGAGATAAGCACAGTCATCTACTGCTACTTCGTCCCAAGGTAGTCAACATCATCCCACTATTTAACCTATCAAGATCAACTTGTTAGCGATGTTGCCACCACATCAAAGTCTACTTAACGAGCTTATTACCCTCTAATTTACTTTGCGAAATAAATTATTACACAGCTTTAAACAAGCACTCACTTAGACAGCTTTCAGCAAAATATACGAAATTACTGGGAGTGTTAACAACATCCAATAGCTTCCCTGTCCAATTCAATCATGGGCTCTTAAACTCCATCCTCTATGAAAAAGACAAATCCATCATGGAAAGGTCCTTTGAACTACACACCCTAGCAAAAAGTGTACAACAACAGATTTTTTGTTTTCGCTCTGCTTCATAGTACAAGAGCAGGTGCTTAAATTCTCAGGTTCATATTCCTCATATTTTACTTACTACAAAAAACAAGGAAACGAATTACACATTTTAAAAGCTACTGTCAAATTAACATCAGAACAACTGCATTAGTATTTATCGTTCGTCGGAAACACACCTTCACAAACATAACAAAACTGGAATCACGATTTTTCGACTTATACATAATTAGTTATGCATTACCAAGTATCAGCAACTTTTCAAGTAAATGCATCTCATAAAAGTATCACCAAGAATGCATTCAAAGTTTCACTGATAGATCCAAACATGCTTGACCTAACAAATTTGTTTCACAGGATTTGGACATAAAATGAGCCTTGTAGGAATTTTTGAAAGCCTTTACATGAATTTGCAAACAGATTTTAAAAGAGAAAATCACTAACAGCACGGACTTCGGCCGAGGCACAAGGCACGGCTTGGCACACCCGGCGCGACTCGTCCGAGGCTTCGACGCATTTTACCGATTCGGCCGAGGCTAGACACCTTTCTCCGATTCGGCCGAGGATCAACTGATCAGCCGAGGCTATGACTCACCCGAGCTAATGATCCCCGAGCTATGATCAACGAACTTGCTTGGCTCTCGACTCGACCGAGGCTTACAACCACCCCGATCGAGGCTTCGAGGCGAGGCTCGGTGCACCCGACTACCGAGGACTTCAGCACCCAAGCTCTCCTCTTATCTCTCCTTATGCCAGTCGGGGCCGCTGGTCAGGTGACCAAACTTCCGAGGCAAGTCGGCACGTAACCCGCGAGGCCCAGGCTCGGCGGTCAACGGCGGAGTGTTTTCGCCGTGGTCGTTGACGCCCTAGCTCGTCGACGGCGACACATTCTGGCGCTATGAGGCATCATTTTTGTGGGGTTGCGGTGTTTGCGAAGCGAACACAAACTAATCGACTCGTAAGCCAAGGGATCCGGAGCAGCTCGACGGCGGCATGGAGTGAGCGGCGGCACTGCGACTCGACGGCGAAACTCTTCCCGGCGGCTTGCGACTCGCGAGACGGGTAGGTTAGCCACTACCAAGCAAGACCTAAGCGACTATTGGAGCAACTCCCGGGCTTGGCATCCCGGCATTGTCGGCGATGTACGGCGGCGGTCTGGGGGACACGCGGCGACAGGCGGCGACATGCTCGGTCGGCAGAGTTAAATGAAACACTGCGAAAGAAGAGGTCTCAATAACCTGAAGCTACCAGCGGTAAGGTAGATTTAGCGATTTAGAGATAAGAGAAGACTAGAACATGCTCCATTGGGTATGCTAGCATGGTCGGAGATGACCGGTCTCCACGTGAGGTCACGGTGGCGGCCATGCGGAGCTTGCGGGATGGCGTTCGCTTGTTTCGGCAGTAGAGAGGAAGAGAGGGGAAACCAACCCTTACCGCGAGAAAGAAGAGAGGGATTGGGCGGGAGCAGCGGGAGCTGGCGGAGGAATCGACGGCGGGTGCGGCGAAGTAAAGAAGAGTAGCGAGCAATCAATCGCCGGAGATTTCGGCGGCAATGGCGGTTGCGGCTAAGCTGGAGAAAGATGGTGGAGTGGCTGGCGCGCTGGGGATGCGAACGCTTCTGGCTTGCAAGCGCAAGGCGACGAAGGCAAAGGAACAAGTGCCTGGGTGCATTGCACCTGGCCAGTTCCCGTCGGGGGAGCTCCACGACGGGCGCGGCTGCGCGTCAGGTGTCGGCTCCACGCGCGCAAGCATGCCCGAAAGCTCTGGGCGAACGTGGGGTTCGGGCGCAAACGCGGGCGGCGGGATTGACGGTGTTTTGGGACGGCCACGAGGGGCGGTCCGCGGCGGGCGAGGCGGGGTCGGTCGGCGTGGAGGAGCGGCGACCGCGAAGAGAGAAGAAGGAGAGACTGAAAGGCGGGGTCCACTGGAATTAAACTAAAGAAGTTTTGGTTTCAAACTTTGTGCTCCATAACTGCTAAACTAGCCGAACTAGGGAAAAGGTCCAACAGCAAAGTTTGAGAATTTGTAGAACCAATCATCTAAGGCTCAGTCCAAATCTGTTGTTTAAAAGAAATTAGTGCTTAAACCATTTTTCTATTGCAAGAAATCCTAACTCAAAAGTTTTTTCTGAGAAAGTGCTTTAAACAAAGTTGTTCGCTTCATCAAGATCTACAAACTTTGTTATAAGGCACTTGGTCAGAAGAACAGAAAGTATAACAAGGTTAACTAGAGATTAAACAAGGACTTAAGCATTCAAAACAACATTGCACATGAATGATGAGATGCTGAGCTTATGCCATGCCAATTCGATGCATTTAGGATTGCTTACAATCACTCGGCGCGGTGTTGGGTTGTTACACTTTGGTCATGATCTACTAACTTCCTCACAAAAACAACATTAGTACACCAACTATGTGTACATCGCCATATATTTGGCACCAAAAGATATATTATCAACTTTGGAGAAAATAAAGTAGCATCGGCCCTTCCTATCTCCAAAAACCCTTTTGAGTAGGCAAGTCCCTTTAAGACAATATACCAAGCTCTAGGGCTGTTTAAGCCCCATAGAGCGCCTTGTCGAGCTGGTAGACGGGTTTGCGGAAACTTTGGTTCCTCAAAAACCTGGTGGTTGCTCCACATCGACCAATGCGGGAGAGGGGGCCGTTGAGGAATTGCCTTCACATCAATTTGGTATTAGCTTGCACATGGTTTTTTTGGAGTAGCAAAGGCACGAATATACGAATTGACTCGAGTCTGAGCACATGTGCATATAGGTTCCCGACCTCCCAACCTTCGATTTTGAGTGAACCCTTGAGCCACAACCGTGCTTTGTCATTGTCACCACGCAATCTCGTCTTGCTTGTGCGGAGGACCCATTGGTTCCTATCACATTTTGATTGGGGCCTTTCCACCAAGGAACCAGAATCATTCCTGGTGAAGTTGTTAAGTATCTTGCATGCATCACCCAGTCCGGATCGTCAAGCGCTTCTTCCACCCTAAGAGGTTCCAAAGGGAGGACACACAAGTGAATGTTCACAAACATTCGCCTAAACGAGAAGTGTCGTTACCCCACGCCGGATGCTCCCCACTATGTGTCAACGGGCTGATCCGTTGAAACTGTATGATGAACTCTGGTGTGGCCACAGGTGATCTTCGTTGGATGGGTACATCTTATTCATTTCATCGTATGCTTGATGTCCCTTCTTCTTGTAGGACTAGTGAGCTCGATTTGATCATCAACTGGGCTTGTATCCTGAACATCCATCCACATACCACAGTTCGGAGTTGCGGGGAAACCTTCAATCATGCGCATTGGGATGCAAAATGATGATATGAGAATTTGTGAGGTGGAGGGTTTCCTCTCTCATCTGTATTTACCGGGCTCCCATCACCGGCTTTTTGTTTGAAAGCTCTTGTAGCTTGGATGGAGGCTCGCATTACCTACAAGCTCATCATTGACTTGCTCTTTTTGCGGAGTGTTCGGGTTCATCAAAAGTCCGTCTACATTAACTCATGTGCGGTGGCATTATTGACTACAGGAGCAGGTCGTTAGGACCATAACCAAGTAGAAAGCCTCGTGTACTTAGGTGCAAACTTTGAACTTTTGGCCCTTTTGTAGTATGAAACACTTGCAGCCAAAACTCGCAAAGTAATGAACCTTTGGTTTGTTACCGGTTTGTTTCCGAAAGCTCATGATGCGTCTTCCCTTTTCGCTTGTGAAGGTTATAGAGGGGTTGTTTTTGCATGCACGCCGTGTTATTGCCTCTCGCCCAAAATCCATGGGAACAAGTCTTGTTACTCATCCAACAATATTGCAGCTCACAAGAGGTCTATTTCCTTTCCAAACCCCATTTGTCTGTGGGGGTATATGGATGGAACGGAGATACTCCATGCTTTGATCCCTTGCGTCCTCAGATACTCTTCTATGTTGGTGTTCCAAACCGGTTCCCGTTGTCGCTTCGCACTTCTTGATTTGATTGTCGTAACTCCTTTTGTGTTTTAGCAAAACTTCTTGAAGATACCTTGCGTTTCGCTTTGTCTGCTTAAAAGAAACCACCCAAGTGAACGGACATGAATCGTCATCAACAAAACGAAAAATTATTTATTACACGCGATGCTTGCTAAGCAACGGGGCGTCCGATGATGATCCATATGCAATAGCTCCGAATGGTCTTGTCGGTGCACAATGTGTCTTGATGGATGTTGTGCTCCTACTGGCTTTCCGGTGGCGCACGCACTGCAAAGATCTTCTTCTCAAATGAAACATTGGTTAGTCAAAGGATGTGCCCTTCTCTTTGAGTTGGCCAAGTTCTCATCCCAACATGAGATAGTCGGCGATTGCCAAAGCAAACCCATGCTAGATTTTGCCATCGACATGTTGTAGGCTCACTACTAGGTGAGAAGTCAACTAAGTAACGTTTTCCCTCAAACACGCCTTCAATGCAATAGAGGATCCCTCTTCTCGCGCTGGTCACAACTATCCGTAAAGCGACAATCGTAACATTTAACAAAGTTGAGAAAAGGATAACACATTGTAACTCAACGAATGCACAAGTATACATTAGTATGGATTGTCAGTTGAGATAGCAATGTTACCCAAACCAAGCACTTCTCCTTCCATGTCACCAAACCCAATGTTGTTCGCATGAGTCGTGGTTTGGTTTGAATGAAAGGAGGAGAGAACAGGAGAGGAAACATATCTTTGCCCCGGGGTCATCTGATGGGGCATCCAACTATTCCAAACACCCAAGTTGACCCACCGGAGCAATCTTCCTACAAAACCAAGTTTAATTGTTCTAGATTTAGGTACCCACACGGGATGGGGTCCTTGGGGGTTAGTCACTAAGCTCGTTTGGAACCCACATTTATCTAATTATATCTTCTGAGGGGAACAACAGACTTGACTACTATCTTACCATATTCCCCCAACAACACAAGTAATCAAAGTTATAGCTTCTTGATATGGGCTTTTGTTGCTTGGGGCCCCACTTGCTTATCAGTGTTGATTTACCATTAGCAAGTGGAGACTTGGCTTGTAGATTTTAACTACGATACTTTGGTTTAGGTGCTACGACTTTTTTCTATTTAAGTGCATACATGAGTGGGCAGCGATGGGCACTTAATTGTATGCGTGAGTGGTGCATGTGACGTCATGACACATCGGATGACATCACCAGAGACTGATATGAAGAAAGGATAGGCTAGAGAATAGGCTAGTGGAGGCGTGGGGCTTTGCTTTATAGGAGTTATAGATAGGATCAAGTATGAGGTGGCTACACGACACATGTGTAATCGTCCAAAGTCAACTAAACGTCAACTTAGTGTGGCTCATCAACGTAAAGTAAATATAGTAGATAATGAGAACCTCTACTAGAAAATATATAAACACAAAAGGGACCACGGAGGATTCAAATAATTCTAATCTAGGCACCATGAGAGAGAGAGAGAGAGAGCATGATTTCAGGAAATTTTTATAAGGTAAAACCGGTTTCATATTTTTCCAAGGTAAAGCAAATTTTCTACATTAAACCAATTTTAGAATTTTCAATTGCATAATATTTTCAAATTTGTTCCAACAAATTTCTTAAGAACAATAAATTACCCAAATTTATACATGAGGGGGTCAAAAGGACTTTTTCCATATTTTGGCCACTAAATTTTGTGACATGACACTAAATAGACAAGTTATAGAACAAGTTTTTTCCTGGATTTCCAATGTGTATTTGGAAAATGTTGGGCTCACATATCTTTTGTTTTGAGATGACCCATGTTTAGTCCTCTGCTAGCATATTTAGCGCCATCAACTCATCATCCGAGCTCAAATTCAACCATCACGCCAAGCATCTCTAGTAGCTATGTTCTCATCGACTAACAAGCTAGGATCCAACTTTAGTTTCATGTGGGGATGGCTTAACAGGATAGCCATGATGGTGTGTTGAGGAACGGTGGTGTCTAATGAGTTTTGGGGGATTTGAATGACAACATGATTAAGAGACTAACATATTCAACAAAGTGATATGTAAGTGCTTGGTCCTAGGTTGATTTATGTGTTTAGGCTCACATGAAGTAAATGATATGCAAACAATAACTGAGTCCAAGATCAATTGATGAATTGTACAATTGACAAGCATATGGTGGAAATGGCAAAAGAAACATTGTTTGATGGATATTAATTGGTATCAGACATGAAGCTTGTTTATATTGAAGATGCTAAAATCTAGGATTTCATGAATGACCAAAAGGCAAGCATAAGAGTTGAAAAATGAATGAGGCATGATTGATTGCATATTGGTTTGTCTCACAAGGAAATCTTGACAAAATCAAATTGAACATGCTTATGATAAATTTTTTATATTGATCAAAAGCAATGGTGAATCAAATAGAAATTTGATTGATCTTAAGACTGATATAAAATAATATATTCATTCAAGGACTATTGAACGCATCTTGGCCCCTAGTGGTTTCGGTGATTGGATGAAACACAAGATTACTGTGACTAACGTGTGTTTTGCAGAAACAGGGATGAGTTAGGTCACGGTAATGGCGACGATACAGGCATATGGAGTTCATGTCCCCTGGCGATGGATATCGTTTCAGTTTTCAAAGGATGGACGACGAAGACGACGGTAGACTAGGCTAAGTGTCATATGGTGTTGGAGGACACTTAGGTAGTCTTAGGTCTTTGTTTTTCCTTTGGCCGTACTATAAAGGGGAGCGTGAATCAGTAGCTTGACCTAGATGAGTCTATTGAGGTAGGTGTGGTGCACACTTGTTATTTCATAGCCCTAGGTAGCTCAGAGAGATGCCTTATGTCGAGAGGATCAAAAGTCGTTAAGGCCGCGCCGCGATCCGAGTTCGTTTTGGCCTTGTAAGAGGCATCGGACGCTGGCTGAGGGGGCATCGGAGGCTCCGATGCCCACCCCGACTTAGGGTTTGGTCTGTGCGTGGCATCGGAGGCTCCGATGGTGTCACATCGGATGCTCCGGTGTCACTGTTCACTTGGGAGTGAACTTTGGGAGGCATCGGACGCTGAGGGCCAGCGTCCGATGGCCGTCCAGAGAGGTTCCAGAGAGGTTCAAACGGCATCGGACGCGTCCGATGCAGGGGCATCGGATGCTGATCAGCGTCCGATGCTCCTTTAACAGGTCTGACAAGAGGGTACAGTCGACCGTTGGTCGAGGTCATCGGAGCCTCCGATGCCAAGCAACGGAGCGTCCGATGCCCCCGCAGAAACCCTGTCTAGAGCTGTTTTTGGATGGCCGGTTGGGGGAGTATATATACTTCCTTCCCTCCATCCATTTGAGTGTTCTTGCCACTTCCATCAGCTGAGAAACACCTTGTGAGTGTGGGTGAGTGCAAGAGCCCTAGTGAGGTTGAGTGATTTGCTAATTGTGAGAATTAGACACCTCCTAGTGAGAATTGAGTAGCAAGTGTGCATCCATCCATCTCTTTGGCCTTGTGTTGGTCAAGTGAGAGTTCTAGCTTGTTACTCTTGGTGATCGGCATCACCTAGACGGCTTGGTGGCGATTGGAGAGCTTGGTGATTATCTGGAGGCATTGTGGATGACCCAAGCCAAGTTGTGACCGGTAGCGAGCGATTCACCGGGCCGGAGTGGCGAAGAATCAGCTCGTAGTGAGCACTTGATCCTTGCGCGGATCAAGGGGGAGCGATACCCTTGCGCGGGTGCTCCAACGAGGACTAGGGGGGTGTGCCGACACCTCGATACCTCGGCAAAAAGATCGTCGTGTCATCTCTACTCTCTTTACTACGCATTTACCTTTGAGCAATTCAATTTCGCATTTACTTGTTGTTCTCTCATAAGTTGAATTGCCATGCTAGAGTAGAATTGGTTTAGCGATAGTCTTTTGTGCGATTGATTCTTGTCATACACACTTCTAGGCACTAGGGGGTTAATTGAGGCTTGATAGGTTTTATTATTGCAAGAAGTTTTAGAAAAGCCCAATTCACCCTCCCTCTTGGGCATCTTGATCCTTTCAACTATGATATTGAAGAAATGAATATCAATGAAGATTTAATGTTGATTCAAGACATGGTGTTACTTGAGGATGGCTCGATAGGATGAAGGGAGCAAGGAAAGGGTTTCAAGGAACTAAGTGAAGGTGAAATACATGCAATGGTTTTGCCTGTCAAGGTACCATGGCTAAGGTGAGGAAGACATCTAGTATTTGTATGAGATATATGTTCCAGGAGATGTGCCTTCCTGACGATAATTATATTGTTTATGCTGATATTGGTATGTTTCCTATATCTTGTACAAGTATGTTGCCACTATGTTGGCATTGATGGACCAAATCAATGGTGAAGGGCAAGATAGAGGCTTGAGACACAACGAACCGTCGAGACAGTGAAGTGTGAGTAGAGAGCTTGGCATCGATGGTTCAAGGCAATGGAGAAGAGTAAGTGAGGCAAATGTCGATGGACTTGAAGGCTATGTGTGGTTCTTTGAGTGATCCACATCACTTATGTAGAACAAGCCAAAGATTCAATGATCATATCAAGTGGCATGGTGAATATGTTGGACAATGTTTCCTTGAGAGAAATTGAATTTGTGCATGAAAAGGTATGAAACGTAGGGTGTTTCATTTTGCCGGGCATGAGGTGTTGTAGAAAAGTTTTAAATGGTGGGGTCTAGGATAGATAGTCATACTATTAATATGGGCAAATGCATATGCATATGCATATTGGTTATCTAGTGTCAATTGGGAAGTCCTAATCACGTTGAAATTAGAGATGGTGGAGATTGAAAATGAGTTTGAAAAACCTTTGAAAAATGATTTTGAAAATGCTAACATATGCTTATAATAGTGTTTGTATTATGGGACAATTCTTAAAGTTGGCATTTCTACAAAGGCTTGAAACTCAGTTTTAATGGAGGCATGTTGGGCCTAACCACTAATCAAGGTGGCCAAACCGTGAATATTGTACCAGTGCAATAGTAGGCCTGCATAGTTTGTTGGTGTTTGGGTTTGTTAACCGGAGTAGCCTGACACAGGTCTGACCGCGACCATAGGCCGGTTTGACTGCAAGGCCCAATTGACAGTTGAAAGCCCTAGTTTAGTTTTGGTTAATTGATGAAACCTATTTGGTCTAATCCTATTTGCTAAGCATGTGTGTAGCTCTTAAGAAAGGATTGTGACCAAGCCAAGTGGTGGAGCTAGCAAGGTGGCAACCATAGAGGATGGTGATAGCCACAAGCATTTATGAGATCAAATGCTCTACCATTGGTGAAATGTGAGAAGAAGGGAAGAGATGAGCAAAGAGGCCCGAAGGCAAAGGTATAACCTATAAGGCTCTTTGTTTTAGTGATCAAGACACTTAGCGAGTGTGATCACATTTAGGATAGATAGCCATACTATTAAGAGGAGATTATTCACGGCTTATGCGGTGTTCAGGTGCCACTAGGTGTTCTCTAACATATCGTTGCTATAGACCTAGTGAGTGACCAACAAAACCCTTGGAAAATGCTTTGCAAAATGCTAACACACGTACACAGGTGATGAAACACTTTGGTGTTGGCACATGGAAGCAAGGGTAGAAATTAGAAATTGAAAGGTGTTGTGTTAGGGGCATCGGATGCTGCTGGCGGCAGCATCGGACGCTGGGCCGAGCGTCCGGTGGCAAACCCTAACCACTGACATTTGTTGAGGGAGCATCGGACGCTGGCAACAGACGCTGGCAAAACTCTGTTGCAGAGTCCGATGGTTATGACGTGGCGCGAGTGTGCTTTCCAGGGAGCATCAGACGCTGGGTTGCGTCCGATGCCAATCCATCGGACACGTCCGATGTGGTTTGGAGCGTTCTGGAACCTTTCTGTTGTGTCATCGGACGCAGGGGTTGAGCGTCCGATGCTATCGTTCCGGCGCGTCCGATGTCACTTTAACCATGGCGCGAAGTGATATGACCGTTGGGATCTAACGGGCATATTTCATATCAGAGGGACACGTGGCTCCATCGGGAGCATCGCGATGGTCGCGCATCGGAGCGTCCGATGGTCGCGATTTCAGCCCAACGGCTAGGCCAGCTTGGATGGCCTATTTAAGGGGCTTGGCCGGCTCATATGGACTGACCCTTGCACATTCTGATTCCTAAGTATACTAGTGAGCATTGTCAAGCCTCCCAACTCATCTCCTAAGTTGATTTGATCAAACCAAGTGAGATTGAGTGATCTAGTGCGTGATTTGAAAAGAGTTCAATCTAGTGGCACTAGTTCTTCGCATCGGCATTGAGTTATCTTGTTACTCTTGGCATTTGCCGGTGCCTAGACGGCTTGGAGGTGTTGAGGTGGTTGATTGGCAAGATTGGTGATTGTTCTTGGCCACCACCGTTCGAGATTGTGAGAGGTTTTGGAGCCTCACCTCGCCGGAGCGGCAAGAGACATCCTTAGTGGATTGCTCGTTGTGACACCCCAATTTTAAGAACAAAATTGGAGCACAATATATGTATGCCAGGATCAATTTTCATACATATATCCACATCATAGTAAATATCAAAACAATGCTTTTATTAATATATCGAACATTATTACAAAAATGACCCTCGGGTCCAAAAGAAAAGTACAGACTCTCATGAAACTGACTCTAAAATAAACTCTGATGAAGATGCGGAAGATCTGGACTCCACTCCACAGGAAGGTCGACCGGGGGTAGCGCCATCCTAGTACAGGTCGTCAGGGTCGTAGCCTCCGTCTTCTGGATACTCCTGCTCCTCGTACGCGTAGTCTCCAGCGTCTGGGTGGGGTAGCAGGGGGACAAAGAGGAAGGGTGAGTACATCGAAATGTACTCCGCAAGTGTAGGAAATATATGCTTATGAGGCTTATAACAAAAGTAGGCTGACTTTGTTTGACTCAAGCGCCTAAAGCGACACACCCTATTAATCCTATTAATCCTATGCACCTATTTACTAGGTTATAGACAGACTCTGTAGAAAAGTATCAACACTCGGGGTCACACCGAGCAAACCACACTCGGAGTCACACCGAGCAACCAACACCTGAAGTCCATCAGGCAACCGCACCTGAAGTCCATCGGATGACCCGAACCCAAAACCAACCAGTAACCAACTAATCTCAAAGAAGTCCAAGCCCGCTCGTGACCGTGAGCACGGCTGATATATCAGTTTTACACTCTGCAGAGGTTGCACATCGTTACCCATGAGTCGTGCAGATCCCGTCACGCTAAACACTGCCGAGGTGTATAGCAGGTTGCACTGCAAGGCCTTTACAAAACTCCCTCCAAGTCCGTTTTACACGTTCACTAAGGTTTCACCGCTAACAGTGGATATACGCACCACTGCAGAAGCCCCCTCTTGTGCCACAAATCCGACCCCGTGTAAACCCTCAACTTGGAGGCAATTAATTACTTGGCCAGGTCCAGCCCATCCAGATCCCATGGTTGCGCTGTCAAGCCGGGTTACATGCTCTGAGAACCGGGTCCTAGGGATCCAGGCAGGATAAATCTAGCACGAGCCCCGAACCAAAAACCAAATAAGAGCTGCCAAGTCCATGGCACAAAACCACCAATACGGTTCCATCCTGCCGGATTTACCTAATAACCATGTTACTACAAAATTACCATGTCCACATTCGTTTCATAGTTCATTAATCAAGATTATAAACATTTTAACTCCCATCCCAATCATGACTGCAGGGATAAGCAAGACACCTACCCGAACATCCCAAAACAGGCGACAAGGATAATATAAACAAATTCTAGTAAACCCTAACATGGGATTCAAATTAATGACAAGCATGCATCTACAAGATCTAACTACTCTAGTACCAAAAGTAAAATAAAGTAGGTGCAAGATGTTCAAGGACACTTGCCTTCGGACTGGGTCGAATCAACTGGGTCGCAAGGATGGTCTGGAGCGTCCTCGTACTCCGCACTCTCTGGCCCAATCAACATACATGGCACAATACAACAAAATAAATAACAGTACACCAAATAGTATCAAAACAGTAAACTAATAGATCCACTGCGTAGAGAACGGAATTATGAAACTAACGCAAGTTGAATGGGTCGAATCGGAGTTAAAATGAGCAAGTTATGAGCTTTTGAACGAGGGTGGCAAATCTGTAAATAGATTGAAGTCATTTTCGTATTTAAAATAAATTAAATCTGAAAAGGAATTTCGCCAGGACTGGGCCTCACTTTGCTGAAAGTACAGGGGCTAGGATGCTACTTTTGCAAGACTCAGAGAATAGGACGGATGGACTGCGGGTTGGTTTCAAGGAAGTCTAGGTGGTTTTCTGCAAGATGGCGCGGACGGCTGATGCGGCGCGGGCGTGGTGCTGACGGTGCGCCACGTGGCCACGCGGGGTTGGCTCGGTGTGCCAGCTGTCTATGGACCGCGGGCGGTGGCTGCAGTGGACCGCGCCTTTGGCCTCACGGACCCGGTGTATACCGGTTCGTGGTGCCGATCTAATCGTGACCGTCAGAGTCAGATCGGACGGTTCTGGACGGTTAAGGAGAGGGTGGACGGGCGCCAGCAGAGCTTGGCACGGCGGCGATGAGGGCCTGCGCGGCGGCACCATGGGGAGGGCGGCGGCGCTTCACCTGGATAGCGTTCCGGTGCTCGGTGAG
This sequence comes from Coix lacryma-jobi var. lacryma-jobi, assembly GCA_009763385.1. Taxonomy (NCBI): domain Eukaryota; kingdom Viridiplantae; phylum Streptophyta; class Magnoliopsida; order Poales; family Poaceae; genus Coix; species Coix lacryma-jobi. The sequence goes on along the minus strand of VDCT01000421.1, from coordinate 71,457 downwards.
GCAAGATGGGGACACAGGAAGATAGCGGAGCCCATCACGAGCACGCTGGTGAGGTTTTTTGTCGCCGGAGACTGATCGGGGAAAGGCGGGTTGCGGCGGCGCCATTGCAGCGAGCTCCGGCGTGGATTGGATGGGACCTATGGATCACTAGAGATCATGGGGAAGGTAGGGAAAATGCGGCGAAGCTTACTGCGGTGTCGGTGGAGAGTTCTCTGGCGCCGGTGAATGTCCAGAGGCGGCCGGAGTCGGAGAGTGTGCGATGGAGGTGCTCCGGTGCGTCGGTGTGGTCGAGGGAGTCGGCTTCAGTCCGGGATCTCCATGGGGTGGCCTTCTAGGCGCATCGCCTCGCGACGAGTGCGCTGGTGGTCGCGGAAGGTCAACGGCGGCTCGGTGATTTCCGTGCGTGGTGGCAAGCTCGAACAGAGCCCAACAATGGCGCTGGCGGCGGTGTCTGGTGGGGGAAAAGGGAGAGGGTTTCGGTCGTGGAGTTGGATAGCGCGGCGGCGATGGTGGTTTGTTACTTGTAGGGCACGGGAAAGGTGAGAGGGGTGGCGGCTGGATCAGTCCGGGGGGGACACGGGAAACGCGAGCGTGGCGTCGCGCGTAGGGCGGAGAAGAGGTTAGGGGAAGAACTGACGTGTGGGGTCGCGGTGCAGTGAGAGAGCTGAGGAGAGGGGCGCTGTTGTGGGCGGCTGCGCGGTGCCATCGTGGGCCGCGGTCGCTCCTGGGCCCGGGGGGCCGGTGCGCGCGGTGAGGAGGGAGGGGGAGTGCGGGTGGAGGAGAACAGAGGGAGTGGGGAAACAGCGGGCTGGGCCGCGCGCGAAGAGAGGAGGGGTGGGTTGGGCCGGCTGGAAGAGGAGAGGGGAGGGAGAGCAGGCCGGTCGGCCGTTTGGGGCCGGGCCAAAACCGAGGTGAGAGAGAGAATGAGGTCCTTGCCTTTTCTTTTCCTTTTGTCATTTGATTTTCCAAATTTTTCAAAAGCCTTTTGAATTCAAAATCAAAACCAGTTTGAAATCAAAATTACTTTGAAATATTTAGAAATATTTTCCCTAGGTTTTGAAAATAAAATTTGAGTTTGATTTTTTCTAAAATTTTCATAAACCTTTTCATTTATTTTCTAAATAGATAAATGCAATTCGCCTTATACGGGTTTTAATAAATCATTTACCACGCAATAAAAATATGCAATGGCATGAATGCAACATGAAAATAATAAATAAATTTTATTTTCCTCCTCTAATAAACTAGCCAACCTATTTAGTTTCTAAATTCTTTAATTAAATTGGGGAAAATTAAATCAGGGTGTTACAAACCTACCCCCCTTAGAAGAATCTCGTCCTCGAGATTAGGAAGAGCCGGCGAAGAGATGAGGAAAATCTGCCCGAAGATCATCTTCTTTCTCCCATGTGGCTTCTTCTTCGGAGTAATGCTTCCATTGCACCTTGCAGATTTTAATCCTCTTGTTGCGAGTGCCTCGTTCCATCGTGTCCAGAATCTTGATCGGCTCGGAGAAAGTCAGATCATCCCGCAGATCAAGCTCCTCAAGTGGCAACTGCTCCTCTGGAACTCTGAGGCATCTCTTCAGCTGGGATACATGGAACACATCATGAATACCTGCCAGCCGTGCAGGCAACTCCAGCTGATAAGCAACTGCACCTTTCTTGTCAATCACCTTGAAAGGGCCAATGAATCTCGGAGATAACTTTCCTTTGACATTAAACCTCCGAAGACCCCTGAAGGGTGACACCTTCAGATAAACAAAATCCCCAATCTGGAATTCTAGCTCACGTCGCCTGACATCTGCATAGCTCTTCTATCTAGTCTGAGTTGTCTTCAGGTTGCTTCTGATCTGTCTGACCTGTTCTTCAGCTTCTTCTATAGACTCAGGGCCAAAGACTTTTCTTTCTCCAACTTGATTCCAGAATAGAGGAGTTCTGCACTTCCTGCCATACAGTGCCTCAAATGGGGACATTTTGAGACTGGCCTGATAGCTATTGTTATATGAGAACTCTGCATATGGCAGACTCACATCCCAACTCTGGCTGTTCTGGAGTGCACTAGCTCTCAACATGTCCTCCAGAATCTGATTCACCCTCTCTGTCTGTCCATCAGTCTGAGGATGATAAGCCGAACTGAAACTGAGGCGAGTGTCCATAGACTCATGCAACCGCTTCCAGAATCTAGATGTGAACTGTGTACCTCTGTCAGATACTATGATCTTAGGTACTCCATGCAAGCATACAATGCGGGACATGTACAGCTCTGCCAGCTTCGGGCCCTGATATGTCTCCTTGACCGGAATGAAGTGAGCCACCTTGGTCAACCGATCAACTATGACCCAAATGGAGTCATATCCAGACTGTGTCCTGGGCAAACCAGTGATGAAATCCATGCTGATCTCTTCCCATTTCCACTCGGGAATCTGCAGAGGCTGTAACAAACCAGCAGGTCTCTGATGTTGGGCCTTAACCCTCTGACATGTGTCACACAAAGCCACATACTCTGCTACTTCCCTCTTCATCCCATACCACCAGTAATACTGCTTCAGATCCTGGTACATCTTGGTACTGCCTGGGTGAAGAGAGTAGGCTGAATCATGAGCTTCTCTCAAGATCAACTCCTTGATAGCCTTCACATCTGGAACACAGATCCTGCCTCTAAACCATAAGACACCCTGATCATCCTCCGTGAAACCCGAGGCCTTGCCCTCCTTGATCGACTGTCTGATCTCCAGAAGATACTCATCAGTGAGCTGTCCTGCCCGGATATCATGCTCAAGTGTCGAATCAACCTCCATTGCTACTGCATCAGTGTGGCCAAGAATACCCAAGTTGAGCTTCACAAACTCTTCATGCAACTCGGGTTGCTGCTCCTTGATCTCTAGCACATTACAGTAGACCTTCCTGCTCAAGGCATCTGCAACAACATTCGCCTTGCCTGGATGATAGTTGATACTCAGATCATAGTCTTTGATCAACTCGAGCCATCTCCGTTGGCGAAGATTCAGATCTGGCTGGGTGAAAATATACTTCAAGCTCTTATGATCAGTGTATATCTCTGTCTTCTTGCCCATCAGATAGTGCCTCCAGATCTTCAGAGCATGAACAACAGCTGCCAACTCTAGATCATGTGTAGGATAATTCAGCTCATGCTTCCTGAGCTGTCTCGAGGCATAAGCAATCACACGACCTTCCTGCATAAGCACACATCCTAGACCCTGTCGCGAAGCATCACAATACACCGTGAAGTTCTTCTGGACATCTGGCATGACAAGAATAGGAGCATAGGTCAATCTCGCTTTCAGCTCCTCAAAACCAGTCTGGCATTCAGGGGACCATACAAACTTGGCACCCTTCTCAGTCAGTCTCGTCATCGGCTTCACGATCTTGGAGAATCCTTCAATGAATCTGCGATAATATCCCGCCATACCGAGGAAACTCCGTATCTCAGTAATGCTCTCAGGTACCTTCCAGTCCAATATATCTTGGACCTTGCTTGGATCAACTGATACACCACCTTCTGAGATGATATGCCCCAGGTATGCAACCTTCTTCAGCCAGAACTCGCATTTGCTCAGCTTTGCATACAACTGATGCTCTCTGAGCTTCTGCAACACTAACCTCAGATGCTTCTCATGCTCTTCTTCATTCTTCGAGAATATCAGGATATCATCAAGGAACACCACGACGAACAGATCTAAAAACTCCATGAAGACCTTGTTCATCAGATACATGAAGAAAGCTGGGGCATTTGTCAAACCGAAGGACATCACTGTGTACTCATATAGCCCATATCGAGTTATGAATGCCGTCTTCGGGATATCAGCTTCACGAATCTTCAGCTGATTATAACTTGTTTGTAGGTCAATCTTCGAGAACACATGAGCACCCTTCAACTGATCAAACAGATCATCAATGCGAGGAATCGGGTACTTGTTCTTGATGGTGGCTTCATTCAATGCGCGGTAATCAACGCACATCCGCAGGCCTCCATCCTTCTTTTGAACAAAGATCACAGGGGCTCCCCACGGGGATGTACTAGGACGAATATGCCCCTTCTCTAACTGCTCTTGAATCTGCGACTTCAGCTCAGCTAGCTTTTCGGCATCCATTCTATATGGTCGCTTGTATATAGGTGCAGTGCCAGGAACTAAATCAATAAAGAACTCAATCTCACGATCAGGTGGCATACCTGGCACTTTCTGGAAGACATCAGGGAACTCCTTAACAACTCGGATATCAGGTACCACGACTGCCTCATACACTCTGGCTGCCTTCATCATCCTTGGCGGTGCCTGATATAGAACCTCGGTGCCGTCTGGATGCTTCACTGTGATGGTCCGTTGAGCACAATCGATAATGCCATGATATTTGCTCAACCAGTCCATACCCAGAATAATATCCACCTCTTGCGACTCCAGGACGACGAGATGAGAAGGGAAGGCTACCCCCCTTATGAATAAGCTTACATTGGGGCATATATACTCTGTCAATATTTCTCCTCCAGGAGACTTGACTAGCAGCTTGCTTTTCAACAAAGACTTAGGCAGGTTACATCTTGCTATGCATGGTGTTGATATGAATGAATGTGATGCCCCAGAATCGAACAACATAGTAACAGGATATGCGTCAATGGAGAACGTACCAATCACTACATCGGGAGCCTCCTGAGCTGACTCCAGTGCCACATGGTTCACCTTCCCATGCCTGAAGTTCTGGCCACCATTCCTGTTCTGGTTCTGCTGTCGAGGTGCTAGTGGAGCCTGCTGCCTGGTCGGGCACTGGTTGGCCAAGTGCCCAAGCTGGTGGCACTTGTAGCACGGACCAAGCTGACCTGCCCCCTGTGCTGGACGGGGCTGCTGCGGAGCTGGAAGACCCTGGCGAGGTGCCTGAGCCTGGCGTGGCTGCTGCTGCTACTGCTGAGGTGGAGCCTGGTACTGTGGAGCTGGGTGCCTGTACTGAGGAGCGGGCTGCCGGGACTGGGGCGGGCGGTACTGCTGCTGCTGGGGAATCTGCCTGGAAGCTGAGGCAGGTGGAGCATAGCGGGGACGGGCGGAGCTGCCGGAGGACTGTCCCTGGAACGTCATCTTCCTCTTGCGATCTGCATCGAGGTCCTTCCGTTCCTTCTCCACCGCGAAGGCACGGTCAACCAGCTTCTGAAATGAGGAATACTCATTTGAAGCTAGGACATAGCGGAGTCCCGGGTTGAGCCCATGCCTGAAGCAGAGAACAATTTCATTATTTATCAGGTAGCAAAAGGAATGAACAAGGTTATGGGAAGAATATATTAATATTAAAGAATGACAGAGATCTTGCCTGAAGCATTCCTGTTTCTTGTCATCTGTGTCCACGTCATCTGGGGCGTAACGGGACAGCTGGCTGAACTGCGTGAGATACTCATGCACTGTCATTGCGCCCTGCCTGAGATCCTGAAACTCTCGGCGCTTCACCCTGATCTCGCCGAAAGGGACGTACTGGTCGCGGAATGCCCTACGGAACTCCTCCCAAGTGATCGAGTCGGCGTCCGCATGAGCTGCGGTGTAGGCAGTCCACCAGTTCTTCGCCGGGCCCTGAAGCTGGTGCGCGGCGTAGAGGGCCTTATCAAGGTCCCCGACATGGGCAAGTTGCAACTTGCCTGTAATCGTCTCGAGCCAATCATCTGCATCCATTGGCTCTATGGCGTGGTGGAACACTGGAGGGCGCGTCGTCATGAAGCTCCTGAGAGTGTCATCCGGTCGGGGTGGCTGTGCAGCTCCTGCACCCTGAGCAGCCTGCGCCATCTGCTGCATGTGCTGCATCATCTGGGCCATGTTCTGCATCATCTGGTTCTGCACCTGGGCCATCTGGAGCGGGTCGTATGGAGGCGGAGGTGGAGGTGGATGGGGATGAGGCGGCTGGTTGCCACCTGCCCCGCTCCCGCCAGCGTTACCGGCGTTACCCGCGCTGCTCCTGGTGTCAACCATCTATTACAATTTCCAGGAGTAAGAGTGAGATATGATAAGTAGATATATAACAACCCTGATTTGGTTAGTTAATTCGATTAGTAAGATATTTTAAACAAATGATGTCGCCGCAACCTGACGGTCACAACACACCAACAATCATTACAAAGAACCAAAACATTACATATGCACAAGTACATGTCATTCAACGACCTACGAGATCACATAATTATGGAGGGCTTCTTACGAGTTTGGAGGACCTACCTTTAAACAAAATTTGAATTTTCAGCAGAGACAGGCTACAGAAGTGGAAAAAGGGGTTAGGCTTTTAAAAATAGTTTTGTAAACTCGACGACTAACTAGGGTAGCGTCCTACGGTCAACACGGCTTTGATACCACTCTGTGACACCCCAATTTTAAGAACAAAATTGGAGCACAATATATGTATGCCAGGATCAATTTTCATACATATATCCACATCATAGTAAATATCAAAACAATGCTTTTATTAATATATCGAACATTATTACAAAAATGACCCTCGGGTCCAAAAGAAAAGTACAGACTCTCATGAAACTGACTCTAAAATAAACTCTGATGAAGATGCGGAAGATCTGGACTCCACTCCACAGGAAGGTCGACCGGGGGTAGCGCCATCCTAGTACAGGTCGTCAGGGTCGTAGCCTCCGTCTTCTGGATACTCCTGCTCCTCGTACGCGTAGTCTCCAGCGTCTGGGTGGGGTAGCAGGGGGACAAAGAGGAAGGGTGAGTACATCGAAATGTACTCCGCAAGTGTAGGAAATATATGCTTATGAGGCTTATAACAAAAGTAGGCTGACTTTGTTTGACTCAAGCGCCTAAAGCGACACACCCTATTAATCCTATTAATCCTATGCACCTATTTACTAGGTTATAGACAGACTCTGTAGAAAAGTATCAACACTCGGGGTCACACCGAGCAAACCACACTCGGAGTCACACCGAGCAACCAACACCTGAAGTCCATCAGGCAACCGCACCTGAAGTCCATCGGATGACCCGAACCCAAAACCAACCAGTAACCAACTAATCTCAAAGAAGTCCAAGCCCGCTCGTGACCGTGAGCACGGCTGATATATTAGTTTTACACTCTGCAGAGGTTGCACATCGTTACCCATGAGTCGTGCAGATCCCGTCACGCTAAACACTGCCGAGGTGTATAGCAGGTTGCACTGCAAGGCCTTTACAAAACTCCCTCCAAGTCCGTTTTACACGTTCACTAAGGTTTCACCGCTAACAGTGGATATACGCACCACTGCAGAAGCCCCCTCTTGTGCCACAAATCCGACCCCGTGTAAACCCTCAACTTGGAGGCAATTAATTACTTGGCCAGGTCCAGCCCATCCAGATCCCATGGTTGCGCTGTCAAGCCGGGTTACATGCTCTGAGAACTGGGTCCTAGGGATCCAGGCAGGATAAATCTAGCACGAGCCCCAAACCAAAAACCAAATAAGAGCTGCCAAGTCCATGGCACAAAACCACCAATACGGTTCCATCCTGCCGGATTTACCTAATAACCATGTTACTACAAAATTACCATGTCCACATTCGTTTCATAGTTCATTAATCAAGATTATAAACATTTTAACTCCCATCCCAATCATGACTGCAGGGATAAGCAAGATACCTACCCGAACATCCCAAAACAGGCGACAAGGATAATATAAACAAATTCTAGTAAACCCTAACATGGGATTCAAATTAATGACAAGCATGCATCTACAAGATCTAACTACTCTAGTACCAAAAGTAAAATAAAGTAGGTGCAAGATGTTCAAGGACACTTGCCTTCGGACTGGGTCGAATCAACTGGGTCACAAGGATGGTCTGGAGCGTCCTCGTACTCCGCACTCTCTGGCCCAATCAACATACATGGCACAATACAACAAAATAAATAACAGTACACCAAATAGTATCAAAATAGTAAACTAATAGATCCACTGCGTAGAGAACGGAATTATGAAACTAACGCAAGTTGAATGGGTCGAATCGGAGTTAAAATGAGCAAGTTATGAGCTTTTGAACGAGGGTGGCAAATCTGTAAATAGATTGAAGTCATTTTCGTATTTAAAATAAATTAAATCTGAAAAGAAATTTCGCTAGGACTGGGCCTCACTTTGCTGAAAGTACAGGGGCTAGGATGCTACTTTTGCAAGACTCAGAGAATAGGACGGATGGACTGCGGGTTGGTTTCAAGGAAGTCTAGGGGGTTTTCTGCAAGATGGCGCGGACGGCTGATGCGGCGCGGGCGTGGTGCTGACGGTGCGCCACGTGGCCACGCGGGGTTGGCTCGGTGTGCCAGCTGTCTATGGACCGCGGGCGGTGGCTGCAGTGGACCGCGCCTTTGGCCTCACGGACCCGGTGTATACCGGTTCGTGGTGCCGATCTAATCGTGACCGTCAGAGTCAGATCGGACGGTTCTGGACGGTTAAGGAGAGGGTGGACGGGCGCCAACAGAGCTTGGCACGGCGGCGATGAGGGCCTGCGCGGCGGCACCATGGGGAGGGCGGCGGCGCTTCACCTGGATAGCGTTCCGGTGCTCGGTGAGGCAAGATGGGGACACAGGAAGATAGCAGAGCGCATCACGAGCACGCTGGTGAGGTTTTTTGTCGCCGGAGACTGATCGGGGAAAGGCGGGTTGCGGCGGCGCCATTGCAGCGAGCTCCGGCGTGGATTGGATGGGACCTATGGATCACTAGAGATCATGGGGAAGGTAGGGAAAATGCGGCGAAGCTTACTGCGGTGTCGGTGGAGAGTTCTCTGGCGCCGGTGAATGTCCAGAGGCGGCCGGAGTCGGAGAGTGTGCGATGGAGGTGCTCCGGTGCGTCGGTGTGGTCGAGGGAGTCGGCTTCAGTCCGGGATCTCCATGGGGTGGCCTTCTAGGCGCATCGCCTCGCGACGAGTGCGCTGGTGGTCGCGGAAGGTCAACGGCGGCTCGGTGATTTCCCTGCGTGGTGGCAAGCTCGAACAGAGCCCAACAATGGCGCTGGCGGCGGTGTCTGGTGGGGGAAAAGGGAGAGGGTTTCGGTCGTGGAGTTGGATAGCGCGGCGGCGATGGTGGTTTGTTACTTGTAGGGCACGGGAAAGGTGAGAGGGGTGGCGGCTGGATCAGTCCGGGGGGGACACGGGAAACGCGAGCGTGGCGTCGCGCGTAGGGCGGAGAAGAGGTTAGGGGAAGAACTGACGTGTGGGGTCGCGGTGCAGTGAGAGAGCTGAGGAGAGGGGCGCTGTTGTGGGCGGCTGCGCGGTGCCATCGTGGGCCGCGGTCGCTGCTGGGCCGGGGGGGCCAGTGCGCGCGGTGAGGAGGGAGGGGGAGTGCGGGTGGAGGAGAACAGAGGGAGTGGGGAAACAGCGGGCTGGGCCGCGCGCGAAGAGAGGAGGGGTGGGTTGGGCCGGCTGGAAGAGGAGAGGGGAGGGAGAGCAGGCCGGTCGGCCGTTTGGGGCCGGGCCAAAACCGAGGTGAGGGAGAGAATGAGGTCCTTGCCTTTTCTTTTCCTTTTGTCATTTGATTTTCCAAATTTTTCAAAAGCCTTTTGAATTCAAAATCAAAACCAGTTTGAAATCAAAATTACTTTGAAATATTTAGAAATATTTTCCCTAGGTTTTGAAAATAAAATTTGAGTTTGATTTTTTCTAAAATTTTCATAAACCTTTTCATTTATTTTCTAAATAGATAAATGCGATTCGCCTTATACGGGTTTTAATAAATCATTTACCACGCAATAAAAATATGCAATGGCATGAATGCAACATGAAAATGATAAATAAATTTTATTTTCCTCCTCTAATAAACTAGCCAACCTATTTAGTTTCTAAATTCTTTAATTAAATTGGGGAAAATTAAATCAGGGTGTTACACTCGTGTCATTGAGCTACCTCACTAGCGGTAGATTCTTGTGGCGCTCTTAGTGAGCTTGGCTTTGCGCCGATTAGCCACCGGGTCACCTAGTGTTGGTCGACACAACGGGGAGTAGCGTGCCGGCAAGCACGTGAACCTCGGGATAAATCTTGGTGTCCCGTGTGCTTATTGTGATTGCTTCCACATCTTGGTGATTGGTCTTCATATTCACATCTTGGTGATTGGCATCACGAGTGGATTTCACCGGTGATTGGCTCTATACTAGGCGATCCCAAAGGCTCGGTGAAACCACCTCTATCTAGCTCATTTACTTTGTGTATTTATATTGAGCTATTTCTTTTGTGTAGATACTTTCACTTGTTGTATATCTCTTGTTATATTCCTTGTGTAGCTAGTTGTGATTAGCTTGCTTAGTCTATCTATTGCACACATTTGTCTCATATACATTTTGTATATCATACTTGTACTAGAGCTAGTTAGTTTTATTCCGCATTAGATATTAGCTCCAATTGCTTGTGTGACATAGATATATATATTAGGTAGAATTGTTGGATAGGTGGCTTGCAACACACTATTAGGCTAGTGCAAAAAGCTTCGCCATTTGTTATACTAATAGTGTTTGCCTAAGTAATTTTGTAGAGTTTTTTAATTAGGCTATTCACCCCCCCCTCTAGCCAATTTGGACCTTTCAAGTGGTATCAGAGCCGTGGTCACCGTTTGTTTGAGGCTTAACATCCTCCGGTGTTAAAATGGCTCAAATCAACTATATGGGGAAGCCACCACATTTTGACGGCACCAACTTTGATTGTTGGAAGAGGAAGATGTGTGCATTCACAAGAGGAATGAATAGAAAGATTTGAGAAGTGATTGAGAATGATTTTGCGGTAATTAACCCCGCAAGTACCACTCCAAGAGAAGAAGAGAAGCTTCAATGGAATGATGTGGCAATCAACTTATTTTATGAAGCATTTGACACAAAGGTGTTTGAGCAAATCAAGGACCTTGAAAGAGCAAATGAAATATGGGAAAGATTGAAAGAAACATATGAGGGCACCAAGGCGGTCAAGGGTGCCAAGCTATATATTCTCAAGGACAAGCTCGCCATGTTCAAGATGCAAGATGATGAAAGCATACCAGAGATGTTTCACCGGTTGCAAGTCATTATCAATGACTTGAAGGCCTTGGGAGAGAAGGTAGAAGACAAGGACTTTTCTCAAAAGTTCTTGAGATGCTTGCCACCAAGGTTTGATACTTTGGTGACTATCCTAGTGAGGGAAGGATTGGATACGGTAACCCCAAACCAAGTACTAGGTGATGTGGTCACACAAGACACATACCGTGTGGAAAGGGATGGGGGAGCCCAAGAAGAGGAGAAGAAGAAGAAGACCGTAGCATTCAAGGCATCATCCTCCAAGGTCAAGAGCAAGGGCAAAGCAAAGAAGGAGGAAAGTGATGATGAAGCAAGCTCAAGTGGTTGTGAGATAGATGATGAAGAAATGGCTCTATTTGTCAAGAGATTTGGCAAGTTCATGAAGAAGAAAGGCTATGGAGCAAGAAAGAGAAGAGATGGAATCAAAAGCACAACTAAAAGGTGCTATAGATGCAAGAGCAAGGATCACTTCATTGCGGATTGTCCATATTTTAGTGATGAAGATGATGATCATAAGAAGAGCAAGAAGAAAGACAAGAAGGAAAGAATGAAAATAAAGAGAAGAAGAAGGGTGGTTCCTATGTTGTGACATGGGATAGTGATGCTTCCTCAAGCGATGATGATGATTCTAGTGATGATGAGAGGAAGACCACCAAGAAGAAGGCTATGGCTAGTCTTGCTATATCAAGCAAGCCTTCTATCTTCAACACTCCATCAACATGCTTCATGGCTAAGGCCACTAAGGTATCATCCGATGAGAGTGATAGTGAGAGTGATAGTGATGATGATGAGGAATACTCAAAGGAGGACCTCATGAGCATGCTACAAGATGCTCACTCTTACATTGAGACTAAGAGGAAGGAGTGCAAAGAATTGCGCAAGGCCAACAAGGCTCTTGAGCAATCCTTTGATGAGCTCAAGTCTACTCATGAGAGGCTAGAGGAAGCCCATGAGAAGCTTGATCAAGCTCACACTAGGCTTAAGGAAGCCCACTCCTCCCTCCTTGATCAAAGTAAGATTGAGGATATTGTAGAGACTTGCAATGTAGGAGTAACATGTGATATACTTGATGAATCTTTTTGTGCTCCTATTATTGTTGCTCCCACCAATGCATCATCATCATCTAGCTCAACTAAAATGCCTACTTCTACTACATGTGATTCATCATTAGTAGTAGAAAATGAGAACCTTAAGAACAAGGTGTATGAGCTCACTCATGCTTTAGGCAATGTCTATGGTGGAGATGCCCGCTTACTTAAGTGCTTGGGTAGCCAAAGATGTCCACTCAACAAGGAGGGACTTGGCTATACCCCCAAGAAGGGCAAAGCCGCTTTTGCTCCTCACAAGACTAGTTTTGTGAAGAGCAATGGCCGATATTGCCATAATTGCAAGCAATCCGGGCACATAGAGCAAAATTGTTTTAACAAGAACAAGAACAAGAACAATGCTCATGTTTCATCCATTAGACTTGATTCTTGTTATATGCTTACAAAGGGCACTAATGGTGTGAAGGCTAAGTATATTGGTGCACCCATGGTTGGCCCAAAGAAGAAGGCAATTTGGGTGCCCAAGAGCTTAGTGACTAACCTTGGAGGACCCAAAAAGGTTTGGGTACCTAAAAAGAATTGATCTCTTTTGTAGGTAAACTATAAAGCGGGAGGAAGGCATTGAGTGCTTGATAGTGGGTGCACTCAACATATGACCGGAGATGGAAGAATGTTCAAATCAATCAACACTAGTGGCAATGATCATGCGGATGCTATCACATTTGGTGACAACAAGAAAGGCAAGGTCAAAGGCTTGGGCAAGATTGCAATATCCAATGACTTGAGCATCTCCAATGTGCTATTAGTGGAATCTCTCAACTTCAACCTATTATCCGTGGCACAATTGTGTGACTTGGGTTTCAAATGCATATTTGGTGTTGATGATGTGGAGATAGTAAGTGTTGATGGAAGTGATTTGGTCTTCAAAGGATTTAGATATGAGAACCTCTATTTGGTGGACTTTGATGCTAGTGAAGCTCAATTGACAACATGCTTATTCACCAAATCAAGTATGGGTTGGCTATGGCATAGGCGCTTGGGATATGTTGGAATGAAGCAACTAAAGAGGCTAGTGAAGCATGGCATGGTTAGAGGACTAAAAGATGTTCATTTTGAAAAGGACAAGCTATGTAGTGCATGCCAAATGGGAAAGCAAGTTGGAAACACCCATCCAAGCAAAGGAATGATGAGAACTACACATGCACTTGAGTTGTTGCACATGGACTTGTTTGGACGAACCACATATGCAAGTATTGGGGGAAACAAGTATGGCTTTGTAATAGTGGATGACTATACAAGGTACACATGGGTCTTCTTTCTCATTGACAAGAGTGAAGTGTTTGGCATATTCAAAACCTTTGACAAGAGAAGTCAAAATGAGTTTGATAGAAGAATCAAGAAAGTGAGAAGTGACAATGGGAGTGAGTTTAGGAACACAAGAGTTGATGTGCTATGTGATGATTTTGGAATCAAACATCAATTCTCGGCCAAGTATACACCTCAATCCAATGGGATAGTTGAAAGAAAGAATAGGACACTCATTGATATGTCAAGATCCATGCTTAGTGAATACAATGTGAGTGATTCCTTTTGGGCCGAAGCAATCAACACGACATGCTATTATAGCAACCGGCTCTATTGTCACCCTCTATTGAAGAAGACACCATATGAGCTCCTAAATGATAGAAAGCCCAACATTGCATACTTCCGGGTCTTTGGGTGCAAGTGCTATATATTAAAGAAAGGCACAAGACTTGGCAAGTTTGAAAAGAAGTGTGATGAAGGGTTCCTACTCGGTTACTCCACTACAAGCAAAGCATATAGAGGGTGGAACAACATATCAAGAATAGTTGAAGAAGTCCATGATGTTGAGTTTGATGAAACCAATGGCTCACATGAAGAACAAGACAACCTAGATGATGTGAGAGGAACACAATTGGTGGAAGCTATGAAGAACATGGACATTGGTGATATAAGACCAAAGCAAGTAATTGACATAGGAGATAACAAAGATGAAGTGCTCTCCCCTCCAACCATGCATGACAATGATATTGCAAGCTCTAGTGGTTCTCAAGATCAACGAAATGCTAGTGCAAGTGCTCAACCGGAACTAGTGCTCCAACCAACACATATTGCAAGAGATCATCCTTTGGATCAAATTGTTGGTGACATAAGAAGAGGTGTGCAAACAAGATCAAGATTGGCATCTTTTTGTGAACACTACTCATTTGTATCATCTATTGAGCCAACCAAGATTGATGAAGCTTTGATGGATGTTGATTGGGTGAATGCAATGCATGAAGAGTTGAACAACTTCACCTGCAATGATGTTTGGGAGTTAGTGGAAAGACCAAAGAACACAAATGTTATTGGTACAAGATGGGTCTTCCGGAACAAGCAAGATGAAGATGGCATTGTTGTAAGGAACAAAGCAAGATTGGTTGCACAAGGGTACACTCAATTAGAAGGCAATGACTTTGGAGAAACCTATGCACAGGTTGCTAGATTGGAGGCAATTAGAATCTTACTTGCATATGCTTGTTCTCATAACATTAAGCTCTATCAAATGGATGTCAAGAGTGCATTTCTCAATGGATTCATCAATGAGCTAGTGTATGTTGAGCAACCTCCCAGATTTGAAGATTTAAAGAAGCCCAACCATGTGTACAAGCTCAAGAAGGCATTATATGGGTTGAAGCAAGCACCTAGAGCATGGTATGAAAGATTGAGGGATTTCTTGTTAGCTAAAGGGTTCAAGATTGGGAAGGTTGACACCACACTCTTCACCAAGAACATTGGAAGTGACTTGTTTGTGTTGTAAATCTATGTGGATGATATTATCTTTGGATCAACCAACCAAGATTTTTGTGAAGAGTTTGGAGAGATGATGGCTAAAGAGTTTGAGATGTCTATGATTGGAGAGCTTAGTTACTTCCTTGGTCTACAAATCAAACAAATGAAGAAAGACACATTTGTTAGTCAAGGCAAGTACATCAAGGACATGGTCAAGAAGTTTGGGTTAGATGAAGCAAAAGCAATAACCACTCCAATGGGCACAAATGGACATTTGGATAGTGACTCTAGTGGTGACATGGTGGATCAAAAACTATATCGGTCAATGATTGGAAGCCTACTCTATGTGACCGCATCAAGGCCGGATGTCATGTTTAGCGTGTGAAAGGTCCTAATTGGCTAGAGGGGGGTGAATAGCCTAATTTAAAATTCTACAAAATACTAGAGCAAATTGTTAGACAACAACAAAGCGATAAATGCGGTTGCTCTAGCTCTATGTCAAAAACGCAAGCCACCTATTTACAAATCTAGTCAATTATGATCTCTAAGGCACACATAAACTAAGTCACTACTTTAGTAAACTAGTGAGCTACACAAGAGAGCTAGCAAAGCTAAACAAGCTACACTAGTAAAGCTACTACTATCACTAGCAAGAGAAACAAGTTACTCTACAATAAGTATGAACAAAGGGATACAAGAGAGTGGTAGTGTAATTTTACCGAACCGGGAAGAGAAGATAATTGATGTCACAATAGAATGCCAATCTCCAAGGGACACAATATGAACACAAGATTTATCCCCGAGGTTCACGTGCTTGCCGGCACGCTACGTCCTCGTTGTGTCGACCAAGGCTTCGTGGTTCGGTGGCTAATCGGTATCACACACCGAGCTCTCCAAGAGCGCCACAAGAACCTACCCCAAGCAATGGTAACTCAATGACACGCGCAATTTACTAGGAGTTACCTTTGGCTCTTCGCCGGGGAGGTACAAGCCCCTCACAAAGTCGTCAGGATGGCCACGAACAATCACCAACTCGTGCCAATCCTCCTCCGCTGCCACCAAGCCGTCTAGGCACCGGCAAGTGCCAAGAGTAAAAAGAAATCCGCAGCAACAATCACCAAGATGCCTCTAAAATGCAAGTTTACAATGCAAGCTCTTGGTTTCACTCAATCTCACTTCGAATGCGCAATCAAGCAAGAGAGATGAGTGGGAGGGGAGTGCTCAGCTTCTAGGGATCACAAAGATGTTCAAATGTGCGAGAGAGATCTCCCCTAAGCCGGCCAACTCATATTTATAAGCCCTCAAAACAAATAGAGCCGTTACCTGTTCGCTGGGTAAAAAAACGCGGTGACCGGACGCACTGCCGAGGAGCACCGGACGCTCCTACTGCGTCCGATCGCCAGATGGCTGCCAAGGGTCCACGTGAAACCAACGACATTCGTCTGATTGCCTAACGACTACTGCGCCAGAAGAGTACACCGGACCCTCTGATCACTCATCGGACGCGTCCGATACGTCCAACGGCTATTTGCTCGAAAAGCTTCATGATCACCGGACTCTACGTTATTAGCACCTGACGCGTCCGGACATATATTTCACTCAGCGTTCGGTCAGAACCAGAGAGGTTTTTTATCGACCGGACGCGTCCGGTCACCAGTGACCGGACTCACTCATCGTCCGATCAAACTATTTGAACCTGATGCCTCTCGTGAACAGTGGTACAGGCGAGTCCGGTCGCTGTTTTTAGCAGCGTCCGGTCAGACCTCAACCTCGGGCGTTCCAACTACGATTCGCCCGAGCCCCTGAAACCAGTCCTCGGCCTCGGTGATCAATTTCCGATTCGCCCGAGCCTCCATGCCAGGCCTCGGCCTCGGTGATCAATTTCCAATTCGCCCGAGCCTCCATGCCAGGTCTCGGCCTCGAGCGTTCGAGCCAGGCTCGGCCTCGAGCCTTCGAGCCAGGCCTCGGCCTCGAGACTTCGAGCCAGGCCTCGGCCTCGAGCCTTCGCGCCAGGCCTCGAGCCTTCGAGCCAGGCCTCGAGCCTTCGAGCCTCTGCGCCAGGCCTCGGCCTCGAGCGCAGCTTCCGTTTTGCCCGAGCCAACGGATGCTCAAACTTCGGTTCGCCCGAGCCCTCCGCGCTGAGCCTCGGGTTTTACCATCGGACGCTCGGCCAGCGTCCGACGCTCCCGTCTTTCAGCGTCCGATGCTTCCTGACCACTTTTCTTCACTTCCGATTTCTTCTCCTTTGCAAAAGTGCCAACACCACCAAGTGTACACCACCTTGTGCAAGTGTGTTAGCATTTTCAAAGCATTTTTTCAAAGGATTTATCGCCTCATTTTAGTTACGTTATATGCAAATGCAACTAGAGGCAACTTGATAACCGTATGCTATGAATTTCTCCCCTTGATAGTACGGCTATCTATCCTAAATACACTCACACCCTCTATGGTGTCTTGAGTGCCAAAATAAAAGAGCCTATTGGTTATACCTTTGCCTTGAGCTCTTTTATTTTTCTCTTTCTTCTTTTCTTCTAGTGAAGATATGGACCATCTTACGACCAATCACTTGATCATTGCATCACATGTCCATCATCATGCTTCACTTGAGCCATGGACCACCTTTTGCTAAATCAAACACTTAATGACAAAGGTTAGTCCAATGGGTTTCATCAATTATCCAAAACCAAACTTGGGCTTTCAATCTCCCCCTTTTTGGTAATTGATGACAACCCTCATACAAGATATTATGATAAAGATTTGAGACACCAAGATAGTATTTGCTCCCCCTACATATGTGCTATAGAGTTTGGTTCGAAGTTCGGCACATATGCATGGATATAAAATTTTGGGTGAGCAATTACTAACTTGTGATGCTAAGGTTTAAAGAATGGACCTTTGAAGCGCGATACCAATCGGAGTGCAAAACTCATGATCATCCTTAGCACCATAATGAACTAGATACAACTTGTAAGACAACTTTTAAGCAAATATATTGGCAAAAATGTTAAATTCCAAAAATCTTGTTCTATCCTATGCATGCTAGTACTTCATTTCATCATTCAAGTTCTAGTCTAGCAAGCAACACACAAGAGAGATACTACTTGAAAAACACAAACTAATGCAAGACAATGCAAGCAAGCATATGTAAGATGCACATTGCAAATGCATTCAATCAAGTTCATAGGCTTGCTCCCCCTACTTGTGTGCTTAAAATTTTATCCCTTTCTTTTCATAAATCTTTCATAAATCTTTCTCATTGTGCAACTTCTTCTCCCTTTTTGCATATCTTTTATGCCATTTTTCTCCCCCTTTGTCATCAATGACCACAAAAGGTGAGTTTTTCATTTGTAAAGCATGGGAGTAGAAATTGATCAAATTGTGGTTCAACTATAAACAATTGCATACCATATATAGCACGGTTTGCTCTAGAGTAAGCTTCTTCACACATCTTGCAATGGTTATCTTACTCATGTCGGTTACATACTTCAATGCTCATGTTTATAGTCAAACACTAGGATTGCAAGCCCATAAACATGTCATATGCCACCACTAGATCATAACAAACATAGAAGCAATAGTGGTACCATACCAACATCAAAGTCATTTGATTTTCAATGAATGAGGTCCAAAACCTACTAGATATGCCTAGATGCTCTAAACAAGTTCTTAGCAAGGTATGAGATGCAAATGTCAAACAATAATACCTTTGCTTTGGCTTGGAGGAGAGGCAAGTCATATAAGTGGGGTGCATTATCAACACATATTTAAGAAATCTAGTATGTTCAACTCATTCCTTAGCTTGCAAAACCTCTTCTCATCAAGTGGCTTAGTGAATATATCCGCAAGTTGATCGTCGGTCCCAACACTCTCAATAGATATATCTCCTTTTTGTTGATGATCTCTAATGAAATGATGCCTAATGTCAATGTACTTGGTTCTTGAATGTTGCACCGGGTTGTTTGTGAGCTTCACCGCACTTTCATTGTCACATAGCAATGGCACTTGTTTGAATTTTATTCCAAAGTCCTTCAAGGTTGCCCTCATCCATAGGAGTTGTGCACAACAACTACCGGCACTAACATATTCGGCTTCGGCGGTAGAGAGTGCCACACTATTTTGTTTCTTTGAAGACCAAGATACAAGTGACCTTCCCAATAATTGACATGTGCCCGATGTGCTCTTTCTATCAACCTTGCAACCCGCATAATCGGAATCGGAGTACCCAATTAATTCAAAGTTTGCTCCTTTGGGGTACCACAACCCAACATTTTGTGTAGCCTTTAAGTACCTCAAGATTCTTTTGTGCCTTCAAATGACTCTCTCTTGGAGAAGCTTGGAATCTTGCACACATGCACACACTAAACATGACATCCGGCCTTGAAGCGGTCACATAGAGTAAGCTTCCAATCATTGACCGATACAACTTTTGATCCACCATATTCCACTTGCATCACTATCCAATTGTCCATTTGTCCCCATAGGTGTGCTAATGGCTTTTGCATCTTGCAATCCAAACTTCTTGATCATGTCCTTTATATACTTGCCTTGACTAACAAATGTGCCATTCTTCAATTGCTTGATTTGTAGACCAAGGAATAGCTAAGCTCTCCAATCATGGACATTTCAAACTCTTTTGCCATCATATTTCCAAATTCTTCACAAAAATCTTGGTTGGTTGAGCCAAATATTATATCATCAACATAGATTTGCAACACAAACAAGTCATTGCCTATTTTCTTGGTGAAGAGAGTGGTGTCAACCTTTCCCATTTCGAACCCTTTGGATAGAAGGAAATCCTCAATCTTTCATACCATGCCCTTGGAGCTTGCTTCAAGCCATACAGTGCTTTTCTCAACTTGTAGACATGGTTGGGCTTCTTTTCATCTTCAAAACGGGAGGTTGCTCAACATATACTAACTCATTGATGTAGCCATTGAGAAATGCACTCTTTACATCCATTTGATATAGCTTGATGTTATGAGCACAAGCATAAGCTAATAGGATTCTAATTGCTTCCAATCTTGCAACCGGTGCATATGTCTCTCCAAAGTCAAGCCCTTCAATTTGAGTGTAACCTGTGCTACCAATCTTGCTTTGTTTCTCACCACTAGGCCATCTTGATCTTGCTTGTTGCGGAATACCCATCTAGTACAATAACATTATAGCTCTTAGGCCTCTCAACCAATTCCCAAACTTCATTTCTTGTGAAGTTGTTTAGCTCTTCATGCATGGCATTAACCCAATCAACATCCTTCAAGCTTCTTCAATCTTGGTTGGTTCAATAGTTGACACAAATGAATAGTTCCCACAAAACATTGCCAATCTTGATCTTGTTTGAACACCACTTTGAATGCCACCAATAACCAAGTCTAAGGGATGATCTCTTGCTAAGCTTGAAGGTTGTAGCACTTGATTTGTATTGCTTGTACTTGGTTGATCCACTTGTTGCACATTGGGAGATGATGAACTAGCCACTTGTTGATTTTGCACTTGAGAATCACTATCTTGCTCATTTGGGATGGTGACCACTTGCTCTTTGTCATCTACAACATCAATCACTTCTCTTGGCCTAATATCACCAACATCCATGTTCTTCATTGCATTCACTAATTGAGTGCCTCTTACATCATCTATGTTTCATTTTCATCTTGAGATCCATTGGTTTCATCAAATTCTACATCATGAACTTCTTCAAGTGTGCCACTAGCCAAGTTCCATACTCTATATGCTTTGCTTGTAGTTGAATATCCAAGTAGGAACCCTTCATCACATTTCTGTCAAACTTGCTCAATCTTGTCCCTTCTTCAATATATAGCACTTGCAACCAAATACCCTAAGTATGCAATATTGGGCTTTCTTCCATTTAATAGCTCATATGGTGTCATTTCCAACATAGGATGGCAATAAAGTCGGTTGCTAGAGTAGCAAGCCGTGTTGATAGCTTCGGCCCAAAAGGATTGACTCACATTGTATTCACTAAGCATGGATCTTGCCATATCAATCAAGGTTCTATTCTTTCTTTCAACTATCCCCATTTGATTGAGGAGTGTACTTTGCCGAGAATTGATGCCTAATGCCAAAATCATCACATAGCTCTTCAATTCTTGTGTTCTTGAACTCACTCCCATTGTCACTTCTTACTTTCTTGATAGTTGTCTCAAACTCATTTTGACTTCTCTTGACAAACGATTTGAATGTAGCAATGTTTCACTTTTGTCACCAAGAAAGAATACCCATGTGTATCTAGTGAAGTCATCCACAATCACATAACCATATTTATTTCCACCAATGCTAGTGTATGTAGTTGGCCCAAATAAATCCATATGCAATAGCTCAAATGCTTTAGTAGTGCTCATTTCACTTTTCATAGGGTGAGTATTTCCAACTTGTTTGCCGGCTTGACAGGAGCTACAAAGTTTATCCTTCTCAAACACAACATCTCTTAAGCCCTTAACTAAGTCATATTTGATCAATCTATTTAGTTGCTTCATCCCAACATGACCAAGCCTTCTATGCATAGCCAACCCATACTAGACTTAGTGATCAAGCATGTTGTCAATTGAGTTTCCTTTGCATCAAAATCAACTAAGTATAGGTTTCCATATCTAAATCCTTTGAATGCTAGGTTGGTTCCATCATTACTAGTGATCATCACATTATCAACACCAAAGTTGCAATTGAAACCAAGATCACATATTTGAGCTACCGATAGCAAGTTGAAGTTCAAGCTCTCTACTAGCAAGACATTTGAGATGCTCAAGTCATTGGATATCGCAATCTTACCAAGTCCCTTGACCTTGCCTTCACTATTGTCACCAAATGTGATACTATCAACTTTGAAGTCTTCTTCATTTGTGTTGATTGAGTTGAACATTCTAGAATCCCCGGTCATGTGTTGAGTGCACCCACTATCAAGCACCCAATGCCTTCCTCCGGCTTTGTAATTGACCTACAAGAAGATTCAATGTTTAGGTACCCAAATCTTGTTGGGTCCTCCAAGGTTAGTGACTAAGCTCTTTGGTACCCAAATGGCTTTCTCTTCTTTGAGCCCTCCTTAGGTGTACCAACAAACTTAGCTCTTACACTATTAAACCCTTGTAAAGCACATAGCAAGAATCAAACTTAATTGATTTACCAAAGTTGGTTGGTTTGTACTTTTTATGTTCCTTTTATGGCAATTATGCTCGGTATGCCCGGATTGCTTCCATTTCATGCAATAGCTTCCATTTCCCTTTACAAAACTAGTTTTGTGAGGAGCAAAGGCCGCCTTGCCCTTCTTGGGGGTATAGCCAATCCCTTCTTTCACATGAGAAAATCTTTGGCTACCCAAGCACTTAAGCAAGCGGCATTTCCACTATAGGCATTGCCTAAGGCACGAGTGAGCTCATCCACCTCCTTCTTTAATGTTTCATTTTCCACTATTAATGATGCATCACAAGTAACACACCATCTTTTATGTTTGAGTTAGATGCATCGGTGGAGCATGAACTAGATGAAGCATTGGGAGGTGCAATGACAATAGGTGTGTAAGATGTTTCATTGATTAAGTCACATGTTACACCTATGTCACATGTTTGAGCAATGTCCTCAATCTTGGTTTGAGTGAGGAGAGAGGAGTGGGCTTCTTCAAGCCTAGTGTGAGCTTTATCAAGCTTCTCATGGGCTACCTCTAGCCTCTCATGAGTTAGCTTGAGCTCATCAAGAGATTGCTCAAGAAGGCTAACCTTCATGCGCAATTCCTTGCACTCCTTCCTCTTCTTCTCAAAGCAAACATGAGCTTGCTCAAACTGTCCATAAGCTCTTCATTAGTGTATTCATTTTCATTATCATCATCATCATCATCACTCTCATCATAGGAAGGTACCTTGGATGGCCTTGCCATCAAGCATGTAGATGGAGTGTCAAAGATGGAAGGCTTCTTGTTGATAGCAATACTTGCAAGTGCCTTCTTCTTCATCTTGTTGAGCTCTTCATCATCACTATCGGATGATGCATCACTATCCCATGTCACAACATAGGATCCACCTTTCTTTTTCTTGATGAAAAGATAGCTTCTTCTCCTTCTTTTCCTTCTTGTCCTTCTTCTTCTTTGCTTCATCATCATTGTCACTATTATGAGGACAATCGGCTATCATGTGATCTTCACTCTTGCACTTATAGCATCTTCTCACATAGCCCTTGTTCTTGTTGTTATCCCTTCTCTTTCTTGCACCATAGCCTTCTTCTTCATGAATCTTCCAAACTTTCTTACTAGAAGTGCCATGGCCTCATCATCATCACTAGAATCTTCATCTTCACTATCACTTGATTCTAGCTTTGCCTTGCCCTTGCTCTTGCTCTTGGATGAAGAAGTGGCTTTGAATGCCAAGCTCTTCTTCTTCTCTCCTTCACCTTCTCATCATCACCATCATCATTGTATTGATCTTCGGTCATTACATCACCAAGGACTTCATTTGGTGTCACATTTTGCAATCCTCCTCTCATGATGATGGTCCTCAATGTCTTGAATTGCTTGGGCAAGCAACTCAAGAACCGGTGAGTGAAGTCTTCATCCTTCACTTTCTCTCCCCAACTCTTGAGATCATTTATGATGCATTGGAGCCTATAGAACATCTCCGGAATTGTTTCATCCTCTTTCATCTTGAAGCTTGTGAGCTTATCTTTGAGCATGTACAATTTGGCACTTTTTACCGTTGAAGTGCCCTCATATGTTTCTTCTAGTCTTGCCCATACTTCATTTGCCTTCTCAAGATCTTTGATTTGCTCAAACACTTTTGGATCAATGCCATTGTATATAGTGTTGAGCGCCATTGTGTTGCATTGCTTGCTTTCACGCTCTCTAGGGGTGGGGTCTTCTTCATTGACAATAACATAACCATCTTGTGTGACCTCCCACACCCTATCATTGATGGACCCAAGATACATCTTCATCTTTCTCTTCCAATAATCAAAAGATGACCCATCAAAGTACGGTGGTTTGCCCCCAACATGGTTGAACACAATTTGAGCCATATTTGCACCGTAGGTTGTTAAGCCTTTGAATCAAATGGTGTTTGGCTCCGATACCACTTGAAAGGTCCTAATTGGCTAGAGGGGGGGTGAATAGCCTAATTTAAAATTCTACAAAATACTAGAGCAAATTGTTAGACAACAACAAAGCGATAAATGCGGTTGCTCTAGCTCTATGTCAAAAACGCAAGCCACCTATTTACAAATCTAGTCAATTATGATCTCTAAGCACACATAAACTAAGTCACTACTTTAGTAACTAGTGAGCTACACAAGAGAGCTAGCAAAGCTAAACAAGCTACACTAGTAAAGCTACTATCACTAGCAGAGAAACAAGTTACTCTACAATAAGTATGAACAAAGGGATACAAGAGAGTGGTAGTGTCGGTGGTACAAAAAAGGGGTACCCCCAATCAACGCAAACACCCGAACGCCCTGTCTCCGTCTCGCCCGAGCCCTCCCAGCCAGGCCTCGGGCGAGCGCTCAATCTCCGTCTCCCGCAGCCGAGCCCTCCCAGCCAGGCCTCGGGCAAACGCCCTGTCTCCGTCTCGCCCGAGCCCTCCCAGCCAGGCCTCGGGCGAGCGCTCAATCTCCGTCTCGCCGCCCGAGCCCTCCCAGCCAGGCCTCGGGCGAGCGCTCAATCTCCGTCTCCGTCTCGCCCGAGCCCTCCCAGCCAGGCCTCGGCGAGCGCTCAATCTCCGTCTCGCCCGAGCCCTCCCAGCCAGGCCTCGGGCGAGCGCTCAATCTCCGTCTCGCCCGAGCCCTCCCAGCCAGGCCTCGGGCGAGCGCTCAATCTCCGTCTCGCCCGAGCCCTCCCAGCCAGGCCTCGGGCGAACGCATTGTCTCTGACTCGCCCGAGCCCTCCCAGCCAGGCCTCGGGCGAACGCTCTATCTCCGTCTCGCCCGAGCCCTCCCAGCCAGGCCTCGGCGACACATTGTCTCCGACTCGCCCGAGCCCTCCCAGGCCTCGGCGAACGCTCTATCTCCGTCTCGCCCGAGCCCTCCAGGCTTCGGGCGAGCGCGCCCCACACCTCGAGCCTTACGCACGAACCTCGAGCTGCACAACAGCCGTACCAGCCCACACCACGCATTTAATGCCTTCACCTACTCCGGTCTTGTCCACTGGAGCACGGCACGTGCCACAGTGACTCGATGTAAAGGTCAAAGTCTCGTTTTCACCACAGGCATGGGCAAAAGGGACCAGTACAGCACTATTCGGCCATACCATACACTGTAACACCTCGAGGCCTGCTCCGCGCCCCTCGAGCCCAGTACTGTAACACCTCGAGGCCGGCTCCGCGCCCCTCGAGCCCTGTACTGTAACACCTCGAGGCCTGCTCGCCCGCGCCCCTCGAGCCCAGTACTGTAACACCTCGAGGCCGGCTCCGCACCCCTCGAGCCCCCGTAGATACCACCTCGAGGCCGGCACTGTCCCCTCGAGCCCTAACTGCTTTCACGCTCTTGAAGACAGGTACCCCAAGACCCGGAGGGACCCCCGCGTGTCCTGTACGAGCCGGGATGGGGCGCTGTACGGCTTCCACTCCGACACGCCTCCATGACCGCGCCCGGGATGGAGGCCACGCTTCAAGGACGCCTCTACACAACGCTCACGTTGGCTACAGCGGCCTCGACAAGACAGAGTTCCTACTCCCCGCCATACCGAGCGCTGTACATAACTATCCTGTGTAAGCCCTGGCCTCCTCTTGTTGTATAAAAGGGGACACCAGGGCCCCTCATTCAGAGGACGGTTAGACATACGAACGTCATCCACATCCACTCTCAATCCACTCACCCGCACTCGAGTCCGGACCCCGGTCCATGCTCAGTGAGCTTGTATCCACCCCTGTACAAGCACTTCGGTGCAAGTAATACAAGAACATCCTCCCCCTGGACGTAGGGCCTTCTTTGCCCGAACCAGGATAAACCTTGTGTCCTCTTGCATCACCATCCAGGTGGAGAAGCACGCGATCGTTATTACTCGTTGGTGTGATACCCCCGGGTACGAAACACCGACAGTTGGCGCGCCAGGTAGGGGTGCGCGTGTCCGAGTCATTTTTCTCGCTATCTCCTGGATGGCTTCTTCTACTCCTTCGTTCTCTGCCGGTGCCGTCGACTGGTTCGGGAACCTTGAGTCCCTAGCCGCTGACAACGGCGACGGACCGGCCCTGCTCTCCACGGAGGGCCCGAGCGGAAGACGTGCCACGCCACCCCGCGCGGGGGGCATGACGCGTCGTCTGCACCACCACACGTCGCCACCTCGCGAGCAGCGTCGTGGTCACCATCGTCACCAGGCACAGGCGGGCCCCGGCGGCGTACGGCTACTTCCCCACTGCCGGCGCAGAATCCCCGAGGGAAAGCTGCCCGGCACGCGGCCAGCGACCTCCAGGGCGCGGGCGCACTCCCCCAGCAAGTCCGCGTCCGTCACACGTGCGAACCGGCACGTCTGGTATTCAACCAGGGAGCGCTTCCAGCTCGAGGGGGTGGTGAGCGATGCCGAGGACTACGACGACGACGTCAGGCCAAAGCCCAACCTCGGAGCACCCGACGACGTGGCTACGGCGGGCGGTTCCCGCGTTCAGGCAAGAAGCAAATCCTCGGCCTCGGTTCCACCACCTCAACACGACGACGGCCGAGCAGCCCAACTCGCACAGGAACCACTCCAGCCTCGAGGAGCTGGAGCTCGAGGTCGAGCTCGAGAGGCCCGCCGACGGAGCCTCGAGGGCGGGGCGCCAGCACGCCCCAGGGTGTGCTTCCCACGAGCCGGGCAAAACGTGGTGGCGGCCGCAATGCTGCTCCGCGATCTGCCCGCTGTCTCCGACCCCGACGCCAGACGCATGCTTGAGGAAGTAAAGAGCCTCCTCGAAACGGCCGCTGTGCAGATAGCCGAGAGCTCGGCCTCGCGCCAGCGCAGAGCAGCCTCGGAGAAGCCAGCAGATGCACCCCGCAGCAAGCACGAGACGTCGGTCAGCCAGCCGGACGCCCCTCAAGCCAGACCAGCCCAGGAGCGGATCGCTGACAGCCGGCAAACCCTCGCCCCCGGGCCCCAGGGTGTTCAGCCGAGCCATCCGCAGCTCGACCCTCCCGACCGCTTTCGACCGCCGACCAACATCGTGAAGTATGACGGGGAGGTCGAGCCCAAGCTCTGGCTCTCAGACTTCCGCCTAGGATGCCAACTGGGCGGAGCGAAGGGCGACGACCGTATGATCATACGCCTACTCCCACCTTACCTCTCGGACACTGCCCGCCGGTGGCTCGAGGGGCTCCCGCCGGATCAGATCCATGACTGGGCCGACCTAGTCAGGGTCTTCGACAGGAATTTCAAGGGGACTTGTGCGCGCCCAGGCAACTCCTGGGATCTGCGACGTTGCAGGCAGGCAGCGGACGAACCCCTCCACGACTTCGCTCGGCGGTTCTCGAAGCAGCGCCTCAGGCTCCCTCACGTGCCTGATGAGGAGGTCATCTCAGCATTCCTCGCAGGCACGACGTGCCAAAAGCTGGTCCACGAGTTAGGGCGCTACCATCCCAGGACGATCGAAGACTTGGTGGATCAGGTCACCAGCTTCGCCTCCGGCAACGAGGCAGTGGGAGCCTTCTTTGGCCACTCCGCGCGGCCAAGGCGAAAGACAGAAAGCAAGGCGCGACGACGAGGACGACGACGACAAAGGCGTGCGCGTGGGCGCCCGCCGCAGACGAGCTGGCTAAGTTGGCACCCACGCACGACGCCGCTCCTCGAGCCGGACTCGGGGGCTCGACGGCCCTTCGACACCCCGCCTCGAGCCAGACTCGGGGGCTCGACGTCCCTTCGACGCCCCGCCTCGAGCCAGACTCGTGGGCTCGACGTCCCTTCGACGCCCCGCTTCGAGCCGGACTCGGAGGCTCGACCTTCGACGCCCCTCCTCGAGCTGGACTCGAAGCCTCGACCTTCGACGCCCCTCACGAGTCGGACTCGGAGGCTCGACCTTCGACGCTCCACCTCGAGCCGGACTCGGGGACTCGACCTTCGCACACCCCCCCCTCGAGCCAGCGCGGGGGCTCAACCTTCGACGGCCGCACCCTCGACGGGCCGGACACGGGCCTCGACCTCAGCGCCACCCCTCGACTACCAGCGAGCTCTGCAACGGCCTCAGTCCTCGTTGGTCGGGACCTTCCACGCCACTGCCCATGTCCGGAGGCAACACGTCATCCTCAAAGAGCGTCACCAGCTGACCGCCCCAAGCTCGACTCCAATTCGGAACATCAAACAGCTACGTCATTCTTATTCCGAAAAGCCTCGAGGCTTCGTACAATTCTCGTATTTTGTACAAACATCGCATCTTGAATGAATAAAAGTTCGTTTTCAAGCTTTCTATTTCAACAGAGGTAGTCTCGACTCTGTCTGGTCAGAGTCAAGACTCCCTCGGGGGCTAACCAGGGGGTCCCCCCTGAGTTCCCAAAAATCGCGCACGTTTTTTACCAAACTCGATGTCGTCTTATTTTTCTATGCCTCGAGCACGCCCCACGACTAAGAAGAAAACACGTTGAGCTCCCTAAGGGTCAAGGGTGTCGAGGCGGGAGCTCGCCTACGCCCCCGGGCTACGGTACCTCCACTCGCTCCCACCCTCGAAGGACTTAAGTCTGTGTCAAAAACTTAGTCAGAGCAAACTTCAGGCAAAGAAAGATAAGAAAACTCGAGCGTAAAAGACGTTTTAACATTATCTCGGGTCCTCACCCCGAAGCCCTCGAAGAAGTCTTTCCCACTCCTCCGAGCCTCGGGGGCTATCAGGAGAAGGGTACTCTCCGACCCAACATCCGACGCCCCCGGGATTTATGTTTTTGCTCGTTTTTCAAAATCTTCCTAGTCTCGCCTCTTTTCTCTCTTTTGTGCGTTGGAAGGAACTAGCGTGCGACGCCCGAAAGAGTTGCGAAGGACGCCTCGAGAGTCAAATGGCCAAGTCGTGAGTACTACCGTCGCCTCCGGGCAGGAAGACTCCCTTGCCGTTATCTCGGTAGCCTAAGTACCCTAAGGGTTTCCACCGAGATCCCTCCACATGCAAAAAAGTCAAAAGGAGGCAACAAGGAATGAAATGCAAAAACATTTTTTACATTAGGCCTCAAAGGCCACGAGCATGTTCTTACAAAAATACCCTCCCACGGAGGTCGCGACACAAGGGCTCGTGGTCCAAACTAATCTCGCCGCTCCTCTTCAGGCTCGTCCGTAGGAGCAGCCGTCGAGGGGTCTTCAGGAGCTAAGGGCGCTACTGGGGGGAGTCCTACGTCCTCTTCGAAGAACCGAGCCAGGTTTCCCCAGGGGCCTCGACGGCCCGGGAGAAATCCGCAATCTCCCGCTCGGCTTCGGCTTCGTCATCCCGCCAGGATATATCCTTGGCTGACGGCGTCGAAGTTGAGGCCGTCGTAGTGGCTGGAGATCACGGCGAAGGCCCGCTTCACCCCAAGATGCAGGGCACCGCGCACCCGGTCATCCACCTGACCCCTCAAGGCGGCCCAGGCGGCTGGTCAGGAGCTCCCCGATTGACCACCCACGGTCCCGAGAGACGCGCAAGGCCTCAGCAGCGGCATCCTGCAGAGCTTGATGGTCTGAAGCCTCAGCCTGGTAGACCGACTGCAGGGCGGCCGAGGCCTCCTCCGCCTCAGCAAGCTTCCCCCTCAGCTCTGTAGAAGATCAACGCAAATCGTCAAGAGAAAGAAATCGCGATGAGGAAACCATAAGGTCTACGGAACAAAAAGGTTACCTCTTGCCACGCCCTCCCACTTCTGGGCGTCTGTGGCTGACGCCTCGGCGGACTTCCGAGCCTGCTCGAGATCCGTACTCAGGCCCGTGCCTAAGCATGGAGGGCCTCCGCCGCCCTCTCGGACTCCTCCAGCCGCGACGCCAAACTCTTGGCCGTCTCCGCCTCCCGGGCGGCATGCTCCTGGGCTTCGGCAACCGCGGCAGGCGTCAGTCGAGCAGCGGGCGTTCAGCTCACCTGCCTCGGTGCTCTTGTCGGCAAGCTGCTTCTGGGTGTGGGCAAGCTCGGTGCTCGACGCCTGAAGCCGCTCCCAGACGCGGCTCTCCCCGACGGAGGAATTCCGACTTGGCCCGAGAAGTCTCCATAAGCTCCTAAAATGAACAATCAACCAAACGATTACCTCCATCCCTCCACTTCCTATGACAAAACAAGAAGAGGAGGTTTCCCAAGCAAGGTGCCTCACCTGGACGCCCGAGGGAGGTCCCTTTCCACCATCGACAGGGACGCCTTCAGCGACCGCGTGAGGAGCGAGCCGAGCCGCCCGAGGTCGCTCCAGTTTTCGGCCTCGGGGCATCGTCGAGGACACACCGGCTCGGCCTCAGGGTTGGTTGGGTCCCTCCACTCCACTCGAGGCCGCCGCCCAGGCGGGAGGGCGACCCCCCAGGAGTGCGAGGGCCGAGCTTTTGCCTTCTCCCCCGACCGCTGACAACGGTTGCCTCGGCGGCGCGCTGATAGCCTCGCCTTCTGCCTCTGCTTCTCCACCTTTCGGGGATGCCTCGCCAGAAGAGACGGTGTGGATCACCGGCAAGCGCGGTGCCTGAGGCAGAGCGTCGGCCCCAGCCCGACGACCAGCGCTTGGGGGCTCCGTCTCCGCCACCACTTGGCGGCCTCGGCTTCGGCGGTCGAGGATTCCAGAACGCCTCCATCCCGCGACGCCCCACGCGTCGGGGCCCTCCTTTGGTGCCCCACCAGACCGGGGCTCCCTGGGGGACTCGACGGTTTCAGGCGTGACGACTGGCCCGCCGAACCCCGACAGTGGTGGCGTCGCGGACGGTGCCACCCACCCATCCGCGGAGACGTAGCTCCCACCTTCAGCGCCTTCCGAGGGCGGAGGGATAAGGCCTCCGCTGACCGCTTCCCGCTGAGATGAGAGAAGAAAGACCGCATCACGAAAATAAATCTCTACGCAAGCGAACGCAAAACGCGCGAGCAACGAGTGCTTACCCCCGGCCCTCGGCACCCTCCTCGCAGTGGACACAGGCGAGACCGGCAGCCGCTGTGTCCCTGTGGGGGGACCCCCCTCGGGGGAGGCGGGACTCTCCGTCTCGGGGTCTCCGTCTCAGGGTCTCCGTCGAAGCCCCCGTTGGCAACGACGTCGACATGCCCTGAAGGGCCCGCCGCCCCCCTGGGGAGCGAAGGCCATGCCACCTGCGCCCGAGGCAGGAACAGGGCTCCTCCTGCTGCGTGCGCCCTGGGAGCGCCCCTCGCGACGGGCTCGCCGATTGGACCGGCGAACGGTCCACGTCGGGGAACCCCGCCAGGGGCTCGGAGTCTTCCTCCGAACCCTCGTCATCATCATCATCAGAATCCTCCTCCGTAGGGGAGGACTCTTCCGGCTCACCATGGAGCCTCTGTTGCCGTCGACGCCTCTCCAGGTCGTCACGGTCCTTTCGGCGCTTAGCCCGCCTAGCGCTCTTGTCATCCTTTTTCTTCTTCCTCTCCTCGGCCAGACGCCGCCTCTCCTCCCTTTCCTCAGGAAGGGGAGGCTTCGAGGCACTGACCCCCTGCAAACCCTGCAAAGGAAGGAAGCGAAGAATGAACACGAGAAGAGGAAAGCTCCACGAACAACACACCCAAAGGATCAACCCTCCTTACCAAGCTGATGTACCCACGGAACGGGCGCATCGGGATACTGAGCAGTTTGCTCGCATCCTTCACCTCCTTCACCGCGTCCCTCGCCCGGCGAACGAGCTCGGAATAGGCGACCGGGGACGGCCTCATCTGGCACTCTCGCAGCAGGGGCGCGTCATCCCTCATCTTCGCCATGATTAGGGGCCGGCTCATCAGCGGCAGTACGCACCGCTGATGGAACCAGGCCACGACCATCCCGGCGGTGAGGCCTGCCCTCCGCAGCCTCGACAGGGCCTCGAGCAGCGGGTCGAGCCGGCCCTGCCTCTTGTCGACGACGCCGTAGTTCCAAGAGTCCGGCCGCGACTCGATGACACGGCCGGTGTACGCTGGAAGCAGCCCGTCATCGTTGCGAAGGTAGAACCACCCCAGGCGCCAGTCCTTGTTCGAGGTGGCCGCCTGGGACGGGATGTAGAGGCCCGACCTCTGCTGACGAACGGAGAGCACGCAGCTCCCCGACCTCACCAATCTCCGACGACCCTCCGAAGTCGCCTTCGTGAAGAACTCGCCTCGGAAGAGGTGGATCCAGAGCTCCCAATGAGGTTCGATACCCAAGAAGCCCTCGCAGACGGTCGCGAAGATGGCCGCCTGAGAAATGGAGTTGGGGGCGAGATGCTGCAGCTCGAGCCCGTAGTAGAAGAGAAGCGCTCGGAGAAACCGGCTTGCCGGGACCCCGAACCCGCGCTCATGGAAAGCGACGAAGCTGACCACATAGCCGTCGGGGGCCCCGGCTCCTCCTCCGCACCAGGGGCGATCCACTCCGGCCTATCGGAGCCGGAAAGGCCCCGAAGGAGTCCCCTCTGCACCAGCTCCGCAAGCTTCTCCGGGGTAGCGGCAGAAGCGCCCCACGGCTCAGGTGCGTCGGCCATCTCGAGCGGCAGAACGCGGGGCCCAGGAGACGCGAAGAAGAAAGGTCTCTCTCTCTCCCTCCTCTGTTTCACAACCCTCTTCTCCGCCGTCGGCCCGGTCTCTCCTTCCCACCTCTGCTTTTGTGCGGTTGGGCGGAGGAGCAAGACGAAGGAGTAAGGGACACGAAGAATGCGGAAAGAACCGCTCCTGAAATCCCAAGGGACGTATTTATAGGATGAAAAGCCAACGACGGATCCTGAACGGTCAAATATTCGCCCGCATTTAATGCGTCGCACGCGAGGAAATCTCATGATTGAGAAAATCCCCTCGATACGGGTGCGCACGCAAGCATTAAATGCCTGGTCGAGAACCCGTGCGCGCGTCTGCAACGGGCGCCGCCCACCGCCCCAGAAAACCGCCTAAAAAGGCGCACCCAACGGGAACAGGTGTCCTACCTTTGACTCCTTCCCTGCGAAGGAATCCTGGGCCCCGAGTTCTCCGCTTCGCCCGAGCCCCCCAGCGAGGCCTCGGGCGAGCGCTCGATCTCCGTCGCCCGAGCCCCCCAGCGAGGCCTCGGGGAGAGCTCTCGAGGCTCGGGAGAGCTCTCGATCTCGCCTCGACCAAGCGCTGGTCTCCGCATCGCCCGAGCCCACCAAGCAAGGCTTCGGGCGAACGCACGGTCTCCTCTTCCCCGAGCCCTCCAAGCAAGGCCTAGCAAGGGACTCGAGATGCGGCATCGCTCCTCGAACCAGACGCGGGGGCTCGACATTCGACGCCCCACCTTGAGCCGGACGCGGGGCTACGTCCAAGCCAGGAGAAGAAGGGCCCCTACACCACCGTCCTCATCAGGAGGCGGCGTGTCCTCCTCGACAAACCGACGCCGTCTCCCGCGATGGTGAGTAGGTAACCGCGCACGTACAATGTGCCCATCTAACCGCGTTGCAAGCTGAAGGCAGGTACACGTGGCGACTCCGCACTCGCTACGCTCTACCGGGGCCCTCCGAGGCCGCCGCTCCAACTTCACGCTCGTCGCCCCGGCGCCACGATCTCCACTCCCGACGGAGACCTCTTCACAAAGGTAAAAACGGGCCCCGGCCCTAAGTCTCGAAGCAGCGAAGGCTGGCCCTCGAAAAGGGTTCGACAGCCGGCTTCGAGCACCCGAGTCAGGGACACCAAGGGGCGCCACTCGCGGCATCACTCGAGGGCCAAGCCCTCGAGGCCCCCCACGTGTATCCAAGGCGGGGAGCTCGACATGCAGTGAGATCCCCTCGGAGGGAGGCATCGAGCCACCGGGCCCTATCGAATGACCCGGCACTCCTGCAGACTGAGCACCCATGCTTTATGAGACCGCCTCCGGGCCACAGTCGACCCCTAACGAACGGGGCACGAGCTCTCACTTGGATTCCCCGTTACTAGCTCACCGGGAACCTCGATACTCGCCCACTCGGGGTAGTACGAGGCATCCCACCTCGCATCCGATCGAAAGGACTCGCGGGATGACAAGCCAGGGCAATCGGCATGCCGGACAGCTCGAGGAGCCGGCCAGTCGGTTCAGCCTGGCACCCCTCGACGAAAGAGGGTCTAAAAACTCGGACAGTTACGACTAATCTCTTTCTTGTGTGAACATGGGATTTTCAGGCCTCGGGGAACGCTCGACCTCCTTTCACCCGAGCCCTCGAGACCAGGCCCAGGACGAACGCTTGTTCTCCGTCTCGTCCGAGCCCTCCGAGCCAAGCCTCGGACGGAGTCCCCCACGACAAAGGAAAGGTTGCCTCGAACATTTAAATATTACTACCAAACTGCATTTCGAGCCTGTTGACAGGTACACACGGCGCCGCGATCTCTGCTCTCCTGACGATTTCCGCCTAAAAAGGCGTGCCCAACGGGCAGAAGGCTTCCCAGCGACGGATTTTCTTCAAAGGATCCAAACTCGGGGACTCGACGCTCGCAAAAAGCCCACGAGGAAGTTCCAACCACTCCCCCGTGGCCTCGGGGGCTACACCCGCGGGTGTCGCTCGCGCGACACCCATGGAATCAAGCACGCTAAACCCCTCGAAAACCAACGCAGTCAAAGTCCTCAAAACCCAGGTCAAAGAGCCCCTGCTCGAGTGCAAGCACTCGAACAAGGGCTCGGGGGCTACTGTCGGTGGTACAAAAAAGGGGTACCCCCAATCAACGCAAACACCCGAACGCCCTATCTCCGTCTCGCCCGAGCCCTCCCAGCCAGGCCTCGGGCGAGCGCTCAATCTCCGTCTCGCCCGAGCCCTCCCAGCCAGGCTCGGGCGAGCGCTCAATCTCCGTCTCGCCCGAGCCCTCCCAGCCAGGCCTCGGGCGAGCGCTCAATCTCCGTCTCGCCCGAGCCCTCCCAGCCAGGCCTCGGGCGAGCGCTCTGTCTCCGTCTCGCCCGAGCCCTCCCAGCCAGGCCTCGGGCGAGCGCTCCTCTCCGTCTCGCCCGAGCCCTCCCAGCCAGGCCTCGGGCGAGCGCTCAATCTCCGTCTCGCCCGAGCCCTCCCAGCCAGGCCTCGGGCGAGCGCTCGTCTCCGTCTCGCCCGAGCCCTCCCAGCCAGCCTCGGGCGGCGCTCGCTCTCCGTCTCGCCCGAGCCCTCCCAGCCAGGCCTCGGGCGAGCGCTCAATCTCCGTCTCGCCCGAGCCCTCCCAGCCAGGCCTCGGGCGAACGCATTGTCTCGACTCGCCCGAGCCCCCAGCCAGGCCTCGGCGAACGCTCTATCTCCGTCTCGCCCGAGCCCTCCAGCCTCGGCGAGCGCGCCCACACCTCGAGCCTTAACGCACGAACCTCGAGCTGCACAAACAGCCGTACCAGCCCATACCACGCATTTAATGCCTTCACCTACTCCGGTCTTGTCCACTGGAGCACAGCACGTGCCACAGTGACTCGATGTAAAGGTCAAAGTCTCGTTTTCACCACAGGCATGGGCAAAAGGGGACCAGTACAGCACTATTCGGCCATACCATGCACTGTAACACCTCGAGGCCGGCTCCGCGCCCCTCGAGCCCTGTACTGTAACACCTCGAGGCCGGCTCCGCGCCCCTCGAGCCCGGTACTGTAACACTCGAGGCCGCTCTGCACCCCTCGAGCCCCCGTAGATACCACCTCGAGGCCGGCTCTGTGCCCCTCGAGCCCTAACTGCTTTCACGCTCTTGGAAGACAGGTACCCCAAGACCCGGAGGGACCCCGCTGTGTCCTGTACGAGCCGGGATGGGGCGCTGTACGGCTTCCACTCCGACACGCCTCCATGACCGCGCCCGGGATGGAGGCCACGCTTCAAGGACGCCTCTACAGCAACGCTCACGTTGGCTACAGCGGCCTCGACAAGACAGAGTTCCTACTCCCCGCCATACCGAGCGCTGTACATAACTATCCTGTGTAAGCCCTGGCCTCCTCTTGTTGTATAAAAGGGGACACCAGGGCCCCTCATTCAGAGGACGGTTAGGTTAACATGAACGTTCATCCACATCCACTCTCACGCCGCACTCGAGTTCGGACCCTGGTCCATGCTCAGTGAGCTTGTATCCACCCCTGTACAAGCACTTCGGTGCAAGTAATACAAGAACATCTCCCCCGCTGGACGTAGGGCCTTCTTTGCCCGAACCAGGATAAATCTTGTGTCCCCTTGCATCACCATCCAGGAGGAGAAGCACGCGATCGTTATTACTCGTTGGTGTGATACCCCCGGGTACGAAACACCGACAGATTTGAATTCGGATAGGCAAGTTCTACCACAAAAGGAATCCAAACTAGCTGGAGCAAGTCCATTCACAACTTAATTAGGCAACTTTGTAGACTTAGATCTGCACTTTTGGACGTGGAATCGTGATTTTGCCACATTGGATAAAAAATAATTAAAAAAAAAACAGACGAAGTTATATTTAACTTTTTAAAAAAACATTAATAAAAGTACACACGTTAAAGTGTAGTTTAGACCGAGGTCCTATTCGAATCTTAGGGTTAAGTTTAATCCCTATCACATTGGACATTGCTGCTCTAACAAAACTAAGGCTCTATTCTACACTGACTTATGAGCTATCTGATAAGTTGAAACGATTGATTTGTTATGAGAGAAAAATACTATTCTACAATTGTTTAGATTAAAGCTGACTTATAGTTTAAACGAACCGAGCCTAATTTATTAGCCGGAGACTAATTTACGAAACGGATTAATTAAAATCTAATTAGTATATGATTTGATAATGTAGTGGTATAGTAACTATTTTAATTTGTCTTAATAGATTTACTCCGTATGTTGCTAAGTCGTGTACGATGTTGTAACTATAGTTTTCCAAACGGACCAGGCCCGGTGGGCCGACACGAGCACGACCCGACAAAACACGGCCCAGGAACGGCCCGGCCCGACTCCTCTCGTGCCTGTGCAAGGCACGAACCGGTCGCAGTGCCGTGCTTGGGCCGCCATGTCGGCCCGTGGGCCGGCCCAGGCACGACACGACAAATGAGCCTGGCCCGCCTCAGGCACGGCATCGACGACTGCCGTCCGTCCGATCCCTTCGGATGATGACAGCCGTTGGATCGTAAGAGTGGAAAACGCCGCGTATATAAGGCGCGTCGTCCGATCCGCCAAACCCTAATTCATTTGAGCCTCTCCTCTCCTCTCTGCCTCTCCTCGCAGCACGCAGCAGCCATGGCGAACGGCGACGAGCATGGGGGGCGAGGGCGACAGCGGCTTGCCATCCCCACATCTTCGTCTCGCCCTCCGGCAGCGGCAGCTACGGAGCCGGAGCTCTGATGGACCAGGTTATCGTCCTCCCCAGTCCCACCCCACCTCTTCTTCCCCCCCGACCACCACATCCCACCTCGAACCCTAAGTCCCTAACTATGATGTCTGTTTTGTAGATTTGCTGATCCGATGCTACTCGGAGCTGACACTCCTTCTACGGCGCCGGTTGAATGCGAGTAAGAAACCGAAACCCTAACCCTAACCCTAGCTGCTGTTGATTTCTTCTTCTTCTCCGACTTCTTCTAAGTTCTAACTCTTCTTCTCCGACTTCTTCTAAGTTCTAACCCTAACTCTTTTCCGTTTTTGAGGCTCACGACCGTCAACTGTTGAGGATGTCGATCCCGACCCCCATCTGTCTCATCAGTAGGCACGGTGGAGGCTAGTGCCATGGCTGATGAGATGGAGAGGGTGCGCGACCTCCCTGATGATGACCACGACGACGACATGGGCGAGGAAGAGCTAGAGCAGGAGCTCTCGGCCGTGGAGCTAGCGCTGACGCAGAGGAACCCATCGACCTTGATGCTGGAGAAGAAGACGGTGAGAACGCCGAAGAGGACCAGGTATCATGCCCCTCTACCTCTGATGTGTGGCTTGATTTCAAGAAGCTCTTCAAAAATGGCCCAAAGGTAAGAAGATAAGGTATGGCGTTGTCTGCAATCATTGCCACTGACAGTATTCTGGTAGATCTGCTATTGGCACTGGCCACCTCCGTCGTCACAGGGATAAATGTGCTAAAAGGCAAGAGAAAGTTAGGGGGCTTAGTCAGTCTCAGATATCTTTTAATCCTGATGGTTCTATGCGTAATTGGGATTACTGTCCTATGCGTGCTCGTACTGAACTTTGTCGACTGCTTGCTAGGGTAGATGTACCTATCAGCTTGGTGAGTCTTCTGCATTTGAGGAATACATTAATAATGCTCATAATCCTAAGTTTCAGGTTGTCTCTACCAAACAACCACTAGAGACTTAGCTAAAATGTTTTCTGAGAGAAAGGGTAAACTTGTTGAGCTACTTGCTTCTGATTCTGTTAATTGTGTGTGCCTTACCTCTGATATATGGTCTGGCAAAGCCAAATAAGACTACCTTAGTGTTGTTGCTCATTACATAAACCCTGATTGGCAACTAGAGAAGAGGGTCCTTGGTCTTGTGCTTATTGATTGTTCCCATAATGGACAGAAACATAGCTGATAGAGTTGCATCTGTTCTTAGTGATTATGGTGTTCTTGAAAAGTATTTGCTGTTACTTTGGACAATGCTTCATCTAATGTATCTGCCATGCAGAAACTTAGACCTGTTTTGTCTAAGTATCTTGGTCTTGACATACCTGTAGAGGATCCAAGACATCCACTACCTGAATCTGCTGTTAGTACTATGTTCTTGCATCAACGTTGTGCATGCCATATAATCAACCTAATTGTTAAGGAGGCACTTAATTCTCTTAAGCCTTTGATTGAGGTTTTTAGAAATGTAATATCATTTTTAAACTCATCTAACCAGAGAATTGCAGCATACAAAAACTACTGCATTGCAGCTGTTTGGGCCTAGAAAGTTTCAGTTGGACATGAATGTAAGGTGGAACTCTACATATCTCATGCTAAAGACTTTGCTTCCTCACAAAGATCATTCACTACTTTCATACATGCCATTATCCTAGAGGCGAGGATGGTGAGTTGCTTCTAACTGAAGAACATTGGGCTGTAGCTGAAAAAGTATTTGTGTTTCTTGAACTATTCTATGATGCTACTGTTGCATTGTCTAGTGTTTACTATCCTACATCTCCACTTATGCTTCATTATCTGGTTAAGATTGCTATACATCTGAACAATTATGCTAATGACAGACACTGAGAAATGTGGTTCAACCAATGATAGATAAATATAATAAATATTGGAGGGACATACCTTTGCTCTATTTTTGCATTTATCTTGGACCCTAGAGCTAAAATGAAGGGTTTTTCTAAAGTTTTGAGGAGGTTGATGAATCTTACCAGTATAGATTATAGTGCTTACTCTGTTGGCACTAGAGCTGTAACAGAACGACCAATTTGCACCAGATTAAGCACTGAGATCCCCGCTTGTCGCAGGCTCATCAAGTACTTAAGCTCGTACAAACCCGGTAGTCCGGAAAATCTCGAAGGATTTCAAATCATTTCAACATTCAGCCAAGATCGTACTAGTTCAATGACATGCCCACAAGTTACATCACAGTTGCACATAGTTCAAATACATCGGAGTTCGAAACAATATTACAAACCATAGTTTTGAATTGTAGTGGAAGCAACATAGACTTAAAACATAAGTTTGGATTGTTCTTAATACAGTGCCAACAATCTGACCAGGTCCACAAAAACATCAGATAAGATAAGTGGTGACCATGCCCCTGGTCTAATCCTCTCCCATAACCGGGTACAGGCAGTTCTCGCAGTAGCCAAAGAAGCATTGGCCACTTGCAACAACAAGGGAAATAAAACCTGAGTACAAGAAGGTACTCAGCGAGACTTACCCAACATAAACCAGAAAAATGAGACTCCAAAGATCATGTAGGCTATATAGGTGGGGTTGGCTACATAAACTCCTTTGCATGAAAGCTTTTGTAAATAAAACTCAGTTTAGAGTGTCGGCAATTGCTTTTAATAATTATCCTACCTTACTAGATTTGCACTTGATCTATAACAAGCACTCGACTCTTATACAAGCAAGAGTGACTATTTCATCAATAGCCTTTCAGATTTCATAACCATCTTTAGTTCCATAAATTCTACGGGTGATGATCTACAGTCAAGTGCTCACTGTCCAGGAGCGATGGCGATTATAATCGATTCCTACCCAGCTGGGGATAAAATGTCTCACACTCGCCCGACACAATCCGGCTATGGCAGTCGTAAGCTACCAATCAGGAGATTCGAGAACACAACGCGCGGGACGGCCATGGGCCCTTCTACACCGGGGGTTATCTCAGTGCCAGGTCGCTCAAGCTATACTGCCCACGGTCATGCCAGGTCGATCAGGCCTGCCTGCCCTCGGACCATGCCAGGTGATCAGAATAGTTGCCACGGTACAGCTGAGGCCCTGGGTGTTAGGCGTCAACATCTCCATCACCGGCTCGAATAACCTTACTCGGCTTCGCGGGAGGTACTCAGACCTACTCGTTAAGTGATCGACACGTTCAATTTGACTGAAGGGACATTCCCGAATGGGTCCTATGCGACACAGACGGGAGACTACTAGCACACAGAACCCATGTCCTGCTGCTCTTACATCCCGTCCGGTCTCATTAATTATCACATGGTTATCTCCATGACAGCATAGGCTAATCATGATCAGTATCCACCTAATGCGGGAGACAGAAAATCCATGACTTTTACCGATCTAAGCAGGGCTAAGCATATAACGAGCCTAGACCTAAACAGGGATATCAAGATATAATTGCAGGTGGACAGGATGAGTAATAATGCATCAACGTAGCAATAAATTCCTATAACCTAATGCAACATTCATCACCAGGTTAATTGTAAGACATTTGCAAACCGTAGGAGTTAGAATGCTCCGGGGCTTGCCTTCTCAAAATCCGATGGACGGTGGTCGCGACACTCTGGTAGATCTTCGGCGTCGGTCCCTCCGACCTCCTCGGTCAGCGACTCTTCCTGGCTGGGCTCTTCCTGGGTCGACTGGTTCTGGGTCTCCTCCGCTGATCCTGTATGATGCGTAACATGTATGAATAAGATGAATGCACACAGAATGCATATGTGATGCATATGATTAACAGCAATTAGGAGATAAGCACATGTCATCTATTGCATTCTCTTCAACAAGGTAGTCAACATCATCCTAATGTTTATAAAAGACTTTAACATCTAACCATCTACTTAATCCTTCATAACCAACTTGTCATGTTATATAACCACCACAGCAAGACTTACTTAATGAATTTATTTTCTTCTAAATACTTTGCTGAAATAAATTTATTTAACCATGCTACAACAACAACCCATTCTAGACAGCTTCAGGAAAATCTACAAAAAATACCAAAGATTAATACTATGCAAAACAGTCCGCTGTCAAAATTTTAAGCCATTTGGACCTAAACATTGTTCCCTATGAAAAAGACAATTATTAGAGTGAAAAGGTGCTTTGAACTACACATCCTAACAGAAAATGTCAAACAACAGATTTCATATTTTTCTTCTAAACTTCTTAGCACAAGAGCAGTCTACAAATTATTAGTTCATATTCATCATATTTTAATTACTACAAATTTTACAAGAAAACAACATTTAACCATTTTAAATGCTACTGCAAAAGTATTTCACAGAACAACTTCACATTATATTTTTCCCTGAAACTACTCATCTACACAAGCCTAACAAAACTAGAATCACATTTTTTGAGTTATACATAATTAGTTATGCATTTTCCAAGTTAACAGCAATTTTCTAGATTAAATTAAACTGCATATAAAAGCATCACCAAAAATGCATTTAACATTTTTCACAGATAGATCTACTCATGCTTAAACACAACAAAATTTGTTTCACAGGATTTGGACTTAAAATGAGCCTTGTAAGAATTTTTGAAGCCTTTACATAATTCTGGAAAACTCATTTAAAGAAACCCTATCCTAAACGCTACGCACCCGGAAAAAGGTACCCGCAGACACAAGCAAAAATGCTTCGCGCACCCGGCTATCCCGAGCGCTACTGCACCCAGACACCTCTCCTCTCTCCTTCTCACTGCCAAACGGGACCCGCTGGTCAGTGACCCCACACGTCAGCGGTCAACGGGCCATGCGTCAGAGGCAGCGCGCTCCCGCCAGAGTTGACCGGCTCTAGCTCGCCGGCGGTGAAGTTCCGGCGGCACCAACCCTACCACTAGACTCACCAACGCGAGGCGGACACAAAGTCGGCTAGGTCGCTTGGCGGAGCATCACCGAGCAAGCTCGACGGCGGCATGGCGGAGCAGCGGCGCGGCAACCCTACGGTGCGGCCTTGCCCGGCTATTCCAGGCTCGGCGGCGTGAGCATCAGCTCAAGCACTCCCTAAGCTACCTTCCCAGGCTGCTAATGAGCCTCGCTGCCTCGGCATGCCCGGCGTCACGCACGGGGAGGTTCGCGACGAACATGGCGGCGGTACGGCTCTGTTCCGACCGAGACCAAAGCAAGAGAAAGGTCTCCATCTAGCCCTTAAGCACCTACAGAGGTCAATGAGGTGGGAACTGGGCTTGGTTTGAGATGGTTTTGGCCGGAAATTGCCGGACCAGCTTTGGTCATGGCGGCGGCCATGGCGAGAACCCGAGGATGGCATTGACGACGTTCTGCGGCTAGAGAGAAGAAAGGGGAAACCAACCCTGGCTGATGAAAAGGAGGTTAAGGTGGAGAGTTGGCGGGAGGAATCGGCGGCGGTGCGGTGAGAAGCGAGTAATCGCTCGCCGAGTTGGGCGGCGGCGGCGGCGCTTTGCACTGGAGAAGATGGAGTGGAGCGAAGCAAGCCAGAGAGTGAGCGATAGAGTGGCTTCTTCCTGGCCTGAGAGCGCGAGGCGGAGAGGGGGCAAAGGGACGAAGGGCTCGGTGCATTGCACCTGGCCACTCCCGTCGGGAGGGTGAAGGTCCAAATTGGCTAGAGGGGGGTGAATAGCCTAATTAAAAACTCTACCAAATTACTTACGCCAAACACTATTAGTATAACAATGGCGAAGCTTTTTGCGCTAGCCTAAAAGTGTGTTGCAAGCCACCTATCCACAATTCTAACCTAATATATCTATGTCACACAAGCAATTAGAGCTAATATCTAATGCGGAATAAAACTAACTAGCTCTAGTACAAAAAGATATACAAAAAGTAGATGAGACAAGTGTGTGCAATAGATAGACTAGCAAGCTAATCACAACTAGCTATACAAGGCATATAACAAGAGATATACAACAAGTGATAGTATCTACACAAAAGAAAGCTCATGTAAATACCAAAGTAAATGAGCTAGAAAGAGGTGATTTCACCGAGCCTTTGGATCGCCTAGTAGAGAGCCAATAACCGTGAAATCCACTCGTGATGCCAATCACCAAGATGTGAATATGAAACAAATCACCAGGAGAGTGAAGCATCACAATAAGCACACGGGACACCAAGATTTATCCCGAGGTTCACGTGCTTGCCGGCACGCTACTCCCCGTTGGTGGTCGACAACACTAGGTGGACCCGGTGCTAATCGCGCAAAGCCAAGCTCACTAAGAGCGCCATAAATCTACCGCTATGAGGTAGCTCAATGACACGAGCAATCCACTAAGGATGCTCCTTGCCGCTCCGGCGAGGTGAGGCTCCAAAACCTCTCACAATCTCGAACGGTGGTGGCCAAGAACAATCACCAATGCTTGCCAATCACCACTCAACACCTCCAAGTCGTCTAGGCACCGGCAAATGCCAAGAGTAACAAGAGAACTCCATGTGCCGATGCGAAGAACTAGTGCCACTAGCTTGAACTCTTTTCAAATAACGCACTAGATCACTCAATCTCTCACTTGGTTTGAACAAATCAACTTGGGAATGAGTGGGGAGATGAGTTGGGAGGCTTGCCAAAGCTCACTAGAATGCTTAGGAATCAAAATGTGCAAGAGTCAGTCCATATGAGACGGCTAAGCCCCTTAAATAGGCCATCCAAGTCGGCCTAGCCGTTGGACCCGAAATAGAGGCATCGGACGCGTCGGTGTTCCGATGCTCCGATGAGCACCACGTGTCCCTCTGCTACGAATTCAGCCCGTTAGATCCCAACGGTCAAATTTTATTCGCGCCACGGT
Organism: Coix lacryma-jobi var. lacryma-jobi; assembly: GCA_009763385.1. Lineage (NCBI taxonomy): Eukaryota > Viridiplantae > Streptophyta > Magnoliopsida > Poales > Poaceae > Coix > Coix lacryma-jobi. The sequence continues at coordinate 27,602 of VDCT01000421.1, read as the reverse complement.
TAATGTGGAATCGGACGCGCCGATGCCAGGCATCGGGCGCTCCGATGCCACTCACTCTTTTCTGCTCGTTTTGGCGCTTCATCAGACGCGCCGGAACGATAGCACCGGACGCTCAACCCCTGCGTCCGATTTCACAACAGAAAGGTTCCAGAACGCTCCAAAACACATCGGACGCGTCTGATGGATCAGCATCGGACGCAGCCCAGCATCCGATGCTCCCTGGAAAGCACGCTCGCGCCATGTCATAACCATCGGACTCTGCAACAGTGTTATGCCAGCGTCCGTTGCCAGCGTCCGATGCTCACTCACTCAACAAAAGTCAGTGGTTAGGGTTTCCCACCGGACGCTCGGCCCAGCGTCCGATGCTGCCGCCACAGCATCCGATGCCCCTAACACAGCACCTTTCAATTTCTAACTTCTACCCTTGCTTCCATGTGCCAACACCAAAGTGTTTCATCACTGTGTACGTGTGTTAGCATTTTGCAAAGCATTTTTCAAGGGTTTTGTTAGTCACTCACTAGGTCTATAGCATCGATATGTTAGAGACACCTAGTGGCACTTGAACACCGCATAAGCCGAATAATCTCCTCTTAATAGTACGGCTATGTATCCTAAATGTGATCACACTCGCTAAGTGTCTTGATCACTAAAACAAAGCCCTACAGGATGTACCTTTGCCTTCGGGCCTCTTTGTTCCATCTCTTTTCTTCTTCTCAAGTTTCACCAATGGTAGAGCACTTGATCTCTTGAGTGCTTGTGGGCCATCACCATCCTTCATGGTTGCCACCTAGCTAGCTCCACCACTTGGCTTGGTCTTAATCCTTTCTTATAAGCTACACACATGCTTAGCAATAGGATTAGACCAAATAGGTTTCATTAATTAACCAAAACCAAACTAGGGCTTTCAATCTCCCCCTTTTTGGTAATTGATGACACACCTACACAAAGATATGTGATTTAAATTTGAGTAACCACACATTGATAGTATTAGCTCCCCCTACATATGTGCTATAGAGTTTTATTCTGAATTTGACACATATGTATGATTATGAAATGTGGATGAGCAATACTACCAATGATGATGCTAAGGCATAAGAATGGACCTTTGAAGCGTGATACCAATCGGAGTGCACATGTTATACCATCCTTAGCACCATTTATCACTAGACATACATCAAAACTCAAGAACCCCGTGAGATCAATATAATAATAAGGCTCTTGAACCACTTGAAAATACTAAAATATAAGTATGTCTAGTTATCATCTTATTCATGCTAGTGAGTCATATCATCAATCATGTTCTTACACTCACTCATTCACCACATAAGCATGAATATCAAAATAAATAGCTTATGCAAATGCAATCAATCGTATGAATATGCACATTTCAAATGCAACATACATGTTTATGAGCTTGCTCCCCCTATTTATATACTCCGATCCCACTAGAAGCACTTGAAGGTTTACTTAGCATGCCTTTTTTTTATATATCTTAGCATTTTCTCCCTCATATCTTTATCATATTATTTCTCACCCTTTGACAACAATTTCCATAAGGTGGGCAAGTTTTAATGAAAGGAGACATCTTTGCATTATGAGATTCATATGTGGGGATCAAACTAAGTCAAGTTATGGCTTAATCTAGCTCATGAGCATAGGATATTTAACACGGTTTACTCTAGAGTAAGCTTTTTTTCACACATCTTACAATGGTTATCTTACTCACGTTGGTTAAACATTCATTGCTCACTTACTAGACCAAACATTTAGAGTTACTAGCTCACAAACAGTTATATGCTACCACTAGATCAGGTCAAACATAGAAGCAATAGTGGTACCATATATACTTCAAATTCATTTGATTTATCATGAATGAGCCTAAATAAGCAATGTGATGGCTATATGAACTAGAGCATAGCCTAACAAGAATGAATGCATATGACAAACAATTTTCACCTTTGCTCTCTTGGAGGAGAGGCATGTCATAAGTGGGGGTGCATTCAACTCATGTTGGAGAAGTCTAGGATATTCAATTCATTCCTTAGCTTGCAAAATCTTCTCTCATCTAGTGGCTTGGTGAAGATATCGGCAAGTTGATCATCGGTGCCCACACTTTCAATAGATATATCTTTCTTTGCTTGATGATCTCTAATGAAGTGATGCCTTATGTCAATGTGCTTTGTTCTTGAATGTTGTACCGACCGGGTTGGTGGCTATTTTGACGGCGCTCTCATTATCACATAGCATGGGACTTGTCCAAACTTGACTCCATAATCTTGCAATGTTGCTTTTCATCATAGCATATTGTGCATAACAACTACCCGGGATATGTATTCTGGGCTTCGGCGCTAGAGAGTGCAACACTATTTTGCTTCTTTGATGACCATGAGACAAGTGATCTTCTAAGCAATTGACAAGTGCCCGATGTGCTCTTCCTATCCACCTTGCATCCCGCATAATCAGAATCCGAGTATCCAATTAATTCAAATTGAGAGCCCTTGGGATACCATAGTCCAACATTTGGAGTGTGCTTCAAATATCTCAATATTCTTTTGGTTGCCTTCAAATGACTTTCCCTTGGTGAAGCTTGGAACCTTGCACACATGCACACACTAAACATGACATCCGGCCTTGATGCGGTCACATAGAGTAGGCTTCCAATCATTGACCGATTAGCTTTTGATCCACCATGTCACCACTAGAGTCACTATCCAAATGTCCATTTGTGCCCATTGGAGTGGTTATTGCTTTTGCTTCATCTAACCCAAACTTTTGAGCATGTCCTTGATGTACTTGCCTTGACTAACAAATGTTCCTTTCTTCATTTGCTTGATTTGTAATCCAAGAAAGTAACTAAGCTCTCCAATCATAGACATCTCAACTCCTTAGCCATCATCTCTCTCAAACTCTTCACAAAAATCTTGGTTGGTTGATCCAAAGATAATGTCATCCGCATAGATTTGCAACACAAACAAGTCACTTCCAATCTTCTTGGTGAAGAAGTGGTGTCAACCTTCCCAATTTTGAACCCTTTAGCTAACAATAAATCCCTCAATCTTTCATACCATGCTCTTGGTGCTTGTTTCAACCCATATAATGCTTTCTTGAGCTTGTACACATGATGGGCTTCTTCAATTCTTCAAATCTGGGAGGTTGTTCAACATACACTAGCTCATTGATGAATCCATTGAGAAAAGCACTCTTGACATCCATTGGATAGAGCTTGATGTTATGAGAACAAGCATATGCAAGTAAGATTCTTATGGCCTCCAATCTAGCAACCGGTGCATAGGTTTCTCCAAAGTCAATGCCTTCCAATTGAGTGTACCCTTGTGCAACCAATCTTGCTTTGTTCCTTACAACTATGCCATCTTCATCTTGCTTGTTCCGGAAGACCCATCTTGTGTCAATCACATTTGTATTCTTTGGTCTTTCCACTAACTCCCAAACATCATTGCAGGTGAAGTTGTTCAACTCTTCATGCATTGCATTCACCCAATCAACATCCATCAAGCTTCATCAATTTTGGTTGGCTCAATAGATGATACAAATGAGTAGTGTTCACAAAAGGATGCTGTGACACCCCAATTTTAAGAACAAAATTGGAGCACAATATATGTATGCCAGGATCAATTTTCATACATATATCCACATCATAGTAAATATCAAAACAATGCTTTATTAATAATATCGAACTTTATTACACAAAATGACCCTCGGGTCTGAAAGAAAAGTACAGACTCTCATGAAACTGACTCTAAAATAAACTCTGATGGAGGTGCGGAAGATCTGGACTCCACTCCACAGGAAGGTCGACCGGGGTAGCGCCATCCTAGTACAGGTCGTCAGGGTCGTAGCCACCGTCTTCTGGATACTCCTGCTCCTCGTACGTGTAGTCTCCAGCGTCTGGGTGGGGTAGCAGGGGGACAAAGAGGAAGGGTGAGTACATCGAAATGTACTCTCCGCAAGTGTAGGAAATATGCTTATGAGGCTTATAACAAAGGTAGGCTGACTTTGTTTGACTCAAGCGCCTAAAGCGACACACTCTATTAATCCTATTAATCCTATGCACCTATTTACTAGGTTATAGACAGACTCTGTAGAAAAGTAACAACACTCGGAGTCGCACCGAGCAAACCACACTCGGAGTCACACCGAGCAACCAACACCTGAAGTCCATCAGGCAACCGCACCTGAAGTCCATCGGATGACCCGAACCCAAAACCAACCAGTAACCAACTAATCTCAAAGAAGTCCAAGCCGCTCGTGACCGTGAGCACGGCTGATATATCAGTTTTACACTCTGCAGAGGTTGCACATCGTTACCCATGAGTCGTGCAGATCCTGTCACGCTAAACACTGCCGAGGTGCATAGCGGGTTGCACTGCAAGGCCTTTACAAAGCCCCCTCCAAGTCCGTTCCACACGTACCTCTAAGGTTTCACCCCGTACAAAGGTCTACGACCCCCAGGGCCCCCTCGTGAGCCACTAAAACAAACCCCGTGTGGACCCTCAACTTAGAGGTAACTAATTAATTAGCCAGGTCCAGCCCATCCAGATCTCATGGTTGCGCTGTCAAGCCGGGTTACATGCTCTGAGAACCGGGTCCTAGGGATCCAGGCAGGATATGTCTAGCACGAGCCCCGAACCAAAAACAAGAGCAGCTGCCGAGTCCCACGGCACAAAACCACCAATACGGGTCCATCCTGCCGGATTTACCTAATAACCATGTTACTACAAAATTACCATGTCCACATTCGTTTCATAATTCATTAATCAAGATTATAAACATTTTAACTCCCATCCCAACCAGGACTGCAGGGCTAAGCAAGACACCTACCCGAACATCCCAAAACAGGCGACAAGGACAATATAAATAAATTCTAGTAAACTCTAACATGGATTCAAATTAATGACAAGCATGCATCTACAAGATCTAACTACTCTAGTACCAAAAGTAAAATAAAGTAGGTGCAAGATGTTCACAGGACACTTGCCTTCGGGCTGGGTCGAATCTCAAGGGTCACAGGAAAGGTCTGTACGTCCTCGAACTCCTACTCCGCACTCTCTGGCCCAATCAACATACATGGCACATACAAAGCGAAATGAATAACAGTACAACAAACAGTAACAAATAGTAAATTAATAGATCTACTCCATAGAGAACGAAATATGAAACTAACGCAAGTTGAACGGGTCAAAACGGAGTTAAAACGCAAAAGTTATAAGCATTTGAAGTTGGATGGCATTTCTGTAAATAGGTCGAACTCATTTTCGGATTTTAAATAAATAAAACAGTAAAGAAAGGGCGGTGGGACCGGGCCTCATTTATCGAAAGTACAAGGGCTGGATGGGAAAAGTTCCAAGACTCGGCGAACAGTCCCTTTGGACGGCGGGTTGATTTCAATAAAAGGCAGGGTCTCTTTAGCAAAATTCATCGTGAAGAGGTATCTTCTATTCCGGACGGTCCGATTCAGATCGGATGGCCTAGAATAGATCGGGGAGAGAGAGTGTGTGCGACGGCGCGGTGGACTGCGCCTTATTTTACTGAAAGTGCAGGGGGTTAGTTTGGAAGTTTGGCAAGACTCAGGAAATAGTGTTGGTGGGGCGCGGGTTTGTTTGGGATAAACTCAGGGTGTTTTCTGAGATACGGCCGGAGCCGGTCAACGTCGATGGCGTGGCTGCCGTGTGGCGCCAGGTGGCCTCGCCTGATTGGTTCGGCGCACCACGCGTGTTGTGGATGCGGAACGCGGTGAGTTGGTGGACCGAGTCCACGACTGTGTAGCTCCGGCTCATACCGTTTCGCCGGGGGGTCTAATCTGGGCCGCCCGTTTCCGATCTAACGGTGGGAAACATGTTCACGGAGGGTGGGCGGCGCTGTGCACGGTGGTGCTCGGTGGTGCACGGCGGCGCCATGGACGTACCTCGCCGGCGTTCTCGGATAGACAGCTAAGGCCGGTAGAAACCTCTGGAGAGGGTAGGGATGGTAGAGGGGCTTACTACGAGTCCAGCTGAGGAGTTTTCGACGCCGATGGAAGTCCACAGACGGCCAGCGACGGGGAGAGGCGGCGGCGGCGTTGCGTTGCGGACGGAGCGCTCCCGCTCCGATTGGCTTCGTGGTGGATCTCCTGGACGCGTCGTGTGACCGCGAAGTCGAGGGAGGGCGGAGGGAGAGCGGTGGCGGCTCTGCGGTGAGAACGAGCTCAAGCCGAGCGCGGCAATGGCGGCATGCGTGTGTGGTGCCTCGAGAGGGCGTTGGGTTAGATGATCCTACGAGAAGGGTCGGTGACGGCGGTGTGCGCGTGGAATCCCCTGGCTAGGATAAAAGGAGTCGGGGGCGAGGAGATGCGCTCGATCGATCCCCGGGCAAGCATCGGGCGGTAGCGCGGTTAGGGCGGAGGTGGGAGATGGAGCTGGCAGGCGGGGCCCGATAGTCAGTCACAGAGAGGAGAGGGAGGCAGCGCGTGCGCGGAGCTCACGCGGGAGCGGGCCGGCTGGCGCACGAGAAGGCATGCGGGCCGAGGAGAGAGGAGGAGATGGGGTGGGGGGGGGCCGGCGTGCGCGGGGTCGGCCGGGGACTGGGCTGGGCGGAGCTGCGCGTGCGCGGGGAGGTGGTGCTGGGGGTGCTGGGCCGCGGATGTGTGGAGGGGAGATGGGCCGGGAGCGGAGAGGAGCGGGCCAAGGGAGCGAGTCGGGCCGGCTGAAAGAGGAGAGGGGGGAAACGAGGACAGGCCCTTCTTTTTTCTTTTTCTTTTCAAACCTTTTTGCAAATTCATTTCAAGTCCAAATTCAAATCTGTTTGAAATCAAAACAACTTTTAAAAATTTTAGAAATATTTTCTCTAGGTTTTTGGAAATAAAATTTGAGTTTGACTTTGTAAATTTTCATAATTTTTATTATTTTCTAAATAGAATAAATTCGATTCGCCCTATACGGGTTTAATAAATCATTTACCACACAATAAAATATGCAATGGCATGAATGCAACATGAAAATGATAAATAAATTTTATTTTCCTCCTCTAATAAACTAGCCAACCTATTTAGTTTTCTAAATTCTTTAATTAAATCGGGGAAAATTAAATCAGGGTGTTACAGATGCCAATCTTGATCTTGTTTGCACACCTCTTCTTATGTCACCAACAATTTGATCCAAAGGATGATCTCTTGCAATATGTTGTTGGTTGGAGCACTTGTTTGCGGTTGAGCACTTGTACTTGCACTAGTATCTTGTTGATCTTGAGAACCACTAGAGCTTGCAATATTGTTGTCATGCATGGTTGGAGGAGAGAGCACTTGATCTTTGTCATCTTCGATGTCAATCACTTGTTTTGCCTTATATCACCAATGTCCATGTTCTTCATAGCTTCCACCATTGTGTTCCTCTCACAATCCATCTAGATTGTCTTGTTCTTCATGTGAGCCATGGGTTTCATCAAACTCAACATCATGGACTTCTTCAACTATTCTTGATATGTTGTTCCACACTCTATATGCTTTGCTTGTAGTGGAATAACCAAGTAGGAACCCTTCATCACACTTCTTTTCAACCTTGTCAATCTTGTGCCTTTCTTCAATATGTAGCACTTGCACCCAAGACCCGAAAATATGCAATGTTGGGCTTTCTATCATCGAGGAGCTCATATGGTGTCTTCTTCAATAGAGGGTGACAATAGAGTCGGTTGCTATATATTCAAGCCGTGTTGATTGCTTCGGCCCAAAAAGAATCACTCACATTGTATTCACTAGCATAGATCTTGACATATCAATGAGTGTCCTATTTTCTTCCTTTCAACTATCCCATTGGATTGAGGTGTATACTTGGCCGAGAACTGATGTTTGATTCATCCAAATTCATCACATAGCTCATCAACTCTTGTGTTTCTAAACTCACTCCCATGTCACTTCTCACTTTCTTGATTCTTCCTATCAAACTCATTTTGACTTCTCTTGACAAAGGTTTTGAATATGCCAAACCCTTCACTCTTGTCAACAAGAAAGAAGACCCATGTGTATCTTGTGTAATCATCCACTATCACAAAGCCATACTTGTTTCCCCCAATACTTGCATATGTAGTTGGTCCAAACAGTCCATGTGCAACAACTCAAGTGCATGTGTAGTGCTCATCATTCCTTTGTTGGGATGAGTGTTTCCAACTTGCTTTCCCATTTGGCATGCACTACAAAGCTTGTCCTTTTCAAGTGAACATCTTTTAGTCCTCTAACCATGTCATGCTTTACTAGCCTCTTTAGTTGCTTCATTCCAACATGTCCCAAGTGCCTATGCCATAGCCAACCCATACTTGATTTGGTGAATAAGCATGTTGTCAATTGAGCTTCACTAGCATCAAAGTCCACCAAATAGAGGTTCTCATATCTAAATCCTTTGAAGACCAAATCACTTCCATCAACAGTTACTATCTCTCCACATCATCAACACCAATATGCATTTGAAACCCAAGTCACATATTGTGCCACGGATAATAGGTTGAAGTGAGAGATTCCACTAATAGCACATTGGAGATGCTCAAGTCATTGGATATTGCAATCTTGCCCAAACCTTTAACCTTGCCTTTCTTGTTGTCACCAAATGTGATAGCATCCGCATGATCATTGCCACTAGTGTTGATTGATTTGAACATTCTTCCATCTTCGGTCATGTGTTGAGTGCACCCACTATCAAGCACCCAATGCCTTCCTCCCGCTTATAGTTTACCTACAAAATAGATCATTCTCTTTTAGGTACCCAAACCTTTTTGGTCCTCCAAGTTAGTCACTAAGCTCTTGGGCACCCAAATTGCCTTCTTCTTTGGGCCAACCATGGGTGCACCAATATACTTAGCCTTCACACCATTAGTGCCCTTTGTAAGCATATAACAAGAATCAAGTCTAATGGATGAAACATGAGCATTGTTCTTATTCTTGTTCTTGTTTAAAGCAATTTTGCTCTATAGCCTGGATTGCTTGCAATTGCTAGCATACCGACCATTGCTCTTCACAAAACTAGTCTTGTAGGAGGAGCAAAGGCGGCTTTGCCCTTCTTGGGGGTATAGCAAGTCCTTCCTTTTGAGTGGGACATCTTTGGCTACCCAGCACTTAAGCAAGCGGCATCATCCCACCATAGGCATTGCCTAAAGCATGAGTGAGCTCATATACCTTGTTTTTAAGGTTCTCATTTTCTACCACTAATGATGAATCACATGTAGTAGAAGTAGTCTTTTTATGGAGCTAGATGATGATGCATTGGTGGGAGCAACAATAATAGGAGCATAAAAGATTCATCAAAATATCACATGTTACTCCTATGTTGCATGTCTCTACAACATCCTCAATCTTACTTTGATCAAGGAGGAGGAGTGGGCTTCCTTAGCCTAGTGTGAGCTTGGTCAAGCTTCTCATGGGCTTCCTCTAGCTTCTCATAGAGTGGTCTTGAGCTCATCAAAGGATTGCTCAAGAGCCTTATTGGCCTTGCGCAATTCTTTGCACTCCTTCCTCTTAGTCTCAATTAGAGTGAGCATCTTGTAGCATGCTCATGAGGTCCTCCTTTGGTACTCCCTCATCATCATCACTCTCACTCTCACTTTCACTCATCGGATTATACCTTATTGGCTTTAGCCATGAAGCATGTCGATAGAGTGTTGAAGAGATAAGGCTTGCTTGATATAGAAAGACTAGCCATAGCCTTCTTCTTGGTGGTCTTCCTCTCATCAACACTAGAATCATCATCATCGCTTGAGGAAGCATCACTATCCCATGTCACAACATAGGAACCACCCTTCCTCTTTTCCTTCTTCTTCTCTTTCTTTTCCTTCTTTTTCTTTCTTGTCTTTCTTCTTGCTCTTCTTATGATCAACATCTTCATCACTAAATATGGACAATCCGCAATGAAGTGATCCTTGCTCTTGCATCTATAGCACCTTTTAGTTGTGCTTTTGATTCCATCTCTTCTCTTTCTTTCTCTCATAGCCTTTCTTCTTCATAAACTTGCCAAATCTCTTAACAAATAGAGCCATTTCCTTCATCATCTAACTCACAACCACTTGAGCTTGCTTCATCATCACTTTCCTCCTTCTTTGCTTTGCCCTTGCTCTTGCCCTTGGAGGATGATGCCTTGAATGCTACGGTCTTCTTCTTCTTCTTTCTCTTCTCTTGGGCTCCCCCCATCCCTTTCCACACGGTATGTGTCTTGTGTGACCACATCACCTAGTACTTGGTTTGGGGGTTACGTATCCATCCTTCCCTCACTAAATAGTCACCAAAGTATCAACCTTGTGGCAAGCATCTCAAGAACTTGTGAGAAAAATCCTTGTCCTTACCTTCTCTCCCAAGGCCTTCAAGTCATTGATATGACTTGCCACGTTGAACATCTCCGGATGCTTTCATCATCTTTCATCTTGAACATGGCGAGCTTGTCCTTGAGAATGTAAAGCTTGGCACCCCTTGACCGCTTTGGTGCCCTCAATTTTTCTTCTTTCCAATCTTTCTATATTTCATTTGCTCTTTCAAGGTCCTTGTTGCTCAAAAGACACTTTGTGTCAAATGCTTCATAAAATAAGTTGATTGCCACATCATTCCATTGAAGCTTCTCTTCTTCTCTTGGAGTGGTACTTGCGGGGTCAATTACCGCAAAATCATTCTCAATCACTTCCCAAATCTTTCTATTCATTCCTCTTGTGAATGCACACATCTTCCTCTTCCAACAATCAAAGTTGGTGCCGTCAAAATGTGGTGGCTTCCCATATAGTTGATTTGAGCCATTTTAACACCGGAGGATGTTAAGCCTCAAACAAACGGTGACCACGGCTCCGATACCACTTGAAAGGTCCAAATTGGCTAGAGGGGGGTGAATAGCCTAATTAAAAACTCTACAAAATTACTTACGCAAACACTATTAGTATAACAAATGGCGAAGCTTTTTGCGCTAGCCTAAAAGTGTGTTGCAAGCCACCTATCCAACAATTCTACCTAATATATCTATGTCACACAAGCAATTAGAGCTAATATCTAATGCGGAATAAAACTAACTAGCTCTAGTACAAGAAAGATATACAAAAAGTATATGAGACAAGTGTGTGCAATAGATAGACTAAGCAAGCTAATCACAACTAGCTATACAAGGAATATAACAAGAGATATACAACAAGTGATAGTATCTACACAAAAGAAATAGCTCAATGTAAATACACAAAGTAAATGAGCTAGAAAGAGGTGATTTCACCGAGCCTTTGGGATCGCCTAGTAGAGAGCCAATAACCGGTGAAATCCACTCGTGATGCCAATCACCAAGATGTGAATATGAAGACAAATCACCAAGATGTGGAAGCAATCACAATAAGCACACGGGACACCAAGATTTATCCCGAGGTTCACGTGCTTGCCGGCACGCTACTCCCCGTTGTGTCGACCAACACTAGGTGACCCGGTGGCTAATCGGCGCAAAGCCAAGCTCACTAAGAGCGCCATAAGAATCTACCGCTAGTGAGGTAGCTCAATGACACGAGCAATCCACTAAGGATGCCTCTTGCCGCTCCGGCGAGGTGAGGCTCCAAAACCTCTCACAATCTCGAACGGTGGTGGCCAAGAACAATCACTAATTGCCAATCAACCACCTCAACACCTCCAAGCCGTCTAGGCACCGGCAAATGCCAAGAGTAACAAGAGAACTCAATGCCGATGCGAAGAACTAGTGCCACTAGATTGAACTCTTTTCAAATAACACACTAGATCACTCAATCTCACTTGGTTTGATCAAATCAACTTGGGAGATGAGTTGGGAGGCTTGCCAAAGCTCACTAGAATGCTTAGGAATCAAAATGTGCAAGAGTCAGTCCATATGAGCCGGCCAAGCCCCTTAAATAGGCCATCCAAGTCGGCCTAGCCGTTGGACCCGAAACAGAGGCATCGGACGCGCCGGTGTCGGGGCCATCGGACGCTCCCTCAGCGTCCGATGCTCCGATGAGCACCACGTGTCCCTCTGCTACGAATTCAGCCCGTTAGATCCCAACGGTCAAATTTCTTCGCGCCACGGTTAATGTGGCATCGGACGCGCCGATGCCAGGCATCGGACGCTCCGATGCCACTCACTCTTTTCCGCTCGTTTTGGCGCTTCATCGGACGCGCCGGAATGATAGCACCGGACGCTCAACCCCTGCGTCCGATGACACAACAGAAAGGTTCCAGAACGCTCCAAAACACATCGGACGCGTCCGATGGATCGGCATCGGACGCAGCCAGCGTCCGATGCTCCCTGGAAAGCACGCTCGCGCCACGTCATAACCATCGGACTCTGCAACAGTATTATGCCAGCGTCCGTTGCCAGCGTCCGATGCTCACTCAACAAAAGTCAGTGGTTAGGGTTTCCCACCGGACGCTCGGCCCAGCGTCCGATGCTGCTGCCAGCAGCGTCTGATGCCCCTAACACAGCACCTTTCAATTTCTAACTTCTACCTTGCTTCCATGTGCCAACACCAAAGTGTTTCATCACTTGTGTACGTGTGTTAGCATTTTGCAAAGCATTTTCCAAGGGTTTTGTTAGTCACTCACTAGGTCTATCGCATCGATATGTTAGAGAACACCTAGTGGCACTTGAACACCGCATAAGCCGTGAATAATCTCCTCTTAATAGTACGGCTATGTATCCTAAATGTGATCACACTCGCTAAGTGTCTTGATCACTAAAACAAAGAGCCCTGTAGGATGTACCTTTGCCTTCGGGCCTCTTTGCTCCATCTCTTCTCTTCTTCTCAAGTTTCACCAATGGTAGAGCACTTGATCTCTTGAGTGCTTGTGGCCATCACCATCCTTCATGGTTGCCACCTAGCTAGCTCGACCACTTGGCTTGGTCTTAATCCTTTCTTATAAGCTACACACATGCTTAGCAATAGGATTAGACCAAATAGGTTTTATTAATTAACCAAAACCAAACTAGGGCTTTCAGAGGGCTCCCGACCGCGACCGGGCGCGCGGCGCCAGGAATCGGCGGCCACGCGCGCAGAGCGCGCAGAGAGGAGGCAGCGCACGCGGGCGGTTTGGTCGGAATCCAGGGGCGGCGAGCTGCAGATTGACCGGCCTGGCAGGCGGGCCTTCGGCGGCAGCGGCTGCGGCGGCGAGCAGCGCGCGCGCGGGGAGGAAGAAGGGTGGCTGACAGGCGGGGCCCACTGGCAGGTTTAAACTAAAGAGGTTTTGTTTAAAACTTTGATGCTCCATAACTCCCAAACCAAGCCGAATTAGGAAAAGGTCCTAAAAGCAAAGTTGCCTAGAATTTAGCAAGGAACAAATCATCTTTAAGGCTCAAGTCCAAATTATGTTTAGAAAAAAGAAATTTACTTCTAATCTATTTTTCTAATGCAAGAAATCATAATTTAAAAGCCTTTTCTGAGAAAGTGCTTTTAAGCAAAGTTGTTCCTCTCATCAAGATCTACAACTTTGTTTTAAGGCACTAGGTCAGAAACAGAAAGCAAAACATGGATCTACTAGAGACTAAGCAAGACTTAAACACTCATACAAGCAAATGGACATGAAATGAGAGATGCTATGCTCATGCTATGTCAAATTATGCTTTTTAGGATTGTTTAACACCTAGGGTGTTACAAAGAGCTAGGCTTACTGATGTTTACAATAAGTATGAGGAGAAATTTGGAGCTGTTAGGTTGAAGAGGACTGTCCCTCAAAACCTGTCTGGTAAGAAAAGGTCTGCTTGGGATGAAATTTATGATGATGATACATCTATTTCTTGTGCTACTGGTACTTCAATGCTGCATTCTACTCTTAACCTGTCTAGAGATACATCTGCTACTGCTTGTTACATGCTGCTACTTCTACAAGTTCTAATGCTTCTGAACTTGTCTCATACTTGGACTGTGACACTGTTAGCCAGTTGGATGACTCATTTGACATCTTGAGATGGTGGCATGAGCACAAATTGACATATCCAATGCTGTCAATTATGGCTAAAGATGTTTTAACCGTTCCTGTTTCTACGATATCTTCAGAATCTACGTTTAGTATGACTGGCATGATCATTGAGGAGCGGCGGAGGAGACTGAAGCCGGAGACGGTGGAGTGGCTCACCTGCGATTGGGAGTTGGCAGAGGCAAGACTACAACACAATGTGGAGGACAAAGAGTTTGAAGATGGATTTGAAGATCTCTATCTTGATAGTGCTCCAGCCGCCAAGGTACTATCTTCCTCTTCTTCTTTTTCTAACTGATTAGTTCTTCTTTTGCTAACTAATGCTAACTATGTTCTTCTTTTGCAGCTGGCCAGCTGGAACTTGGGAGCAAGAAGCTTGAAGCATTAGTTCATCTAGCTTAGTTTAGTCTTTACATTCTTCTTGAACTTGGGTCTGTAATGTGATAACTTGGACTCTTGGAGTCTTGGACAAATGAACAGTGATGATGATGATGTAAGAACATTGAACTTAAAATAGAGCTTGGCTTTACTCTTTTCCTGCCTAGGGTTCTCACAAGGGTGAGTTTACCTAGGTAGGGTTTTAATGAGGCAGCCATTGCACAAGCTCCCATTTTATCATTTCTTGTTAACTATTGTGTCATTGTGAATTTTCTGGACAAGTGTTTGATAGTCTATTAGAACTAGCTTAAACTTCTGTATATACTCCCTCCGTATAGGAAAAAAATATCGTTTTAGACATGATTTAGCATATCAAGGAGCGATTAATTAGGGTGTATTTTTCCCTGTTTACCCCTATTAAATAGAGTTACAGATGCCTCAAATACAACAAACAATCAATGTCTAGAGTGGCTAGCGCAGCGAGAAGTTAAGCCAAGAGGACCGAAGTTCGATCCCTCTGGTCCACCTTTTTAGCTGGACGTGTGATTTTTACCTAGCAGTCTACGTTGGCGCTAGTAGATTGGCGCTCGCGTTGCGTAAAATGGGGAGCGGAGGCGGCCAAACAATTAATGCGGGGACACGAGCGCACACAGGAAAATAGGAGCCGAGGGCAATAGCGTCCAAAACAAGGCTACGGAGCCAAAACGACATTATTTAGCGCAAACCTTGTGAGCCTCCAGAAAGACATTTTTTCATATACGGAGGGAGTATGTATATATATATGTGTGACTGGTGCTTATGACTTAGTGCCTGGGCCGGCACGGGCACTGGCGTGCTGCCGTGCTTGTTGGCACGGCACGACACGGCTGCCAGCTGATAGTGTCGTGCCTGGGCCTCTGTGTCGGCACGGAGGCACGCCGCCGTGCCTGGCCGTGCCCGTGTCCGTGCCGTGCGGGCGGCTCGTTTGGAAATCTATAGGTGTAACTTGCACAAAAAGAATCGGGATCGGCTGGATGCGGCGAGCGGGTCCAAGTTCGGTCCGCCGCACCAGCGCACAACAGGGGGAGCCGTTAGGGGTTCAAACTCCTGGCCCGCAACGGTAACTGCGCGGCGTTACCAAACACAACAACCCCGGCCTTTCGTGATCCAGGTTGGCTCGGCAACCGACGCCGCCGTCAGGCCCCTCCGTCACAAGGCCGTGGCGTCCGTCGTACGTTTCGTTCCGTCTACAAGTTGCGTTGCCCCTGTTTTCTGTACTGTACTCTTAACTTTAGCAAATCACAAAAAACGACCGTGCAAATAAATGTCTCTACCTGGCGTCCATTTATATAACTTTGGACATGCAGTTATATAATGTTTGTAAGTTTAAAATCCTCTCGAACAAAGATGAAAGCGACTCTAGATGATTTTTATGACGTTTTATAAGTTGGACACGCCTATATTTGCCCGTCTCTTTTTTGCCGAAGCATATAGGATTAGCAATAACTGTATATCTCAGGGTCCGATTAGTAAAATAAGGCGGCCATAATTTATTCTTCTGTTCCTCCTCCTCTTCGGCTCTCCCCCTGACCTTCAACGGGCGAGGTTTTTTGAAAGCATCCTCTCGCGTCTCCCCCTTCAACTCCCCCGACACCCAACCGAAGCCGTAGAGAGGGGCAGCGAAAGCTTACTCTTTATACCTTCCTAGGGTTTCGGGCGTACAGCCTCCTTCTCTTCGCGCCATCTCCGCCGGTCCCCCGCCCCCGCCGTATCGATTCGCCGCCCGGAGCCCCAATTCTATACCCCGCCTGTTCGATCTGGGATCCGCTAGATTCGTAAGGCGGCGTTTGGTTCGATCTGTTTTGGAGGGCGATTGTCGTGGTGGATTTGATCTGAAGTTCGTTTTTTTTGTGTGGTGATTTTTGCGGTTTTAGGTCGGGGCGGTTATGAGGAGGTGATGGGGGCGATGGCGGAGGTGGTGCAGGAGGGTGCGTGGAGAATCGGCAGCCCCTGGCGGCTTCGAGCTCGTCCGTGTCGGATGGCAGCAGCTGTGGCGGCGGAGGGCGGGGGGGGACGTCGCCGCCGGTGTCAAGCTCCGGGAATTCCATCTCCGTTCTGAGGTGAGGCCTTGCCCGTAGCTGCTCCTATCCGGTTGAAGGGATCTGGGCTCTTAACCGTTGAATAGTACCGTTCGGAGGGCAGCAACCGTTGAATATAACCACTGTTGTGCCCTAGAATGTTGGGTGTTCTGGGTGAGAAAAATGAGCCTTTTATGGATTGCGTTGTGGGTGTGTGGTTCTTCGTTGGTCGTTTGTCTGGTCTGTGATGTGATTAGCCTAGCCTTTCCCTGGTACTTTTGAGAAATTTTCGATGCTAGAATGGTGAGCTTCAAACAGGTGCCCTGTTGTGGTTTTTGATAGTAGGATTTGTGTCTTCTGTTGTATCAATTGAGGTTTTAGTTGTTGCAGTTTGCTTGCCCTGATTTCAGTTGCGATGGTTGCTGAGTTCATATGTTTATATGGAGTATGGACTGCATCTTAAATTGGTAGTGGTGGTGGAGTCTTAGCGAGGTAGGAGCATCATAGTGTGTAAAGATGGAGTCATCGGTAGTGATGGTTGTGGATGATATAGCGTTTGTACCAGCTGAGTTTGTGGTGAATGCAGATATAGTTATTATTATTTAATTCTATGCTATGCTTAATTGATTATTACATCTGTATTCTATAAGAAGGCTATAAATAAACACATGTAACTCAAAGTTATGAATACTATTTCAATCAATATAGGACCTTGGTCCTAGTTTTATTAGACAGTTGTTGCTGATGCCCACCCTAAAAGAATTAGGTATGGCGTGGACTACCCCACAAAAACATACCCTTAATGATGAATGGTGCCACAAAGTGTCAACATTTTTCTGGCCACCAACAGTGGCAGGAAGTGATGTGTCTTTGAGTATACAAGAGTCATTTCGTTGGTGTAAATTAATTAGTTGTGTGTTAGTACTTTATAAATTTGCAAGGATTACTTGTTATGATTGTTTGGCAGTGCCTTGTTCCCAATCTTCACCTGAATGAGATGTTTGCATCCTTCAGAACTTTTCAGTAATTGCAGCATGCACTTGTTATGTTGGGATTTGCTCGCTTTGGTGTCTGGAAAGTGGATCCTCAGTTTTGGCATCTTAAGAAGGTTGCAATGTAGGTGTGATTTTAGAGTGTGTTTCCAATTGTATTAAAGGCCTGTTTCAAAAACTACCCTCCCATCTGGGCTAGTCAGCTAATGTATATTTGTGCTGTATCAGTAACTTCTGGCACATGTTATGTTATGTTTTACGTGCACATCCCACCCAGTTAATAGATATACTCCTTTCTTCTTCTTTTTTTGCTAATTGTTTTTTCATTATAATGATAGGCGAACAAGTGGACCGATAAGAAGAGCTAAGGGTGGCTGGACACCGGAAGAGGTCAGTATTTCACATTCTCTGTTATAAAGACCAGGAGTTGATGATATGCACATGTGCTGGAAGTTTCTGTTTTTTCCCTCTTAGCATAGCAACTATGAAATGTTACTAATTGGCTTCAAAATATGCCAACAGGATGAAACACTGCGGAAGGCAGTTGAAGCTTTCAATGGTAGAAATTGGAAAAAAATAGGTTGCCTCCTTTCCTCTGTATAATTCGTGTACTCAGTTGCCCTTTTAGAAATAAGTTTTGATTTGTCTTTTGCATTGCATGTTGTATGATTCCATACGATTCTTTAGCCTCAAGCATGCCCATGAGATAGAGATCCATGTATCTGTCTGATATGGCATTACTTTTTTTACTGGGGTTGTTACTGTATCATTTGAAGTCAAGCATGGTTTCCCCTTGTTTTCTCTACTTAACTGTCTATTTTTTTATATTAACAAAGTGTTGCATTGAACATTGAACGATATGCTAGTGTACCTTTCTACTTTTCAGCTGTTACATGTATTTATATTGTAAACCTAGAATCTAGAAATGAACATGAATCAGGAAATGCTAGCATTCGGTGTTTACATGAAATTAACTGTGAATGTGAACAGTTACCACAAGGCCTTAGAATTTGTGACTAGAATAGAATATGGTCCTCTATACTAAAAACTTCTCTCCTGTCACTGTCGATGCTCCACAGTACTCACTAAGGAGCTGTATTTCACATTGTTGGTTCTGTTAACATGGGCCCACTTGCCTGCCCTCTGTTGTTTCTGTAAGGTCCAACTGAGGAAAAAAGGGCTAGTTAAATTTAAGAGCAGTTATTGGTGCTCTTATAGTAGATGTAGCTGTTTAAATGTTTAATACTGAACAATGTCAATTAGCTTTATTTTCCATGTGCGGGTAGCTGCAGTAGGTGTATGCAAAATTCTTGTTTTCCTATATATAAGTTTTTTCAAATTCTTTTGAGAAGTTTTTTACTTCAATTTTAGGTGCATGGTGAACTAATAAAAGGATCTTTATCTATTTATATGCAGCTGAATTCTTTCAGGATAGGACTGAGGTACAATGTTTACATCGTTGGCAGAAGGTTCTTAATCCGGAGCTTATCAAAGGCCCTTGGACTCAAGAGGTTTGCAACTGCAGTGTTATGCTGAAAATTACTTGTGCATGTTGCATCTTTATAAACTTTTTGGAGGAAGATGTTATAAATACATTATTTTCTACAGGAAGATGAAAAAATCATTGACCTTGTGGGCAAGTATGGACCAACAAAGTGGTCTATCATCGCGAAATCATTGCCTGGCCGCATAGGCAAGCAATGCCGAGAAAGGTGAATATCTGATCATTGCGAAGATGTGTGTATCATACTTATCATAACATGTGCACAATTGATATTTTTATATATATCGATGGTTGAAGCTTTTGCACTCTTGTGAAAAAGTTAGGGAAAAATGGTTTTTGCGGTCTTTCTTTCCGTTAAAACCGCTCTCCCTTTTCTCTTTAGCTCTCTGGAATGGCTTGATGTCAGCATCTCCCTTAACTGTGATCTTTGGGTTACAAACTTATGCCAGGCTGGTCTGGTCCCACTTTGTCTAAAAGTTTTATTGTCTGTTTCATACATTTTATTATACTAAGCTTGATGTGATACTATGTATAAAATGCGTACCAATGGACCTTATTCTAAACTCAAAAAATTGCAGGTGGCATAATCATCTGAATCCAGAAATAAGGAAGATGCTTGGACTCCTGAGGAGGAAAGGGCACTTATTAATGCTCATAAAGTGTTTGGGAATAAATGGGCAGAAATAGCAAAAGCTCTTCCTGGAAGGTACTTGTACACTTCTTACATCATTGGTTCAGTTCATACAAAGTCACTTACGTCAGTAAACCTCATGAAATAAGGTGGATTACTTTTGAATGACGTTCTTGATTTTTTCTGGGATTATCTGATGACTCGTAAAAATGCGGGAAGGGAACAATCACGAGTCATTAGTTTTTTTAAACAAGAAAAAAAAGACAATGGTAATCCTTAATTCGGAGCATGAACACTTTAGTTGTATGAAGTTGTAAAACCATGGGATCATTCTAGTGGAGTTCCAGAGTGTAAGGGATGTCTGATGTCTCTCTTTTCTATGTCCAATGTTCTATGACATGCTTTCTAGTTATGCTTCACAAGGATTGGATGTTAGTTCCTTGTTTGTTCAGATCATAAGTTAATGCAGTTACAAAATTATCATAATCATCATAATATATAAATACCATCGATGCTAGATTTGAATAACAATAGAATTCTCCAAAGACTGTCTCAGGATGCTCCAGAGAGCCGCGTCATGCGAATGCCATTATATTCTCTTGTAGTTATATATAGGCTTTGCTTCCTTGTGAATCCATCACTGCAAATCCATTGTTTATTTTTCGGAGTTTTGGTTACCACTGAAAAATCTGCTGAAAGCCCCTTGTTAAGTATGAAATTGTGTTGCTATTTTGGAGGTGTACTTGTACTGATCATCACTTTTCCTTTTGCACTTTATTAGAGTCTGTCTCTGGATTCTGGTACCATGTTCATATATATTTTGTCCATGTCATAATATATTTTATTCCAGGACCGATAATTCCATAAAGAATCATTGGAACAGCTCTTTGAGGAAGAAGTTAGAAGCCTATAGAAACAGCAGTGTTCTTTCAGCACCGAAGCTGTTTTATTCATGATGATTTCAAGGATAAAATGAAGACTGTGGCTGCTGATAGCCATCTTGATCTTAACCAAATGCCAAGCATTGGTTCAAAAAATGTCCTGGAAGAGCTTATCGTTCCATTCTGAGCCCACCTTCACAGACATACAATTTGGACTCCTCAGGCTTTCTTCTCTTTCTATACCAACTTCATATGAAATGTCATCACTAGTTGATGGTTCTGCTGTTACTTTGGCGGTACAAGGTCTGGAAAGTGACTCTGTCCGTGACATGGGCCTAGAAATTGACTCCATTCATGAGAAGGGTGTTGAGGTTAGCTCAACACCTGATCCTGTTGGGGAGGTCTGTGCAATTGAATTACAATCTGCACCAGCCAAAAGAGGTGCAGAATTATCTTCAAAGAACGAGTTGCATCCTACCCTTGGTCCTCTTTGTTATCAGATTCCAAACATGGAAGATGTGGCCCCAATCAGTACCCCGCTCCGCTCTGAACGTAATGGTGCACATCAAACGACACAAAATTGCATGTCACCCAATGGTTATACTTCTCCCTCTCCAACGATTGGAAAAGTATCAAGTCAGCTAACTGTTGATTCAATTTTGAGGATTGCTGCTGACAGCTTTCCAGGTACTCCTTCAATACTAAGGAAAAGAAAACGTGATAAAGCAACACCTGCTTCAGGTAATGAGTTGAAGACGGGTGGAGTAAGTAGTGATAGCTTTTACACTCCTAATGGAACTAATGGGAAGGGCACTACTTCTCCACGGTCGTTTAAAACTGCTGCATCCTTTTTGTCGCTGGGTTCTGTTGATGGGTTATTGACTTCTGTAAGGAGCTTTGATTCTTCACCACCATATCAAAAAGGTCAAAAGAATGTCTTCATCAAATCAGTTGAGAAACAGCTAGATTTTTCGGCAAATGGATTGGATACTTCTGGTTCTGAGATTATGAATTCTCCCTGCCACAATTCTCAAGGCGCAAATTCTAACAGGACGTAGCACATACAACTGATTTGAATGAATGTAATTCCATAATGTGCAGGTATGGTATCTTGAGCATCATAACTGTGCATCCCTCACTTTAAGTGCATATTTGTATATGGCTTGATGTGTTTTGTATCAGCATGGAGAATTTAGTTTCCCAATCAAACTCACTGAGCAATTAGTTCTGCTTATATAACTTTTTTTCCATAATATAATTTATAATTTATTCTTCCTACCTTTCAGGAACTGATCTCAATCTTATGAAACCGAACAGGACTTATGGAATGCCTCCGAACTAACCAGCCCTCATGCAAATGTCCCGGTTCAAATCAAAATCCAAATCAAACACCTTCAATGGAGATAAGAGCCTCCCGCAATGGAAATGACGTAGGGATCACAGGCCAACAGCTACCCTGTCATCTTATGTCATCAGGGTGTACAAATTACTTGTCTAATTGAAAGCACATTCCATAGAAGAATACATTGTTTGCTGCATTTTGTGAACTTACAGCTAGGAGTTCAGATTGTAGAAGCCCACAGCTGTGTACAAAGAAGAAACATAGCTTTAGAAACATATATAGCTGAATAAGAGCTTCCCGGTGGAATGTCAAACTGTTTTCTTAGTTTCTTTTATTCTGTGCGTCCCACATGTTGCGAAACACAGCAAGGGTCTGCCCATTTTGTAACAATAAAGCCTGATTTGTGGGCTAATTCTTGCAAGGGTTTGTCAAGAAACTAGTTATGACAGGCTTGGTTTCCAGTGGAATCTTCTGTGCTTCTATTGTTAAAACTGGCATGCCATAGTTCTCTGCTGCCAGCTGTTTGCTATAGTTTTCTGTTTTTTTTTAAAGCGCTATTCATGGAAACTGATTTTGTTTGCGTTCAAAGGACTGCTTAATTTCACATGAATTCGCTCCTTTAGAACACAAGTAATTTCATATGAATCATAAAGTAATTTTTATATATTTATAAAATTCGTTTATTTCCATACGAAAACGGGGAACAAGGGGTGCGGCTTGGTCACTGGGCCCGCGGCTCGTTGGTGCCGCTTGCCTGCTGCTGCTTGGTAAATGGGCCCGCGGTTCGAGCTGAAACCCGGCGGCGTGTGCTCCAAACCAAACCGGCTGGCTCCGCTGCTTCCGCCCTGCCATTCCGCCGCCATAGCAGAGCGCGCCGCAGCATATCCAAAGTTTCTTTCTTCCGCCGCAAGAAGCCAAGCCGCCGCACACCTGTTCGGCTCCCTCGATATAACCGTCCATCTCGATTCGATTCGCCTCGTCACTCACGATCACGAACGCACCCAAGTCACCAACCAAACTCCAGTGTCTCCATCGCGGCTGCTACGCCTCTCGCCGTCTCGCACAGGACGACCAATGGCTTCAAGGAAGTTCTTCGTGGGCGGCAACTGGAAATGCGTAAGTCCCCCAAGGACCCCAGGCACCACCGTTTTCTCGATTTCTATTCGATGTTACGCCGGAGTTTTGCTTTGATCTCTGATGGCATCCGCTCCCCCGTGGGCAGAACGGCACCGGCGAGGACGTGAAGAAGATCGTCACCGTGCTCAACGAAGCCGAGGTGCCATCTGAGGACGTCGTCGTGAGTCGTCTCAGTTCTCGTGGTCTCATCTCCCCGTGTCTGCAATTGCGGGGCCGTTTTGGTTGTTGACTGGATCGATCTATGTGCTGATCTCCTGGTTGGTTGGAACTCGGGTGGTGCGCAGAGGTGGTGGTGAGCCCGCCGTTCGTTTTTCTGCAGCAGGTCAAGGGACTGCTGCGGCTGGACTTTGCCGTCGCAGCGCAGAACTGCTGGGTGCGCAAGGGCGGTGCCTTCACCGGCGAGATCAGGTTGCTTCCCTACTCTTGTTTTGATCTGTCATGGTTAAGCAGCGTTGTAGAAGCAGTAGCATTGAGTGCCTGCCCGTTCGGTCAGATTGGTTCAAGAGCATCTAATTTAGTCTCGGAGGAGTGTAGTGGTACGAATTTCATGCCCCTTTAGCTCGTCTGGTTTTTGATTATGTTAGAAAGGTCTAGATTTGTTCCCTGGGCAAGATTTGGCATGATTTATGAAACGTGCAGATGATTTTGGGTGTCCAGATCTTCAATGCTGACGTATTTCAGTCGAGTAATCACCAGAGTGGTCCCTTTCGTTGATCCAACTCACCGATTGAATAGTAACTGGAGTATTGCTTCCAGTTGGCTAATATGTGCCAGTTTTTCTGTTGCAGTGCTGAGATGCTGGTGAACCTGCAGGTGCCCTGGGTCATTTTGGGGCACTCTGAGCGCAGAGCACTGTTGGGTGAATCCAGTGATGTGAGTACCTTTTAAACTAAGTTGCTTGTGATTTATTTTGCTAAGTCTATTGGCAACTCACATTCCTATGTTATTTTGCTTGATGCTTGAAGAATCTGCTGTCTGGTTTATCTATTGTGTAGGATACATTCATGTGGTTATTCTGCTAGATGCTTGGAAGAAACTGTCATGAAACTTAATGAAATTGTTCGAAATGATTTGAACTTTTCATGCAACATTTTATTCTCTACTTAACAGTTGAGATCAATTTACTATCATATCAGCATTTAGGTTCAAAAAGTTGTGGCCACTAGAACCAGATTTTTCCTTGGTGACACAATGGCTGTTGTTAGGCCAGGATAGTTTAAGATTGAATTTGTTATACTTGACCTGAGTAGGCCATATGATCCGATTTTGATCTTTTCACATTGTGTGCAGTGCTGTGAAATCATGTGAGTATATACAGATTCTGCATTAACCCTATATAGATTGTTCCTAAACTATCTTTACTATGCCAATTGCCAGATATAACTGTATTTGATTTTTCATGATTATTGTTGTGTTCTTTTGCCAAGCCATCTATACTAACCTGTACCTTCTCTTGCTGCCGGGTCTACTGTATTTCTTATTTTCTTTTTTAATTCAATTCATGACAGTTTGTTGCTGATAAAGTTGCATATGCACTCACCCAAGGTATTAAGGTAATTGATTGCATTGGTGAGACCCTTGAGCAGAGAGAGGCAGGGAACAACAATGGATGTTGTTGCTGCACAAAACAAAGGCTATTGCTGGTATTTTACTTGCTGTTATATTATCTGCAGATTATGTGGAACAGGCATTTGCTACTCTGCTTTCTGACCATTTTATGTTTTTGATTGATTCCTGCTTCTGTTCAATATAGGTTTCAAGATGCAAAGGCTCTTTCATTCCTTATTTTTTACATTAAATAGTAAAAATCGTGGTGTGGTGGGTTGATGCCATTTTTTTTGTGAATCGAATTCAGAAATAAATCTGAAAGCTGTTTATGTTTTAAAAAGGATCTACATTATACATGAAAAGATATTAAATTACTCAATGTTTTTTTACCTAAGTAAACACATTTTTAACACTTCAATTCTTTTTAGCTTCATCTGTTCATTCTGGCTTCTGCTTAAACCCTTTTAACACTTCATCCTTTTTAGCTTCATCTGTTCATTCTGGCTTCTGCTTGAATTATGCCCTTCATGCAAAATGAAGGACTTATGAATTTCTCCAATCACTGTTTATTGTCTCTTCTTTGCTTACAGAAAAAAATCAGATTGGACAAATGTTGTGGTTGGCATATGAACCAGTTTGGGCTATTGGAAACAGCAAGGTTGCAACCACTGCTCAGGCTCGAGGAGTATAATTCTTAAATAGGAGCAGAGCAGTAACTGCATGTTTTTTTTTACATGGTATATAGTGGTTTCGATTAGTGTCCACAGTATTCTTGATGGGCACATTGATATCAATATGTTTTTTAGTTCTGCTTTGTGTAACATCTGAGATGTGCATGGTATTGTAGGTTCATGATGGTCTGAGAAAGTGGCTCCACTCCATACGTTAGCCCAGCAGTTGCTGAATCGACCAGGATAATTTATGGAGGTAGTACTGCCAATATTTTTAATTTTGTTGCACCCCAGTTGCTTTACATTATGGTGAAAGTTCTCTTAGGACTTGGTTGTGGAACAGAGAAACTAAGCACAACCTTTTTCTTTGGAATGTCAAATTCTTGCATAAACAGTTCACAATAGCTTATCATTGCTCACAGTTAGTTTATCATTGCTCTGAACTAGGGCTTGACGCTTTGTATCACAATCTCCTGTGTTATCTCTCCAGGGTCTGTAAATGGAGGTAACTGCAAAGAACTTGCAGCTCAACCAGATGTTGATGGGTTCCTTGTTGGTGGAGCCTCATTGAAGGTATGATCCTTGTCATCCTCATGAAATATATATTATTGAGCCCTTCTCCAGTGCATTAGAGAGCAGCAGGAGGTACCAACATTTATAACTTCAAAATCCATTTTAAACTTCACCAATCTGACGTCTATTTTTCATTTTTTACAGCCTGAGTTCGTGGACATCATCAAGTCTGCCACTGTCAAGTCTTCATCTGCCTAGTGTTTTGACTTTGAATGCACCCGATGATAGTAGTACAGAATGCTACTGGTGATCTTTTAAAGTTATTGCCATTTTACCATCTTGTTTTGATATTCTAGCTCCAGTGCATCCTTTGTGTATCATGCCAATGCTCATCTGCTGCGTATATGCACAGAGTAATCAGTTACCTGAATCACCATTATGTACCCTTGAACTGCATAATCGAATCGGGATATTCTAGATCTGTTTTCTCATGGATACTTGAATTTATGAGGTGTTTGGTTTGAGGATAAGGTGGTGCATCATGATTCAATTCTTCAAATTTGGTAGAATGATTTCATCCCTCGTACTAACTTTCCCTACTGCAAAAAAAAAATGAAAAGATAGACTACTTTACTCCTCAAACCGAGTGTCTTGTTTGTTCCACTTTTTTTTTCTTTTTTGCTGCTTGCCTAAGCGATTGCTGGTGGTTCCATATGGTTGCAATAGTTAGAAATAAAGGGCTTGCGTTGTTCGAATGTGCAAACATTTTACTCTTTCCATGACGTGTTTTATGTTTGCCCTAACTTGGTCCAAAATTATGGTTTATCCTAAGTTTGTTCAATGCATAAGAAAATAGTGTAACAACATTTTCAACACCAAATACATGTACCATGTAAAAGTATAATCATGGCAAGTTGAACAAAACTAATTTGATGACATAGATTTTGAGTTTTTTTAGAAGTTTAGCTAAATCTAAGAAGTTTGACTATAGATAGAGCACTACCTGATTGGTCATGACTGACCCATTTGTGTTATTCCTATTCTAGTGGTATTCTAAATGGTGTCTCACCTTGCTGGTTTCTGTTACAATACTACTAATGGTGTTTTAATCTCCTCCTTAATAGACCACCATCATGACCCTATTTACAATAGGATTTACCCCCTCTCATTAACATGTTTATGAGGCTTTATGGGGTATTATTCCCTTGTGTAACCTCCATGGAGGACCTTGTATATATACCCATGGTGGATCAATGGAAAGAAGAGGAGACACTACATATTCTTGTCTCAATTGTCATTTACATTGTCATTCCAATTACAACACGTTATCAGCACCGTTCTACCAACTGAGCTACGATCGCAGAGGTAACGATGGCGACTCACCGCGATCTTCCCTCTGCCTCCTTCGTTCTTCAGCTTGTGATGATGGCATACCAACGTGCCATCACACTTGGCGTAAGCTTCGCCAACCACCGCGTCCAAGCGACGCTCTTCGACGACCTCCGAGAGATCCTTGGCTAACGCCTTGGCAACCGCCGTCGAGGCGCACGCAGGGGCTTCCCCCAGCGGGCTTCTCGCAATCGCGGACTCCCTCGAGGACGACGGGCTGACCGCCGTCGTGCCATCGACGACGTAGTGGTCCCTGCACCACCGTCGAACCGCCGGTTGTGTAACATCCCGGCCTAAGGCTTAATAGGAATAATAGGATACTCATACCAACAAGTTGCAACTTCTTTTTCGGAAGCCCGTCTCCAGAAACTCTAAAGTTAAGCGTGCTTGGCCTGGAGAAATTAGGGATGGGTGACCGACCGGGAAGTTCTTCCCGGGTGCGCACGAGTGAGGACAAAGTGCGCAGAAAAGACTGGTGTTGGTCTGTGAGGGAAGTCTATGTCCTAGAAAAGCTGCCAGATGTAAGTGGGCCCGGCCGCGTGGAGGCGGACGTTACAGAATGGTATCAGAGCCGACTCTCGCGGTTTCAACGGGCGCGTGTGTCGCAGTTGCTCAGACATGGTGGTCATGGCTGGTGTGGACCCGGAGTG